>JAWZYV010016822.1:0-1200000 GCA_038373885.1 Cheiracanthium punctorium | reverse complement strand
CAGACAGAAACTACTGTGAAAACCACCCATCAAGCTATAAAAGTAGCCAAAAGTGATAAAAAATCATTGTACAATGTTTTCAAAAACTCTGGAGAATGACTGTGCTTTTTTTTGCCGTAGAGACTGCAGGCGCCATCTGTCGGACTTATCTTGGTTTGCTTTTCCATTCCCTCTTTTTTCTGATTTGAACGCTTTTTTTTCTTAATTATTTTTTATGTTGAAAATAAGTAAATAAATTCTGATCTTTCCTATTTATCTTCTTGTCTCTATTATTCCGCAGATGCGGGGCGATTTGGCCAGAGCACTGTGGATCTACTTCGCCCTCGCTTTTTTTTTTTTTTTTTTGTAACAAGAGGCGGGATAAAAATATTTACATTGAAGAGATTAATCATTTAGGTGTAAAGGATGAAAAAAAAAGTGTTGTTGAGGAGTTAAACATTTTTGTCTGATTGTAGTGTACTGTACTTGGGAATAGCGAATTAACAATTTTTCAGACAAATGTGAGAAAAAAACAATATGCTTCAGCATCATTGAATTCTTTAAAGACATACATATTCTATGTATAATATATAAAGTACCTCAAAAAGAAAAACATCAAAACTTCATAAATTAATTTTTGTGTGTTAAAAAATATGAAAATTCCTAAATTCGAAAAAAGTATAACAGACATGAAATTTTATTTATAAAAAATATTGGATGTAATTTTGTATTAAATGTTTAATCAGTATATTTTTTGATAATAAAGTTAAATTAATTTTCACATTTTAATGAGCAGTTTGCATAAAAAAAATTAAATATCATGAAGGAAGTGTGTGTGGTGGGAGCTGGGTTCGAACTCGGGAACATTAAATCTAGTTCATTCCTTCATGGAATCATTACTCTGACCAATCACAGGTGAGCTTTCAAAGCTGGCTGAGACAACTCCAGAGTTAGGTAACCCTGGGTTGAAATAAGTTGGTGAATACAGTTTCCTAGTTGACTCCGAGATAAACCGGCAATGCAGGTTTCCCAACTCTCGAATCATGGCGGGCTACTCACAGTTTGGTGAATACGGCCCTTAGGGTCCCATGGCGGTGTCCTTTGAGGGTAGACTTCATTTGTGGGATTAAGAAATAGTCTGCTGGTGCCAAGTCGGTGCTGTAAGGGAGTTGAGGAATCGTCGCTATATAGGTTTATCGTCAGGTAGTCGGAAGAAGCAGGTGCCGCTGAATGCATCGTCGAAATGTAATTTTCAATTTCTGCCGAGGGCTAGCGTCGCCCGGTTGACCCTTAGCATTCACACACACGTTGCACGTTGTCGTGTTTCTTGATATCGATGGCCGTCCCACGCGAGGCTCGTTTTCCACATTCTCTTTAAAAAGCTTGCGCCACTTAAAAGCTGCAGCTGTTGACATGCTTTCATCTTTGAACACTTGGCGAATCATGCCCAACATCTCCTTACCCGATTTTCCCAGTCCAACAAAAAATTGGATCGTATATCGCTGTTCAGTCATTCGCTGTATTTTGCGCTTGCACCGACGCACTTGACATATTGAAAAAAAAAGACTAAAAACACAATTTAACCTGAACGAACGCTGACAGGCGATCAGTGTTGGGCGCGTGTTAAAGATTGCATCATCCACGGCAGAGCATGCGTGGCGCGAGGTACAGCCACGCCAGAACGAATTATTCCCGATATTTTTTATACAGACCTTGTATATGTATTATTTGTATAGCTGAAACTACCTTGTGACAAAATTATTTTCTAAAGCTGATTTCAAAATAAAATATTTATTTTAACATTAACAAGACACTTTTACTAATGTGCCATGCCAAGGGCAGCAATCGCGTCTTTATCCTACTATATAGTTACGCTGATACCTGACTCACTGGCTCCATTCTGCAATAATTCCGGTTGAACCCTTCGAAGATAAAACTTTTACTGTCATTGATCCAAACAGATTAAAAAGTTATTGCCTAAAAACGGAATAAAATTTACACAGTTTGTACGATCCGCTTGAAATTTTTCATATTTATGTATAAAGAAAATAATCTGCGTTTTCTTCACACCCGCCGCCCTTCCTCCTCCATTTTTATTTTCAGAGTTTGCAGGTTTCATTTTGTAATTTCATTAAGCGTAGATGCTGATTTTATTAAACAGCGGTTCTGGTATACAATTATATTGATTTGATCCGATTTACCGGCGAGTACTGTAAACTAATTTCATTTTAAAATGTGAAATATTTTGTATGCACTTGTAAAAGAACTAGAAGAGCAACAATCACCACTTCCGGTACAAAAACAGTAAACGGCAGTAAATGTCAATGATATGTATAAATTTCATTTTTGCATTGTGGAAGTTAGAACGCGGACAGATAGTCAAACCGAACTCATAAAGCTTTTCCAGTTTGTTGGAGAGCGTTAAAAACCTAATTTATTGTAAACAAACAATTTCCAATAATCAACATCTTCAAGCATTTCGATTCTTCGTAACTTTACACATACGGAAGATTAAAGGGAAAAGAAAGAAAAAAAAAAAGAATTGTGCCATTAGCTTTTGCAGCCGGAATCTAAACATAGACGTTCCACCTTTAGAAATCACTTTATAGCATCTGATTAAATTTGTCCCAGGCTCATTTCCACAATCAAAAGGAGGGCGACCTGTTGCTTTATTTACAGTAACTGGCACTGCAAAACGCCCCTGTCATTTGCGGGCTAATTGAATTCAGGTAGAAGTCCTGCGGCTAAATTGAATCAGCATTAGAGATTATGAATGATGATGAGGCGATGCACTGCTCCATTGATTTTATTTGCGGCGCTCTCGTCGTGTATTGTTACAAAGACGGATACCAACCGATTCGGTTGCCATATTGTTGCCCACGCAGGCTGAAGTGCAGCGAGGGGACGGGGAACTTGGTAACGGTCTGCGTGGGTCCACCATTCATCAAAAAATGAGCGTTTTGTAGTAAAAGTGTAACTGTGTCGCTGGATTTGTGTGATGCAAAAGGGGAATGGCTTGGAAAGTACGTAGTGTTCGCATTTTGCGAATCCATTCTAATGTATACAGCTGAAGAATTTTTTGATTGAGCTCACTAATCTCAGAAACTATCTGTCCGCTTTGAAGAATTCTTTTTGGATGAGATAGCCTGTTTATTGAGGAAGATTATAGGCTATATAATATGACACTACGACCCCCTATGTATCATATAATAAGATGAGACTCGTTTGTCTGTCCCGGATGATTCGCTGATTCGGCTCATTCGTCCGAACAACCACGACCCAAAATACCTTAGATACCATGTTTACAAACAACCTTTTTGGCACAGTGGTTATGGTGTTGAGGCATCACTTTTTTTTGGGGGGGGTGTCCCTGATTCAAAATTCAAATCTATGGCTAACCTAGGGAATATGTTGAATTGAATTCAAAATGCCCCCAAGAAAATTCTGTCTTTCTCGGCAGTCTACTCTACAAAGCGACTGAGACTTTTGCTTGTATTCGAAAATGGCCGAGGGGCTCAGCTCCAATATCTAATATGCGTAAGTTACCATTCGCAAACTTTTATGAAAAAAAGGATTGTATGTGTTAACAAACCTTTTCTGGCCTACAATTATCGGCGAATCACTATACTTATGTATTAAGAATCAATTTTTATAACCCCTTCCGGTTTACCCGTACAGTCTGCGGGCTACTCACAATTGGCAGCAACTGGTTTAAGGGGCGGATTTTACGAGTTGGGGGGGGGCTGGGCAAAAGCTTCATTAGGGGCCCCGTCTTTCGAAAACTTTTGTAAACTTTCAAAATTTACAAATTTTTAAACTTATTTGACAATTTGGGGGACTTTTTTTGTTGGTGGCCCGAGTGCTTGACCCGAATGCCCTCCCGGAAATCAGGCCCAGACTAGCTTGCCCGTACGCCGAACAGGTACCGCCATTTTTTCCTTTTCTTTTCTTGTTTGCACGTATTTTTAATACTTGTAAAGAAATCGTTTAGTATTAATATTTTTTAACAGACTTGTGCATGCTACTGAAAGCATTTGAAATTTAAAATAAAAATCAATAGAAAAAAATTTCCATTTTATAAACTATTTTTAAGTTAAATATAACAAATGAAATATTATAAATTATTTTTTCCTTAATGTGTTTTAAGTGATACTGTAAAACAAGCATGCGCTTTTCCAAGTCAAAATGACTTTTTCTATGCTTTTGCACGCATCAAATCTATAAAAAACATTGGTTTCATTTTGGGTTACAATTTAGCTGATAGATTTTTTGTTTTCGCACTTTGTTTGGCGTACCCTTTGGCGTGTTTTGCTTCTGTTACTACTCCCTTGGCTTGCGTTTTCGCGACACATTTTTCGCTTTGCTGTTGCCCTGAAAAGCAGCGTCTCTTTGGGGTCTGTCCGGCCACGGCAAGACTTTATAGTTTTGAAGTTTATATATATGTGGATATGTTAAATAAAATGTAAATGCCACTTTACGATGTCTTGCTCTTTTATCACGGCTTTGTTTGGAGATAAAGAACCTGGTTAATCTGCCTCACAGCCTGTAACCAAATTTTGTTTGATTAACTGTAGATATTTTAATACTATGCCTGAATAAAATGTTGCACAATTTTCACAAAATCTAAAAAAGCAAATAAGCATAAAAAATCTATGAAATTTGTTTAAGTTGAATATTCAGCTATTATATTACCCCCAGACCCCTTAAAATGATGCCCCACTTCCCCCCCACACACACACACAAAGAAGGGGAAAATACAATTTTTGAGAAATTTTAAAATGTATTCTAATTTTTCACAAAATTCGGACATTTATTATTTTAGTAGTTGCTAATCTTGTTACAAAATTCCCTTTTATTTTCTTAAGTCGTTTTTGAGGGATGCGAGAAAAAAATTTGCACGATTTTCCCAAAATCTCAAAATTTTTTAAATATCTAAAACAATTTTGGCATCTATTGTTTAAATTAACTAGCCACCTAACATGATTACAAATTTCATTCTATTTCATTGCCATTTTTTAGGAATGGAAGAAATATTTACTCAATTTTCACAAAATCTCAAGATCCATTAAAAAAATTTGAAGTACTTTAAAGCCTACAGTTTATGTGACCATCTATGATGATGATAAATTTTATTTCATTCGCTTCATTGGTTTATATGTGATGGATAAACAGATACTTACACATTTTGAATAAATTTTCGCAAAATCTCAAAATCTAATCGAAAATTTAAGACTTTCGACGCATACAGTTTAAGTTGAGTGATCACCTCTCATGTCACAAAGTTTCATTTCATTCGCTTTAGTCGTTATTACGTTATGCGCGAACAAAATTTTACGCAATTCGAAACGATTTTCGCAAAATCTCAAACTCAAATCAAAATGGAAAAAAAAAAAAAAAAAAAAATGAAACTTGTAGTTTGAGTTGAGTAATTAAATATCATGCAACCAAATTTTATTCAATTCCACTCGTCTTTTTACTTGATGCGCGAACAACAACAACAAAAAAGCGTCACGGACAGTACGACTGACAGATAAACTTATTTTTGACGGTCATATTGGGTTCCCAGGTGCTTGAAACGGATAAAAACAGCAAAATTTTTGAATTAAGTAATGTGCACTCTAATTTTATTTACATAGCGAGATTTAAAAAAAAACTTTGTTGGTCACCTGATCCTAGATATTTCACTTTTGCAAGAGATGAAAATTTTTAAACATTCAAAATGTTTTAAAAAACATTCGAGACCTTTGAAATTTATGGCTTAGTAAATACTTATACAAAAATTAAAGGCTAAGAATATCGGTCTTGAATACTTTTAAAAATATTTTGAATACTTAAAAATTTTTATTTCTTGCAAAAGTGAAATATTTATATTTTCTTAGTGTTAAAACTTTAATTTTTTTTATCCCATTTCTTTGCAAGAATAAATTTTTATTGTGAAATCATCGAAAGCACACTATATAAGCTTCTGCTTTTAAAAAAAGTTGTTTTTTTACTTAATTTTTTTATTTTTCATTTGTTCTTCTTTTTCTAGATTAAATGATAAATTAGACATAACAATACTTTTATTTATTTTTTAATTTATTTTGAATGCACTATTCTCACACACACACATGGTCAATTTTACTGTTAAATTTACAGTAGAAATATTCCCTCGTTCATAGAACAAATTCATATAGCGTCACAAATTCATTGAATTTTTAATGTGTTTTTTTAGGCGACACTATATATATTGTTACGAATTTTGGGGGGGATCTACTCTTCTAAGATTAAATTTAGGCTGAAATTCGTATTCTACGAGCCAAATAATTAAATTTTGTATTTTGTTGCATGTCAGTTAACTATAACGCAAGGTAGGGACCTTTATGTTTACCATAAGATTAATAAGGGAGTTGACGGTTTTTCTCTAAATATTGTCGATATCGCTTAGATAACGTCAGTTTTGGAAACTTAACTTTTGTTGCCAAAATTGTCAATACTATTTCCCGAAAAATCCCCAATATTGGCGACATCTGGTGCGATTCTATAAATGGGCCTGTAATGTTTGCTTCCCTGCATAAGTATTACGCAATAGCATTAGTATTACGTAATCATGTACACGTGCAACAGAAGTATCATGTTGTAATTATTAGTGAAAAGTTCGTGAAACATTGTACAAGGAAGTAGAAAAAATCAAAGCAGTTATGATACAGTGGATTCTTTATGAAGTATTCCCTTTAACGAACTTTCAATACAACGAATTTCTTCACTTCGTCTTCCTGAGAGTTCATTATTCGAAGACTCGATTGTACAGTATTAAAATTGTTAACGTTTACACAAAGTTACTTAGAATATTCAATCCGAGATTGGGATGTTCTGCTGAAAGAAACATATTTGGCGAAGTATTAAGGCTGTTTTCTATTTTTAGAAAACGTTCACGTAGCGTAATTCCAAATATAGCATCTTCCCTCCTTTACTTACAAACTCCCATTGGAATTTCATTCATCCGGAATAATTTACTAAGAGTTCTCTCACTTGACGAATATTAATTGACGATTTGATCTTTGGGAGGATCTGCCAAAACGATTCAAGTCGGCCACTTCGTTTAAATTCCTTTCAACAACTGCATATGCAAGTGGTTGCGTTGTTAACGATCTTACTGCCGTCTAAAGCTGTAATTAGCAACTGTTTTTCAAAACACTTTTAAGCTAGTTTTAAAAGTGTTCCGGCAGTCTATCTGCCCGTCCGTGCTTTAACTGCCGTAAATGGGTCATTCCAAAATTAAAAGCATCCTTTTATGTCCCAACACTTTCTAATTTTATATTTCCCATAAATTTGTTCGTAACTAAAATTTAAACATCAAATAAGATACTGCAGATACATTACTATTCTGACATAATCCTTAAATTTCAGATTTCTTGTGTATTTTGCTTAGGTTTTTTGAACACTGTGTGCAGTTAAAAGCCCTGTCCCCTCAGCATATTTTGATTACTGAATTTTCTTTCTTTTTTTTTTTAGTTAAATGATTTTTTAACCAATGTTTCATGATATAAACTTGTTTTTTGCATTATTAAGATTCAGGGTTGTCAGATTTGTTGCCCGGGTAGCTCTTCTTTTTCCACATCGGGGCGGATTTTTTGGGTAAAATGGTTTTTTTTAAGATAAAACTTTGATTTTTATCATTTTAAAAGAAATATCAGAATAACAATTTAATTTATTGTACAAGCATTTAATTTCTTTAAAAATTTTTTAAGTTCTATATCAATTCAAGATTATTTTTATCACTAATGAAACTATAAATCCTAATTCCATTCTGTTGCTTTTAAGAAAAATAAAAATCTTTGTTTTCTACCAGTCGTAATACTGTTTAAAAGTTACTTTTAGTAATTTTTGATAGTTGAAATCTGTCATAAAATTTTATATGACCAAACAAACAATATTCTATAAAATGCTAATTGTTTAAAGAATATATAATCGTAAAGGATATAGAGCTATACAAATGCATCAGTTAATTTTTACTGAAAGGAAAAGATGTTTATGCAAACATAATATCCAATATATTTCCTCTTTAGAAAATTTAGAAAAAAACAATAATTCAAATATGTGATAGTAATTTCTTGGCTGTATAATAAAAGCAGATCTGGTTGTACTGTATTGCAATAAATGTTGACATTGGATATCACCGGATTAATAAATCAATATCACAAAATAAAGTACATACATTACGGAATAAAAGGAATTATAAGTTAACTCTGTTATTCATTAACTATTTTAGTATTAAAAAGAAATGTGCAGGTAGGTTTTTGACATTCGATTTTATATTGCTTTAAAAACAAAGAAAATAAAATAACTTGAGAAATTCTATGTAAAGTTATAGCGTTATTGTTAAAAATTTCTTTCATATTTAAATCACTGGAGTTTATTATTTTTTTACAGTATATAAATTTATAAATAACAATAATATAATTTCTTAAATTACAAAATAAGGAGATAAACCTTTGTCTAAGGCAATAAAAATTATCTGTATGCTTTGTTTTACTATATCCACTCAAAAAGTATTCAAATAAAAGCCAAATTTCTCACTTCGGTTTACTGAGTAACTAATTCGTTTTGAATTATAAGAAGCATGGCTTGAAATATAAGAAGTTATTGTCATTTGTTGCATCATTCTCTTTTTATGAAGAACAATGCTTTACAAAGGAAGTCGATGTAGGAAATTTTACTTTACTTACCACTCAAATATTTTTTTAGGAGGGTGTGCATTTCCGTTTGCACAATTTTGTACATTAACTTTATTTTTCTTATATAAATATATTTTAATTAAAATTATCCTTTTTTAGGAGGGGAGAGGTAAACAGTTACATGGATAATGTACATTTTTTTATTTTAGAAAAGATAAACTTTTTCAAAAAGATATCCATATGTTTTGCTTTACTACATTTCTATTTGCACAATTTTATACTTGGATGTATATATAGCTTGATATATTTTAATGGTATGTCCCTTAAATTTCTATTACTTATAATTTATTAAGCTAATAATTATTTATTCAAAAGAATATGCAGTGAAAGTTTTTAGAATCAAATTTATTCATTCATTTATTTTTTGAAGGCAGTACCAAGTTCCCTTTGTGATTTAAACTTTAATTTTATGTTTGTCTATAGTTTGAAGTTTGGATATCTATATGTACGAATTTTCAAGTTTAAGTACTAAAATTTAAACTTTACACATTTTACCCAATAAAACCCGGGTTTCTTCGCTGTAAACACCGGGATTTTAATAAAACACGCCCGGGTTTTTTTTTTTTTTTTTTTTTTTTAGGAACCCTGTTAAGATTACACCTAACTACTTAAAACATAACACCCTTTTCTATTTTTCATTTTGTAATGCAAATGCGTCTGTATACCCCCAATATTTGACCCCCCCGTTACTCTTCTTTTTTGTTGATATTATGAAAAGAATATTTTTACTAAAAGTTAGCAACAGCATTCACCTATACATCTTAAAGTATTGTCCTTCAGCACTGGAAGCTATTGTGTAAAGTTGAATTTATTAAAACATAAGAGATTTTTTAAGGTTGGTGTGCTTTTACTGAGTCACCTGCGTTTACTCTTCATGTTAATTGATAATCTTAATCTTATCTTAATCTTAATCTTAATCTTATCTTAATCTTAATATATATATAAAATGCTAATGTTCGTTTGTAAAGACAGGGTTTTCTCTATCACCACCTACTCGAATTAACTTCCCGTTGGGGTGATAAATACCTCTTGGTCTCACGGTGAAAGTAAGGGAGTTTGGTCGCGTTAGGTGGAAGTGGGTGGTTGTGGGTGGCGAAAATGTGAAAAAATATATATCTGTCCTTTTCTAACTCATGAGAACTTCTGAATTTCAACTCCAATAAAATATTAAAATTTAATGTTTATCGGCTGTTGCCAAATCAGCAGGAAACTGAATCTCAAGCAATTATCGTCTGCGAACCATTTTACCTCAAACAATTCAAGTTATTTTGACAAGTGAAAAAGAACAAATTACTTGAGTATTCTAGAGTGTTCTGGTACTAGCAATTTCGATGTGTTATCCTCTATATATATAAAAATGAATGTTTGTGGATGTGTATGTATGTGGGTGGGTGTGTATGACGTTGAAAAACTCCAAAACCGTTTGACCGATCACCATGAAATTTGGTACACTTAAGTCTTTTGTCACGGAGAAGGTTTTTATGCTATCCATTTTCCTCTATCTCGCCGCTAGGTGGCGCTGCAGAACGTCGAATTCTATTCAACCGCCTGCTATGAAAATATCGTTTGACCTATCTTGACGAAAATTGGTACGCATGGATATTTGAACACGGAGAATATTTTTACACTATCCGTTTTGCCATGACTTGCTGCTAGATGGCGCTGCAGAGCATCGAATTCTATTCCGTTCGACCGCTTGCTATGAAAGTACCGTTCAACCGATTTTGATGAAAATTGGTACACACGGATATTTGAAGACCTAGAATATTTTTACACTATCCATTTTGCTGTAACTTGCTGCTAGATGGCGCTGCAGAACGTCGATTTCTATTCCGTTCGACCGCTTGCTATGAAAATACCATTCAACCGATTTTGATGAAAATTGGTACACACGGATATTTGAAGACGTAGAGTATTTTTACACTATCCATTTTGCTGTAACTTGCCGCTAGATGGTGCTGCAGAACGTCGAATTCTATTTCGTTTAAGCGCTTGCTGTGAAAATACCGGTCAACCGATTTTGATCACAATTGGTACACATGGATATATGAACATGGAGAATACTTTTACGCTATCTGTTTGACTATAACTTGCCACAAGATGGCGCTGCAGCACATCAACTTCTATACCGTTCGACCAATCGCCATAAAAATTTTTATACTTACACATTTGAGCGAGCAGAATATATTCTAACTATTCATTTAGCTGTTACTCACTACTAGATGGCACTGCAGCGCATTATTACTTTAACTCGCCATTAGATAGCAATGCAGCGCACCAACTTCTTGACCGGACAATTGACCGCTATGAAAATTGATATACATAGATACTTGAACATGGAGAATATTTTCGTGTTATCCATTTTGCTATAAATAGCTACTTCATTGTGCTGTAGCACATCATTACCTTAACTCGCCAATAGATGGCGCAGCAGCATATAAAGACTGTTCAACTGATCCCTATCAAAACTGGTATAGATAGATATTTGAACACGGAGAATATTTTGGCGTTATCCATTTTGCTATAACTTGCCACTAGATGTCACTTCAAACCAATAACTTCAGGACCGTTCAACTGATCACCATGGAAATTCGTAAACATACATGTTTGAACGAAAAGAATATTTTCGCGGCATCCGTTTAGCTATAACTCGCCTTCTGTACCGTTCAACCGTTTGCTATGAAAATACCGTTCAACTGATTTATGAAAATTGGTACACACAGATATTTGAGCACGGAGAATACTTTTACGCTATCTATTTTGCTATGACTTACCTCTAGATGCCGATGCAGCGCACCAACTTCAAAGCCGTTCGACCGATCACCTTAAAAATTGGTATACATACACATTTGAACAGAGAGAATATTTTTTTTAGTATTCATTTGGCTGTACTCACAACTTGATGGCACTGCAGCCAGGGGCTGATTTCCGGGAGGGCATTCGGGGCAAGCGCCCGGGCCCCCAAATTCTTTAAGTTTCAAAATTTGTAAATTTTGAAAAAAAATTCGAAAGAGGGTCCCCTAATGAAGTTTTTGCCCAGCGCCCCAAACTCGGCAAATCTGCCCTTGTGTGCAGCACTTTATTATTTTAACTCGCTACTAGATAGCACTTCAGCAATCAACTTCTTGATCGTTCAACTAACCGCTCTGAAAATTGGTATACATACACATTTGAACACGGAAAATATTTTGCGTTATCCATTTTTCTTAACTCGCCCTTTGATGGCGCTTTAGCGTATTATTACTTTTAATTTGCCACTAGATGGCGATGCAGCATATCTTGACCGTTAAACTGTTTCTATGAAAATCGGTACACATAGATATTTGAACATGAAAATATTTTGATGCTACCCATTTTGCAAAAACTTCGACAGTTGATGGCGCTGCGCCGAATCATCTTCTTCACCGTTCAAACAATCGCCATGAAATTCTTTATGCATAATTATTGAACACAGATAATATTTATGCGATATCAATTTTGCTATATCTATTTATTATGATAAATAGTAATTACAACAAACCGTAATATAAAAAGAATCCATTCATTCCCGTGCGAAGAACGGGGCATTCAGCTAGTATATATATAAAATGCTAATGTTCGTTTGTAAAGACAGGGTTTTCTCTATCACCACCAACTCGAATTAACTTCCCGTTGGGGTGATAAATACCCCTTGGTCTCACGGTGAAAGTAAGGGAGTTTGGTCGCGGTGGGTGGAAGAGGGTGGTTGTGGGTGGCGAAAATGTGAAGAAATATATATCTGTCCTTTTCTAACTCATGAGAACTTCTGAATTTCAACTCCAATAAAATATTAAAATTTAATGTTTATCGTCTGTTGCCATATCAGCAGGCAAACTGAATCTCAAGCAATTATCGTCTGCGAACCATTTTACCTGAAACAAATTCAAGTTATTTTGACAAGTGAAAAAGGACAAATTATTTGAATATTCTAGAGTGTTCTGGTACTGGCAATTTTGATGTGTTATCTATATATATAAAAATGAATGTTTGTGTATGTATGTATGTGGGTGTGTGGGACGTTGAAAAACTCCAAAACCATTTGACCGATCACCATGAAATTTGGTACACTTAAGTCTTTTGTCACTGAGAAGATTTTTATGCTATCCATTTTACTCTAGCTCGCCACCAGGTGGCGCTGCAGAACGTCGGATTCTATTCGACCGCTTACTATGAAAATACCGTTTGACCCATCGTTACGAAAATTGGTACGTATGGATATTTGAACACGGAGAATATTTTTACACAATCCATTTTGATACAACATGCCGCTAGGTGGCGCTGCAGAGCATCGAATTCTATTCCGTTGGACCGCTTGCTATGAAAATACCATTCGACCAATTTTGATGAAAATAGCTATTTATGGATATTTGAACACGGAGAAGGTTTTTATGCTATCCATTTTCCGCTATCTTGTCGCTAGGTGGCGCTGCAGAACGTCGAATTCTATTCCGTTCGACTGCTTCCTATGCAAGTACCGTTCAACCAATTTTGATGAAAATTGGTACGTATGGATATTTGAACATGGAGAATATTTTTACACTATCCATTTTGCCATGACTTGCCGGTAGACGGCGCTGAAGATCGTCGAATTATATTCCGTTCAACTCTCTTGCTATGAAAATAACGCTCAATCGATTTTGGCAAAAATTGGTGTACGTATGGATATTTGAACACGGAAAATATTTTTACACTATCTGTTTTGCCATGACTTGCTGCCAGATGGCTCTGCAGTACATCGAATTCTATTCCGTTCGACCGCTACCTATGCAAGTACCGTTCAACCATTTTGATGAAAATTGGTACACACGGATATTTGAAGACGTAGAATATTTTTAGGTTACCCCTTTTGCCATAACTTGCCGCTAGATGACGCTGCCATAACGTCGAATTATATTCCGTTCAACTCTCTTGCTATGAAAATAACGTTCAACCGATTTTGGCAAAAATTGGTATACGTATGGATATTAGAACACGGAGAATATTTTTACTCTATCCGTTTTGCTATAACTTGCCGCAAGATGGCACTGCAGCGCCATCTTGCGGCAAGTTATAGCAAAACTATCAATTGGTTGAACGGTATAGCTACATATCAAATTCTATACCATTCAACCAATTGCCATAAAAAATTTTATGCCTACATATTTGAGCACGGAGAATACATTCTAACTATTCATTTAGCTGTTACCCATTACTAGATAACACTCCAGCGCATTAATACTTTAACTCGCCATTAGATGGCAATGCAGCGCACCAACTTCATGACCAGACAATAGATCTCTATGAAAATTGTTATAGCTAGATACTTGAACAGGAAGAATATTTTCGTGTTATCCATTTCGCCATTATCATTACTTTAACTCGCCAATAGATAACGCTGCAACGTATCATCTTCTTACTTTAATTCGTCTATTGATGACGCTGCAGCATATAAAGACTGTCGAATATCTATCTGTATAAAAACTGATACAGATAGATATTCGAACACGGAGAATATTTTGGCGTTATCCATTTTGCTATAACTAGCCACTAGATGTCACTTCAAACCAATAACTTCAGGACCGTTTAACTGATCGACATGAAAATTACTAAACACTGTTTGAACGAAAAGAATATTTTCGTCGCATCCGTTTATCTATAACTGGCCTTCTGTACCGTTCAACCGTTCATATTGATACACACAGATATTTGAGCACGGAGAATACTTTTACGCTATCTATTTTGCTATGGCTTGCCTCTAGATGCCGATGCAGCGCACCAACTTCAAAGCCGTTCCCCCGATCACCTTAAAAATCGGTATACATACATATTTGAGCAGAGAGAATATTTTTTTAGTATTCATTTGGCTGTACTCACAACTATAGCCATGGCCTGATTTCAGGGAGGGCATTCGGGGCCCCCAAATGGTTCTTTAAGTTTAAAAATTTGTAAATTTTGGAAATGTTTTCGAAAGAGTGTATCCTAATGAAGCTTTTGCCAGGGCCCCCCAATTCGGAAAAGTTTTCGTATTCGAAAGATTTCGTTTTTCTGGGAACAACACGTCTTATATTAGTGCTCCATGCATAGGGAATCCTTTTATTTGTGAAAAAAAAGTTAAACTGGGTAATCTCGAGAAACTGTTACCAACGAACTAGAATCACAATTTTCCTTTTAATGCCTAGCATGACAACAGAATGACAAGATACAAAAGTTTGTGTCACTTATATAATTTACATTTTTTACTCTCGATATTCAAAACAGCTGAAAATAGCAAAAAATCGCAAAAAATTCGGGAACAGGTGGATTTTTTAGATTTATAAAGTAGACTAGAATTTGCCCTATATTTTTTTTACGTACTTGTGCAAAATTTCAAGCCGATTGGTGAAACGGTGTGGTAGATTTGTGTGTGATTATGGCAACGCTACGCTAGGGCGATCTGCCAAGGATAGGGGGGGGGGTTGGTGATGTGATGCAGTTTCATAACATATTTTTAATTAACTTGTGTTTGGCTTTTCTATTCTAAATTTAATATACTTCAGCATTTTTGAATATCAAAATTATTCCCTTTGGCTTCCGTTTTTAAAAGATTTTCGGTGTGCCTATTGTTACATTAATTTTATTTAGCTAAAAGCGTCAGTCTTGCTCTAAAAATAACTTCTCTGCCCAACGTTTTCATGTCCGCTATATAAATTACTTTGCGTTTTCTTCTGATTAAGAACATTTCATTTTCGATAGTTTGTTTATGACCACGTAAGATAACAAATCAAATAAATAACATTGGCTTTCATTTCGGGTTACAATTTAGCTGTTACATTATTTGTTTCATCCTATTGGCACGTCTGGTTTTTAAAATTAGCATCGCTTCCACATGTTTTAGAAGTATAGCATGGTAACTTCGATGTAACACTTCGATGCTATTATTCTTGATTTCAACGCTGTTGGATAATAACTTTTATTTCGATTGTTTTGGGGGATATTTGTTTTATTTTTGTCATAAATCCATAAGCGTTTGTTTAATTTTGAAGTGTTTAATTGAGTGTTTTAGATTGTTTTTGGTGACATATACTTTTGTCATAAGCGTTTGTTTAATTTTGAATTCGTTTAACCAGATGGATTTTGATTTCAACGTTGTTGGATCATCGCTTTCATTTAGGTAAATTTGTTTTTACTGTTTTTATTGTAAATCTATAATTACTAGCCGGCAAGCCGTCCAGCATCGCTCGCCCGTGAAAATTCGCTTAAAAAATTGCCGACCAGTGAGGTAGACTTCGTGCCTCTGTTAACTGTGTCAGTCAGTCTAACGACTACGTCTATGATTTTATTTTTTTTTAATTGAACTTCAGAATTTCTTTCTGTTGAATCCAGTATCTTAAGAAAAGAAAGAAATTCTAGAGTTCAGAGTTTAGTTGTTGAAACACGACTCCAATATTAAAAAAATAAAATCATAGACGTAGTTGTCAGACTGACAATGTGTTAACATCCCCCTCCTTCTCTTCTGTGTTCGCGTTGAGGCAGGAAGATTGGTTATTATACCGACGACTGGACTCTATTTGTTTTTAGTGGCTGCATAGGTATTAGCGATAAATGACTGTTAGAACACAGACATGTAGAAGGGGACATGTATCAGGTGAGGTCATTGCATGCGGATCGCGTGGGCGGGCATATTGATATTATAAAAATGTACGATTACGGACAAACTATTGAGCTTTCATTCAGCTGGTCGCCGAAGGCGAGCGGCCTGTAGTTTGCTCTTTTTTTTTTTTTTTTTTTTTTTGAAGCGGCCCGTTGGTCGCCGAAGGCAGGTAGCCCTTAGGCTGCACTTTTTGGTCGCGAAGTGGCCATCAGCGGACCAGCTATTCGCCGGATGCGGCCGCTCACCGAAACGTGTAAAAGCAACCGTATGTTGCATAGGCTGGACGTGAAGCGGTCGGACCAGCTGTTGCTGAAGGCGAACGGCCCGTAGGTTGGAAATTTCGGTCGCGAAAGAGGCCCGTGTGCCGTAAGTTGCACAAGACAGTCGCGAAGCGGCCCGTGTGCTCTAGGTTGCACGTTTTGGCGGCCAAAAGTGGTCGCCGAAGTCGGGTAGATTAAAATGAAAGATTAACTATAACCACCTTAAGGGTAAATGAGATCTTCTTCATCATCAAAAAATCTGATGTGTCCAACACATGACTTCCTTGCACGTCTATTAAATCAAAAATGTTTTTTACGCACTTCATCTAAACTTATTTGTTTGAAAGATATAAAATATCAATAATAGTAAGGTTTAGCGATTTTTAGCCAAATCTTTCGATATCGCCAAGCTGAGTTCAATTTGAAAGATTTCCTTCTGACACTTTATTTGGCGATATTTCACCAAAAGCCGACAAACTTGAGATAGTTTGCGAGATTTTGGGGATAGCCAAAGTAGTCATTGACCACAGACTTTCAATGAATTGAATGCATCCATACACCTTAATGTATTTAAAGTCATTTGGCTCACCCTGTAAATAAATTCCCAGTCGATTGCTGTCAAAAAAGATATTGAAAACCGTTAGAAATTATAATATAGTTCTAAATACAAAAGTTCAAAATTCTACGGCTTAAAGTTTTAGAGTTATACAAAATACGAAATAATTTTTGGCGCCAAATTTGGCGATATTTCGGCGAAACACGTCAATGTCGACGACATTTGGCGAGATATTAAGCATGGACCAACAATGTCAGATTATCGCCAAATTTGGCGATATTTCGCCAAAACTCGCCAAGAACGATGACAAATGGCGATACTTTTGACATGGACCCAATGACTGACTATCGCCAAATTTGGCGACATTTCTGCAAAACTCGCCAAGGTCGAGGACAGACGGCGAGATTTTGGGCATGTACCAAACAATGACTGTCTACAATTGTATTATATTGAAGATGTCCATAGACATTAAAGTACTGAAATTCTTTTCGGTGGTCCTGTAAATAAACTCTCCAGTAGATTTTAACCAAAAATCGAGATGCACAACTAGATGTTACAACAATCTTATATATGAAATTTCATAATAGTTTTTGAGATTTGAGAGTTAAATATGCACACACGTACACAAAAAAGTCGCCAAGCTTGGCGACTTTTGGCATAGTTCTTGAGGGAGGCACGTGACCGTGGTCGGACCATTATCTAACTTATGTGGTAGGACGGTATTGTGCTTGAAATGGATGAATCTCCTAAAATTGCCATTGACCGTAATGTATGGAAATCTTTTGAGTGTTCCTGTAGCAGAACTGTAAATGATAAAGACACTTTTTTTAATGGAGAAATTCCTTTTCTAACTCTTTACAGCATTTATCACTTCTGAGTCGTTTGAAATAGCCCAATACCTCTAAAAAACGCTTTGATGAATTTCGGCCCATAGAGCGTAATGTATTTCGAATCTTTTAGGTGGTTCTGTAGATAAACTATCCAGTCGAATGGAACCGAAAGGGGAGGTGCACAACTAGATGTTACAACAATCCTAAATATAAAGTTTCAACATTCTACGCCTAATAGTTTTTGAGATATGCGAGTTACATACATACGTACGTACGTACAGACGGCATGGAAAAACTGACCACAATAAACTAGCCGCTGGTCAAAATGAGTTGCAGACGCGTTAATAGGATCGTGCATGCTAGCCTACGATGAGATGCATCGAAAAAATTCTTAAAATTAAATTTAGAGGTAGTCAAAATCGGATTTTTTGTCGAAATTTGGCCCCCAAAATTTTTCGGCATCACATTACTTCCTTATACTACGTACAAGGAAGTAAAAACAAAGCACCAATAGGAAAATTAAAATAGCAGACCGGTTTCGGTATGTATAACATGCTGTCGACAGTGCTAGAATGAGAACGGTAAAAATTTGCAATGTTTATTTAGAGAAAGTGGTTGTTTAGGATAATGTTTACGAGGGTCAATATGCAGTGATTCAGAAGATGGTTTTATGAGGGCCAATAGGAAAGCAGTAAATTAAGGTAATTGATAACAAACAAAAATGGATGGAGGACAGGTAAATCAACATTAATGAGACTATTTATGTTTCTGTGGATACTGAAAGCTTCACTGGGTGAACGGGGTTTGCAAATGAGGAAAATATTTTTGTAATATATGCGCTCGGCATGAATTATCTATCTTTCTTCTTAATTCATGATTAAGAATAATTAGAGCAGCTATAAATGTTTTTTTGGACTCTAACTAACTAAATAGTATTTTTTCATCTTTATTAAAAAATCAATGCAAATATTAAACGGAGCATCTTCTAGTATTGATTCCGTTAAAATATTTGCATTCGAGGATAACTCATTTGATGTGAGAATAACAGTGACCATAATCCAAAGAGCCGGGTATTTAATTTGACATTCTAAAAATATCGGCGGAGCAATTAAAAGGCTTAATTTTAGAAACTATTCCACGTTTGCATTAGAAAAATCTTGTTGAAACACACACCCCTTCCGTAAAAACCAGCTCTGCTCCATAAATATACATTCTTCTTCGCTTTTAATTTCTTCTTAATTCTATTATCGGGTGGGAGAACTCGGAATCTGAAGGTTTTTCCCTTGAAATACATTTTTGCGTCGTAAGTTATCGAAGTAGTATAAAACACAAAAGAAAATATAATGCTCGGTAACAATCAAACGTAATTACGATAGAATTCTTTTTTTGCATTCTATTCTTATTACCGGGAGCAGAAGGGTGGAAATGGGGGGTATAGGGGAAGATCTGATATCAGCTCATTTGGTTTCTGTTAGACTTAAATAATCCGATAGCAAATTAACTTTTGTGCAAAAGAATTTCAAAATAGTTCTTTTTTTTTCCTACCCCAACGCTGATTGTTAATGAATAGTTTTCGATTAATAAAGAAAGACGAACGAGGGAAAGCTGATTTTTAGAAGAGACAACGATTTTTTTTTATTTTTTTTTTTTTAAGATTTTGGATATAAAATAAAATGTGGGTGATAGCGCCGCATATCACTAATAAAAGGTCAGCGAAAATATAAGAACGATAAATCATGCGTAATGAATCAATCATAAAAAACACTTTCCAGGACGAAACAGGTTACAGCAAATACTAGTTTATAGCTAACAGGTTGTAGTAAATAAGTAGACCTGGCCTTAGGCAGGGGCAAGCGGGACAACCACCCTGGGCCCCGCGCTTTCGGAGGCCCGGGACCGCAACTGCAGTTTTCGGGGAAATATAAAAATTACAAATACAGTGGTCGCCGCATATTTTGGTCATTGGTTTTCGCCTAGCAGGAACAACTGAAGCTAACTGCACAAAATTTGGCAGGCATCTGAGGTCTATAATATGGGTACTAGGTAAGAGAGGATTTTCTTAAGTTCGTAATCCATGGGTAATAAGGGGTTGTTCTTTTCACAAAGAGAAAAGAGACATCCATAAGATTCTTGTTATAAAATGTACCCCACACAGATACATTTTCAGGACATTTTGAAATTCGCCCTGCGAGTGGGCAGCCATCCTCCCCTTTTTTCAAATATTTTTCTTAAAAGGGTAAACAAAAACATACACTCACCAAAAACTGATGTTAGAATGTAAAATTAATCAAAACTTTGAATTATAACACAGACATTTGCTGATAAGCATCCATTTATATGCGTACACAAAGTTTTTTTTTTTCTCATTAATTTCACATTCCAAGAACGGTTTTTGTTGAGTGTTCTTCTTATTTTTGTTCATTTGGACTGTTAACAATGTTAATAAGCAACCATTTATGTGCGTTATTGTAGAAAGTTTTTTATTAGTATTAGTTTTACATTCAAACACCATATTTTGTTGAGTGTTCTTGTTATTTTTGTTCATTTCGATTGTTATTGTTGATAAGTACCAAATTTGTGCGTTATTATACAAAGTTTTTTGAAAATTAATTTTGCATTCACCAGTTTTTGTAGCGTGTTCTTGTAATTTTCGTTCATTCGGATTGTTAACATTATTGATAAACAACCGTTTATGTTCATTATTATGCAAAAATTCTTATTAATTTTATTCATATATAAAATTCTTACTTTAAAATGAGAATACATTCTCTCGGCGCAATTGCTCGCAATTGAAAAAGATTAAAAATTTATAAATTTGAATTTAATTAAAAAAATCATTGCTTTTCGATGCACTTTCTATACAGAGGTGTGAAAAAAAAAATTGTACCACATGCTCCAATCAGTGTTTGGCACTGAATGTAATAACTATGACGCATACAATCGCCATGAATAATTTCAAATAATAGAAAAAGGCGTGTATGCAGTTTGAAATAAAACAAAGCATATTTATTACATTTCATTAAATGAAACTACAAAATAAATAAATAAATAAATAAAAAGCAGCTTATTCATAGAAATTGAGGATGACGAAGTTTTCTTGAACATTTCTCCCTCTGTAAATCGTTCTAAAACTAAGTAAATTTTTACATTTATATATTTACAATAAAATAAAAGGAAGTCATAAAAATGTGTATTTCATTGGTTTATTCACTGGAAAAGGGTATTTTCTAGGCATCATAAACATAGGGTCCACTTTCTCATTGGGGCATTATTTTGCTTCCAGAACGAAAAATTGATAAAGTCACGCTTACTACAAGCTGAATACGTCACATGTTTACTAGGTAAAAGCTAATCCACCAGGCTATAGCAGTAGTGAAGGAAGCCCACCTACAATGATAGGTACAATGGTAGTTAGATTAACCATAACTACCACTAGCTGGGCCAAAGAAACCCTTATTTATAATATATTTTAACAGAACGCATTTTTTTTAACGTGCTCTACATATCATCGATTTTGACTGGATAATAAATACAGAGGGTATTCACACATTTTTGTAACGATTTTGATTTTCTCCATGAAGTTAAATATTAATTTGAAAATAAAAATGTGATTGGCATCAAATTGTAATAAGGCTTATTTATCGTCTGCAGCATTAAAAATATTCTTTGCTTTAAAATGTCGCTGAAAAATAAACAATGGATCGAAGGCTATATTTTTGTGCTATCCGAAGAGAAATACTCTTATTCAGTTATTAAAAAAAGATGTCAAAATCATGG
Organism: Cheiracanthium punctorium; assembly: GCA_038373885.1. Lineage (NCBI taxonomy): Eukaryota > Metazoa > Arthropoda > Arachnida > Araneae > Cheiracanthiidae > Cheiracanthium > Cheiracanthium punctorium. Next base: position 1,178,254 of record JAWZYV010016822.1, on the reverse strand, counting down.
TTTTAATATTTCTACACGTAAAATAAGTGACATAATTAATATGAAAGGAAAGAAACGTCAAAGTTTATATTTCACTGGGGAAAAGGCAAAAAATGCATACCCAACAAAGGTACGTACACCTCTTATTAAATCTAAAGTCGCATCTCATGTTTTAAAGGCAAATCCAACTACCCAAAGAACTATCGCAAAATCTTTAAATATCTCTGTAGGAACTGTGAACAAAATTATAAAATCCGATTTAAAGTTAATCAAAGCAAAAAAAACACGATGTTCATCGCCTAACTCCGAAACATGTTTCTCAGCGTAAGACTATGTGTAGATTGTTGTATGAAAATTATTTGGCGGGTGAAAAATGGAAATATGTAGTTACAATTGATGAAGCTTGGATACATTTATCCGACTGCAATAGAAAAAGATCGATTTACTACCGCAAAAGAGGAGAAAAAGACTTAACAAGTTGGTTTAGAGAAAACAAGGAAAGTTTTTCTAAAGGTTTTATGGTTATTACTGGATTTTCTTATAACGGAAAACTTACAATAAGGAAATCAGAAAAAAATGTCAAAATTAATTCGGATTACTATCAGAAGTATGTTTTAACACCTATTTTTAAAGAAGAAATTCCATCCCTTTATCCAAACAATCTTCACTGTGTTAAGTTCCATCAGGATAAATCTCCAAACCATGCCTCTAAATCTACTGCTCTATTTTTTGATAAAATGAGAAATGAAACTGGAATTGAAGCTATTCCCTTTAAATGCATCCCACCCAAGTCCCCTGACGTGTCTCCTATGGATTACTGTGCATTTGGACTTTTAAAACAAGCTCTTTATAAGCGGCATCCCGAAACATTGGGTGGACTCTGGAAGATTGTGAAGGAGGAGTGGAACAATATCAGCCTTGATGTTTTAAGAAAAGGACTTTTATCTTGGAAATCAAGATGCAATATGATAGTTCAAAGAAAGGGCTATCAGACTGAACACATTAGAAAATAAAATTCTTATATTTATTTCTATATATATCTTTGCAAAATCATTACAAAAATGTGTGAACACCCTCTGTACGTGGTCCCCTACGTACTTTAATAATCCTTCTTTATGATGACACCGTAAAATCGGTATAAATCTGAGAAATTCAACACGCACGCAGTAAAAGAGTAAAAGCCCTTTTTGTTCCCATGCCACAATTATTGATTTTTTATTGCCCTGTTCCATCGAAAATTTTCCGGACTTTCTTGATTCTCGAGGCTCCTTATCGAAACTTCGTGTGTGGGCCCCCTTCTCTCCAAAAAGGATAAGACGCCGCCACACTGTGTTCCGAAATGCGCATTACAGTTCGGGAGTAGTACACGCTCGCATAAGCGTAACAGTTATGACTTGCGACCACCCCTTGTATCGTAAACACTCACGCGCTCATCGAGTTAACACGAGTGTTTGGGGCTACTCCATTTTTGAAAGAACTCCCCCCCCTCTTCCCCCAAATGTCTTTCATCCCCTTTTTCACAACACTTCCGAGCACCTTCCGTCTGAAGTGGAGAATGAATGATGAGATCGTAAAAAATAAAAATAAATAAAAAATAAAAAAGTACATACACACACGCACACATATATATGTACATGCAGGATGTCCCCTAAAAGATAGTAACCCGATTTAAGATGAAGTAATACAGTAAGTAAAGATGGTAACACGCTATTAGAGGTAAGTGGCCAATGTAAATTGAAAAAATGTACAAAATAAGGTAGGACAAAAAGACTACGTTAAGAAAAAAATTCCTTTCTTTCGTTTACAAAAAAAAGTGGCACTTTTTATATTTGTATACGAACCCAGTAAAAAAAAATTCTCAGTTGCTAAAATGTGCCCCATATGCCAATGAGATGATAAACGAAATTAGAGAATTATATCCTAAAAGGTGTCAGAAATATGAAGATAAATATATGCTGACTATAAGAACATTTCAGTGGCTCTCAAATAGAAAAAAATCACGTCGGATGATCACGTTTCAGGGGTCGTACAGAAAGAAAATATTTTTTTGCACTTCAACGATAAACGCTTACATTCAAATTCCTGTATATCCTCTGACAATCTTTGTCTAAAGATATCTCTGAGACTTCTAATGATGAAAGGCTGAAATGTGTACCGATCACCTCAATAGAGTGTGGGACGCATTTTACTAATGGGATTCATTTGCACGGCTGTTGTATACAAATTTAAAAAAGTGTCACTTTTTGAAAATGAAAGCGAGGAACTTTTTCTTAACCTTGCAGTATTTCCTAACTCATTTTGAATATTTCTTCAATTTACATTGCTCAGTTATCTCTAATCAATAAAGAATTAAAGCGTTTGGGACACCCCTGTATATTTCAGGTAAGATTGTTGAATCAATAATTCTATGAATATTGGATATTAGTAAAATTAATTAAAGAAACGCATATCTCACTTTCATATGAAACAAGTTTAAATTCGCACATCAGATACTGTTTTTCTTTTTCTTTTTTTTTTTTAATGAGTAGTCTTTTGATAAATTTATCATAGAGACTCAAGTTCTGCATTTACCAGAAAATCTCAAAACTCGTATTTCGATTTGCTTTTGCGCCCGTGCTCTGTAAAATACAAAACAACAAAAAGCTATCAAGCCAACAAAGTCTTCAAACCTGGAATCTTGAAATCCCCAGGGTTAATTTATGAACCCTACCATCATCGCATATAAGGTGCAGAGTAAAACTGGAGCATGTCGCAACAGACTGTTTGCCGAGCAGTCTCGAAGGGTACTTTACTAAAACCTTTCAGAACACTAAAGCTACACCTGAAGAGAACGGATAGCCGACTTAAGTCAGCAAGTCTTGGAAATCGAATAGAAGGCATGAACGCTTCCTCTTTTGTTATAGCGCAATTTTCGTGCTCAGGCATTTAGTCGACCCTAAAGAGGCTAATCATTTGGCCTTTAAAGTAGTTGCTCAAGGGCTGTTACGAGGTATTTTAGCGCGTCAACAGGTAAGTCTACCATTATTTTACAACGCCTCTCACACGCTCGTGTGGGTACAAAAGTAAAATGAAATAAAATAAAAGTGTGCGATATTGGAATTCTTTCATCTTTCCTCTGAAGTGTAAAAATAAAACACGGCTAGTTTGGATTTTTTATTTTGGAATCTAGGTAAGTCTTTCAAGTAAAAAGTAAAATAAAGTGTGCGCTATTGTATTCTTTCATCTTTCCTCTGAAGTGTACAAAATACTGTTAAACAAGGTTAGTTTGGATTTTTTATATTGGAATCCATCCAGTAGGTATGTCTTTCAAGTAAAAAGTAAATAAAGTGTGAGGTATTTGAATTTTTGCACATATTTCGTCTGGAGTATACAAATACTGCTAAACATGGTTAACTTGGATTTCTTATATTGGAATTATTAATTCCAGAATTATATCTGGTTATTAAAATTCTTTCGAATTTTTGCTTTGTAAATATTGTAAAACAAAGTTAATTTGACTTTCTTATACTGGAATTATACTGAATCCTGAAATTATACTTAGATAGTTCTTTCATTTTCTTTTCATTCACTTCATTCTTTCATTTTTTTTCTGTTAGAAAATATGTCCAGCTTGGCTTTCCTGTAAAGATCAACTGAGCCAACCGAAGAACGTGATCTGAATTCTGTTGGAAACTGTAAGAATATTTTTATCATCAAGTTTTAAACAACAACAAAATGTTTCATTCAGCGTATGATTTCGAAACTGCCTCAATTGTGGTGAAATGAGTTGATATTTCGGAATCTGCCGATAAAATTATAATGAAACTGGATTGTAAAGCGCCTGTTTCAAAACTACTGTGGTACCTTGAGAAATGAGTGTCCTAGCATGCGAGCGTTCTCAGATACGAATTCCCAAACATACAAGTATTTTGCGATGCGAGCCATTATTAGATTTTTTTTTTTTTAACTTGAGAAGCGAATCGGAATTCAGGATACAAGCAATCGTCGGTGGTGTCACACACCCCAACACACACCGTTCACAAGAATATTCACAATCTCGGAGAACGTCTGAAGCAGAGTTTCTCAAACTGTGCTCCGGGGAGCAGTAAGTAAGTGCTCCTCGCAAAGGTAGCAAGTGCTATACGAAAAAATATCTTGCTTCTTCAGCCAGCAATTCACTCGGCTCTAATTTTCACGAGTTGCTCCGCCATTCCCATCAAAGTGCTCCAACAAAGTTTGAGAAACCCTGGTCTAAAAGACAGAGGACTAGACTTTTCGGTTTTAGACAGTATGTTAAGGAAACTAGAGAAAATTGTGGTGAAAGAAAATCAAATGAAAGTGTAACGTTAAATTACTAAAAAAAAAAAAAAAGTGAAGTGAAAGAAAAATTCTATACCGTTGCTAAATGGCTATCCCAATGTATGTATGCTTAGATTCTCTATTTTACAGTATGTCTAGAGTTTGCCTCTAGACATACCCATAGTTGTCCTCCCCATAATTTTTGAATGACAAGAGCTATAGTCATAAAAGTTGGGTCTAGGTATAGTAAAGTTGCTATGCGCTACGCAAAGAAACCCCTTTCAGCGCCACCTGGCGGCTTAATTTAGAGTTAGCGTTCTTATCTCAAAAATGGTGCGAGATACGGGGAAAAAGTGAGTTCCAAAGTTGTCAGAATCATCGACTTAATCCAGTAGCACCAGCTTGTCACCCGTCGTGTTGAGCAATGTGCAGTGGGACTTGCAAGCTTGAGTCCAGATATGCATTTGCTGACAGAAAATACTTTGAGCAAGGATAAATGAACGTTATGTCAGGCGAGTGGAGTTTTGGAAACTTGAGCATAAAAATGTGAGTTTTATGCCTTCCATTCGTAGCACTATTGCACCCATTACTATGCACATTGCGCAAGGTATCTTTTCATAGTAAATAGATGATGCTGAACAACATTGCAATCTACTTTTTTTCTCGTATCTCGTACCGTTTTTGAGATAAGAACTACAACTCCTAATTTAGCCCCCATGTGGCGTTGTAAGCGTTTTTCTTGCATAGCGCATGGAACTTTACTATACCTAGACCCCGCTTTTATGACTATAGCTCTTGCCGTTCAGAAATGATTGGGATGACAGCGGATTTCAGATCAGAGGGCACACTGCATATTCAATTCATATCTGTAAATGTGTGTTTATAATGCATAGATTATCATATAAAATTGCAAGGATTTATTATCGCACAGGTTAATTATATTTCAAATAATTTCAGCGGGGAAAATTTATTTGAGATACGAGGATTTTTACTAGCGATATCTCTCAAGGAACGTATTAACCATTTGAATACTACGCTATTCAATCACACTTCAACGTTTAGTCCCGAAAAAGGTTTTCAATGCTTTAGTCTAGCGATGCCGCACCGTAGCCAGCAACCTCAGTGTGAGTTGGTTATACGGCAAGTCAATACGCGTTTTGACTTGCTCGTATTATTGCAATTATAGTGTGTTCCTATACCTGCCATAAAACAAAACACAAAAAAGGAAAAATTCAGAAAATATTATCAGCTTTAAAACCTCCAGCATTAAAACGGTTCAACTCGTATCAACGTCCAATCTCAAAGTACCATAGAAAATTATTGCAACAACAATGTACTCACTTTTTATAAGTTTCTTCTCCGCCGTGTAGTTTTAGAATTTTGTAACAGGCATCTGTGCACGGTTTTGCTGTATATTGTTGTTAATTTTCTTTTCTAAATTAACTTAGTTTAGTTTAAAACTCCGAGTACCGATATGAAATTGTTTTGATTTTGATTAACGCATTTCATTAATCATTTAAATAACAGAAAGTTTCACAAGTCCTTGTTAAAACTGCTTTTTAAAATTTGAACTCATAAAACATGCTTATTTTCTACACTATGATATCATATGAAAAACGATATCATTGGTTCAATTGATTATTTTAGGAGTTCATTTCAAAATCTGTATGTGATTTAGCCTACCCAAACCAAAAATTATTTCCCTTATTAATTCTCTGTGCTGCCATTTTGTAGCTATGCATGCACCCCATCATCTTCCATCAATATGGATCAAGATGAAATACACTAAACTTCCATTATTCGTCCTTGTAATAATTTCATTTCGTTAAATACAATCTGGATTATCTATCCTAAGTGGATTTTGTTTAAGTTTCGTGATTTTCCGAGTCCCTCGTTCTTACGTAAACTCTTTCCATCTTGCCTCTTGAATATGTTAAATATAAAGCATAAACAGCAATAATCGCGATTCGATTATCTAACCAAATCCCATGTCCATCTGCTTGTTTTCTTGCCCCTTTAAATTAAATTTATCGGAAATTAAACATTTTCTCTTTTGACAGACTTTTATAAGCCAGTTAGTGACACACACTTGTCGAAGCCCATACGCCCACGCTGGCTCACTCAGCGAGTAATGTGTGCATATAATAAAATTTAGAACAATGTTTAGTTGTGGATCGGCGAAAAATGAAAGAAAGATAAATCACGCCAAACGCATTGATTATAAAACACTTTCCAACAGTACAGTCTTCCTTGGACCAAATTCGGCGATGTATCGATTTGGACAACGTCAAAACAGCTGTACATCACTAATAATGTAATTTTACGAGACCCTGTAAAAGAGCTGTAAATGCTAGTTGCATCGTTTAAATGAAAAGTAAACGGGTTTACTTTTCATTTAAAGGAAGATCTGAAGGATATATTTTTTAATTTCCCGTAAAGTAATGAAAATATCGCAAAGCTGGATTCATTTTCCGAAAGATTTTTTTCACACCCATTTTAGCGATTTATTGCAAAAGGTGCCAATATTGGCGATTTTGGGCACAGCTTTTGAGGGAAGCGTACGATCATCGTCGGATCATTAGCTAATATTACATAGTAGGATAGCATTGTGCTTGAAATGGATTAATGCAGCTAAACTGCTATAGATCGTGGTGCATTGGAATTCTTTTGAATGCTTCTGTAGAAGAGCTATAAATGCTACATACACTATGCTCGGTGGAGATAGCATTATTTTAAAAGACATAATAGCATATATATCATTTTTGTTTTGTTGAAATAGCCGAATATCTCAGAAATACAGTAAAAAGAATGACTGCCTGGTGCATAATGTAATGGAATTCTTTTGAATGCTCCTGTAAAAGAGCTATAAATGCTTAATACGCAAGTTTCAATAGAGTACATGGTTTTGGTACATTAAGAATAAAATAAATAAATTTCGTAGTAATCCATGAATATTTATGAAAGTTAGAGCACGGATAGACAGACAAACCGAAATCATAAACATTTCATAAACATTTTGCTGGAAAGTGTTAAAAATAAATAAAAGCACACACACACATATATATAGGTGATACAAATGCAAAACTGAAAGAGGAAAGAAAAATCATGCCAAACGCATCGATTTTAAAATACTTTCCAACACAACATTGTTAAGCATCTGAACGAATAGTGAGCCTGTTCACTTAGATAGAATTCTCTATCAAACATTCAACAAACATTCAAAATCACATTTTTCTGTCTAATTTTCATCTTACTATAAATTAAAATACCGTCAAAAGTCTGACAAAAATATTGCACACTGCAGACGATAATATTATACTAGCTGCGTGCCCGTTCTCTGCACGGTAGGGAACGAAACTTTTTCTTACATGTATAGTTCGAATTGATTCCAGTGATTTGGAATCTAAAAATAAACAGAATGATTTGACTCTTGGCGTAAAGTTACTGATTAGTTATTCGTTTTATTCGTATTCAAAGTTAGTATAAGTACTGACCTGAGACCATTGTTAATATTATGACGCAAAAAACTATGTCGGTGTCATTCGCGATCAGAAAAGAAAAGCGTGACGGTTTGCAGTGAAAATTCCTAATTTTCAAAATGTCTCATTTCTGCATCATACTCATTTATAGATTTAAGTTAAGCTATTAATACCTTAGATACTACTTGCTGTGGAGAACCGTTTTATTTTATAATTAAATAGTTGTGTATCCGCTCTTCGCAAGGCAAGAAGAGAACATTTTCCTAAAATGCGATCATAACTACTTGTGACAAAACAGAATCTCCAAGAAAAAAGTTGTGTTACAATCTTTTCTGTAACACAACTTTTGAAACTACCGCGAGACTTCTGAAACTACCGCGAGATATATGAACGCGACGTAGAATAACTTAATATTTTGTTAGCTGTGATGTAATACGGCTGTTCAAAAATGAATAGAAGACTTAGTTTCACGAAATATTTATTAATGCGGTATATTGTGCTTTGATCAATATTGCCTTATCATATCTACTTACTATTACTTATACATCTTTTACTGATATCCATACAATATATTTTCGTTTTGCAACCGTTAATGCTTAATTTAAAGAAACGGTTTAGGTATTTGCCACGAATGTAGTCTATTTCACTTTTGTGATTCTTTGCAATTTATGCATTAGCATAAACGATAATCATTTCACTTTATGGTTGCCACTAAATTAGCTTCCCATAAATTTTTACGCATACTTCTTGTCAGATTGGCGTATTTAGCACCAGGGCCCTCTTATCGCACGGGCAAATCGGGACTTTGCCCAGGGGCCCCCAATTTCAAATGTTGTTCCTTTTTTTATAAAAAATTTATGAAAAATAAAACAAATTTCATAGATGGGGGGCCCCCAAATTCAACAATGGCCGGGGTCCCCTGTTGGTCATAATCAGGCCCTGTTTAACACCGCAATATATTTCCTGCTATTTGAAAACGTGACCCGTTTAAAATCTCAATTCAAAATAATGCTGCCTAATTCACCGGTGAAAAAACAGCATTCAATTCTTTTTCTGGCAACGTAAAATAAAATATGGAATTATTTCATGCGTTGCGTATGTTTTGCTTGTGAGTCCGTTATTCTGATTGAGTTTCGAAAGGGGTTTTAAACTCGTGACACCAAAATGACGCACATTTCACATGCAAAAACCCAGTTCTTTTAAAGTAATTTTATTTATTTTTTTCAACTGGCAATTTTAATCATTGTTACTGTCTCCAAGACAACCAAACGCAAGATATCATACTGAAATTTGTAAGCATCTGCTATTGAAATAAAAATCCTTCTTTACTTAAAAATTCGTAAAAATTCTCCTAATTTATATTTTTCCTCCGTTCTTCTTTTAAAAGTGGGAGAATTGTATGCTCCGTCTTTTGCCGAAATATAAAAAAGTTATGACGGATAGAATTCAAGATGCAGCAGTTTTAAAAATATTTTACGAAAGTCAGCGTCAAATTTAATTTTATTTGAAAAATTCCCAAAAATCTGCAAATTATGTTACACAGTCCGAACAAACTGTTTTCAAAAGAAAATTTTCTCCTCTGTCCGATGATGCAAACATTGTTTTACTGCGAGTGCAATTACCGGCGTTATTACGTATTATGCGAGAAAAATCGCTAAAAATCTGACAAAACATAAAATAAAGCATTTTCTAATTCGAATTTCGAAAGAATCGCCCCGAGGCGTGTTAGGATCTGTCCTAGTGAAGCCGTATGAAAAATTCGGTAGGTCTGCGACCAACCGTCTCGTCGCAATGCGATCGAGAGACGCGCGCAAGAAGATCGGTGGTCACAAACCTAGCTACCTACCTACATACATACATAGGTACATACAATGTTTACTCTCGGATTTTATTATATAAGATGAAGAAAGTGAAATAACAAACACAGTGATAATATTGGGTCAGCAAAAAAGTAATTGCGTTTTTTACATGAAATTCAAACTATTAAATTTTCAATCATGAAACCATTCATCAAGTTGGACCGTAGTTGAGTAACATTCATGGTTGTAGTTAGAAGAGCAGAGAACATATTCGCACGCCTGACAACATTTCACCTGTCTAAGAGAACCTTCAAATACTCAATAACAATTTCAAAATTAGAAGGATATTCAAAACCGTGAGCAGTCATTTTGCATTTTTTCTTTATATCATGTATGTGGACCAGGGAAGTTTTGAAGTCACGGTCATTGTTGTGGGGTGGGTAAATACCCACTGGGTAGGGTAATATTTTTTGGGGTATTTACCCGGATATTTACCCAAGGCCTGGGTAAATACTCAAAAACTGGGTATTTTCAACTTAGAATGGAATAACTGTTCTTAACAACATTTATGATTAATACCAATTAGATTTCTATTATCGTTCCTTTTTTTTAATACAAAGTTTTTAATTTTAATTTGACTTCATTATGAGTAGTATTTTTGTAGTGTTTTTATTATTATTATTTTATTAAGCGTTTGATTATTTGGCTTAAACTACTTTATCAGTCATATCGCATTTTTTTCACTAACTTTAATAATGAAGGATGTTTTATGGTAGTCCTTAAATTGTTTTGTGCAAGTGACAGCTTTGGCAATATTTTAATGTGTTACATTGATTAATATACCTTATAGCTTATTTTAAGTTTACTATTATATCCAATAGCTTATTTTAGGTTTATTATTTTTTAAACTGTGATAGTTTATTATGGTTTGTTATTGAAGGGGAGAGGGGATTATATGCATATTATGATTGATTTAATGATCACTAAAATAAAAACATGCAAATAGTTACACGGCTAGTAGTTATAAGTAATGGGTTTACAAACATATTTTTTACGGTAAATTTAAACTTTTATGAATATTTCAGATTGATGAACAAAATATTTCTACTAAAAAAAAAATCATTAATACGAATTTTTTTATAATAAAATTTCCGTCTACATTTTTCAGAATTACAAATTTGATTTTCGGTCTCCTGAGATTCAGATTCGTAATTCAGATTTTACTGTCTGTATATATTTAGTATAAATGAATTTCTCTGCTTTTTTTCAAATTGTCAAATACACTGCTCCTTGTTATTATTCCTATTTACAATTTTATTCCAACAGTTATATTTATAGGCTATATTTAATCAAGTATTTTATTCAATATGTATCATATAGCTTCTTTTCATAATTACATTTTTTTGAAGTTTTATGAAATTAAAAATTGTAAAGTGTTCCTAAGATTCTCATTTTTCTTTTCTTTCTTTTTTTTTACTTAATATATATATATACATATGTGTATGTGTGTGTGAATATCCTTACCCACCAATGCAAGCTTTTTTTAAACAATAGTGTTAATTTAAAAATAAATACCCAGGTAAATACCCATTTTGCGTATATACCCGGGTTTTTACCCTGGGTATTTACCTTTGAAAATAAATACCCGGGTATTTTACATCACTGGTCACGGTGCATTTGGACCACTGACAAAATATTCTAATTTCTACCCCTGATTTCTCAGTACAAAACACTTTAAGACTAGAAACAGTATTTTCCTAGTAAATAATATTTTTTCATTTTAACTATCGCGAGCGAAATTAACGAAAGGCAAAAGAGTTCGGAATTTACAAGTTGTGTTTTTCAATTTACAGAAAGTCCTTTAAAATCGCACAAAAAAGAATTCACAATATCTCCGGAAATTATCGTAGAAAATTGGTGAAAATTTATATTTAGGGTAATTTGAAGGTTTTCTTTTATTTAATAAAATCAAAATAGAGTGTTGACATTAAGAAAAATGAAGTTAGTGCAGAATTAAATATGAAGCCCCCTTATGCAAATTAAATTAATGGTAAATTAAAGTATAGGTTATTTGCAAACGAATGCTATATATAACTTTGCTGTACGACGAACGACGGCCAAATAAAGAGCAAGTGGGCGTTTTTTTTTCCTGCAGCTGTACATAAAACATATATGCTGAAATTTGAATTTTGACTCGTATTATTTGAGTGTTTGTAAACTGTTATTAAATGTTTTATTGTACCCCGGCATATGGGTTACAATGTAACACAGACAAACATTTACCTTTTGTAATTTTTTAAATATGAAAAAGCTATTTACAAATTCACAGAAATTAATTTAGATGGGGGAAAAGAGTAGGTTAAAAGTGTCCATTGATTTTATTTTTGTGCATGCAAATTTGTGAACAGGAAAAATAAAATAGTAAGTTTTGTTTCATTGTACCCCAACTTCCCCTAACTGTTCAAAATAAGTAGAAGGATTTAAAAAATCCATATATATTTATATATATATATATATATATATATTATACTAGCACTACTAGCACTACTAACATAAATAAATATTCTCCAATCTATAATACTTTAAACTTGTCTATATATAATAAAACACTTAGAACTTCTAGAGGTAAAGTCTAAAAAGTGTAATAGTCCTAAGTATTCTAATAGTTATATAAAATCTGCTATTTTAAAATTATATAATTACTATACCAGTACTTATAATTGGATTAATATACGTACTTTCATTTACTCCATTAAAAAGAAACTTTTAGTTAAGTATTTTTCTATTTTTTCAAATCTTAACATTTCTGGACATTTTTCTCACCTATTCTTCGATCTCATTGTTGCACGAGCCACTGCACTTACCGTAAACCTAACCAATAAAAGTAATAATACACCTTATAATTCTAACTTATTAATTACTTTCACAAATCCTGCATTCAATAACTTAAACTTCAATATTTTCTACTAATAACACTTACTTTCCCATCAAAAATGTCATTATTAAAAAGTCCTTTAAATATCCCCTACCCTTTGGTAGGAAACTATTTAACTATAACTCCTTTTCAAAAACATATAACCCTTCTGATACACCACCCTGTATATGCAATGATAATCACTATAGGAACTTCATTCATAGGGATTATGGACACATCATTACTGGGGATCTAGCTATCGTAAAAGATATTAGGTTAAAAAACTCTCATGCAGAAGGGCTCTAAACACCGTATTCCTTCAAAACACTCTCTTAGTGGCATTGTAACACAATTCACATATGATTTAGATTTTTACATATATAATACTGCCTTAAAATACAGCACTCCTATTGAAGCCTTCACTACCTGGAAAGTAAAAGTACTTTCAATCTTTAAGCAAAATATTGCTAAATATGTAAAATATAGTTCTCCTGTCAATAGTCAATTTCATACTCAAATAGACTTTATAAAGCAGTATTTCATAATTACTTATGTAGATAAATCATCCAATAACTATGCTTTTATTTGTAAACAGTTATATCATAGCTTGTTAGCCTCTACAATTGTAAATAACAGTATCTATTCCTCTACTAATTTGTCTACTGTAGTTTGTAACAAAAAAATTCTGGCTTTCTATAAACTTCTCAACCTACAACATAATAATCTAAACTATCCTTATATTGTACTAATCCCTAAATTTCATAAATCGCCTTTAAAGTTTCGAACTGTTACAATAGGATGTAATACATATAGCAATGTAGCAAGTAAACTTCTATTAAAGATACTGTCTGTTATGATGAGTATTATATAAAACGTAATGATTACTCTATCTCTATAGGAAATAGTTATGATCTACGCAATACAATATGTACTATTAGTAATATTACCTCTTTATATACCTATGATTTTAAAGATCTATTCAACAATATTCCTCTTGACGACCTTTACAATGTAATTAATGAATTATTTGAAACTTGTGTTAACATTATTCAGCTCCCTTCCCATGTTGATGTAACTTATTTCAGTTGTCTATCTAAATTTATTATCTATAATAATTTTATTCTACATAACAATAAAATATATCTACAAAATCATGGTATACCACAAGGTGGTTCAGCATCTAGTTACCTTGCAGATCTTTACTTATATTACTATGAAAAAGAATATACTAATACACACATCATTCTTAAACGATATATAGATGATATCTTACTTGTAAACACTACTAATAATAATAACATTATCTTCCCATAAAATATCCATCTGCTCTGGAATTAATTAAAAATGATATGCTTAACAATTCTGTTAGTTATCTAGATCTAAGTATCTCCATCACTCCTAGAAATAGCCTTAGTTTCATATAATATGATAAGCGTAAAGATTTTAGCTTTAAAGTAAATAGCTTTACTCATTTTTCCTCCTGCTTACATAAATCTGTATTTCGCAATATCATCTATAATCACTGCTGTAGAATCAAGTTTCTATGTTCATGATTTCAAAGTCTCCAATTTTAAATCTCTATTTCTGTCAGCTAGACAATACAACTATCCCACTAAGTTCCTAAAATCTATTATATACAATTCTTGATAATGATGTGTCTAATGTCTTTGTTAATTTACTGGAGGTTGGGTGGGGTTTTGGTTTTAAGGTTGTAATTGGATGGTTGGGTCGGGCGGAGGAAGTTTTTCTCATAAAAAAAAAAAAACCGGGGTTCCTATATTGTGATTATTCTGTCCTAAACATTATTTTTTTTCTTATTTACTAGATTAATCTTCTGTCATACAATAACTTATTATACATACTTTGTCAATAATGATAATCATTATATTTTTTAAACAATATGTTATATTTAATTTTGCTATACTATTTATTGTATTCAATCTTTTAAATTTATTATTATTCAATATATATTTATTATATTAATATACCTGTTGATATCTTAAAATTTAATAATATTACCTTTTAGTATTTGGCAACTCCTATACTTTCTTCTTTCCACTTTTACACTTTTATTTAGTGGCAACACCATTTTTCACTTTTTACAATTCTTAGCATTGGCAACACATATCAATTGCTCAAATAAAATTTCCATGTGCTCAAGGTCTGGTATGTAAAATTATCTTTCTAATTTTTGTTATCTTTTTGATTTCTTCTTTCCTTTATATAGTACGGTAGGGCCCAGATGTGTGGAGTTAATATCTCTTCTGATATGCCACACAACCGAAACCCTACTGTTTGGTTTACTGTAAATTATAATCCACTGTTTGTGGCCCCTGACGATGGTGACAGTGGTTATAATTTCCGTTCCATTATACTATCACAATAATTCTTGCACTTTATTTGGATTCAAAATCTGGTTTCTAATTCTTGATAATAGCTGTGATTTTTCTGCGAGATATGTCTTATTTGTAGTATGTTTTGTGTTTTACTTGTTAGTTATATATATATATATATATAATATATATGCTCTTTTAAATGTTTCTAATTTCTAAGTCAAGAAACCTAAATGAGCGGGTAAACCTTGCATACATATAAATGCTTAAATATGTTAATCCTTTGTCGCAGAGTGGTTGCGCCGTGAAACCACCCTATTTCAACGCTTTCACTACTAGACGCAAAAAATATGGTTAAATGCGCGGCCGCACAGCCAACTGTGTCAGAAAACTTCTTTAGCTATTCGATAGACCATCACGTTGTTGGTAGTTCAATGCATGAATGGCAGCGGCTGCATTTTTGCAGCGTTGTGCTGTCTATCCAATTGGTCTTCTACATTGATGTGAAAATTGCTTGCATTTCAAAGGGTTTAAATAACATTTGGAGTTTCGTTTATGAAAACAGAGATAAATAAACTGTATCACACACAATATGTTTGTTTCTTGATATGAAAATAATCAAAAAATGGTTTCACTGAAAGCTTCTAATAACGAAAAAGCTCGAACTGGAGCTTTGAACTATGAGCAGTAAGATAAAGATACTGGGGAAAAAGCACTCTTCATTTCATAACCTGAGGGAAAGGAAATTCAGTTTTTCTGCCCTTTTGAAATGATGAGCATTTTGAATGTTTTAGAGAGGGGGAGGATATATACAGCTGAGATACAAAATTGGCCATTTTTGTGATGCTCGAGCCTTCAGAAGTATGCAAAACGAGACATCCAATCGAAAATCTAAAATAAATTTAAGAGTCGAGAGTTACACATTGAATGTGTATTTGTTTGAATGTTAACCGTCTAGATCAGAGATTTTCAACAAGTCGTCCCATTCCGTCAATCCAGGGGCAGGCATCGCAGTCGTTCCTTTTTTTTTTTTTAAATTCCTACCTCTATAAAAGACTAAACCACTGAAAAAGTGCAGCCTTTGCCATTGCTCGATTTAACTGCCAGCAATTTGGCAGTCGACCGAATCGTCAATCGCATGCCACACAAAGAACATTTTTGACACAGCTGGGTCAAAACTTTTCATGCAAAAAGTTCTATGTGCTTTGTTAGCTCCCAGAAGTATATCCAGTTGTCCTCTACAATGTGAAAATGGTTGCGCTTCAAAGGTTTAACCCTTAAGTTCAAAGCGATGCATATCTGCTTCGTATTTTTCACTGCCAGATTAGAGTAGAAGCCAAATTTCTTACGTCATTTCCATATATAAAATGTAGTTTTCAACAATAAACTAGCCACCCACCCCGGCTTCGCACGGGTGTTATTTAGAAAAAAAAAAGATTGGGAAATGTGTGTGAAATTACTGCCTTTGATTATAGAATTTCTTTATAAACGATGTTTGCAGTTGACTTTTCGTTGCACAATACGAACAAATTTTGTTTGGAAGTGACGCGCGAAAGGGCTATGTATAGCTGTCCATGTGAAAAACACTCAACTCTCAGGTCTAACTCCGAAGTTGAATGTCTGACCTTGTGATTTGTTAATTGTCAGTGAAAAAGACAATTTTATTGGAAACTACAGTCTTTTGAATTGGAATGGGAAATACGTTGGTATCAGTGGAATCCGGGGAATGAACACGGTTTCTCCAGTTCCACATCCGGTCAGAATTGAGAACTCTTATAGTGAAAGTCTTCAGTGATTTTACTTGAAGACGTGCGCATTTGCACAATTTGGGTGGATTTAGGTTTCGTGATAAAATAACTGGACACCCTTCTTTTAAAACCAATTTATTTGGGGGCAATCCAGAAGGCTTGCAAGCACTTGAGAAATTTTGTTGGGAAATGTACCGCCACTTCCTGTATCAGCAGGGTGTTTCCAGTGATGAAATATATAATGATTGTATGTAACTTATAAAAATACTAAATATGTAGCAAAAAAAAAAAAACCCGGCAAGTTTAATAGCCGCTCGTACCAGTCTATCGCACTATTTGAGCGCGCGTAGGAAGATTTCCTAGTAAAGGTGTGATGCGGTCGCAAGCATAGCAGAAGACACGACGACGGAGTCATGAATTCAGTTCAGTAAGTTTAGATAGGTGACTCAAAGTTAATATGAGTGTCAAAAATTTTTAGAAGCAATGAGTTATAGGGTACGATCCACCGGTTGTCAATTTCATTGTTTCGCACAGTGGCAGTTTGTCCATTTTCTTCTGGCAGCCGTCTGCGATATTCACGATATCCGTCGTCACTGGTTGATGTTTGTTTCTGGAATGTTTTCGGAAATGTTTTGGTACATTTATCTTCCCTCATGCATGGAGAATTAGGATTATAGATTCATCAAGGACAATGGACCATGTTTTTTTTTGTTTTTTTAATTACGTAAAGGGTTGGATCTTCGTCTTTATTGGGTAACTCCTCGGAAATAACGCTATTACTAACCATACCAGCTAATGGACATATGGCAACTCGCGTTTTCGCCATCCAATAGTGTACATGTGGCAACGTTGTAGACCAAGTATGTGAATCTTGTTTATGAGATGAAGCAGCTTCTGTACTTTTAAATGGAATATTCTATTCACTATGCCGTATCTATCTTAGGGAGTCGAATTGGCGTACATATTTTCTTTATTTCTGACCAATTTGGGTTGCACGTTGCAGTTATAAAAAGGTCAGGTTTATCGTTATGTCTGACGTAAGTCATGGCGTCCTGCGATTTTTCATGTAAATATCGAGTCCCGTGAACGATGAAAGCAGTATAGCCAATTGTCAAATGTCGTTGCTGTGTTCATTCAACTGTAAAGCATCCTGAAGACGGGCACGATTTTTCTGCCCTCAATTTCGTTTGGTTGTGTCGGATGTAAGCTAATCGCTACGATTCAAATTTTGCGTATTGATCGTCTAAGTACTGATTTTTAACATTCGATGCCTAAGTAGGTGGTTAAAATTGGTTTGTCTTGTCATTATGCGGTAGCAATAGCAGTTCATGCACAAAACCGTTTTACGTATAGTTGCTCTACTAACTGGATCAAGTTGAGAAATGTTGATATTATATCTGTCTTCTCCCCGAGAAAAGCATCAAAGGATATTCTAAGCTGTCAAAAGATTGATGCAAGTCCGAAATTTTTTTCACGTTATTGTCTCGGCTACGCAACACAATATCTTTTTTATGAAATTCTTTTCAGCTATCACAACTGCTCCTTCACTCGTGTTCGGAGCATCGTAACAGCAGGAGTGTTCTCACCGAGGTACCTTATTTGCATGGATTACGAAGTCGGGTGTGCCTGGTAGAACACTCTCAATAGCAGTTTTAAAAGAATGTACGTAGCTGTTATGGAAATATATCTTGTAAAGATCTAACAAAACTACTATCATTTGGTTGTCCAACATTATTACACCGTACTGATGCTTGTGTTTCTCGATCAGAAATAAAATAGATCTGCAAAAATTTATGATCATTGTCGGCCCGGTATGGCAGCAAGCTACCTGATAATGATAAACTTGCCCTTGAATTTTGAATGCAGGAATAAAACTTCGCTTAACAACCTGTGTACTCATTAAAGAGGTAATTGAAAAGCGTTGTTATATCGGCCCATATTGCAAATGAAGGATTTAGATTGGGAGTGATTGCTCGTAAGAAGAGAGCGTAAAGGTTCGGGTGGATGCAGAATTTCCGCTAACTTTATTTTTACTTGCGAGCAACACAGGCCTCTTTAGACTCATCGTTCCATTTCAAAGCTGAGCTATACTTACAGACATCAGACATTTTACCAATTGAAAGAGATATAGCAAAATGGATATCACGTTATATTGTGTTCATAATCATGCATACCGAAATTCAAGGCAATCGTTTGTACGGTGCAGAAGGCGATGCGGCATAGCGCAATCTACTGGCGAGTTTTAGCAAAACGGATACGGCGAAAATATTTTTCGCATTCAGATATCGATGTATACGAATTTTCATGACGATCGGCTGGATAGTCCTGAAGTTCATGTGTTGACGTGACATCTAGTGTCAAGTTATAGAAAAATGGATATCGCCAAACTCTTCCCCGTGTTGAAATATCTATGTCGACCTATTTTCATAGCGATCAGTTGCACAGTCAAGAATTGATACACTGCAGGGCCATCTAGTGGTTAATTAAAGTAATGATTTGCTACAGCGCCGTCAAGTGGCGAATTATAGCAAAATGGATAACGCCAAAATATTCTCATTGTTTAAATAGCTATGTATACTGATTTTCATAGCGACCGTTTGAATGGTCAAGAATTTGGCCTGCTGCAGCGTCATCTAGTGGCGAGTTAAAATAATGCATTGCAGTGCCATCTAGTGGCGAGTAACATCAAAAGGAGCACAGTTAGAATATATTCTTCGTGCTCAAATGAATAAGTATAAAAAATTTTATGCCGAGCGGTCGAACGGTATAGAAGTTGTTGCGTTGCAGCGCCATTTAGCGGCAAGTTACAGCAAAAGGGATAGTGAAAAATATTCTCTGTGGTCTAATATCCGCGTGTACCAAATTTCATCGAAATTGGTTGGACGATATTCGCATAGCAAACGGCTAAACGGAATAGAATTCGGCGTTCTGCTTCGCCAGCTAGTGGCAAGTTAGAGGAAAACGGATAGCATAAAAACCTTCTCCATGATAAAAGACTTAGGTGAACCAAATTTCATGGTGATCGGTGAAATAGTGCTGGAGTTTTTCAACCTCATACACACATACCAACATTCATTTTTATCTATAACCAGTGTTATTATATATATCAGTATCAAATAAAATACAGTTTCAAATGTAAGCCTCTTCAAAGTGCCAATACACCATTTTGCAAGATTTTTTCAGGGAATCATTCGAAGCATTGACTTAGCAGCAATCAAAATGGGAAATGGTTCGACCGCCAAACAGTAAAGCAGACACATTTTTTAAATTATCAACTATAACGTGTTTTATTCATCGTTACCTCGATGCGAAGACTTCAATTTTCTGAAATTTGGCGGAATTCCCCCAAGTTAAATCAATGTACTCAATTGGCGAGATTTCTGTAGCTAGATCGCTTGAAATGCGCTAATAACTGCATTATTTCTGCACGGATAATTAACATTTAATGCTGTATTCTAATAAAACCATACACTTGTTTTCAAAAATGCTATTTCCTTAAGCTCTCAGTAAATTCCGCCAAGCCTAAAACTGTGCAAACCGCTAGAACCCACTTTCTCAAAATCGGCCTATCAGCCATTTTATTTTTCGCCAAACTAAAAAAATTTACATATTAGTCTCGGAAATCTTCAATCCTCATTGTTTTGCGTATAAAACATTTCATTCCTGCTCTTATTTCTTATGTGCACACGATATTTTAATTAAAAAAATAACCTTACAAATATAAACTAAAAAAAAAAAAAATCATTATTATTCTTTTATTTTTACTTTAAGAATTTAAAACATTTTATTCGGCAAAATCGCCACACACGGCAACCACGATTCTTATTTCACACTTTTTTCACTACATGGGTTACAATTACGGAAAGCTTTCTGCGTGGAGAACATAAAAAATTCCGGGAACGGGTGGATTTTCAAAGTTTTAAAGTGGATTATCATTTATTCTATATTATTTTACATATCTGTGCAAAATTTCAGGCTGATAGGTCCATTTTTGTGGATTTGTATACTACTCAAATCGACAAACTGACAAACAGAATTTCATTTTTATTTATAAGATAACCTACGCTTGTTTTTAAAAGTACCCTCTCATTAAATTGCGCCAAGCGCTAGAATCATCTGAAAATCGCATATCAACAATTTTATTTTTCGCCAAATTAAAAAGTTGCACATTTTAGTCTCGGAAAATTTCCAAATCCTATTTTTAATTTGAGTATAAAAGATTTCATTCCTGCTCTGATTTCACATGCACACGATATTTTAATTAAAAAACAGCCTTACAAATATTCTAAACAGAAAAAAATGATTATTCTTTAATTTTTAATTCAAGAGTCTAAATCATTTAATAAATTCGCCAAACATGGCAACCTCGATGCTTATTTCTCACTTTTTCACTGCAGGGGTTACAATTGCGGTATTGCGGAAAGCAAAAATTGGTGTTTTTGACGGGGCTTTTTATCAATATCTCCTAAACTAATTCGAACTTCGAAAAAATCGCTTCGAGGTGTGTCGGGACTAGAGGTCTGCGCCGCAGCGCCACGCCGCCGAGGTCTAGGCCGGCGCGCCGACAAAGAACGCCGATTGTATGCCGTTACGCACAATCGGCTTTAAAAATTAAAAGTGTATATAAACTTTCAAGTGCTTATTTTTTACTGAATGCTTCTTAACCTTTTAGTGGCCAATGTTTCCAATTGAGAACATCAAATTAAAAAAAAATTGAAAAATTAAATTTTTATCAATATTGTCTTGAAAAAAATAGCAGATAAAGTTAAAAGATGACTTGATTGTTTGAAACGCAAGTTGCATTTCTATCATTAGTGGGAAACGCGAAAAAAATCATAAAAATAGCCATTTTCATAAATTTTTACAGAGCTATCTTGATATCCCCCCCTTCAAACTTAATTCATATCTTTATTTAAAAATAAATATTTCATTAATTCTTAATATATATAAATATATATATATATATCGGGCGGGAACTTGCCGATTAGGCACTGTCCCTTACAACTGCCCGAAGGCGTGGCAATTTTATTATGGGTGCACCCAGTGGGCGGTCAGCGTTACCCCTATGTAGAGACGGACACAATGACAGCCACGCCCAGTCGGGTATCAAACCCCGACCGCCGGAAGTTGAACCCGAAACCGGAATACGGTGCTTTATCCACCTTACAACTCGCTCGGCTTAGTTCTTAATATTTCACGTATTATTTAAGCCGTTGGTCCACAACTCGCGGGCCACGGCCGTTCCCCGGATTAAATAGTACCGGGCATCCAAGGAACATTAAATTCTTTGGATTTTATTTACTTTGGTGTATTCTCGGGTTTTAGCGACTTTGCCGTGTTTGTGTTGATTTGTAGCTTTGTAAAAGAAGAAATATTGTGATTCTTTTAACATTTCTCTGTTCTTTTTGTTGCTTATTAAAGATTTCAAGATCATGAATTAAAATTGTAAATAGAGAATAAATGTTCTTTCCATAAAACTATTCCATACAACAACTCTGCCGGTTGAACTGCTACATCACTTTATATACTTCTTCTTCTTCTTCTTTTTTTTTTTTTTTTGTGTAACTGTATTTTATTTTGGAGGCATGTTTAAATGCAATGAAATTAAAGCTATTAAATCAAACCAATCTAAAATAGAAACCTTCAACACCCTCAGCGGGCCGCGGTAAAATTATCAAACGTGGACCGGTTCGTGGTGATAAAAGGCTGGAGAGCACAGATTTAAGCTACCCATCACTATATCATAGCTGCCAACCATTCCCATTTTATCGAAACATTTTCCACCACTATTTTTGAACAATTTTTTTAAAATTAAAATTATGAACATGTTCCATGCTTAAACTGCCACGGTAAAATTAGTGTTAGGCGGAGGCTGAAATGTACATTTACCCGCGACAATCACATTTTTCTAGAAATACTGCCCGTCGTCTTTAGAAGAATGCAATGGGAGAGGTGAAGCGATAGGTGTAGCAACTTACGTTACCTATCTATCCCAAGATACGAACGATTTAAATTAATATTTTTTATAACAAGAACTCTTAACAAATACTGGCGTTGGAATGTAAAATTGACAAAAACTTTGTATAATAACACACACTTATAATAGCATATTTCAAATGAAAAACCAAATCTGCTAAATTCAGAACTCATGATAAAGGTGTATGAAAAACTTAAAATGATGATTTTTAAAATAAAATATATTGGAAATGTTAATGTCCATATTTTTATGGTAAGAGTATAAAATAATGTGATGTATTCATAATCAGCTGTTAATTTAGAATGAGCTTTAGCTAAATTTAGTAGCTGTGCTTTCTTATTTAAAATTTATAAAGACTTAAAAACAAAGTTCTCCAACTAAATCTTTTAAACTTTTTAAGAGGAGAAATCATTTTATGTATATATATTTCATATTTAAAAAAAGGTGGAGAGGAGTTGAATTGAAAACAAGCTATTTTTAAAATACAGTCATTAGTTGTTTTAGATTTTTTTAAACCGATCTAGAGGAAGAAAACATATAGAACATCCATAAATGGTATTTATCAACAATGTATGTTATTATACAATTTTTATCAATTTTACATTCTAACACCAGTATTTGTTAAGAGGTCTTGTTATAAAAATATTAATTTAAATCGGGATAAGTAGGAAACGTAAGTAACGCGACCTATCCTTTCAGCTCTCTCATTGCATTATTCCAAAGTTGACAGGCAGTGTGTCTAGAAGGCGGTGGTAAAACAAAATATCCAGTTGCCCCTGGGGCAACAAACAAAGACAACTATTCCCATTTTTATTCCTTAGCTTGAAAATGCAGTTTCCTAATCCTATTTTAATTCTGAATTTCTTTCTATTTCTATTTGCATTTCCTAATAGTAATGGCAATTTTATGAATAAACGTTTGTCCACTTATTTTCATTGTAACGGCCGCGTGTTCTTAAAAGATTTTGTGTAGCGAAAATTTTATGGGCAAGAAACTTCATTTGCAGGCAATCAAAATAATTTCAGTGATTGCCCAATGGACAATCGAAAGAAATCACAAGATTCTACACCTGGTGGTGGGAAATGTTCCGATAAAAACGGAACGGTTGGCAACTATGCTATATTCCGATTTTTTGGACCAATGTAAAACTTTGTCTGAAGTCATTAGTCAGAAATGACCAATGCTCACGATTGCGAACACAGGGAAAATTGTATACAATTTTTCCCGTTTAAATGACTAATATCCTTTAATTAAAGCATTAGAAGGCAAAATAAGCAAAAAACGAATTCAAAATATCGCTGGATCTGAATTCGATCTGTAAAAGGTTAACACTAGTAGCTTGTAAAGATACCATTTAAATTTTTTGAGTCAATGGCGTAATTTGATTGCTATAAAAAGTGGTTGAACATTGCTTATACCTCAAAAGATCATTATAGGTTTGGAATGGTTCATGAGAAGGTTGTGGGAAAAAGAACCGCTTAACAGCAAACGTATCAATTGTACACTGACAGCTAAAAGTATCGTGAATGTGCTATAAGAGCAATATAAACCTATCCGATTTTGATAAAATCTATTGTTTTAGTTTTACAGTAGAAATGTTTTAAAAGTGCACCGAAACGTCAGGCTCATATACTGGAGCCCCACCACTGGCCGTGCGCATAGTGCTCTGAACTGGGAGACGGAAGGTGCCTAGTTCAAACCCATGTCGCGTCCGTCTACCTAACCGTTCGGAGTTTTCCGTCGTTTCCTCCGAAATGCTTATTAGGACCCCTTAGAAAGACCCCCCACGGAGAGCACTCCACATCTCGGCCTAGAGCCCACATGTAGCTAATTGGCTGTAATCTCAGAAAATCATACTCAAGACTAGTTTTCATAGTCTTAAAAAATCTTTTAACGTCAATTTATACATAGGTGTGTGTATGTGTTTGTACGCATACGCTCATTTTCATTATGCTCTTTTTCAAAAAATTTTCTACCAACCTCAGAAACTCGTCCACCTCAGAAACCCGGCGCGCCGCCGCCGCCGGGTTTCTGAGGTCGTTACGCCGCCGCCGCGAATTTCCGTGCGGCGCAGACCTCTAGTCGGGACCCGTGCTGGAGAATTTCCGTACAAAATTTGGTAGGTCTACGATCACCCGTTTGCGAGCTACGTGAGACACAGACAAACTAACAAACAAACAAACTAACTAACTAACGGACACATTACACATTGCTTTATTTATATAGATAGAAGAATCGTAATTCATTCCAGAATTCACTTTATTAGACCACAAATTTACAGCCCTCATGGGTTCAGACAAACCCCTAGCTCTCTGTGATCTATGTCTATCCCTGTCACGACTGACACGAACTTCATGTTCAACGGAGGATTCTCTGTGCGTTATGACGAATCCGACGATCTTCACGTTCAGCAGACGTTCCTCTATTCCTACTCAAATTATTACTTTCTCTTGTATTAGATAGCCTGAATTCCCGTTCTTCTTCGGTTTCATCATTAAGACAAGCGTTTTCTGCTTGCATCTCTAGTACTACGACCTATATTTGTCCTGCTTCTTCGTGGCATAATTGAATGGTAAAATAAGGATAAGTTCCAACAGAAAAACAATTAAAAGTAAAAATCTAAACAAAATAATGAAAGATTTTAGTCAAATTACTGAACTTCTTGTTCCTATTAAATTACTGAACTTCTTATACGACTCTAAGAGTCGTTCTGTTTACACTCGTGTTTTTGAAATTCGAATTCTTAGCATAAGTTGCAATCGTTCTACTTGCATTCGAGCATTTTCCTTTTTTCTCTTATGTTTTTTAAAATTCGAATTGCTCATTTAAAAGCTTTTTTCTGATTTCAAATTCTTAGTTCACACTCGAATCGTTCTACTTAAATTCAAGCATGTTTTTGAACTCTAATTCATTTTTAAGCTCGAATCACGCCGTTTGCTATAGGTGTGGTGGACCATCCAAATCTAGATATATGGATGCAGTTACTAAACAGTTATTTATTTCTTAGATCCGAAGATGCTTCTACGGATTTTTGTGTCTGAATCTGTGGTACCTCAGAGTTTGTTTTTCTTAAGGAATCGGATATCTTTTGTTGGCTGGCATCATTAATATTTTCTGTTGATTTCCCAAGATGTTTTCTGTCCTCTTTTCCAAAAAATGGGATTCCCCAAATATATCTATATAGATAATTTTCTCCTTCAAATTGAAATTTCTCACTTTTTTTTTCCTATTTCGGATAATGGAGTGTTTGTAGTACCAAAATTCGGATTCCAGAGAGAACACCGTGTATATTACGGTTAATCCCCACACATGTCATTAGTGACACGTGATCAGTTATCAGTGACACGCGTTGTCAAAATATAAAGAAAAAAAATGTGCATCTCAAATTTTAATTAGTGAAATTTAAGTATCTTCTTTGAAAGAAAAATAGAAATTATTACTTCTTTTAGATTTTATGTGTACGATCGCTTTCTTTCACATTACACTAGCTGCTAAATTTATAACAGGCTATACAATTACTATCGCGACGACATATATCATATCCCTGTATCATAAAATAGCTATTTAAATACGATCATTTAGGACACAGCTTGTAAAACAACTGTAAGGTAATTGTGTGGCAATACTATCTAATTACGTCGGAAGTAAAATTAGCACTCGTGTCTAGAAGTCTGGAGCGTACAGGATGAATAGGTGGAGAGATCGTCCTGTTGTATTTTCTGGGGAAAGTTGATGCTAATAGCGTCGCAGGTAAGAAAATTAACGGTGTATTTCGAAAAAAAAATTATATGAATTTAGAACACAAATACAAATCAACTAATTATATCAAGTCCTTCAGAATTTTTAAATAACCTAATTAGAAGCTGTGTGTACTATACACATAAATGAATAAGTCAAACGTATATCAGGTGCAAAACTTTCAGAAATTTTTTTTTTAATCGAATTTTTAGCAGGATGCGACTCTTCGAAAATTCTTGCTGTGCAACTCTTCTTGAAGAATTTTTTCATAAAAATTCATTAAGCATACTATTGTTACATTTATTACGGTGTGTAGTGCAGCTTATGAAGAATCCCCAGTCATCCCGATTTTTTTTTTTTTTTTTTTTTTGAATCTCTGGCATAGTTAGTTTATTTTCCTTTGTGTATAAAGTTCGGGAGAGATATATCGTTTCTTTGAACAACACCCATAACGGGTTTGGCTGTTTATCGTCATCTATTTCGCAAAATAAAGCATTATATTTTTCTAGAAAGCAAAACGAGAGACGTGGAAAATACTGAAATAGTTTATGTAGCATTATTTCCAATAAGTCACATGACTTATATGTTGTATGTTGTAAAGTTTAGGGTTACAATTGCTCTCGCCAACCTCTGTGGTCAGGAGTTGACACTATTTTTCTGTCGAAATTGGCGGTAATTCGAAAGAGTTTTTCTCACCAAATCGAGAAAATGCTGCTTCGAAATTTATTATTAAGTTTCAAAAAAATTATTCATGGTAATATTGAATTTGTTCTATCGAAAATGTTGCTCTAAAATAATAAAAACAAGAGATAGAAAATCGGAAACACTTTCATATTTTAAAAACACACTAAGTACTATATACTATAAGCGTACCATAATCCATGCGTCGGACCTATTTGTCTTTCTTTGTTAAATTACGTTGGAAAGTGCATCACCATCCATGCGTCAGCTCAATTTTTCTTCCTTGTCTCAGTAGTAACAGTAACTGGTGCCTATTGACGACAGCTGGCTGTGCTAGCGCATAGCCAGCTGTCGTCAAAAAAGGGTCTCTAGATCTGTGGCACGCGATGAACGTTTCGATCGTCCGCCCTCTTGCTGGTAGTTAAGTCGAACGATGGCAACGGCTGCCCTTTTTTCAGCATTGGGAAAGAGTTGCGCCTCAAAGGGTTAATATTTCGTTATAACGTTTTATTGAAATTATTTTCTCAAATTTTTTTTTCCTTAAACTGCATTATAAACAGAAATGGCTGCATTTTTGTTGAGGGTGAGAGACATGTTTTGTCGATGTGAAAAGACAGTCTCGTGTCGGAGGGGAGATCAATTAAAGAGAAGCATACGCAGCCAGTTATGGGCAGTTTATGATCCCCTTCCGATGTCCAGCAAACGAGGTTGGTTATAACAAGCCCCCTCTCTCCCTTGCTCCATGTGCTCACCCACGCATGTGACAAGACATCGTTCATCTGTTCGGAGAAAAACTGGACATTTTCGGACGCATTAGTTTGGCTATGTCGAGTATCTTCGGTTATTTTCACAGGTGTTTTCTAAAAGTACACGTGTGTGCAGTTTCCACGCTCTCCCAGTAGCGTCCACAGACGGTAGGGGGGGGGGGCAGTGGGATATCCAGGATTTTAATTTAGGTGAAAAGGGGGGGGACTAAAAATACGGTTGAAATCAGTTACTAGGGTACTCCTAAATGATTCTGAATATCACACAGCTTGGTAGGATAACACATTGAAAAAAATGTTTTGATGAAGCGACAAAAATTTTGTTAAACCAATAAAATTATCCGGTTGAAATAGCGCAGACAAAATTTTTATATAAATTAATAATTTTTTGTTAAAATTATTTGGTTATTTCAACAAAATATCATGCTAATTTAACTAAACTGTTTAAATGACCCGTTTCATAAAATCAAACGAAATTATGTGGGTTGAATTAGCAAAAGTTTTTTGTTAACTGGTGTGTTCATGGTTTAGTAACAAAATTATGTTGTTAATTTTACTGTGTTATTTTGTTGAACCAACCAAACATTTGGTTGAAAATTTTGGAAGCAAGTCTAATTAGTTTATCTGTTCATCAAAATTTACACTTTTGTTTTAGTGTTTTTATAGATATAGGTTAAATTTTAAGAAATTCAGTCAGGTTTTTGCGGGTTTTTTTCCCGTAAGACAAAGTTAGTAAGGCAATTAGACAGTTCAAAACTCATGAGGAGTACGTTTTTCTATTATATATTCAGATTCAAAATAATTTAATGCTTAAAATTGGGTTAATATTTACCACTTACAGAAAAAAACAACGAATATATATCGGTAAAAGTAGTGTTTCTTGTTAAAAGTCAAAATAACCGTTGCTGTAAATATAATATACACCAATAATCACTAAGTTATTTTAAATGCGGAAATTTTTTTTATGTGTACTCAACTCAATGCATAATGCGATAAATTAAGGAAGATAAAAATAATTTGTAAGAAAATGAAAACTTTGTAGTGTATTTAAGTTATGTAACGGTCAAAGTCGCCGCTTCCATAATTCTGGTGTTAATAATGATAATGATGATGATGATGATGATGATAATAATAATAAAAACTGTGTCAAGCAAACATATTTCTTTATATTATTTTTTAAGGGAGTTTCCTCGTTTATATTGCATATGTGGACATCTTACTTGATATTTATAACTTGTTTCGCTATATAGTTTAAAGACATAATACTGTATAGATAGTATTCAGAACAAATCGGGAAAAATATTTGAACCGTGAAAAAACAGTGAACAGTTTTTTATTTTTTATTATTATTCTTTTTTAACAAGGCGTGCGCTGAGTAAGAAGCTGGGGGTGTTTTTGGGGGGAGAAACATGCAAATGACATTAATCTGTAACAGACGTATAATACCGATTTCTCGCCATAATCGTAAAACAAATGAAATATAGAATAGTATACTGTATAGAAGTACTGTATAGATTTAAAACCTAGGCTATTTTTAAGTCAGATAAACTTTCCTTTATAACGAGGTATCTACTAAAAGAAAAAAGTATATTGTCGTTGAATAGCTTTAAACTATAAAGGGGGAGGTGGGCCCAAAATGATACTATCGGGAAAACGATCCACATATGTTTTTATTTTTTTTTTTTTTTCCACACAGGCAGCGCTATCTATTATGTTACACATAAGCTAGTTGTGCCAAGTCAAGAAGAAGCAATAGCAATATTTAAGTGATCGGTGTATTAGGTAACTGAGAATTTTTCATAAAACTGGGTTTTATCGTATCTCTTATAACGTAAGCAGTAACTTTCCTATTTATTTAGGAACACATTCTTTAATGTACAGAAATATGGCTTGGTTTACTGAATAGAATATGTTTTTAGATGTGAATTACATTTGTTTAGTTTGTTATGTTTCTCGGCGTGTTCCAGTAATATGACCTAAAATGGGCAGCCATACTGCCGGGTAAAATGATCATCGAGAGGAGAAACTCCACTACCGGGTCCTAGTTATCATGGCAACCTTTCAGACATTCTCAAAATGCGTGACTCCCTATTGCATTTTTAAATTTAGTTCTGTGTTTATGGTAGACCATAATTTTTGAATTATAATTTTGAAATATTCCATTTTATTGTTTATGACACTTTTTTTATTTTAAAATTTTCATAAAATAAATTATGCATACTATATGACTGTATAACTTGTTTTATTTCATTATGTATAGTCATAGTTACTTTTACATCTCTTATTTTGCCGATAGAAAACAATTTATAATTATTTTCCAATGAAGGATCATTTTGCCTTGGGTGAGGGTAAAATGATCCATTGGAATCTTACTCAATTTTTTTTTTTTTTCGCTGCTTAATTTGGGTTTAAAATATTATTAAAATATGTTTATGGTGCAAAATATGGTGTAAAATATTGTGGTAAAGGGCCAAAGTTTTATTTAGCATTTATGTTATTTTATGGAAGTTTTCCCCTTAAGAGGATCATTTTGGGCCACCTTTCCTACATACATATAAAAGCATTGAAACAAGATTGTAAATTTCAATGAATGGATAAAATAATTAGACCGCCGCTGAAACTTCCGACAAACGCAGAAAACCCTCAATCGATTAGGAAAGGTTTGTATTTGATATCATCCATAGTTCAATGTATTAATACTATAATGGATTTTACTAACTTCTCCTACAAACAAATCTTTCATCTGCTTTGCACTACCCATTGACGAATTCGCAAATTGATTGTTAAAAGATTCTGATAGGTTCTAAATTCACTAAACGTTTACTTAATTTAAAAGAGCATTTTGTTAAATCGATTTGGTTGAATCAGGTTTTTATTGAATCAAAAGTTTATTTTAACAAAACTTTTGCTGATTGTTTAACCAAACAAATTTTGTTAAATTCAACAAAACACTTTAGCGTTCAAACGTCGTCTTGCATTTGTGCAGCTGTTAATTTCCTGCGTCCACCTATTAATTTCCTTTAAAAGAAGCGTTGAAGTGTCAGTGAAATTTCATGTTTGAGAGTTAGGTTTCATAAACAATGGGCTTATGCTCCGATTATTACACCATTAAAATAAAAAAGGTTTTCTAATTAAAGGATTTTAGTAACAAGTTTTTTGTTAGCGACCAACCATCTTTTCTAAATCATAGCTGGAATATTGATTATTACTTCAACACGATTTTCATGGCGATTATTAATGGATTCCTGAAGGGAACGTCTGAGACTCCATTTTACTATGTGATTTCGAGTTTCCTAGGTGTACCCAATCCTTCGTAGATGTTTGCAATATTGGTGCGGAAGAATTCTGTATATAAAAAAAAATATTAAAATGTAAAATGTAATCCTAATTCATAATGGAACAAGTCTTATTTTGCGATTCACTTATTGCTAATGAACATTCAGTGTACTTTATAAGAATAAAATATTCACATATTTTCCTTTTAATAGTAACAT
The DNA here is from genome assembly GCA_038373885.1 of Cheiracanthium punctorium. Lineage (NCBI taxonomy): Eukaryota > Metazoa > Arthropoda > Arachnida > Araneae > Cheiracanthiidae > Cheiracanthium > Cheiracanthium punctorium. Next base: position 1,147,070 of record JAWZYV010016822.1, on the reverse strand, counting down.
TTAATGCAAAGATGTACTTTCTATATGAATGGGGTTGAAATGCTGTGATACCCTTCTTATGAATCTCACCCTCCTTATGATTTTACTGTTGCACTGGTTGCATGCAATCATGCATAACAACTCAACTCCCTCTCCCAGAGCCCAATCTCTCTCTGCCCAGAATTCTCTGGTGATTCGTCATTATTTTTTCTTGTGTTTAAGTTCGTTTTATTGTTTATCGTGACGTAGATGTCCGTCTTCATACATAAGCGTTATAAATAAATTTATTCGTTATTAAAAGAAACATTCTTTTTTCCTGCACGCAAGACAGTGAATTAGTTTTTAATCGATCAAAATTTGAGAGAGCTACCGAGACAGGCAACCATTCCTTCTTTATTTGCTACCTAACATACATTTACGTCCACTGTTCTGTTAACAAAGTATTAGACCACGATACTTTTTGCAATTTATTCCATTACTGAAACATTTCAATCAAAAGGAAAACTACTTTATATCAGTACATGAAGTTTTAAATAAAATTGAGCCAGTTATTTGTGAGAAATTAATTTCTTCCCAAAAATAACAAAAATATAACGAGGAAAGTGGCACAAATATCTGCCACCTTATATGACCACATACGGTAAATGAAAGTTTTAATTCTACGAGGGTCATCCGGGGAAAAAAAGTTTTCCATGGCCAATAAAAAAGAGCAAAACATTATTACCTGAAAAGAATTATTGCAAAAGATACGGCAATATTTCAGCTACTTCTCAACATAAGAATCACTGGAATTGTAACACTTGTCATACCGTGAGATAAGTTTTTGTAGTCCATTCTCACAGAAGTCTGTAGCCTGAGAATGGAGCCAGCGTCACAGCTGTTTTCAGTCTTCATCTGTGGAAAACAGGAATTCCTGGACAGGAATTTCTTCAGGTGTATGTAACTGGGAGCAAGACCATAACTATAGGCTGGATGGTCAAACACCTCGCAGCGAAATTTCTGGGAGGTGTTTGATCATCCACCCTGTAGTGCTGATATCGCTCCAAGCTACTTGAACCTGAAGAAACTCTTGTTCGGGTATCCTTTTCCCAGAGACGAGGACTGCAAATTGCTGTGTAATGCCATCTCCATTCTCAGGCGGCAGACTTCTATGATGCTGCACTATAAATATTTACCCCACGATATGAGAATTGTGATTCTTATGTTGAGAAGTAGCTTAAATATTTCTGTATCTTTTGCAATAAATCTTTTCAGGTAATGATATTTTGCTCCTTGTTATTGGCCATGGAAAACTTTTTTCCCGGATGATCCTCGTATCAAATTTAGTAAGATGCTCCCTCCTCCAATTTTCTAAACAGCACATCATTTAGCATGAATACCATTACGTGTTTATGGACAGATTCTTGAATATTATCCTACTTCTCCTTAATGGCAACTTCCAATTCATATGACGAAATGATATTTCTCAAACTATATGGGAGAATTAATCCTGCTGTTTTTCTCATATATCTAGATGAAGGCAAAAGCTAGGTCATGATATTAAATCAAACAATATTTTAGCTGATTTAAATTCACAGTTTGGAATATTGTCTTGAACTAAAAGTAACCCAGAAACTCAATTCACCATCGACGTTTAGCAGATTGATACTTTCTGTATATACAAAAGTGCACGGCACCATAAATGAATGGACACACCTTCTCTGACTAAAGAACTCAAGAGATTCTTGCTTTAAGTCATTCTGTTTAATTTAATGATTTTTTCGTTCGAAAATAGTACATCTTTCCAAATGAATTTCAGGACATGACATTTTTTGCCCACGTGCTTTGTCATGAAATCGTGACTTTCTTCTTAGTTTCGGAATATTAATAGCTACATTTCGTGAGACACTTGCTCACTCGTGGTTATTTAGTTGTATGCTTGTAAATTTGCCTATATCACTAGCTGACTGCTGTTTTCTGCTGCCAGCTCCTTTCTGCTTTTTGCACAGTTCTATTTTGTTCAAAACATTGTGAATAACTGTGTTAGAATGGTTTACATCCTCACTTATTTCTCTTTCAGGCCATCCTTTATCCATTGCAGAACTGAATTTTTCGCACCTCTGCTTCAGACAATCACTTCCTTTAGGTATTTTAATAATCCAAAACAGGGTTTCCCGAACTTTTTCCCTAATGAAGCATTTAGAGGGCTTTTGTTTGAGACTGATAAATTCGAATAAATTCAAAAGATAGAACAAATAACGAAATACTTGCTAGTGTTAGTAAAATAAAAAGGCAGTTCATATCATTAGTAAAATAATATGAACTATACATTTTTCAGCGCATTAAACTTTTTATACAGAAATTCTATTCCCAGAAACAAGGTTTCATTGAATAGGTGTTATAAAACATATTCAACGAATATGAGTGCAAACAGATATCGAGTCAAATAATAGATAATAAAATTACTGTCGATAGCAGAAACTAAAAGAAAATAGCTAAAAACATATAAAAATGACTAAAGCGCAAAAAGACAGTTCAGCTTCGAAATTAAGCACAAACGTAAGCGACATTAGAAAGACAGCAGAGGTTAGATATACCGGGTGATCCAAAAGTCAGGACAAACGTTAAAAATTCATTAAAAAAGAGCAAATAATGATAGAAAATTGTGGTTTGCACAAATAGGTTTAGGGTATGATGGGATTTTTTTTAATGACAAGAAAGTTTGTAGTTCCAAATGTTACCGGTAGGTGGCGCTGACATGCACAATGAGAACCAAATTTCCAGTTTTTAAAAAAATCCGAAATCTCTGTAACGCTTTATACGCAAATTGCAATTTTGTATCATTATTTGTTCTTTTTTAATGAATTTTTAAACTTTGGTGCACCCAGCATGCATCAAAAGCTAGTGAAAAGTTCAAAAATTCATTAAAAAAGAACAAATAATGATAAAATATTGCAGTTTGCATAGAAAGCAATACAGGGATTTCGGATTTTTTTTTATTGGAAATTTCGTTCCCATTGTGCTGTCAGCGCCAACTACCGGTAACATTTGGAACTACAAACTTTTTGTCATTAAAAAAAATCCCATCATACCCCAAACCTATTTGTGAAAACCGCAATTTTCTATCGTTATTTGCTCTTTTTTAATGAATTTTGAAGTTCGTCCTGACTTTTGGATCACCCGGTATTTCATTGCTTCATATCTTTTCTATTTTAAAAACAGTTCTATAGTCAAGAAAAGCTGATAAATTATAATCAGTTTCAATAACTCATTAAAAAAGATAATTTTTAAAAATTAATTTGTCAGATGAAAATTCAAATGTAGTCCAAAGAGCAAAGTTCTTGTTTGTAACAAATGATAAAAAAATATTAGTTAATACTATTTAATAGTAAAAGAAAACGTTTAGATTTCATTGCATTTTAACTCTTTATGAGGAAAAAGTAGTTTTACAGACAAGTGCGTGAACACGTGAGGATTTAGTATTATGAGGCATCTGAGCTTGTTGCAGTTGCTCACTAAGCGTGCTTAACATTTTCTGGTTTTTGATACCAATAATGTCATGAGTTATTCATATGCCAAATTATTATAGTGAAAATGTAGAAAAAATGCTTTAATATATTTTTGGAGAAGCACTTAATACCTTTGCTTGGAGCACTAGTACTGCACGGAGCCCATGGATTAAGATAACCTTAAGGATTAGAAGAAACCCTAATCGAAAAAAATTAAACAGATTCAATTCTCTGTATCTGTCCTCTAAAAAAATATTTAAAGGTGTTTTAGATAACAGTCAGCCTCCGAAGATAAACAAAAATTGGCTTAGAAATGACAAAAGGGGTTTTATGTTTATCATTCAAGGTGATTTCAGAAAAGAAAAAAAAATCGTACAAAAGGTTGCTACATCCGTTTTTATTTTCTAAAATAAATCAGCCTCTTTCTTTTTTTTTTTTTTTTTTTTTTTTTTTTTGAAATTGTGACTGATTTTGAAATATTATAAGATATTGATGGCTTCACATTTAGAATTACAAACGTGTTACCTGTTAAAGTGTTACATGTTTGTTTATAAAATATCGCCCCTGAACACGATGACGCTACACATCTGGGAAAACACTTTCGTGATCCAATTTACTTTAAATTTGTAATGGTGAATAATTAAGCTTTATCTCACTTTAAAAAAAAAGAACTTTTTGTCATTTAAAAAGAGACTAATCACTCTTCTTATAAAGAAACATTTTAAAATTGACTACAAGGTCTTAATCGTTCCTTTAAAATTAGGTTGTGTAAGAAAGAGAAAACATGTTTTACACTATCGATAAAAGGCGGGAGGGGGGGGGATATATATATTGTTAAGAACCCTTGTAAATTAAAATGACTCCAAAAATACAAGTTGAATAATCGTTTGTTTTTAAGGAAAGGGCGATTCACATCATTGAATGATTCACCGTTGAAATCTATATATTCTGCTACCGGAGTATCCTTTCCTCAAGATTTAGATTCTCAACAGAAGGAGAAGAAACTTATGAATATCGACACCCGTCATAAACTACGTAAGAAAGCCGAGAGAACTTTTGCAGCCATGGATTTAATGTGCACGTGCAGTAGGGGCGTACGCACGTGGCCTTCTGAGGTTGGTCAAAGATCGAACTCTCAACCCTCTGGTCACTAGTCCAACGACTTGACCAGTGGGCTACCACACCACGCAATACTCAGTTATGAGCTTGTTTGTTTGCCTGTTTTCAGGTAGGGGTTGGCTCGCATCGTTTACAGCTTCTGTATCCTTTTCCGGATCTTCCCTCCATTACACCAAAGACAAAAGTGGTTTGAACCAATTGAAAGAATCTTAAAAAAAAAAAAAAAAAAAAAAAAAAAAATGAGGACTAGCAGCCGAAAATAGGGGCGAAGTGTAAGTCAGTTTTTTAAGGTATAATGTAATAAGCCGATTCATGTCTTCCCTCCCCCCCCCCTCTTTCTCTCTGTCTTTTATTTTTTTAACCTCTTAACATCATAAATGTTTCTAAGAGAAATCCGAAACATCTTTTCGACACTGGTGGTGAATCCAGGGAGGGGGTTAAGCAGGCTTCACCACCCCCCCAAAAAAAAGACATTGCTTCAGAATAACATTTTGCTTCATTGTGAACTTCGTTTAGGTAAATTGCGCTTTTTTATTAATTACCCCCATCCAACCCCAAAAATTGCATTGCTTTAGTGCAACATACTAACTTCGTTATTTTGACATTCTGTAAGTCTTTTTTTTTTTTTTTTTTTTTCGAAATGAACATACCAAACGAAACTTGAGAGGCACCCCAACTGTATGGAGTCATATTGCCATTAGCAAAATTATCCATGACATACATATATATACGCGCTGTTGCTTCGATCGTGTAATGAAATTTTAAGCCTATTTATAGATTTTGACAAGAAAAAACAACATTTATCCAATTTCCGAGGCTCGAGATTAAAATGTTATTAACTCCCGGACTTCTTTTTTACCGAGTGTTTTTGTAAGACTGGAGATAAATACACCTGGCGACAAATTACTGAAGTAAAATAGCAGTTTTCAACTAATATTTCGACTTCTCTCGAGAGGAAAAGGGCAAATCTAGCAAAAATATATTACCCAGAACGGAAGGCTAATTTCATATTGCAACATCCCTCTCGGCAAACAAATCGCACATAAAATTAACTTTACTAACCTAATAATTTTTTGAGCCAATAGAAAGTTCATATTTTCGCTGGAATGGACCTTTTCTGGCCGTCGTTTTCTAATTAAATGCCTGGCGCTTCATACATGAATTCGATTGTTGTATATTTGTTTATTCAACGTTTTAACATTTATTTTAACGTGTGGGAAAAGATTTACTGACGTTCAGTGGGCTGAGGAAGCGGTTTGAGAATTTCCTATCACAAGTGAGTTTGACTTGCTTAACCCTTTGACTCGTGGTGGTTCGCCGTGACACCGCCTTATTTCAGCGTTTTCACTGCTAGTCGCAAAAAAATGTGGTTAAGTGGTCCCAGCGCTGGGAAAGTGCAGACGTTGCCATCGATCCATTAAACTACCAACAGCATGGCGGTCGATCGAAGCGCCCATCTAGGCGCCGCAGAGCTAAAGAAGTTTCCTGTCACAGCTGACTGATTGGCCGAATTAAGCTTAGAATAAGAATAAAGTGATTGACAAAAAAATTAGCTTAGTGTTAAAAAAAGGGTGGAGTGTTTGAATTTTTTTAAGCATTAATCTAATTATTTTGTAAATCACTTCATTCTTGTTCTAAGTTTAATTATAAAAGTTAATATCTACGGAATTGTGTGACATCCTATTACTGTTGAATGAAACCTTTATATTTAAGGACTGTTTTACATTTTTTAGTTTCATAGACAGAAAAGTGCATGTTTTCAGTTTTTTAAAGTATAATTTATTTTCATTTTAGTCTTAAAACAAAGTTGAACGAAGAAGTAAAAATTGTTGATGCATTGTCTTGATGTATTATAGTATATTATTAAAGAAGGAAATATACAGGGTGAGTCACAATTCCCTCTCTTGCTTGGAAGGTTTATAAAAAAGTAAGTATTACCAATACAGAAACGAAGTTGACTTTATTGGATAAAGAAATCTTATAAGTTTTGTTTCACAAATGATCAATATGGGAAGCTTTTATGATTTGACAGATATCAAGTCTAAAGTCAAATTCTTCCCTCTCCACACTCGCTTTCACAATATGTGTACGATTTCTTTATCCAATAAAGTTAACTTTGTTTCTGTATTGGTAATACTTACTTTTTTATAAGCCTTAAAACCTAAGGAGGGAATTGTGACACACCCTGTATATTGATTACAGGATTGATTATTAAAGAAGTGAAAAGGGCGTTTTTGACCCTACATTGTTTTCTGATTCTGATTTCTTATTATATGTGCTCTAACTACCCTTAATGTTAGTCTGAATTCCTTTAAAGCATCCTGTATATATACTTAAAAGGAATAACTTATAAATAGAATTTATCTGAAGGAACACTAAATACACTGACATACAAACAGATGATGTTTCTATATGAGTGTATTTAGCACAAGAATTATTATTACTATTAAAAATAAAAAATTAATTAAAAACACCCTTCATGAATAAAAAAAAGACTGTATAAATAAATGAGATACAGCCATTCTCTTGGGAGAAATGAATCGGATTGATATTTTTTGAATCAGACTTATCACACACATCTCCTTTGATCAAAGCCTATATACTACATGCTTTTTACCTAGATAATTTTGATAGTTTTTTACTATCTACTGAAATAATAACATTGAGGTTTACACAGAGATTTCCTTAGAAAATATATATGCGCACTGGCCTCCAAAAGTTAAGGAACAACCGATTTTTTGCGCCTAATTTGGAAATGAATGAATGTAGAAACACCAAATTTGAATGACATGTGCAGAAAGCAGTTATGTATTGACTGCAACTTAGAAGTTTACATAAAGAAAACGCAAAAATGATTTACAACAAAAAAAAAGAGCAATCTCGCTGGAAAAGTCCATTCTACGAAAAAATAATATATCACAGTTTCATGTGGGAAAATGCCATAGAAACATAACAAAAATGAGTTTTAATAAAGGCTATGCCCACTCCTAGCTTTAATCCATTGGCGGCATCGACTTTCCATGCTGTCAATTAAGTTGTTGGTTACCGAATGGAAAGCGAAGACCAGACACGGAGTAAGCTTTGTTCCAGCTCTCCTATAAAACTTGGAGATAGACCTAAAGCAGCAACCTGTCTACCAAGATAGTCCCAAAGATACTCTATCGGATTCAGGTCTAGAGATTGAGCTGGCCATTCCATTCACTCTAAACCAAGACCCTCAAGATATTCCTCAACAACTACAGTTCGGTGAGATCGTGCATTTTCATCTATCAGAATGAAATAAATCATTGCCAATTGCACCGATATATGGGTGGACATATGGATCTAGGGTCTCATTCCGATATCTTACACCAGTCAGAGTTCTTTGCTGGAACATATGCAAGCCAGTATGACCACCGAGTGAGATCCATGACCAAACCATTATTTCACAACCTCGGTAACTGTGTCTTTCAACAGTGTTTGGATTGATGGTATCTGGTGTTTTGTTCCCTCCAGATCCGCAGACGTCTTGAATTGCTCTCCAGTGTGAATCTGGACTCATCTGTAAAGAGTACAGAAGCCCATTGCTGTCTGGTCCAGGAAACGTGTTCTCTTACCCAAGATAAACGGGCCCTTCTCTGTCGTCCGTTGAAGGGGACACACATAACTGGTCTCCTTGCATACAGACCTGCATTGCGAAGACGTCTTTGCACCGTGCTAGCGAATATTCTTTCCCCTCATATGACAGATCTGCAACAAGTTGCAGCATAGAAATGCTTTTTCTCCTCCGGGCCGAAAGAGCTACAAAACGGTCTTCTGTAGGTGTTGTAGCTCGTGGTCGGCTTTGAACATGCCTTCTGGACATAGAAGCTTCGGTTTGATATCGATTCCAATGATTGAGATGGAGGAACCACACTACTAGACATATTAAGAACTAGTAACATTAGCCTGTGACAACCTATTTCCATCCATCTGACCGCCCGCCACCTTAACGAATTGGGAAAACGGCTTCTCTCAGACACTGCGCGACCCTACTGTGTATTGTCAACGAATCTGCTAACTAAAGTTGTAAATCAACAAAATTACACGTGTAATTACGAAAGCTTGATATTTGCATATTTTTTTCTCACTCATAAATTCCTGTTCTTTTATATAAAAAAAAGTGGTAGCTATCGTTTTTGCATAAATTTGCATAAAGTTCATTTTTATCCTTTATATAAATTATAAATTTTATTGTTAGTGTCATTTTTTTTATGGTATGTTTCGAAAAACATGTTGTTTCTTAACTTTTGGAGGCCAGTGTATTTACGTTTTGTATAAAGCAATAGAAAAAGAAACACAGGATCATACAGAACTCTTGTAAAAAACATGTAAGGGATGGTGAAAGAAACGAAGACGGTTCAGAATCACATAGCAGTATGGACCGATAATCATTTTAATAATGAATTTAATAACTAATTCTGTAGTCGATATGTAATCCCTACTTTAATAATAAATTTTAGTGAAGTGCTTTCTGTGAAAGATCCATTACTTTTTGACTAATCATGGTCGGAAAGTTCACTATTATTCCAAAGAAATTTTTAACAGGTACATGAAGACGTCGTTTCCGACCCCACGCTGCTATGTGATTCTGCAACGTCTTAATTCTCTGCACCACCCCTTAAATGTTTTTTAAAAGATTTCTGAATCATCCCGTACATTGCAGTACCCAGGGTGGGAGGACCAGGGGGTCGGTTCCCCCTCCCCGAAATTTTGAATTTTGTTAACAAAATAATATTGATGAAGGATTTTGTGAAAAATTCTGCCTTTTTCACCATTTGGACCTCCTTCGAAGTTTTTGGACCCTCCCGAAATTTTTTTCTGGGTACGGCCCTGACCCTGTATATGAGAAACAGAAAGTTAAACATGATCCCACAAAATCTTCCGGACTTTTATCATTAATTTCACATTTTCGAAAGACACAAAAGTTTAATATACCTCTTTTATTTATCACTTTACTGAAATAATAACTCACACAGTAATTCTAATGATGATTCAAATACAAAAGATTAGAGAATATTGTAATTTTTCTCCATTCAAGTAGAAATGCAGTTTCAGTTAAAAGTAACTTTTCAGCTACGAGTTGAGAAAAAAAATAGCACGTATGTACAGCAATATATTTAAATTTTTAATATTAGACTTAAAAATTTAATAAATTCCATGAAATTTAAAAAGCAATAAATATAATTAATTTAATTTTAAAAATTTAAGTTAATTTAAAAAGATTTAAATAAAAAAGTAAAATTTTAAAAAAATAGTAGTATTTATATCTACATTAGGTTAAAAAAATTGTTATGGCAAACAAAATATTATGTAATGCTTATAAAAGTAAAATTCAAATAAAATTATTTTTAAATAATTTAATTTAATGCTATTATTATTTAAAAAAATAATAATAACTTAGCATTTATTGTGTTTTTCTAACTTTATCATAAGCTATATTTTATCAAATCAGTTTCTTTTAGCAACAACCAATGAAAAAATAGTGTAAACATGAAAACCATAACATCCGAGTCATAATAATACTAATACAAAATAAATTAATTAAACGAAAACCTTTTTTTTCCCACTCTCGAATAAAAATCACTGTTCTTTAAATGAACATTCAAACAAAAATAATAAAACTATTTAGAAAACGGGATTGTAACGTATTTTCCACGAGTGGGGGGGGGGATACAGTAATAAGCTGATAAAAACCATGCTTGCAAAAAAATATGTTTTCGCCTTGAGTAAAAAAAAAGAACATTTTAAAAGCACGATAGCTACTTTTCGTATTAAGAATAGAGAAGGGAGTAAAGAAAAAAGATGAACCGAGCACACTCTAACATAGTTATAAACTTTAAAAACTTACAGAAACAAATACATTTTTATACCCTACGCTATATTAAAGAAACATGCATTACATCCAAGAAAGAGTTAAGTGAATAAAATATACATGGAACAGAAATGTTCTACAGAAATAAAAATGGGAGTTTACTTAAAATACAAAATACCTACAAAGCATTTCGAAAAATTTTGGCATGCATGCATCTTAATAATTATATCAATATGTAATTAAAAAATATGAAAAATTTACAACTATTTTAATTAAGCAATATTATCGTACAGACTGAACTGAAATGAGTGTAGACTGAATAGAGTGTAAGAAACTATCAAAATAAAATGAACCGAAAAAGTTCAAATTCTTATTACATAAAAAATAAAAATGAATGAACTGTTAAATGTATTCTAATCAAGTAATTTCTACTTAAACATCTTACTTTTCTGTGACAGTACTGTATAGCATAGCATTGAAGAATAGTCAGCTGTACCGCTTGAAATTTTTACTACGCACCAACATTAGATGCGAGACAAATAATTTTTAAGTTAAAAAAGATTGTTCTTTAAATAATCCCTGAATGTATTGCATTTTGAATTTGACTATGTCTGAGTATTTGTGATTGATAAAATAGGTGAACACCCATAGTGAATTTATAAAATCAGCTAAAATATCTTTGTCGTGTTTATTATGTTATCACATTAACATTAAAATAAAATTGAATCATTGATAAGTCATGCTTGAATATTTCCATCATAATAAACACGCGTTAAATTCAGTGCATTACGGAGCATTTCTTGAAAATTATTAACTTTTTTAAACTAAATTTTCCTTGTTTTTTGCCGGGTCTTCTCAATGTCCTGGCAACAAAAATACAAATCCTGCACGGAAGCATGTTAAATCTACAGACTTACACATTTTTTCTCATTACGTGAAATAAGTAGCATACCCTAATACTCTTAAAAAACAAAACAAAAAAAACCCACCTCACTGATTATTTAGACAATCAATATTTGTCAAATATTGAAGAATTCAAATAATTATAGTTTAAATTTAGTTTCTGAATGTTATTATTTTTAACTATCTCTACTAATGAAAACTGGTATAAACCCTTCTTGAAAAAAAAAGAAAGAAAGAAAAAAGAAACGAAGCATTTTCGAGAAATTTTTACAGCAATATCCAAAAGAAACAGATTGAAACATCTTATATTTCAAAATAAACATGATTAATATTACAAAAAATATAATTAAAAAAACTTTTAACAAATATTATTAATAAAAGATAAATATTCATACACATATTCGTCGGACTGATATATATATATATACACGACATATCTCTCTGTAAATAAAGGGTAACCACACCACTGATTAAAAATAAGTAAATAAACAAGTAAAACTTTTGCAAACTTTCTCCTACACATTCTTCTGCAAGTAACACAACCTATGAATAAACCGTCCGCCGTGGAAATCTAATAAACACTGTGTACAGAATATATATAAAATAAAGAGATACAGATAAGTGCATCGTGTCCTACCGTGAGCAGGGATCCTATCTCCGCGTACATAGTGTGTGCGAGTGGTGATCATCCTAGAGTTCTTCACGGTTTTGTGGTCCGTCCGCCCACGGGAAAAATCGCGCGCCCTGCTCCCACCCTCGCATCTTCTGTTCTCCAGCCACCTTCTCTTCCCTCGTTAACTTCGCGTGCCCCATCTTCTTTCGCGGGGCATCACGCGTCTCGGAGCAGGGGGAGGGAGATTTGAAATAGCACACGTTTTCGTCTCTCGGGCCGGCGGACACAGAAAATAGGGTTGCTTCTTACCATAGAGTATTTCGACGTGACGTGACGTTTCAGCGACATCATCTGAGTGACAGCCGACTGCGCGTACTTTCTGCGCAGATTGTTGACTGTTGTATTCAACCCAGAAAAGAGGATATTAGAGAAACATCAGTTTTAATTATTTTTAATCCTTCAAAACATAATATGGGTAACCGAGAAATCGATCATTTAGCTCGCCACCTCTTCTCATATACAGGGAGGGCTAACTTTCCCACCTCCCTCCTTGCTTAGGTATAAAATATTAAAAGGACGGGAAAGTAATGTCTCATTTTCGTTCATCAATATTCACAAGAGCTAATACAGTTGACTCCCCGCTTAACCCTTTAACGCGCAGTGTTCCCGCTCTGGGAACACCAAACTCCGACGTTTTGACTGTTGCCAGTCACGAAGAATAGATTTGACTTCTATAAAAACAGTTGCGGGTGACATAGCTCCACGAGAATCCTTTACTTTTTAGCACTTCATCACGATTATTTTTAATAGCACTGACATCTGCTGAAAAATGGAAGAATGTGAGAACAGCTGGATAATTGTCCAATGCTGGAAAAAGGACAGCTGGCTGTGCAGGCACAGCCAGCTGTCATCAAAAAAGGGTCTCTAGATCTGTGGCACGCGATGAACGTTTCGATCGTCCGCCATCTTGCTGGTAGTTCAGTCGAGTGATGGCAACGGCTTCCCTTTTTTCAGCATTGGGAAATGGTTGCGCCTCAAAGGGTTGAAAAGAAGCTACACGTGTCGAATAGTGAATTTTCTTCCGTTTTTAAATCCGGAAATAACCGTTTTTAAACCGGAATATATTGAAGCCAAGAAATTCGAAGCGCTGTATTGACTGACTGTATTACTACTATTTTATGTATTTACGACGATATTAATCAAAAATATAAAATACAAAATTAAAATCTGAAAAACTTTCATATTTTAAATACGCACTAAAATGCTAGATATCATAAACGTATCATAATCTATGCGTCTCCCCTATTTTCCTTCCTTATTCCATTCAGTTGGAAAATATATTATTATTCATAAGTGTGCCGTATTTTTCTTTCATGATCAATAAAACACATCTTTGGAATCGAAATCTATCTTAAAATCACCTTCTGAAACTGTTTTATAATCTTCGCCAAGCATATGCCATGCCAACTATACTTGACCATTTTAAAGACTGTTTGGAATGTGCATCGCAATCCATGAGTATGCCGTGCTTGTCTTTCTTGGGTTGATTCCTACTTTAACGCCCTCACTCTCGCCAAGGTTCGATATTTAAACATATGCAGTTACCATGACGATTTTTTGTATTTATGTGGCAACCGTAATTTAGAATTAAAATGGCGGTTTTGAACAACATGTATGTAATACAGCGTTACTTATTTATTTAGGTTGCCAATTAATGTATTTTAATAACAATCATATAAGTGTCAGCAAATTCCTTAACCGGTGAGTTTATCGCTCATTTGTTCCTCTTAATTTTCATCTAATTCTTCTGGGAACGTTGAAACTTCTAGAGGCCCATGACTGCAAAGCTCGCCAAACTGCAGCGATTTTTCAGCTTGACGAGAGTGAGAGCGTTAAAATAGGAATCAACCCGAAAGAGTTATTCCATAAAACACATCGTTGGAATCGAAATCTATCTTAAAATCGCCAACTAAAACTGTTTTACAATTTTCGCCAAGCGTATTCCAACTATACTTCACCATTTTAAATACTGTTTGGAATGGCATCACAATCTATGAGTGTACCGCATTTTTCTTTCTTGTTCCATAAAACACTTCTTCGGAATAGAATTCTAATCGGAATAGAAGTCGCCTGCTCAAACCGTTTTACAATCTTCGCCAGGCATATTCTAACAATACTTTTCATGTGTGCTGGCCTATTCTAACTATACTGTTCCTTTGAAACTGTCGTGTTTTCCATTTTCTAGCCAAATTTGAAAGACATCGGCAAGCTTGGTTCGGTTTTGAAGACTTATTTTTGGAACCAAACTTAACGATGAATTATGAAAAATTGCAATTTTTATCTGGAAAAAACATTTGAAAAGCGATTCGTCTCGACAAGTTATGTCGACACTAAAAATCCGGTCCGATTTTAATAGCACTGTGGTGCTAAAAATCAGTTAATACAAAACAAACAGTGTTATCACAAATTGCAAGGATCTTTCATCCTTTGGGATCTCATTGGCCCTATAGTTACTAGAGCTAAAGTATTCCTGCAGAAATTGTGGTTATTTAAAATTGATTGGATTGATACCTTACCTATTAAAAAAAACAGAATAAAATGCTTTCTTAGAGTGATTAAAATTATGAAAACTATCAATATTTTCCGACTTACTCTTACTGAAAAGCCTAATGTAATCGAGTTGACGCATTTTGCAAATGTTTCCGAGACTGCTTTTGGAGCCGTCATCTGTATAAAATCGAAGTATTCTATCAGAGCACCTACAGTTAAACTGCTCACTAGCAAATCTAGAGTTTCGAATATAATCTCTTCAGACCCGACATAAACATCTCATCTCAAATCAAAGAGCAATCTGGTAATTGTGTTTAAAAACCTATAACTCGTAAGTTCAAATAATTTTTCGAATAAAAGCCTAATTCCTAATCTCTATTTCAGTAGTAAAAAGTTTTTATGTCCTATAAACGAAGATTGTCAAGGAACTTGATCATGGGCGCCCATAGGAATTTTTCTAGGGGGGGGGGGGCAAACTTCAAAAATTTTTTCTAGAGGGGGGGGAAATTTCAATCTTTTAACAAATTCAGTTCTGGTTTTGCCATTTGTTTACATCATGAGACATTAACCTAAAACTCCCATGAACTTGATCAGTAAATGATATCCTACAAGTTCTTTTCAGCTACATGAATTTTGAAAAAAAAAAAAAAAATCATAAAATCATCAATTCAATACGGAAAATTTCAATAACATTCAAATATTCTTATGTGTCACGACTGAAGCTGAAATACACTTCTGGGGTGATAGTACCATTTGAAAAACAATAAGGTGGAATTCATCTAGTCGTCAAGATTCAACTGTGTAATCTTTGGGTGCGAGGACTTTCAACTCTGCATCGGAAAGAGCTGGCGGAGTGTGGGGATAGTACTCCCCCTCCTCCATAGACAATGAAGAATTATTTCTCCGAGAAGTGAAATCCCCTTCAGTAAACTAAATGGGTGAGTTAGTCGATACTTCAGAACAACTTGGATGTACTCAATAACTGTTCTTCATTCACCAAAGAGTAGTAATTGATTTGTTCATAATAAAAGAAAATATGAGAAATCCGTTATATCATTTAACAGGAAATTTAACAAATGCTGAACTTTCTCGGTCGTTATCGTGAAGTGGTGCACGCAGGATTTTAATTTAGTTGGAGGGAGGGGCTACAAATATTATTGAACTCGGTTATAAGTGACCTCGTTTGTAAGTGAAAACCCTTAACCCTTTAATGCGCAGTGTTCCCGCTCTGGGAACACCAAACTCTGACATTTTGACTGTTGCCAGCCACGAAGAATAGATTTAATTTCTATAAAAATAGTTGCGGGTGACATAGCTCCACGAGAATCCTTTACTTTTTAGCACGTCATTTCCCGTAAAAAAATGGTCACGATTATTTTTAACAGCACTGACATTTGCTGAAAAATGGAAGAATGCGAGAACAGCTGGATAGATTGCCCAATGCTGAAAAAAGGGCAGCTGTTGCCATGGCTCGACTTAACTACCAGCAAGATGGCGGACGATCGAAACGTTCATCACGTGCCACAGATCTAGAGACCCTTTTTTGACGACAGCTGGCTGTGAGCACAGGCAGCTGCGTCAAAAAAAAAGGGTCTCTAGATCTGTGGCACGCGATGAACGTTTCGATCGTCCGCCATCTTGCTGACGAGCGATGGCAAGTCGAGCGATGGCAATGGCTGCCCTTTTCTCAGCATTGGGAAAGGGTTGCGCCTCCTCAAAGGGTTAAAATGTGAAAGTATTCTGTCTCACTCGCCTATAGAATATTTGACCACTATTGAAGCAACTCTGTTATAACGTCATAAATTATTATCTGGTATTTTCATTAACGTTATAATCGGTTTCAACTGTATGTCCTGTACTATTTGTAAGTAAGTATTTAATTTACCAACTTTTTTGTAAAAAAAAATACTTTCAAAGTAATTTTAAGGCATTTAAAAAAAAATAAAAAAATTTAATTCATCAAGTGACAAATCTCTATTTTTAAGATTTTCACGTCGATTTCTCAACCTTTAGGGGGTAGGGGCTTTATCCCCTACAGCTTCCTCTGTGAATACGTCTAATGTTATCGTGCATTTGCAAACATTCAACGAGCGTTTCATTTATGAAGTAAATACAGTGCCTTGAAAAAGGAACTCTATTATTTGATAATAATAAACTGTGAAAATAAGGCCAATTATGGACAAAGGCAGTATGATGAGAGTGGACGGACATTTGCGTAACTCTCGGTTGACAACAAACACAAAAGCATCCGATGCTTCTTCTTACAAAGCATAACTTTACGCTTGTACTTGCTAATCATTTTCATGTTTTGTATTTCCCTGCGGGTGCAGAACTTACTTTATGAATTATAAGAAGACATAGTTGGAATTAGGCATTTGGCAACTATAAATACAGTAAGAAAAATTATACGGAACTGCTTCCCTTGCAGAAAGGTTCAGCTCAAAATTGTCTCCTCTAGTGATGTCCAGTGGCGTAGCTAGGGGGGGGCAAGGGGGGACATTTGTCCCCGGGCGCAGCACCAAAGGGGCGCCAAATCGATGTTACGAAATTTTAGAAGAAAAAAAAGGAGTTGTGTTTGTATTTTTATTTGTTGACAGAAAAAGAAAAAAAAAATAGAACAATCACAAATGAATTTTTTTATAAAGTTATAATCAAACTTTTCACAATGACTTGTACAGGAAATGTTTGTAGCTATTTCAGAAGATTTTCTTTGGAAATCGAGTTGAGCTTCCCTATTCCTTTTTTCTTCTCTCTTGAGGGCTTCTGTGTCGTGTAACTGCGTTTTTTATATTTGGCCATTTCTGTCTCTGACTATATTCCTAGGATGTTCCAGAATTCTTGTTTACAGTATTTTATCAAGGTCAAAACATTACTCAAGTTTTCCCAAACTTTTAGAATGATCTTGGAGGATTTCGTTTTGGATATTTATGGTGTTACAAATCAAACTTTTATGCATTAGCCATGGAAAAAAAAAAAAAAAAGCCTATATATATGATTAATCGGTAATAGAGAATGGCATTCTCAAACCCAAAATACTCTCTTAAATTCAGATCAAGTTTTTCTCAGTTTTGAGTTCAAAATAGCGCCTCTCCGAAGATGGCGCCCCTTGCTTATCTTGCTTACTGTGTCGGGGCGCTCCTGTGTACGATCCACCCGTTTGGTAATTAATAACGCAACTTTTAATATAACTCTTATTAGTATAATAAAATGCAGTATTATTTCTAATAAGAACGTATAAAAGATTCACCGATCACTATACTAGTGTAAAATTATTCTTTTTAAATTATTTAAACAATCTTGTATTTTAGATAAATTTAAACTTGATTTTTAACATTCATTAATAAAAATTTATTCTTTATACAATCATTATCAAAAATCAAAGCTGGAATCATTAAAGCTGTGGCCCACAGTTCAGTCTTCAAATTGAACATGAGGCAAAATATTTTTCAATAACCCGTGTATGTTTATCTAGAAAGTGCAAGAAATCAGTCGTAAATTTTTTGACTCCTCAGTTACCTTGTTGCCGGAAGACTATCGTCCAGAGGTTTCAGTGTATTCATTATGTCTACGCGTAGACCACCTATTATGTACTATCATCCGGTACTTGAGTCATAAATTACGTTCTGGATGCAGTGGCGGCTCATCCATTTGAGGAGATGAGTACGTGAAGCCCCAAAGTAAAATATCTATATAAATAAAATTAGACTTTTCTGTACACTTCTTGGAATTCAAAAATTTAAAAAAAAGTTTGTCTGTCTGTCATTCTGTCCGTGACGCTTTTTTGTTTAAGTGTCACGTAAAAACGAGTGAAGCGAATGATATGAAATTTGGTGTCATGATAGATGGTCACTCAACTTAAAACATAAGCGTCGAATTTTTAAAAAATCTTCATTAGATTTCGAGATTTTGTGAAAATCCTTTCAAACTGCGTAAATTTGTGTTCCAGCATCACGTAAAAACGACCGAAGCGATTGAAATGAAATTTGGTATCATGATTGGTGGTCACTCAACTTAAAACATTGTCGTCGAATTTTTAAAAAATCTTGATTAGATTTTGAAATTTTGCGAAAATTGTTTCAAACTGCGTAAATTTGTGTTCGCACATCACGTAATAGCAAAGGTGAAAAAATGGTATTTGGTGAAATGATAGGTGGTCATGCACCTTAAACTATAAGCATCTTAAAAAAAAAAAAAAAAATCAGATTTTGGGATTTTGCGAAAATCGTTTCAAACTGAGTGAACTTTTGTTCACGCATTACATAATAATGACTAAAGCGAATGATATGAAATTTTGTCACATGATGTTGCTCAACATAAAGTATAGGTGTCCAATTTTTTAAACATTTTGATTAGATTTTGAGATTTTGTGAAAATTCTCTCAAAATGCGGTTATATTTCTTCAAGCATCGCGTAATAACGACTAATACGAAATTTGGTGATATGATAGGTAGTTGCTAATCTTAATTTATAGGTGTTGAATTTAAAAAAATATTTTGATTACATTTTGAGATTTTGTGAAAATCGTTTTAAAATGCTGAAATTTTTGTTCCAGCATCACGAAATAAAACGAAATTTGGTGACATGATAGGTTTCAACTCAACTTAAATTCTAGGGTTCCAATTTTACAAAAATGTTGATTAGATTTTGAGATTTTGCGAAAATTATTTCAATATGCGGAAATATTCGTCCGCTCATCACATAATTACGACTAAAGCGAATGAAATAATATTACTAAGTTACTCTCTAACCTGTAATATTTTAACAATGTACATAGGGCCGTGGTAGCCCAGTGGTTAAGGCGTTGGACTCGTAACCGGAAGGTTGAGGGTTCGATACCGGCATAGCACTAAAGACCACAGTGTACATGCGGTGTACGTGCACGTTAAATCCTTGGTTCCGAAAGTCCTCTCAGCGGTCGCTAGCAGTTTCCGAGGGGTGTCAATATTCAGAAGCCCCCCCCCCCACCTTCTGATGAGGTTCCAAATTGTGGCGGGAAATTCCGGGAAGGACGCATATGTAGCTCTAAGCGACACATTCAGTGACGCGAGCTGTCCTCTCCTGGCAAATAAACAATATACATAAAAATTATAACTTCGCTTTCTTTACTTTGGCAACATTCTACATCCATTCTGTGTACTCCTACAATGCTAACGAAAGTTCTTGCTTTTTGAAATTTGCATTCATTTTTTTTTTATACTAACCCGTCAACGGCGGGTACTTCAGATAATATAAAATAAACACATTGACAAATTATTATTTTTTTAAAATATTAAGTACACTTCTAGATTTTTGTGAATTTAAAACGTCAGTTTTACTCCCCCACTATTATTAAAATACTCTTATTATGGCTAACGCACTGTAGTGTAGGTTCTACAGTACAGCCTTTAATCGATCGCTCGTGCGAACGGAAAAATTCCCTTCTGATCCGCTCTCTGAGAACAGAAGCGGAGAGAATTGAGAAGCAGTACGGCTCTTCTGATATCATTCCGTTCGCACATTTTCGGTGTGGACAAGGGACATTTTTTGCGGTTATCTCTTCCGGATTTTCCCTTGGTTTGTTACGTTCGGTTAGTTAATCCATTTTTATTTCATTTTCTTATTATTTTCTTCATTTCTATCCTTTTTCCACTAAAATATTTTTTTTTAGAAACTAGTGTAAATAATTAAGATGGGAGCAAAAGAAGTGTTTCGGAGCTAAAGCAGGGACAATTTTCAATACTATCCTTTGACAAAAAATTGAAATAAAATGAATCAAGACTTGTACCTTTGCTAACACTTATCTTGGTGACGAAATGTAAGACAAAATATTACTTGTTTTCTTTCAGTTGCGTGCATTGTTTTCCTTTAACTGCTGGAAACGCAAATATATTTTAATTTGTAAGGTGCGTTGTATCTGCCTATTTAATTTTCGACATTTGTTTTGTGAACCTCCATTTAAATAACCCACGAGCCGCCACTGTCTGGATGCTCTCTCGTAATTCGGGGACATTTGAAGAGAACTGAATGTCAACGTGAGATATTTTTTTCTCATATGATTCTACTTAGTCTTTCATTCCTTATATAGTAATAATCTGCTGTACTCGTCTTTTTAAAAAGCTGCATATTTAAATAGAAACTGCTTTAAAGTCTGCGTTTCTGGTTCTCCTTCCCAAGAGAACCTTCAAGTTAAGGTAAGAAATATTGTACTTTTGCAGTTTTCTATATTGCTGAATGCTAATTATGATTTTTTGAAATAAAAATGCGTGTTTAAAATTTTTCAGTGCTTAAGGTTGTTCTTTTAATTATATTTTTACAAGTAATAATGCAAGAAATAATACAAGTTTTGAGCATCTTCTCGGAAAAAAAAAAAAAAAAAAAAAAAGTTGATATCAGTAACTGGAAAAGAATTCAAAATGTCTTATATTTCAAATGCCAGAAAAAAAAAAGCCCGAAAAAAATTCATTTTGATCCGTTTGGTAATCGGGTCAGTAAAATATTCGAATTGTAGAAAATAAATGCCATCATACGTACATTCATTATTAGCTGGTGTGCATAATCTATCGAAGTGCAAATCACTATACGAGATACATGGTAAAGCAAGTATAAATTAGTTTTGACCTGACATAAATATTAAATATAGTTAATTCGACTGCTGAAGAAGGATAAAACATTTTTGTATCACTGACATATGCCCACCCCCCAATGGTAGGGACTAAAGCCCGCCTGAATGTGGAGAGTTAAAAGGAATTTAAAAAAAAAAAAAAATAGAAAATTGTCAGTTAATGAATTAAAATGTTTTATTCTTAAAACTTGTCCTCAGATTATTTCTATCACTTTTTTTCACATAACGAATTACGTTGATAATGGGCTTCTATGGGTAAATGGTATGGCGTTCTATGGACAAATGGTGCCTTGAAAAAGGAACTCTATTATTTGATAATAATAAACTGTGAAAATAAGGCCAATTATGGACAAAGGCAGTATGATGAGAGTGGACGGACATTTGCGTAACTCTCGTTGACAACAAACACAAAAGCATCCGATGCTTCTTCTTACAAAGATAACTTTTCGCTTGTACTTGCTAATCATTTTCATGTTTTGTATTTCCCTGCGGGTGCAGAACTTACTTTATGAATTTAAGAAGACATAGTTGGAATTAGGCATTTGGCAACTATAAATACAGTAAGAAAAATTATACGGAACTGCTTCCCTTGCAGAAAGGTTCAGCTCAAAATTGTCTCCTCTAGTGATGTCAGACTTGCCAGCTGTAAGTTCAACCCTCCAGAGTGATATATACAGGCCGACAAGGTCAGGGCCTTCAAATTTTAGGGGCCCCACAATTATTAAAATAGTTTAAGTTCTATTCCTAAAAGAAATGATTTATGCTAAATTTTTAACAGTAATGAAAATACATAAAGAGATGTACTTTGACAACAGATACTGCTGAACAAAAGGGTTGTTTTACACTATATTCAGGGATAATACAAGCGTCCCAAGAATTTCACCATGGAGTATCCATTGACGTGACGTCATTTGATTCTGAAGCATCAACTTCTACATTGAAAGCTAAAAATTTGTGAGCTTTAAGTTAAAACTTCTTGTAGTAACTTGAGAGTTCGAAGCTAAAGCACTCCTCCCCCCTTACGTCTGAAATTGCGAAGAAATACTGTATCTTATGATTATAAGTGATATGACCAATAAGAAATGACCTCTCAGGGGCCTCGAAAAAGCGCTGTTCCTAGGGCCTCCTAATGTCTTAGTCGGGCTCTTATATAGAACAGCAGTGGATTATAGCAGTCCATTTTAACTGACGACGTCGTCAGTGAGAAACAAACAGGTGAAAATGGAGTACATAAGTATTTTTGTTGTTTTGCAACCAAGGCCGTACATTTTGAAATGAAATTATCATAATGTAATTGTGTATTAAGAAGAAAAATAAAATAAATATTGTTCTTGTGTCATGCACCATAAGTAATTCTGAAACAAGCGTATCTTCTCAACCGGAATCACCTTTCTTTGTAAAGCTTTCGTTCATTCAACTTCTTTTGGGACAAAAAATTTTAATTGCTGTATGCCCTGTCTAGTTACACACTGTGAGAAACAGCATTGGAAAGAGGGAGGGCTTAATCTTCCTACAGAAAAATGGAGCCCTTCCCATATGATTTTTCTGAATCCGTCTCGTAGTCGATGCTTGTTGAATGGCGGATGCACAGTGGAGGGGTAAGGAGATTCAGCCCCCTCCCCCTCCCCAAAAGGCATTGTTTAAGGGTAACATTTTGCTTTATTGCACGCGTTGTGTAAGTCAAGTGTACATTTTTTTTTTTATAAATTAGCCAAGCCCAAAAGTTTTTTTATTGCTTTATCGTAACACTTTGCTTCTGTGTATACTTTGTTAAGTCGAGCAAGCTTTTTTTTTTTTGTTGTTGTTGTTAATTAGCCCTTCCCCCCCAAAAAATCGGTATTCGCCTTATGACTATTTTTACACTTTAACGCGTGATGTCCTCGCTGTGAGGACACAAAAATACATCGATATAGAGAGATAACTGGATTAACTACCCAAATGACCCCCCTCTTGAAAAAGTGCAGCCTTTGAAATCGCTGAATTCAACTACCAGCAACATGGCGGCCGATCGAATCACCAATCGCGTGCCACAGAGCTAAACAGCTATTTTGATACAGCTGGCTGTGCGGCCGTACAGCTCTGTGGCATGCTTTTTTCAACTCGGTAGACCTCCATGTTGCTGGTAATTAGTTCACTGCATTTTTTTCAGCGTTGGGCAGTATATTCAGTTGTTCTCCTATACTGATGTGATAACGGTTGGGTTTCAAAAGGTTAACCCTTTAACGCGCAGTGTTGCCGCTCTGGGAACACCAAACTCTGACGTTTTGACTGTTGCCAGTCACGAAGAATAGATTGGATTTCTATAAAAATAGTTGCGGGTGACATAGCTCCACGAGAACCTTTTACTTTTTAGTACGTCATTTCGCGTAAAAAATGATCTGGATTATTTTTAACAGCACTGACATCTGCTGAAAAATGGAAGAATGCGAGAATAGCTGGATAGATTGCCCAATGCTGAAAAAAGGGCAGCCCTTTGCCATCGCTCGACTTAACTACCAGTAAGATGGCGGACGATCGAAACGTTCATCGCGTGTCACAGATCTAGAGACCCTTCGTCAAAAAAAGGGGTCTCTAGATCTGTGGCACGCGATGAACGTTTCAATCGTCCGCCACCTTGCTGGTAGTTAAGTCGAGCGATGGCAACGGCTGCCCTTTCTCCAGCATTGGGAAAGGGTTAAGGCAGTTCGAGCACAGACAGACGACAAACAACTGAAGTCATACAACACATCTACTGAAAATCAAATTTTGACGCGCATATTAAAATAAATATTCATTTTCGGAGAGTAATACAGAAAAACGCGGTTCGATCTCAGTCGAGCACGGCACAGCTTTTCATTTCAACTCATTAAGGTAAACAGTAATTCTGCGTCGAACCAGAGAAACGGCAAAAGGCTCTCCGTTCTCAAAAACCCACGTATATATACTTTTTTTTCCCCCCTTCCTCATGGGAGCAGCAGCATTCCAAAACGGCACCTCGAGATAGAAACCGTTACAAGGGGGTCTGGTTTCATGGAAAAATATTTAGATGCCGCAAACTTGAGAGAAAGGAAAGAAGAAAAAAAAATGTATTAGGGTGGGGGAAGAAAGGCAGCAGGTGAGTCCCAAATTTTGCTTATCACACAACCGAGTAAACACGGAACTTGTTATAGGTGTACACAGAGAGTGGAAACTTGTGCTTTTTCGTTTTATTTTTTCCCTTGCTCTTTTGCAGAGTGGCGATAATGAATTCTAACACATTGAGCCATTTGACAGCTGTCGTGTTACGTACATTGCGAGCCTAGACTCGTAAGGGCCTGTTCACCAAACAGGCCAACTAGGCCATTGCCTGGAGGCTCTTGATTATAAGGAAGTGAGGGGGGGAAGCAAATGATTAAAATAGAAATTAGTATGTATAATGTTCGAGAAATTACCAGTAGCGGATCCAGAAATGTATTTTGGGAGGGGCTAACTTTTTAAAAAAGCTTATTTCACCCAATTAAAATGTACTTTAAATCAAAATTTTAGTCTAAACCAACGTATTAGGCTTTTGGGAGGGGCTAAGTAATAAAATATGATCATTTTAGATATTTAAAGTGTATAATAAAGCAGAATGTTGCCCTTGAGCAATCTCTTTTGGGGGGGGGGGGCTGAAGCCCCCTAGCCCCTCCCCTGGATCCGCTACTGGAAATTACCATAGAAATTATTTTAGAAAAAATACATATGAACTCATTTTTACTCACAAATAAAATCTGATGTGGACACTAGATGACTTCCTTCTACGTCTTTTAAATTATACGAGTTTTCGATGCCCCTCACTCAAACTTATTTCGTTGAAAAGTCCCCCGCCCAAGACAGATAGCCCTTGTGTAGCTTTGCATTAAACGGAAGTCAATCAAGAGTTATTTGAAATTGAGATACGATACTTCAATCATTTTAAGGTTTTCTCGCCAAATATAAGAGTTGTCACAAAGCTGGGATCAGCTCGGAAATCTTATTTTTGTCTATAAATTTGGAAATTTTTCGCTAAATGTCATCAAACGTGGCGACATCTTGAGCATGACCCAAACAGTGAATGACCATAAACTTTCAATTTACTGAAAATGTCCATAGACATTAATTTATTGAAAATCTCTTCGAGTGACCCTGCCAAGTGTCACATAAGTGTTTACTTTACCTACAAAATTTTAAATAAGTGTTTATTTCTGGCTTAACCCTTTCTATGTTAAATAGTTGCGTAGAAAAATATTAAAATTTTAAGAGGGGTTTTTTTGTGAAGAAATGAAATTCTCTTTCTTTCTTTTTAATTATCTTTCCTCCTCTCAAATTAATGTTAACGAATACTAAGAAAATAACGAATACTAAGAAAGCGGGGGGGGGGGGAGAGAAAATTATCGTCATACGCCCAATCTAATTCTTTGAACAAACAGAAAATTTTCCAGAAAGTCAAACAACATCAGTCGATTACAGAAATAATTTAGGCAATTACCGAGTACAAATAAGCCAGAATGTTGTATTTCATTTTCATTCTCGCCATTTCATTTTGTGATGACGAGTTCTAGAATGATGCTGTAAATTCCATAGATTATTAAAAAATGCGTCATTATTTTAAAACCCTCTGAGAGACTGATAAATAAAATTTCATTCACAGGCACGCATATATCGGGGGGGGGGGGAGGGAAGGGTTTTCTGGACATCCCCCGTAGTCTGTACAAAAAGTAATAATTTTGACAGCATATCCACCTTTTGTCTCCGTACCTCAAAATAGTATAGGGTAAAAATATTTTTAAATTTCATATAAATTTTGAAAATTTTATAGTAATTAAAAAATATAAATTAATTCTTTTTGTAAGTTCTATAATTTAATGAGTAATGAAGAAAATTTACTACAAAAACTTCATAATGCAACTGAAATTTGTAACAAAATGTTTATATTAAAATTTACTGTCAAACAAATTTTACAGTAAAAATGGACCCCCCCCCCCTTAACGGGACACCCTCTCGTGTGAAAGCTATAACCACGCCCGTGTTCACAGGCCTGCAGATTTTACCTTGTATCTTTTGGTAACTGAAATACTCGTGCATATCGCAAATTACCTTTCAGCTTTAGCGTATGAAAGCAGCATTTAGAACTGATTTCTTTGAAATGCTTCGTTTTATTCCAAATTTAGTTTTATATATTATTGCTTAAACTCAGTAACGTGAGCAAAATTTTTCCGCGGTGGAGGAGTCATCTCTTTTAACACTTTCCTACAGGACCAATCTTAGTCGGGGGGAACAGGCGGCCAAGATGGTGGCATAGCACGTGGTTGGCTAAATTTAAAGGTTGCTAAAAAAATAAATAAATGAATAGGTAAAGCATAAGGTTTGTAAAAAAAGGGGGCGGCCAATTTTAATTTTCACGATCACTGCGGCAAAAGGTCTACGATCAGTTTCAACAAAATTGAAAAATGTTTATGATTTCGGTTTGTCTGTCTGTCTGTCTGTACTCCAACTACCGTAAATATGCATCGATTATTGCAAAACTTACACAATGTTATTGTTACGTACTGTACAATATACCCTGTTGAAAGAGGTGTATGTAGCATTTACAGAAGTGTCCCCGAAAGAATTAGATGGCATTACGCTCTGGGGGCAGATTATTATTTAAAGAGAATTTTAGAGATTTTAAACAGAACAGAATTTATGTAAGATGTCAAAGATCACAAAATTATGTTCCCCATCAAAAATAGTGATTGTACCATTATAGTTCTTTTACGGGAGCACTCAAAAGAATTTCAGTACATTATGGTTTATGACAACTTACAGATATTTATCCATTTCCAGCACAGTACGATAAGAAATAACTTGCTCTTCATTTAAAAGATGGAAACATGATTTACAGTTCTTTTACAGGGTCTTGCAAAATTGCATTAAGAATTATATAACTTTTTTTGGGGTTGTGTTCAAAATCTCCACAAGTTTGGAAAGTGTTTTATGATCGATGCGTTTGGCAGGATTTACCTTTCTTCTTAAATCCGCCGTCTGTTGATAGGCGGCGGGGAAAAAATACTCGTCCATCTGAAAATTACCTGTTCAATGGTCAAAAGGCATTCAACATTGATATTTTGGGTAGCTTGAGCACGTGCCTTAGCTTTAGTCTGCGCTTTTAGCGTGTGTGTGTGTGTGAGTGTGTGCAGTCGCTCTTAAAAACTTTTCGGGCGAATTACTTCCCACCCGATATTGAACGAGAGAACTAACTCGCTACGCAATAATCCTTGATCCGGGCAATCCATCATATAACGAAGATGAAGCATCAGGATTGCTTACAAGCTGTAAACAAGCAGTTTCGGTTAAAATACCAATACTTTTTTTATAGACCAGAAACACACACATATGTATACCCTCGCCTTTATGTCACACCCTCGGGTTTGGTATAAGTTAACGGGGTCTTTTATCCGCTTTTTTCCCGTTTCATGTCATCTAGCTGCGCTTAAATACAGTAAACACGCGACAGCTCGAAGTCTCATAAGTCTCATATTTGTTTATGTAGAAGTTTTAAATTATTTAATATTTTTAACACAAATCTATCTCCGTGTCTTGAAGTGTTAAGTCTAGAGTGGAACTTTTTGTAACACTCTCAATTTTATTGAATGCTTGGAAAAACCCCACAAAATAAGATAAGAGGGGAAGAACTGAAGTACTTTCAGATTTTAAATAAGCACGGCTGTGTATTTATATTAACATTTACAGGCCAATGCTCCCAATTGGGAACATCAAATAAAAAATTTATTGAAAAATTAAATTTCATCAATATTGACTTAAAAAAATCTGATGTGTCCAACACATGACTTCCTTGCACGTCCATTAGATCAAAAATATTTTCGACGCACTTCCTCTAAATTTATTTGTTTGAAAGAGATAAAATATCAATAATAGTAAGGTTTAGCGATTTCTAGCCAAATATTTCGATATCGCCAAGCTGAGTTCAATTTGAAAGATTTCCTTCTGACACTTTATTTGGCGATATTTCACCAAAAGCCGACAAACTTGAGATAGTCAGCGAGATTTTGGGGATAGCCAAAGTAGTCATTGACCACAGACTTTCAATGAATTGAATGCATCTATACACCTCAATGTATTCAAAGTCATTTGGCTCACCATGTAAATAAATTCTCAGTCGATTGCTGTCAAAAAAGATATTGAAAACAGTTAGATATTACAATAGTTCTAAATACAAAGTTAAAAAATCTACCGGTTAAAGTTTTAGAGTTATACAAAATAGGAAATAATTTTTGGCGCCAAATTTGGTGATGTTTCGGCGAAACTCGTCAATGTCGACGACATTTGGCGAGATTTTAAGCATAAACCAAACAATGACAGATTATCGCCAAAACTCGCCAAGAACGATGACAAATGGCGATACTTTGGCCATGGACCAAATGACTGACTATCGCCAAATTTGGCGATATTTCGCCAAAACTCGCCAAGGTCGAGGACAGACGGCGAGATTTTGGGCATGTACCAAACAATGACTGTCTACAGTTGTATTATAATGAAGATGTCCATAGACATTTAGGTACTGAAACTCTTTTCGGTGGTCCTGTAAATAAACTCTCCAGTAGATTGGAACCAAAAATCGAGATGCACAACTAGATGTTACAACATTCTTATATATGAAATTTCATAATAGTTTTTGAGATTTGAGAGTTAAATATGCACACACGTACACCAAAAGTCGCCAAGCTTGGCGACTTTTGGCATAGTTCTTGAGGGAGGCACGTGACCGTGGTCGGACCATTACCTAACTTATGTGGTAGGACGGTATTGTGCTTGAAATGGATGAATGCCCCTAAAATTGCTATTGACCGTAATGTATTGGAAATCTTTTGAGTGTTCCTGTAGCAGAACTATAAATGATAAAGACACTTTTTTTAATGGAGAAATTCATTTTCTAACTCTTTACAGCATATATCACTTCTGAGTCGTTTGAAATAGCCCAATACCTCTAAAAAACGCTTTGATGAATTTCGGCCCATAGAGCGTAATGTATTTCGAATCTTTTGGGCGGTCCTGTAGATAAACTATTCAGTCGAATGGAACCGAAAGGGGAGGTGCACAACTAGATGTTACAACAATCCTAAAAATAAAGTTTCAACATTCAACGCCTAACAGTTTTTGAGATATGCGAGTTTAATGAATTTCGGCCCATTGAGTGTAATGTATTTCGAATGTTTTGGGCAGTCCTGTAGATAAACTATCCAGTCGAATGGAATCAAAAGGGGAGGTGCACAACTAGATGTTACAACTATCCAAAATATGAAGTTTCGACATTCTACGCCTAATAGCTTTTGAGTTAGGCGAGTTTAATGAATTTCGGCCCATAGAGCGTAATGTATTTCGAATCTTTTGGGCGGCCCTGTACATAAACTATCCATTCGATTGCCACCAAAAGGGGAGGTGCACAACTAGATCATAGAACAATCCTAAATATCAAATCTCAACATTCTACGACCAATAGTTTTTGAGATATGCGAGTTACATACATACGTACGTACGTACGTACGTACGTACGTACAGACGGCATGGAAAAACTGGCCACAGTAGACTCGCCACTGGTCAAAATGAGTTGCAGACGCGTTAATATGATCGTGCATGCTAGCCTACGATGAGATGCATCGAAAAAAATTTTTAAATTAAATTTAGAGGTAGTCAAAATCGGTTTTTATGTCGAAATTTGGCCCCCAAAATTTTTCGGGATCACATTACTTCCTTATACTACGTACAAGGAAGTAAAAATTAGCAGATATAGTTAAAACAAAACAAGACTAGATTATTTTTTAAATAGAAGCTATATTTCTATCGTTAGTGGGGAAATGTACAAAAAAATATAAAAATGACCATTTTGATTCGTTTTTTACATAGCACAACTAAAAATTTCATGTAAATGTGGAAAAAGTATCCAAAGCTTGTTAAAACTGGTTGGTATCTTTAAAATAGCTCTAATTATTAAATAGGACACAAAATTTGATAATATTAATCAAAAGCGTACTTGGGTTAATTTATTTAAATACTCATGTTCCCAATTGGGAACATTGGACTGTCGTCACTATTCTGCGGTGGCATGCTTTCATTAACTGCACCCAAATGGAGAAGAGTGTTGTATTTAGTAAGATGGTTAAAAGTAAAACAACAGAGGAAATTGCTGATGAATTTCCAGAGAATCTACGAGAATTGGGAATTCTCGTGGAAAGAGAAGAGAATCTACTGGTAAGAGAATCTACTGATATTTTTCCCCGATTCATTTCAAAGGATTATGTATGTAAATGATGATGTAAAGGATGAGTTATCTGGTCGAAAGATATCAACTTATGCTGCCCAAAGGGGGACTAACATATAAACTGAATGTAAAGATATTGCTCCTCCTTTTTTTCTTTCGGTTACATTTACTGAGTGGCTGTAATGAAGTGCCCACACCGAATGTCGAGAAAGAAATCGAGAGAAATTTTCATTTGATGGATAATACTTTATTGCAAGCTGTTGATATAAGTCGGATAAAATCCAACCAATTTATGATGAACTGTCCAAAAAAACCTCATTATTTCACTGCCAACTTAGTATTGATGAATCAATAGTTCCATATTATGTCCACCATTTATCGAAAATGTTTATTCAGAGAAAACCGATTCAAACATTGGATGATTTGTCCTAATAATGGTTATTCATATAAAATGGAAACTTATGAAGGAAATCAGTCAAATAAAAAAACCCTGTCTTCTTCTCCCCTTTACACATTATTATTATACCTCTTGTTAGTTAAGCAACCCATCACTCTATTCCGTTTTTAAAACCTGTGTAAAAACATAGTCAGAAGTGACCAATGTTCCCAATTGGGAACATAATTAAAATTGGACATAATTTTTTTTTCATCGTTTACATGACTAATATCCCTTAACTAAAGCGTTAGATGGCAAAATATCCAAAAAAGTAATTTAAGATATACCTGAATCTGAATTTGGCATGTAAAATGCTAAATGCGTATCATAATTATCAAATGGCTGAATTTCAAGTTTTGTGGTAAAAGATGGCCGTTCATTTTCAATTGCATTTAGGAGGGTTTTCTAATTGGCGGTCATTTCTGGCATCCCCCGCGGAAAATTCTGTTTCGACGATCGCTACCCTAAACCCAAGAGTTGCTCTAATTTCTTTGTCAAGTTGAACGGGAGAAGCCCTTCTTATGTTGCTGTCAGAGTTCTTGTTTAATTTCTCTAGATTTTCTGTAGTCCGTTACGCGGCTTTGTTAGTGAGTTTTATCACATTAAAATTCACAAACAAGGCAAGATCGATTAACCGATATCTATATCAAAGAAACTTGTATTTTTGCATGGAAAGGAAAAAAAAGAGGATGATATCGATAACTCGAACTTCTGATAACTGGAAGTATGTTGGACAATCCCTTCAAACTTCGAGATACCGCGAGTTCGCGAGTTGATTGTACTATGTGTGCAAGGTCCTATTAAGACTTTCCCGGGCACATTTTTACAAATCCCCAGTTTGCGTACTTGCCTGTAAAACTACTTTTTCTGCATAAGGAGTTAAAATGCAGCGAAATGTAAGCATTTTCTTTCACTGGGGCAAATTCAGGGGAGGGACCAAGGGCTTAGTTTCACTATTCCTGAGTATTATTGTTTGTTTGTGGATTAAGGCCGATTGACTGCTCTAGCATCCTAGGCCTATATGAGGAATGCCCTCTGTGGGGGACTTTCTAAGGGATCCTAGACCTTATTTACGCGAGGTTTCGGAGAAAACCACGGAAAACTCCGAACAGCTATGTCGACAGTCGCGACCGGGGTTTGAACCTGGCTCCTCCCGCCTTCCAGTTTCAAGAACAGAACCTCTCAGTCACTGGTGAGGCCCTGAGTATCATTAGGTTACCTTTTATGTATATATCAAATTTAATAACTCTGCAAACTCTTATTTTAAATGAAGTATACTAGCATGTATTACACTTTATTTAAAATAAGTAAAAAATAAATAATATTTAATTTCAGTTACTTTTGTGTCTAAAGTGCAAATATATTTGTTATTCACTTATGCTTCATTTCTCTCTGAACTTAATTCTAAAGCCGATGCGGACGAAGTCGCGACTAGCAGATAGTTATTAATTTAGTTAATATTTAAGGTCATTTGTTACAAACAAGAATTTTTCTCTTTAGAATACCTTTTGCATTTTGATCAGAAAATTGCTTAGAACTATTGTTTTTTTTTTTAATCAGTCATTAGAATTAGAGAGTACTTAATGATTTTTTGTTACTGTAAAACTGCTTTTTTAGCATAAATATACATGATGCAGTGAAATATAACTAGTCACTGCTGTCTTCCTGATGATATCGCTTACACTTTTTATCTTTACTCTCTGAAACAAGAATCAGACAATAAAACTAATTTTACAAGCAATGAAAAGTGGTTTATAAAGCATATTCATCCTAACTAATATTATAAATGCGAAAGTGAGTTTGTTTGTTTATGACGCTTTCACGCCTAAACCGCTGAATCGATTAGGATGAATTTTGGTTTAGATATAGATGGGACCCCGGAGAAGGTTATAGGCTACTTAGAATTTTAGATTTTTAATTACTTTTTAATTAATAATTAAAAACCGTTTTTACGTTGCCATGCTTGGCGAGTTTCGCCCGTATCAAATGATTCATGTTTTCAGCTAACAAGAATGCTATTACTTCAATGAAGAAGCGCGTGCATCTGAAAAACATTAAATACTACGGAAATTATGCCAGTTTTATGCCAAATCTATCTATCTATAATAATAAAAATGAATGTTCTCCAGACAAATCTACAGAAAGCACAGCTTTGAAAGTTTGAGCATGATTGAGCCCATAACTTCGGTAAAGTACACCTGAGGCTCAAATTTTGAAATTTTAACTACTTTTCAAACTATTAATTAAAAGCCGTTTTATCGCCCGCACAAAATGATTTATGCTTTTGAAATAAAGCAGAAATTCTATTTGCAGATTCACATGCATTTGAAAAACATGAAATGATATGGAAATTATGTTATTTTACGCCAAATTAAAAAGCATTAGAAAAAAGGTCCAAATGTGTTTCTTACCAATAATATAAATGTGTACGTCCGTGTGTTTAGATGCTTTTGACTGAATCACACCAAACTGGTTGAACAGATTTGGAAAAAATTGTAATGAAGATAGCTTATGCCCTGGATTAACATACAGGCAAACTGTCATGCACATAGCATTAATAATTCTTTTACAAAAACACTCAAAATAATTCTAATGCATTGCGCTCTATAGAAATTTTATAGCTACAAAACCGATTCTAAAACTTTTTTCACTGATTGAAAGTTACACTATTCCTGAATCCTGAGTATTATTGTTTGTTTGTTTGTGGATTAAGACCGATTGACTGCACTAGGGTCCTAGGCCTATATAGGGAATTCCTCTGTGGGGAACTTTCTAAGGGATCCTAGCCCGTATTTACACGAGGTTGTGGAGAAAACCACGGAAAACTGCGAGCGGCTAGGTCGACAAGCGCGACCGGGGTTTGAATGTGGCACCTCCAGCCTTCCAGTTTTGAGAGCAGAACCTCTTAGACACTGGTGGGACCCTGAGTGTTATAGGCTACCTTTTATGCATATATCACAAGTAGCTCTTTTACAGGGATACTTATAAGAATTACATTACGCTCTATGTGTATCTCTGTAAGTACTGAACCGATTCCAAAACTTTTTTCACTGATAGTAAGTTACACTATTCTTGAGTATTATAGGCTAAAATTCATGCATGTAGCGCAAATAGGTCCTTTACAGGAACACTCAAAATAATTCTAATACATTACGCTCGCTGGGTATCTCTGTAACTATAGAACCGACTCTAAAACTTTTTCGCTAATAGAAAGCTGCACTGTTCCTGATTAACATAGGCTAAAATTCATGCATATAGCATAAATATTTGTTTTACAAGAACACTCAAAACAGTTCGCAAATACTGTCGTAACTGTATTCGCCAAATGCCTGGAAAAAATCGACATTTAGTAACTCTGCATACTCTCTTATTTTAAATGAAGATGCATTATACTTCATTTAAAATAAGTAAAAAGCAAATAATATTTAAATGCAGTTTCTTTTGTCGCAAACTTATGTGTTATTCACACATGCTTCATTTCTCTCGGGATCTAACTCTAAAGCCGACGCGAACGAAGTCGCGGGTAGTATCATGTAAAAATTATTCTGAATTGAAATAACTCAAAGGTTAATCAAAATCAAAAGATATTCCGTCATTATCATCTATTTCAAGGAGTAGGCAAGATGCCTCTTCCGGCTTCTTTGGTCTAACCACTGTTTTCTTGGTCGACCACGGCAAATTCTACTGTTTGGGGTATAGTTGAGAGCAACCGCATTAAGTCTAGTGTTTGCCGTGCGTTGAACATGGTCTTTCCATTTAGTACGTAATTCTATGATTTTATAGAATAGGTTAAATATCTTCAGTTTATTCCTAATGTCCACGTTTCGGATCTTAAAAAAGATAATTTTTTAAAGATATTCCAAGAAGCAAAATTCTTGTTTGTAGCAAATATCTTTAAAATATTAGATAATATAGCATGGTAATGGAAGAAAATATGGACATTTCACTGATTTTTAACTTTTTATGCAGAAGTTTTAAAGACAAAAGCGTGAACACTTGAGGGTTTTAAAAAACGATTTCGGGTTCGTTGGCTTAAAAAAATTTTCTTCATGTTCGATTAAAAAGGAGTTTGCGTTGTTTTTCAGTCTAAAATAGTGTATGTAGAATCGATAGATTTTTTACAGGGAAACCTAAATAGATTTCATAGATTAGGCTGCGATTAAATACTTCAGTTTCTTATTTTCTTTAATCGGTTTGCTCCCATAAGTGGTATACTCAATGTTGGGGCGGGTTTAAACCTATCCTTGTTCAAATTTTTTAACATAGAGTCAATAAATTTTAATTTCAATTTTCGAATTAAATAAGTTTGGATGAAGTGCATCAAAATTTATATACAAGGCCGTCAGACGTGCATTTCAAGACCGATAGACGTACAAAGCAGCCATGTGGTATCCACATCGGATTTTTAACATAAATATGATGTCTGTAACCACCACCAGCACACGCCAAAAAAAAAAAAAAAAAAAAAAAAAAAAAAGAAAGCCCTCATCGTTGCGGCAGTAATTCACTTCCTCTGTATACCTACTGGAAGAAAATCCGGCTGTGGAGGCATTTACAACGGCCGTTAGAAAAAACATTCGGCAAAAATATGTTCTGCATTCAATACAGTACTTAATGTTTGTCCACTTAAAATAAATAAATTCATATTTAATTTTCATTATATACCGAAATCGAATTCCATGCTCTTCAGGAAACGTGGGGAAACTTTTCGCATTCTGATGATTTCATTTTGTGGGAACAG
This sequence comes from Cheiracanthium punctorium, assembly GCA_038373885.1. Lineage (NCBI taxonomy): Eukaryota > Metazoa > Arthropoda > Arachnida > Araneae > Cheiracanthiidae > Cheiracanthium > Cheiracanthium punctorium. The sequence continues at coordinate 1,111,572 of JAWZYV010016822.1, read as the reverse complement.
ACCCTCTTATGCCGATGCTTCATGCAGAGGAAATCATTTTATTTGTGAAAATAATTAAACTGGGTAATCTGGAAAAACTATTCTAAAAGAATTGGAATCGCAATTGTCTCTTCAAATCCTGATATCCGTAGCTTTAATATAACGTAAATATTAATTGCGACACCTAATTTTGTCACATATATGATTAACTCTTTTTTGATCTCGGAAATAAAATGGACCTAAGAGAAAAATCGCTTAAAAATTAGGTAATGGGTGGATTTCCCCATTTTTAAAAGGCACAGATTGATTTTTATATACACACACGCATATATATATATATATATATATATATATATATATATATATATATATAACAAGTAAAACACAAAACATACTACAAATAAGACATATCTCGCATAAAAGTAACAGCTATTATCAAGAATTAGAAACCAGATTTTGAATCCAAATAAAGTGCAAGAATTATTGTGATAGTATAATGGAACGGAAATTATAACCACTGTCACCATCTTCAGGGACCACAAACAGTGGATTATAATTTACAGCAAACCAAACAGTAGGGTTTCGGTTGTGTGGCATATCAGAAGAGATATTAACTCCACACATCTGGGCCCTACCCTACTATATAAAGGAAAGAAGAAATCAAAAAGATAACAAAAATTAGAAAGATAATTTTACATACCATACCTTGAGCACGTGGAAATTTATTTTGAACAGTTGATATGTGTTGCCAATGCTAAGAATTGTAGAAAGTGAAAAATGGTGTTGCCACTAAATAAATGTGTAAAAGTGGAAAGAAGAAAGTTTAGGAGTTGCCAAATACTAATAGGTAATATTATTAAATTTTAAGAATATCCAGGTATATTAATATAATAAATATATATTGAATAATAATAAATTTAAAAGATTGAATAAAATAAATATTATAGCAAAATTAAATATAACATATTGTTTAAAAAATATAATGATTATTATTATTGACTAAGTATGTATAATAAGTTATTGTATGACAGAATATTAATCTAGTAAATAAGAAAAAAATAATGTTTAGAACAGAATAATCACAATATAGGAACCCCGTTTTTTTTTTTTTTTTTTTTTTTTTTTTTTTTTTTTTTTTTTTTTAAATTCCTCCAGATATATATATGCATGCATAAACACATCCAAATTGTTTTTAAACATATTACTTTTTTTTTTTTTTTTTTTTTATGTAAGAGAAAAACTTCCTCCGCCCAACCCAACCATCCAATTACAACCTTAAAACCAAAACCCCACCCAACCTCCAGTAAATTAACAAAGACATTAGACACATCATTTTCAAGAATTGTATATAATGGATTTTAGGAACTTAGTGGGATAGTTGTATTGTCTAGCTGACAGAAATAGAGATTTAAAATTGGAGACTTTGAAATCATCAGAACATAGAAACTTGATTCTACAGCAGTGATTATAGATGATATTGCGAAATACAGATTTATGTAAGCAGGAGGAAAAATGAGTAAAGCTATTTACTTTAAAGCTAAAATCTTTACGCTTATCATATATATTGAAACTAAGGCTATTTCTAGGAGTGATGGAGATACTTAGATCTAGAAAACTAACAGAATTGTTAAGCATATCATTTTTAATTAATTCCAGAGCAGATGGATATTTTATGGGGAAGATAATGTTATTATTAGTAGTAGTGTTTACAAGTAAGATATCATCTATATATCGTTTAAGAATGATGTGTGTATTGGTATATTCTTTTTCATAGTAATATAAGTAAAGATCTGCAAGGTAGCTAGATGCTGAACCACCTTGTGGTATACCATGATTTTGTAGATATATTTTATTGTTATGTAGAATAAAATTATTATAGATAATAAATTTAGATAGACAACTGAAATATGTTACATCAACATGGGAAGGGAGCTGAATATTGTTAACACAAGTTTCAAATAATTCATTAATTACATTGTAAAGGTCGTCAAGAGGAATATTGTTGAATAGATCTTTAAAATCATAGGTATATAAAGAGGTAATATTACTAATAGTACATATTGTATTGCGTAGATCATAACTATTTCCTATAGAGATAGAGTAATCATTACGTTTTATATAATACTCATGCATAACAGACAGTATCTTTAATAGAAGTTTACTTGCTACATTGCTATATGTATTACATCCTATTGCAACAGTTCGAAACTTTAAAGGCGATTTATGAAATTTAGGAATTAGTACAATATAAGGATAGTGTAGATTATTATGTTGTAGGTTGAGAAGTTTATAAAAAACCAGAATTTTTTTGTTACAAACTACAGTAGACAAATTAGTAGAGGAATAGATACTGTTATTTACAATTGTAGAGGCTAACAAGCTATGATATAACTGTTTACAAATAAAGGCATAGTTATTGGATGATTTATCTACATAAGTAATTATGAAATACTGTTTTATAAAGTCTATTTGTGTATGAAATTGACTATTGACAGGAGAACTATATTTTACATATTTAGCAATATTTTGCTTAAAGAATGAAAGTACTTTTACTTTCCAGGTAGTGAAGGCTTCAATAGGAGTGCTGTATTCTAACAAGTAAAACATACTACACAAAAGTACACAATACTACACAATACTACACATACTACACAAGTAACACACAAAACATACTACAAATAAGACATATCTCGCATAAAAATAACAGCTATTAGCAAGAATTAGAAACCAGATTTTGAATCCAAATAAAGTGCAAGAATTATTGTGATAATATAATGGAACGGAAATTATAACCACTGTCACCATCGTCAGGGGCCACAAACAGTGGATTATAATTTACAGCAAACCAAATAGTAGGGTTTCGGTTGTGTGGCATATCAGAAGAGATATTAACTCCACACATCTGGGCCCTACCCTACTATATAAAGGAAAGAAGAAATCAAAAAGATAACAAAAATTAGAAAGATAATTTTACATACCAGACCTTGAGCACATGGAAATTTTATTTGAACAATTTGTATGTGTTGCCAATGCTAAGAATTGTAAAAAGTGAAAAATGGTGTTGCCACTAAATAAAAGTGGAAAAGTGGAAAGAAGAAAGTATAGGAGTTGCCAAATACTAAAAGGTAATATTATTAAATTTTAAGAATATCCAGGTATATTAATATAATAAATATATATTGAATAATAATAAATTTAAAAGATTGAATAAAATAAATAGTAGAGCAAAATTAAATATAACATATTGTTTAAAAAATATAATGATTATTATTATTGACAAAGTATGTATAATAAGTTATTGTATGACAGAAGATTAATAGAGTAAATAAGAAAAAAATAATGTTTAGGACAGAATAATCACAATATAGTTTGTTTTTTTTTCCCCTCCAGATATATATATGCATGCATATACACATCCAAATTGTTTTTAAACATATTACTTTTTTAATGAGAAAAACTTCCTCCGCCCGACCCAACCATCCAATTACAACCTTAAAACCAAAACCCCACCCAACCTCCAGTAAATTAACAAAGACATTAGACACATCATTATCAAGAATTGTATATAATAGATTTTAGGAACTTAGTGGGATAGTTGTATTGTCTAGCTGACAGAAATAGAGATTTAAAATTGGAGACTTTGAAATCATCAGAACATAGAAACTTGATTCTACAGCAGTGATTATAGATGATATTGCGAAATACAGATTTATGTAAGCAGGAGGAAAAATGAGTAAAGCTATTTACTTTAAAGCTAAAATCTTTACGCTTATCATATATATTGAAACTAAGGCTATTTCTAGGAGTGATGGAGATACTTAGATCTAGATAACTAACAGAATTGTTAAGCATATCATTTTTAATTAATTCCAGAGCAGATGGATATTTTATGGGGAAGATAATGTTATTATTATTAGTAGTGTTTATAAGTAAGATATCATCTATATATCGTTTAAGAATGATGTGTGTATTAGTATATTCTTTTTCATAGTAATATAAGTAAAGATCTGCAAGGTAACTAGATGCTGAACCACCTTGTGGTATACCATGATTTTGTAGATATATTTTATTGTTATGTAGAATAAAATTATTATAGATAATAAATTTAGATAGACAACTGAAATTAGTTACATCAACATGGGAAGGGAGCTTAATATTGTTAACACAAGTTTCAAATAATTCATTAATTACATTGTAAAGGTCGTCAAGAGGAATATTGTTGAATAGATCTTTAAAATCATAGGTATATAAAGAGGTAATATTACTAATAGTACATATTGTATTGCGTAGATCATAACTATTTCCTATAGAGATAGAGTAATCATTACGTTTTATATAATACTCATGCATAACAGACAGTATCTTTAATAGAAGTTTACTTGCTACATTGCTATATGTATTACATCCTATTGTAACAGTTCAAAACTTTAAAGGCGATTTATGAAATTTAGGGTACAATATAAGGATAGTTTAGATTATTATGTTGTAGGTTGAGAAGTTTATAGAAAGCCAGAATTTTTTTGTTACAAACTACAGTAGACAAATTAGTAGAGGAATAGATACTGTTATTTACAATTGTAGAGGCTAACACGCTATGATATAACTGTTTACAAATAAAAGCATAGTTATTGGATGATTTATCTACATAAGTAATTATGAAATACCGCTTTATAAAGTCTATTTGAGTATGAAATTGACTATTGACAGGAGAACTATATTTTACATATTTAGCAATATTTTGCTTAAAGATTGAAAGTACTTTTACTTTCCAGGTAGTGAAGGCTTCAATAGGAGTGCTGTATTTTAAGGCAGTATTATATATGTAAAAATCTAAATCATATGTGAATTGTGTTACAACGCCACTAAGAGAGTGTTTTGAAGGAATACGGTGTTTAGAGCCCTTCTGCATGAGTTTTTTTAACCTAATATCTTTTACGATAGCTAGATCCCCAGTAATGATGTGTCCATAATCCCTATTAATGAAGTTCCTATAGTGATTATCATTGCATATACAGGGTGGTGTAACAGAAGGGTTATATGTTTTTGAAAAGGAGTTATAGTTAAATAGTTTCCTACCAAAGGGTAGGGGATATTTAAAGGACTTTTTAATAATGACATTTTTGATGGGAAAGTAAGTGTTATTAGTAGAAAATATTGTATTGAAGTTTAAGTTATTGATTGCAGGATTTGTGAAAGTAATTAATAAGTTAGAATTAAAAGGTGTATTATTACTTTTATTGGTTAGGTTTACGGTAAGTGCAGTATATATATACAGTCGTGGCCAAAATTGTGGACACTTTTGGAAACTTTCTTTTTGTTTTCTAAGTTCGTATGCGTATAAAAAATGTTATGTTTCACAAAATGCAAACTCTTGTACATCATTTTAAAGATAATTTAATACTGATTTCAATTCAAAAAACTAAATTAAAATATTTGCAATGCAAAAAAGTTAAATGGCAATAATTATCGAGATACATTAGATATCGAAGATTGCAGTGAGTTATTTGCAGTTTGTAAGATGGCCGTAATTTTTTATTACAGCTTCACATCGATGTTTCATTGAGCTGACAAGAGTTTTAAGCTCAGAAAAATAACAGTGATTAACCTGTAAAGCTAGAAATTACAGTCCACTTCATCACTTTTGTTTTTCAGATTAAAGTAATTGTAACTTTCATCGTATTGCACATATTTAAATTTAGTTCTGTGTATTGAAATCGGTATTAAATTCTGTTTAAAATGATATATGAGTTTGCATTTTGTGAAACATAGCACTTCCTATAAGCATACCAAGTTAGAAAACCTAAACATTTCCAAAAGTGTCCACAATTTTGGCCAAAATCTACCTTAATCAAAATCTACCTAAATCAAAATCTACCTTAAAATTGCCTACTGAAACTGTTTTACAATCTTCGCCAGGCATATTCTTCCTGTAGGCATATTCCAATTATACCGCAAAGACATTTTAAATGCTGTTTGGAATGGACATCATAATCCATGAGTGTACCGTGTTTTCCTTTCTTGTTCCACAGAGCACTTCTTCGGAATAGAAATCTATATTAAAATCGCCTAATAAAACTCTTTTACAATATACGCCAGGCGTTTTCTAACTATACGCGAAATATATTTATAATAAATTGTCACGTTTGGCACCACATTTAGCGATCAATTATCAAAAATTGCAAACCTTGTGCGATTTTCAACATTTTATTAACGCCCTCCCCCTTTCCACATTATCTGGCAAACACATTTGAAAAGTGACTCGACGCGCTAATGTCTACACAGAAATCCTGATTGAAATTATTAGCACTCTGAGGCTAAACATTTTGAGGTGGACCGCCCTTATGACTTAGGGGTATGAGACATAGTTAAAAACCTATTCTCAGACCTAACGAATATACATAGAAAATTTCATTAAAATTGGTCGCGTGGTTTCGGACGAGTTAGGTGACTAACACTGTGACAGGAGAATTTTATATATTAGAGGTGTGTGTGTGTGTGTGTGTGTGTGTGTGTATTTTACATAATTATGAAAAATTTCAAGTCGATCGCACCAAAGATGTGAATTTTATTACGTTTTTTAGACAATAACTTTGTAATCTGTTTGGATTAATGACGGTAAAAGTTTTGTTCTGGAATGTTTGAGCCGGAATTGTGACTGAGTCAGTGAGTCAGGGATCAGCATAACTATATAGTAGTAGGATTACTGCTTCACGGAATGGGTCTTTGAATGTCTCGCTATTAGCTTTTTACCTTCTAACGAATGCTCTGGGCCACAGCGGAAGCATTCAGAGACCCATATTGAGAAGCATCAGTTGGCACAGATGAAGATTCGCTGCCTTAGAAATAGAAGTTTTCCGCATGGAATATTTTGTATAACATATAAATCTAAATTTCTAGGTCAAAGAACAATTTTTATAAGATTATTTTTAAGTAAAGTACAGCAATTAGGTGCTAGAATAATTAAAAAACTCTAAAAATAGGCATTTATAACAATCATAAAATAATATATATAATGAATTCTTCGTTCCCCCTCCCCACTCCTCTCTCTCTCTCTTTCTCTCTTAACCCTTTGAGGAGCAACCCTTTCCCAATGTGGAAAAAAGGGCAGCCGATGCCATCGCTGGCTGTGCGCGCACAGCCAGCTGCGTCAAAAAAGGGTCTCTAGATCAGTGGCACGCGGTGAACGTTTCTATCGTCCGCCATCTTGCAGTTAGTTAAGTCGAGAGATGGCAACGGCTGCCCTTTTTTCAGCCCTTGGGCAATCCAGCAGGCCGTTCTCGCATTCTTCCATTTTTCAGCAGATGATCGTGACCATTTTTTGTACGGGAAATGACGTGCTAAAAAGTAAAGGATTCTCGTGGAGATATGTCACCCGCAACTATTTTTATAGAAATCGAATCTATTCTTCGTGGCTGGCAACAGTCAAAACATCAGAGTTTGGTGTTCCCAGAGCGGGAACCCTGCGCGTTAAAGGTTAATATGTTACATTTTCTTCTAAATCCTCCACTGGCGAAACTTAAATCATATACGGGATTGAACCGCATGCTAATCGTTCTTATAACTTCTTCGAAACGTGCTTGTTCTATACTGGGGTTTCAGGTTAGCTGAAGGGAAAAATTTAAGGGCGAAGCAAAATCGAAACAGTTTCCAGTGAAGTACAAAATACACCGGTGCAGGTAATTAAGGTTTAAGTAAAGTCGAGTTGGAAAGTATCGACGCTTTCTCTGTAGTTCACCTTTTTTCTTTTATTTTCTGGGTTGGTAGGTACGTAATGTTTAAAAAGGAAAAATAAATAAATCCTTCAGCACATTGATAAAATTTGAAAAAAGTTCTGATATTTACACCTCTTGTTTGGTCTCTTGTTTACCAGTGGCGGCGCATGGGATACAGCAAGTACAGCCGGGCTGCACTTGAAATTATCAGCACATACTTTAAAATAATTTATTCTACTAATTTTCCTTAATTCAGGTTAGAGTTATGGAATTCCTGAGGTAAATTAAAAAAAAAATCTCCAAAAAAAAAAGCCCACAAATAAACCGTATTGTGGCCGGATCGCTCATTCAGAAAAAAAGCACTTTAATCTTCCCGCAATTCAATTGGGAAAATCTTTGTTTCAGCCCAGAACGCTGATAAGAAAATTGGCAGCACCGTTGCCATGACAGCGATTACGTAAGCAGTCCCTACGGCATAGGCTATAATGGGGATACGCAGCTAAGACTCAGCTCATCAAAGATTTTCAAACGTCGGCAGCACTTGAAAGAGCGCTGTGAATTCGACTCACTGATTGGCTCGAGAAGTGAGGGTGGGGGTAAGGAGAATATATGTTCTGCAAACTCTCCACTTTATATTGCTGAATTTATCAAGAAGGTAAGCCTGAATAGACGGTTATGAATGGACAATTACCCATCAAAGCAGTATTATTTTTAATAAAGCAAGAACTAGCATTTAGAGGACATGGCGAGCGAGAAAATTCTTTAAACAGGGGAAATTTTAAAGAGCTTTTAAAATTATTGATATCTGAATTAAAACAACGCCCTTTTATGAGGGCATCACTGACCGATTCGCAAGTTTAAAAGAAAGGAGGATTGATTTGACTTATAAAAAATAAGTAAGTTTTCTTTTTCTTTTCTTCTCAAGTTATCGTTACAAAAGAAAATTCTAAGGAAACTTCGAATCAGACACGGATTAATGCAATTTCGAAGATAAGAGCGGCTGCTTGAAATTTATGTCTATTTTAGACATAAAATTGTCTATTTTATGGAACTATTTTAATTGTCTATTTTATGGACATATGCCTATTTTATGGAAGTAAAATAGGATCTCTTCCTTTTTTTATGTAATTTCTTTTTTTTTTCCTCGGTGAGGGCTTAATCCGCCAGCTTTCGAATTCAGTAACAAAGATTTTCCATTCCTGTCCGGAGAAAGGGGGGGGGGGACTCATATGCTTCCGGCTGCACTAACAGTTTTGACCACGGGCCGCCACTGTTGTTTACCATCTCTTGTTTTACTGATTCGTGACTGATTATGGATGGTACCAAGAAAAATAGATGACATTGTTTGTGGGGAAAATGTCTTAATGACCCGTTTCTCCCCATTATTTCGCTGGAGTGAAAGTTCCGGGAAAGCGAGAACCTTGAACCTGATAAATTTTCTCGAAACTGAAATCCACAGAATATTTTTGTATTCAAATCGATGCAGGATTTTCAAGGCATGCATCCACATTTATACGTACACCGATACTTATAATAAGGCATTCAGGAGCCATGAAAAATATTCTTTGGCATTGTATATTCAGCAATCCACTGAGAGGATGCTTCGTTTCTAAACAAATTAATTAATTAATTAATATAAGTAAAAAGGTTCTATATCCGATTTCACTTTTTTTAATAACGTGCTTACCGCTTTTTCTTGAACGGCTTAAACCTGTTTTGATTAAACTGTTTTCTGTTCAGGAAGATTCCGAAGTGGCCCTGTACACTGTACTACTTTAACGTGAAAATTGGGGGGAGGGGGAGAACGTTAAAAAAAAAAAAATGTTTATTAGCCTGTCATCGCTGTAGAACGGGCTTTCTATTATTTCAGGTAATATAACTGATATACAAGTTGATCAGAATTAAAGCACACCTATTCTGAGATCTTTATACATCGAATATACATTTGTAAAGGCTGCAAAATTGTTCAACATGCTATTCAAGACATGAGGAATCAGCGATAGGGAGAGTTAAAAAAAACACCCTTTGTTGGGCTTGATTAACCGTTAAAAGCGAAACCATTTTCGCATCGATGTAAAAGCACTCATTATACTGCCAAGTGCTGGAAAATGCCGTCGCTCGATTCGCCATTCTCTTGCACGCATATGTGAAAGACTTTTTTGACATAGGTTGTCTGTTCAGGACAAAGGCTTCACTTTTTCACCGTTGAGGCCATTTAAACATATTTTTTTACGACAAGCAGTGAAAACGATAGAATTAAGGGGTTTCACGGCCCGACTGCCGTCCGTTAACCCTTTGAAGCGCAACCCTTTCCCAATGCTGTCGTCAAAAAAGGGTCTCTAGATCTGTGGCACGCGATGAACGTTTCGATCGTCCTCCATCTTGCTGGTAGTTAAGTCGAGCGATGGCAACGGCTGCCCTTTTTTCAGCATTGAGCAATCTATCCAGCTGCTCTCGCAGTCAAAACATCAGAGTTTGGTGTTCTGAGAGCGGGAACACTACGCGTTAAAAGGGTTAATAGAATTTTTCTTTTTCTCTTTAACGCCCTGGTGACTCTTTGCGACCCCCAAGGCACGATGCTAATTGTGGCCATTAAAAAAAGGAAGAAAGATAAAGGAAAAGAAAAGGGAGTTTTGATTACTATGGTGTTCAGAGCATTTCCATACAAATTTATTTATGTATGTTTATACATGTTTTTGTACATGTTATCAGTGGAATATTCTGAAAAAATTCAAGAGGGGACATTAAATAAAGCAAAGCATTTTATCAGAGGTATCTCTTCCTTTTCTGTTTTTTTTGTAAATTCTTTAACCCGTCTTAATCTGTTACGTCCGATTGTGGTGGAGTATTATTCAAAGACTTATTCTGGAAAGCAATGATTACGGTGATTACAGAAGGGGACACTTCTTAGCTGTGCCTTTTTAGTAATGGGAGAGAGCGTTTTAAATGAGTTAAATTTCCTAACTCCACATATTTTTAAGTTCAAATATGCTCAAAAGAAGGCCACTGGCCCCTTTTGGATCTAGTCAATGCATGTTGTATTCACCTATCATACAAAAGTTATTAATTTTTATCTATAAAAACATGCATTTCATCCCATCTTTGTAAAAGAATTAATCAAAAATAAAAAGAAAATATGAAGCATTCTCATATTTCAAACACGCACTAAAGTGCTATTTATTAAAAGCGTAGCATAATCCTGCGGCATCCCTATTAGTTTTCCCATCTTCCATTAAGTTGGAAAGTGTATCATAATCCACGAGTGTGTCATATTTGTCTTTATTGTTTCATAAAAGACTTCTTCCAAATTAAAGTCTATAGTAAAATAACCTACTAAAACTGTTTTACAATCTTCACCTTGCATATTCCAGCTACACCTCACCTTACACTAATATAGACGTCAATTAATATTCCCATAAAGAGATGTAGTAGGTCTTGGAAATTTCTTTCCAAATATAGAAAATATTGCCAGGCTGGGTTCAGTTTTGGTGACATATTTTTGGTCGCCAAACTGGGCGATCAATTACCAAAACTGGCAAATGATTTTGACATTTTAATAACCCCCTCCCCCGCTATCTGGCAAACCTTAAAAGTGAAACGCCATTTTCTGAGTAGACAAAAATCGTTTTCAAACATTTACAGCACTCAAGTGCTAATAAATAAATGATTGTATATTGTATGTACACACCAGATCACAAATAATATAATATATGGACAAGTTTAAGAATTTCTTTTTTCTTCTTCTTTTTTTTTTTTCTTTTTTCCCATTACCTTTGTATGGATCTGTTCGTTGAATTTATATTTCTAGATGATTAAAACAAAATTATCTCACAAAATGGAAATATGTATTTGTTTAAAGTCAGTTAAATTAGTTTTAAAAAATTAGAAGAAAAAACCGCCACACACATAATAAAAGTCCTTGTAGTAAACTGTAGATGGCAGCACTTCAAAGTTTTTTTGTGCTCCAGCTTTCCCTGAAATTTCGAATTTTATAAAACTGAAAGGTTTGAATAAACTGAGAGAGGGAAAGCGGTGTCGAAAGCATACGCATATCCTACAGAGAATATAAATAAAAAGATTTTAATAGTATATATTGCGTATTACATTAATAAATTGCTGGTGGGAGTACATAAAAGGCGGATTTTCTACAAAAAGGCTTGATTATTATCACTTTGCCAACAAAAATCCATTTTTGTTGAGGAGGTATGGTTACATTCCTGACTTTGTCACAAGTAATTAAATTTTCAGAAAATATTCATAACTTTTAATTTAGTAATAAAATATTCTCTCCGGTATGAAGAAAATATTTGCCTATCTCTATGCGACAAAACTATCAGTGCCGTAGTTTGGGTTGGCGAAAATGAATTTGGGTTGTGGGGGACTCTGAATGGAGTCTTAAGGCTGTTCTTCGAAAAAAAAAGAACTCTGTTTTTAGTCTTGGTACACAAATTGAAATAAACTAATAGCACCTTGGTCTCCAAATAATTCCAGAGGGGTTCTTCATAAGCTGTTTTACACACTGCGATAAGCGAAAACGCTGTGGCTTTTGTGAAATTTTCAGAAAAATTCTTAAACATGGATCTGAGCTGCAAGATTTTTCGAAGAGTGACACACTTTGCGAAAATTTCCGATTTTTAAGAATTTTTTCTAAAAGTTTTGAAACTGATACAGATTGGCCTGTCTTCGCACTATGTAATACAGCTTGTAAAGAGACAGTTTCAAAATTTTGAAGTGCCTGGCATAATTAGTTTATTTGTAATTATGTACCAAAATCGTATGATTTTTTCGAATAACACCGTTAACTTAAAAAAGGGAAAGGAAGCCATACCAGGAGCACAGAGGCGTAGCCATGGGGGGTTAGGGGGGTCATAACCCCCCCCAGGGGCGTAGGCAGAAATTTTTCATGGGGGGGGTTATGACTACTGCAACTCATATATATGTATACGTGTGTGTGATAATGTAGTGAAGAATATACATTTTGTATGGCAAAAAATTCCTCGTGGGGGGGTTATGACCCCCTAACCCCCCCTTGGCTACGCCTCTGCCCCCCCTATGAGAAATTTTTGCCATACAAAATGTATAGTCTTCACTACATTATCACACTCACGTATACATATATATGACTTGTGGTAGTCGTAACCCCCCCTATGAAAAATTTCTGGCTACGCCCCTGCGGGAGCACTGTTACACTTTCCAAGACTGTCTTTTTTGCGTATATACTATATGGATTTTTCAGGAGACTACTGGATTTTGATGGTTTCTCCTGGTTTCGTGATTTTACCTTAAAATCTACTGGTTTTCTAACGTTTTGAAGCTTTAATAATCGACACATTAATTACCCCACCAGTTCTGAAAGATTGCCGCTCTCTGGGTCAATTCATTCAATAAGGACCAATATACCATGGTATTTTGGTTCAATAATAAATATTTGTGCTTATATTGATTACTCATTTGTGAAGGATTCTTGGAAATTTCAGAATTACAGCATGGCTAATCGTTTAGTTGTAACCTTTTTTTGACTTCAAGGTCCCAAAATTTTACTACTTTTTTTTAGTCTATAAAGCAGATATTTAAAATTTCGAACATTTAAGAAAAAACTTGTATGATGAAAACTTGAATAGATGGCAAAATTTAATGTGTGAAAAAATTTCGAAGAGACTTTTTGTGACTTAGATAAGTAATTATGACTCTAAGATTATGATACCACATACTACTGGATTTTCTTCACTAGATGTTGGCAGGAATGCTGTTGCATGACGAATAGTTAACTGTTCGCTCCCGACGTTGCTAAAGGCGTGACGGCAGAGATTCCTTCCTCCTGTGTTCATCATTGCTTCCCGGCATGAGTCTTAGAATGTTTCTGCTCTGGCTACAGCCTTGCACGAGCGCATGACTGGGCCATGCCAGGGCATTCAAAGACTGAAGCTTGGAAGCAACGATTGATCCAGGAGGGGGGGATTTCTGCCATTGCGTCTTAGCAACGACGGTAGTGAGCAGGTTAAAGCCAACAAGAAACTAAAATATTGTTTTAAATCCTACTATTAAAGCCTAATCTATGAGTTTGTTAGCCCTGTATAGGTATCAACGCTACGTCCACCCTTGCCGATGGACAGAATGCTCTCGTAAACCTCAATAATAAACACCAATTTTGTTTTGCTTGAAAAATGGATGAACGTTTCTAAAATGTATTCTAAACATTATCTGCCCATAGGCTGCAATGCAGCGGAATTATTTTTATGTGCTCCTGTAAAAGAACTATAAATGGTACCTACATCCTTTTCAATAGGGTACATGGTATGGTACTTTTCATTATCATAGAAAAATTCGATTGATGCATATTTACGGCAGTTAGAGCACTGGAAGGGGCAGACAGACAAACTGAAAGCATAAAAATTTTAACTTCTTTGGAAAGTGTTAAAAAATAAAGGCTTAAAAAGAATGTGAGGCTGAGGCTTAAAGGGGGGAAAAAACTGGAATAAGGAAAGTAATTCTAGATCGAAAAGTTAATTTTTCCTGTAATTAAAGAGAAAATGGAAAATAAGCTTATTGATTTTAATACTCCTAAGATCGCGATCCCCAGTATTTGCTCTGCCGTGTCTTCCTATTTTAACGGCCCTATGATCTATACTCTTGCATTTTATCTCTTATGCATCATTATTACTTACCCATCATTTTTCTAAAATCAAATTAAATTACAAAGTTAGGGTTATATCTATATGAGTTATATTTAAGTAAATCATAATAAAAAGTAGTACAAATATAATCTAAATATATAGTTACCAGATCGGTGATGATGTTTTTCACGGAGAATTGATTTGACGGAGCTCCAACAGTTCGTATGGAAATTCTCTTTCCATTATGACAGTTACTTCGCGTCTTCTTTTAGTCATTATCAAAAAACAACTACATATCACACTTTGTGCACTGCACTTTCTGTCGTTTTTTTTTTTTTTTTTTTTTTATATTGAGAATTCTTTCTTGATGTTTCTGACTGCAATCTGGAAGATGGTCTTATACCTCTGAATATCCGTTTGACATTTATTAATTTCCATATAACGTTTATTAATAACATATAACACAACAGCATTGCAAACACAGAAGAAGAGGGGGATAACAACCATGGGTTAACGGGATTCGAACCCGAGACCTCACCGCTCGCAAGCGGCTGGCAGTGAAGGGTGCGCAAACCCACACAGCCACGAGATCACCTTCTTTCGTTTACAACTAGTTTCACGTTTTTGTTTACAGAAGGTTTCAGCCTTAAGACTTAAATGCACACTGCAGCAAACTTTTACTTCACTTTGTTAAATGCTAGAGATTAACTTATTTATTTATTTATTTATTTTTTTTTTTACCGAATTGATGTATTAAATATATCTTAAAAGCTAAAGATGGTTTTCTTCTAATCAAGGTATGCTAAAATTTAGATTACAAGGTATGCTAAGGTTCCTCCAAGTATATGTTCGCTTTGGCTCGGTTACTGTCCAGCTAACTGAGTTAACCGGAATAGGAGAGACATTATTTTCTACTGTACAAGCGAATTTCTTTTTTCCCTGCATTTCAAAGAAGGAAAAAAATACATCTGCCGACCAGCTTGTCTGGTGGATAAAGCACCGTACTACAGTTTCGGGTTCAACTTCCGGTGGTCGGGGTTCGATCCCGGACTGTATGTGAATTTCATTGTGTCCGTCCCTTCTTAGGGGGCAACGTTGGTCCACCCACTAGGTGCCCCCATAATAAAGTGACCAACAACTCCGGCCTTAGTAGTGGCCAATGAATCCAAGGCATTGTTGAGCCTCGCCATTTGGAAAAAAAAGAAAAAAAGACAAGAAAATATATCTATTTCCAAGAAAAGACCATGCTGAACCAAAATGTGGAGACAGCGTCAGGTAGTGCTGTAAAAGTAACGAAAATATTAATACCCGTACGTATTCGTTACTCAAAATTCACTACCGGTTACTAAGTATTCGTTACTCGTTACTTTCGTTACTAGTTCGAACGCGAAAAACAAATCTTATAGCTCGTATCTAGAGGAGGGGGGGGGCTGCAGCCCTCCTTTCCTAAATATTTATTTACAACTGTAACTTAGCAATTTGATACACACACACACACACACACACCACTCCTGAAATAAAATACTGGCTACGCCACTGTAGCAGTGGCGGATTAATGCCAAGTTTTTCGGGGGGTGTTAGTTTGTCGGTGGGGGCGGTTAGTTAGAAGATTGACATATACGTCCATTTTATGGAAGTAAAATAGGATCTTTTACATTAATTTCTTTTGTCTCGGGGGTTGGAGCGGTCGCCCCCTCCACCCCCCATTTAATCCGCCCTTGCACTGTACATAGCATTACGTACGATTGCGAATGTTTAAAATACTACATACAATTACATTTTTTTGGTTTAAAAACAAATAAAAATATCATACATTATTTTTTGACTTTAAAGCGTAAGAGGTGTATTTAGTGCTTATTTTATCTGATTAATAGATGTTCTTATACAAATGTATTGTTTTATACAATGTTAAATTATCCGAATAACTCAGATAGGGCCCATCGAAATCTTCCAAAAACATTCTCCCCCCCCATAGTCTCCCTTCCCCTTTTTTAATTCTGAACGCTGGTTTAACCTGTTCATTCTCATCTTAAAAGGTATAACGGAAAATCTTGTGCCTAGTGTCGCTTCTGAGCGCGTATTCTTGAAAGATGGGGGGTCAAGTCACCCCTCTCCTCCTTAGACGTCAACATTTCAAAAACATACTGAACTTTTTTGAATTATTTTAATACCAGTGGCGTACCCAGGGGGGGGGGCATAGAAATCCCGGTTCCCTCTCGAAATTTTTGTTTAAAACGAAATGATAACTTTAAAAAAAATGTGTTTTAAGTTTACATGCCTAATATTTTTTTTTATTTATTTATTTAATTATTTTTGCAAATAATATTTTAAATAATAAAAATGCGTGAATTCGTTTACTTTATAAAAATATTTTTTTAAGGCTTACTTAAATAACTTGTTTTTTTTTACTCATTTTTGGGGTTCTAGCTCAAGCATTTAAATAAAATAAGTTCTCAATCCTTCGGGACCATCATGAAAAATAATCCTGATTATACCACTATTTAGTACTAAAATGTCAGAAAGCAAGAGCACCCCCTTACTGCACTAACGTGCTTCTATTCTTATAGATATTGCTCTACAATTGCAAGAACACCCCCTTTCTCCCCCCCCCAAAAAAAAAAAATCTGATATTGGCACCCACGCATAACCGTATACCGTACACACGCATACCGTACATCCCCACATTGTATAAAACAGACGCCATGTCTAATCCCATATCATAATAGAGCAGCAGATACTGCATCTATCCGATATTACGTCATCAGTAACGGAAACAAAATATACGGATCTTTCAAACCTCATCCAAACGAGACCATTCGGCACATGCGAAAGACAACCCCCTTAGTAGTCAGTAGCGAAAGCGGAGCATATTGCTACTGCTACTCAAATACCTCAAATATCAAGACTGATTTTCCCCTTTAAACCGCGATCCGAAATCCAGTAACAAATAACAGAAAATATTAGTACTCGATTACTGGAACTCGTTTTTCCCCTTGTATTCGAAGTTCGAAGCTGCTCGATCCGAAAGCGCGCAGTAACGGTATCAGCCGTAAAGTAGCAATTCGTTACTTCGAGTCTGAGTGATTATCCGTATGTCAGTAACGAATACATGCGGTTTCTTACAGCTCTAGCGTCAGGCCAGTTGCGGCCTCCTTGCACTATTTTCACTCCATACAGAGTGGAATTTCATAGTTTGTCCCAGGGCAATATGTGAGACTGGAACATTCTCGTTCTCATACTCAGTATTTCTCCCATACACAAGTACACAGAAGTCTTAATTAGATTACTATGGACATGTGAGATGACTATTTACTTTAGGGGAAATGCCGAGACAGGTGTCATGGGACGTATGTGGTTACAGTTGCAGAGAGCTGATTCTCCGACTCCCCCTTTTGTATTCCTGCCCCCCCCCCCAGTGCCGAGTGCTCTATTATTCATTCCCACTTCTTTCTTTTGACTGATGCGAATAAGAAAGGAATTTGTCACTCGGTTTTGTATGCACTGGAAGTAGGACGCAAAGGGACAAAAGTTAGGAAAAGTGCCGATTAAAAACTCTTTTGAATACTAGAATGAGAAGTTTTTGAAATCCGGAATAGCAATTTTGCCGACTGCATTTTATGTGGATACCCCCCCCCCACACCCCCCGTGGGATCGGCCCTGGGTGTCATCTCTTTTGATAGCCGGACCCCTTTAATAATCATTTGTGGCATATTGACAACACAGCGGTACGTTGGCGGCATCCTACGACCGGTTGTATTACCGTTCCCTTTGCGACACCCTGTAATTACTTTTCAACACGATAATGCCCGACCGCATACGGCACGTGTTGCTATGAATTGTCTTCAAGTTTTCCCTGTACTTCCTTGGCCAGCCTGATCTGTCTCCCATAGAGCACATTTGGGTTGTTATGGGAAGGCGATTGCAGCCATCTCAAAATGTTGCCGATTTAGATCAACAGTTAGAGAGACAATTTGGCAAGAAATTCCGCAGGACATCATCCGGGAACTTTATCAGTATGTGCCACGCAGAGTGACAGCTTACATCGAGGCCAGAGGTGGGCCAGCGCCTTATTGACTCCCTCCCTTTGTAATGGTCAGACTCTGCAATAAATCCTCCAATTGTTCGGAAATTTTAATCGTTTGTTTTTTATGTATGATCTTTACATCCACCAATTTTATCGCAATCGGGCAGTTCCTTCTTGGTTCGTCTTTTTTTTTTTTTTTTTTTTTTTCTTATAGAGTGTAGATAATTTTTCTTATAATAAATGATTCGTTCACATATATCTTTCAAACTGCTTGTTTTTCTAAAAATTAATTATTTATTCACAAAACTGATGTAGGAAATTTAGCTTACAGTCGTGGGTCATAAGCGAACTTGTTTAAAATTCAGGCTCTGTCGTCCCACTGCTTCATCGTTATATATGACAAAAGGTACTTGCGGCGTCTGCCGTTGTCATATACTCTCTGTTTTAACGGAGGATAGGGCTACCAAATAGCATTTTCAGGGGATGGCTTCAAAACCTCTCCCTTTGGCTTCTCAAGTGTTATATACTCCGGAGATAACGAAGGAGCGATGGCAGTGATCGCCATAATAACAATTCAGTGATCAGTACTTTTCAGAAAACATGATCATCAGAAAAATATTTCCTCCTTGATTTGCTTCAAGACTCTACACTTCCTGAATAAATAAAAACCATTTAAGTATTTTAATTCAACTTCGAGTATCGTTTGTGGCAACATGAAACTTGCTTAAAATAAAAATAGTTCTGGCATTCTTCAAAATTAAATCTTTTCAACCTCGAAAAACATCGGTAAAAATGAGTACAGAAGAACGAAAAGTCAGACTCTGCGGATTTCTTAACTCTCTGATCTGGTGCCCGCTGATCCCTACGAAAATTACTGAAAAGTTATTGTTCAAACCTCCATCGCCGCCTTTTTACGACATGGTTTTGATGATCGAGAACCGCTGCGAGTATAATTTCCAACTGTCTGCTGAAATTCCCACGGAAAGACTTGAAATCGTCGTCAAGCAGGATAAGCTCGCATGGTCAAGACCAGTCTGGGCAACGAAATCGCCGTGGATGTAACGGATCGGCAGCATACTGCTTTTCAGCCATAAAAACGCAGACGACCTCGGATCAATCTAGAGACATTGCGTGAAGCTGAGTCATGTACTCGGATGCTACGTCGTTGCGTAAGACTATTCTGGATACGGAAAGAGCGGCGGGCTTCCGACGGAGAAGAATGTGTACGCCGATATCAGAGCTGCGTGGGATTACATCATTAATTTCCATGAGCCCAGGCCTGACAGAACCCTTCTGGGTTGATTCCTACTTTAGGACCCCCACTCTCGCCAACGTAAAAAATCGCCGCGTTTTGGCGAACCTTCCTGTCAATAGTCCGTGATCGCGCATGCGCACACGTTTTAACGCTTCCCAGAGAAACTGGATGAAATTAATGTGAACAATTCAGCATTAAACGCACCAAATACGGAATTTGACGACAATTATTAAAAATTCATTGGTTGGCAACAGCAAGTAAAATAAATGTAATGATGTACTTACATGTTCCAAATGACTTCATTTGACAAGAATTTATGAGCAGATTCTTTAAATTTATATGTATGTATTTCCTTTATTAAAAGCGGATTCGTGAATTTTTACTTTATTTTAATCAATGAAGTATGTTGAATCGCAACAATTTTAGGAAATGGAATCCGAATGTTAAAGTAATTAACAAAAGAACTAATTCTGTAATGATTTTTAAAAATTTACAAGGCAAATTTAAAACACCTCACCAAATTAAGAAACAGAACAGATAAATTCACCGAATCCGCTGTTTAGAAATAGTTATCAACTGGTAAATTCGAAAAGAACTTGAAGGGGAGAGCGCGCAGTGAGAGCTGGGTTCAAATCACGGAATTCGCGTGGTGGAATGAGGCGCAATCCGGCTCGGCCAAAAGGTACCTATTCGACCAAACCTTCAATTGCCGGGTGTTGTGTGCGCGGAAGTGATATCGTGCCGCCACACTACTCCCCCATAGAGAGTCAGTCGGAGGCTGACGAACGATATTCCAAGCTTTATGGAATGCTGCCGCTCGTTGCGGACTTTGAAAGAGCCGAGCGAGAGATGGAAGAGGGCGGTGCTGGCGCCATCTGTCGCTGTAGGCGAGAATGAGAATGCGTGTTCGTTGTCCGGGTAGCCAATGATCTCGTGCCGCCACAAACTCAATTCTTATAAGTTAAAATATTAACATTTAAAATTGTCCTAGCAACCAATTTTCAGATGCCAGACATTTTTGCGTCCGTGATATTAAATTATATCATTAATGCATAAATAAAAATACATATGTATACTTTAATATTTAAAGTTACCCTAGCAACCAAATTTCCCGTATCAGATTTATTTGTGCTTGACGATGCTAATATAAATGAGTTGAAATCGTCTGCTCCTACGTACCAATATGAAAATAAAACAGGAATTTAGTATCCAGTGTTTGCGAAATTATACTTTACTGGGTAAAAGCCAATAGAAATTTTCCAAACAAAGATCGAAAATGCGTAAAAGGATATTAAACCTTATCGTTGCCTACGTAATACTACATATTATGAGCATTTCGTAGGCAACGGCCTTATCAAAGATAAAAATTCATGTCTGATCCCGTGCAAAATCAACTGGAATACCGGTTGAGTACTGAGAGAAATTTACGAATAAACCCTTTGCCGTATCTTTGTGCTCATGTAGAAGACACACAACGATTTTTTTAGGTTGGCGAGAGTGTGTGTGTGTGGGGGGGGGGTGTTAAAGTAGGAATCATCCCCCCCTCCTAAATCAATTTAAGTTGTTCTAGGGCACATATGGACAACGTCCGGCCCACGGGCCGGATATGGCGCGCCACGGCGTTTGATCCGGCCCGAGAAACACCATCAAAACCCGTATAAAACCCAAATAAATCATTCAAAAACCCATATAAATCCCAATTACAAGGCCCGCGACTTTGCTAACATCCTAACGTTTGGACCACAACTTTCCAAAGGCTGTTCATACCTATTCTAGGATAACATTTTGCTTTATTATACTTTTGTTTAGGTCATTAAAGATTTTTTTTTTTGTGTCCCGTAGTGGCCTAGTCACTTAAACTCCGTTCCTGTAAGAACACGGAAAGTGAAGCAGCACCGGCTTGGCCAATGCTTGGGAGAGTGTATTCCTCTCACAGCTGGACTGCTGTGGGACCGAGTGCACTAATGGGAGCTAGTGCACGTAAAATTTGTCGTGGCTCCTACGTCCTTCATGTTCAAACGATATCTCTCGGGGTGCCGATTTCAGGTGCTAGGTCTCTCACCCGGAATTGGTTCAAAATTAGGAGACCTCGAGCTAAGCCGGTCTTCCGCCCACTGGGGCTCACTAAAATGGAAGCCACTCCCTTTAACCCATCACCGTCCTACAGGGAAGATCTGGCATCGCTTCGCGGTTGCCAGAGAACATTTGAAACAACAATAGCAAGCTTTTTCGTAATTTACCCTCAAGGAAAAAGAAATGGTATCCGCCACTGACCCTTGAGATCATTAGCTATTATGGAAACAGCTTCGGTACGGAAACTAGAACAACTAGGGATAAAAGTAGCTCTAAGCTCCGGTGTATCCCACCCATGACAGCAGGGGCGGCCCAACACGTTAAACAAGGTAAGCATCGCATCGGGGCGCCATTTTGAACTCAAAAACTGAGAAAAACTTGATATGGAGCGTAGAAGGAGCGCCTTTTTTACCTTTGCAGGGGGGTCAGCACGTACCCTAGGGCCGCATCTGCATGACGGTTTTTGATATCATGCCAAGAAAGGGGGGTTAAGCTATGAATCAGCTAGCATTTATCACGCAGTTCTGTTCGGAGAAGTAATAAATTCTGATACAGTTTAATCCATCGTTTGGCGAAAATATACTTTTTTGTGTGTGAATGATGATGTTTTGTGTACGCTTGATACAGTGTTGTAGTCCTAAGATAAAAAGTGGGGGGACGCTCATTTTTGACGAAATTTAACCTACACTTATCGGATTCATTAATTGTAATTATTCCTTAAACAACCAATAAAACTAATTTAACCATCATTTGTTTATTAATTAATTAAATTGAACTCATTGCTAAATTATTGATTACTTGTTAATAATCTAAAATAAGTCTTTTGGATCAACCGTGTAAGCTACTTAATTTGTTGTTGCAAACATGTAATCGGATTTGTGTGCTTGGCTCGAGCCCTCTTAAAATCCTCGTCAAAAGAACAGCACAAGGGGGAGTGGTGCCCTCCGTTGGGGTTTTTGTAAGGGGTCCTAATCCGTATTCACGCTAAGTTTCGGAGAAAACCACGGAAAACTCCGAACTGTTACGGACGCACCATCGGAGCTACTTAATTTTTTCCATTTACATTTGTCAACAATCCAATGTTGTTGTTGTTATTGTAAACACGTATAGCGGATTTGTGTACTTGGCTCGAAGCCCGGTTATAAATCCTCGTTAGAAAGACAACACAAGAGGGGGTGCCCTCCGTGGAGGTTTTTCTAAGGGGTCCTAACCTGTATCTAGGCAAAGTTTCGAAGAGAACCACGGAAAACTCCGAACGGTTAGATCGACAGACGCGCAATGGGACCCGAACCCGGGACCTTCACACTTAGCCCGTCTACCATTTCTAGTTTTATAACCACTGTGCCATGGTGAGGCAACAATCCAATGTCAAAGTGACAGATTTTCTTTTGGATTGGTACGTGACTATTCGCTACCCCGATTTTTGTCACTTTTTCGGAAAGATTTTTTTTTACCAAGACTGCGTTCGGAAAGATTATAATCTGTTCTATTCTCATGGATATGTTTTCACTACTGAAGTGTTTAAGAAACCCTTTCAATCCCATTTGTAAAGTCGATTCAAACACTCAAAAGTTTCCTTTTGATTTTTATACCGATGTACTTGCTCTCGCGCGAACAAAAAAAAAAAAAAATTTAATTTCTTCACAGAATTTAAAAAAAAAAAAACCTTGTAAATGAGCGTCCCCCCCTGAGAATAAAACGTGGGGGGACGTATGGGCTGAAGTGAAAGAGTAGGGGGACGGCGTCCCCCCGCGTCCCCCTTCGACTACACCACTGGCTTGATAACAACTAGGAAAGTAAAAACCATTTGTAGGAAACCAATCAAAATAAAAACGTTGCCTATGAAATACTACTCAAAGCCGGGAAACGGTCGTGTTTTTCAGCAATAAAACGGGCTAAAACTTTGTTCATTAAAATGACCGCTAGGGGCGCTCTTATGACCCTTCAACGTTTGCGTTTTCTGGCTGTTTGAATGTAAACAATGAGGTGCTGAGTTTTTGAGACGTTTAAACATGGTTAAACATTTACCTTATTTTATTTGTTATTATTTTATATTGTACGGATACATAATTACATTGTACACAAAAATAATTAAGTGAAAATGGTGTACTGTCGTATACCATATTGTAATTATTCTGATTGCTCTTTGAAAGAAAATAATGGATCAACGGTTAGATTTCACCGTTTTCCAAAAGATCCAATTTTAAAAGATAAGTGGCGGGTTGCTATTTCTCGCTAAGGAAATAAGGACAAGTCTCTGTGGTGTCCAAATAAATCTCCAAGAATTTGCAATAAATCTAAAGGTACTTCCGTACTATTATCCTGGCGGTCAATCCCATCAAACTATTTTTTCGTCAAATATAGTTTAGGAATTATATTATAAATAGCATGTTTAAGTATTCTTGTTAGACGTATTTTAATGCGACAGCTTTCTTTCTATCTATTTTTCCCCTCTGAGATATAACGGAGAATGTATAAAAGACGTTTAGTCCTCTTCCCTTCCCTCCATAAGAAGCGACTTTCGAAAAATCACTTCTGACACCTTCGGCACAAAATGAATAAGCTCTAAAAATTTCATATTTGTATATCCAACAGTTTTGTCTGGTCGTTCATGTGTTTGAATAACGCCCGAATTCACCATTAACTTCAACTGGCAGTTCAACCGACAGTTCAGTAACTCCCGGTTGGAGAACTCGACTGGTCAGTCTAGAATCCATATTCACCGTTAACTAGGGAGAAAAAGTTGCTGAACCTGTGGTTACTCAACCTAGGTTGAAACTGGGCCAATCAGCGTGGTTGAAACGGGTCTTGGTGAAAATCGAAATGCTCATTGGTCAAGTGTCCACAAAGCATTGGGAGTTCGCATCACGCGGTAGTTGTTCATTTCGCGCTTCTTCAAACGACCCCACAAGCATTGTGCTTTCCCTCCCCCCCCCCCTCACCCTCAATGCCTCTTTGTTCGGAATGAAGGGGAGAGCCAGTTCTCGAAAATATACTTAGCCGTTTTTTCTTTAATGTTTGAAAGATCTAGTCATAAATGCTTGAATTAATTTTATGAACACAATTCCAAATGCATGTCCTAAATGATTTCTATGCTATTTATATTGATTTCTATATTATTTATATGTATACTTTAATATGTACGTTTAAAGGTTCTATACTATCCTGTAAATCGACAGGTTTTTGACTTGTGGTGTTAAAAAAGTAAAAACCTCCGTGTTAGATTTAACAAAATACCAATCTAATGTTACATATTAAACGTTTTCTAGGATTTATGTACTTAATTTGAAGCTAATAGATCAATATATTAATGTTAAATGTTAAGAACTTTTCTAAACAGCTTCACAATATTTACTCAGAAATAACCTGATTGAAAGATAATTTTATCGCACTGTTGTGAGCCCCTCTTATACCTAAATGTCACTCCCAATTGAGAATTGAGGCTTTGCATTGATATCTTTAGTGTTGTGTTAAAATTCTATCCAGTGCTGTTTTAAAATGTATAGATATAGGGGTAGTACTCTTTGCTGAATGTGTTAACATTGATATAGTTACTATATAATATGTGATAAAAGTACTAAGATATTTTTTATCTTGGATGCATATAATTGTTTCTCTTCTCCCCTTAAAATTATTGAGAGCCCCCCCTTTCTGTTAAAATCAGAAAGTAATTGTGTGTTAGTGTTGTTCTCTTTCCATTTGTTTGAACTAATTTCAGTAAAAAATTTAGCATCACAGAAAAACAAAAACTCAGAAATGTCTAAATAACCATCATAATTTTGGTTTAAATTTTAGCTGTTTATGATTTTGGATGAAAAATGTTGTAATGTGAAAAATATCTATCATTCTGCATTTTTAAAAGATTGACAAAATTCTGGCTGTAAGTCTCCAACATCTTTCTAATTTTTCATGATATAGCTCAAAGATGAGATTCTTCAGCTTTTTGTGAATAAAGAGGAAATCACTTTTTTCTCTGAAAATTCTGTACTGACAAAATTGCCATATGGGTCATTCCATGTCAAATCAACGAGGCTCACAACCTGACCCCCACAGAATTCAATGAAATTTGGTATGATAGTTGTATCTATAGAGAAAAAAATTAATGTGAAATTTCTAGTCCATATCACTTTTAGTTTTCGAAATATTTAATTTTAAATTTTGTGAAATTAATGCAATTTTAGAAATTCTTGCACTATACAATTGGCTCCAATTTCTCTCCTAATTATCATAGAAACTCCATTAAAGTGTCTATAGAAAATAAACAGGTTGCCCTTTCTTATCATATGTAACATGATTAAATTTTTAATTTAAAGTTCATCATTTTCAAATTTCAAAAAGTATATTTTTAATTTTTTTTAAAAAATTATATGTTATTCTTCTATTTATTGTTAACAATGTCTGAAAGTTTCATTCTGGGATTACCATGGGTTTTCCAGTAATAAATTTAAGAAAATTGCTACCATCTCGATTTAATAACTACAAAAGAAAATTTTTGTATTTTAAAATAAAATTACATTTTTAACTTAATATAAGAATTTTGAGAAAGAACAAATAATGTTGATAATGTTTTTCAACACTTTCATTGGGGGTAGGCAATGTCTCTCCCCCCCCCTCAATAAAAAAATAGAATTTTACTAAAACAATTATTTGTTTTTAAAATTTCAAGAGCAGTTGAGTCCAAATTTGTTTTTGCTGGGGGTTTTAATGAGGGTGCTTTCAAAGTAGGAAATGGGGTGTGCCTCCCCCCTTTTAATAGGAATTTTCAGAGTTAGTCTATCAAAATTCCATTTTTCTTTTTCATTAATAATTTTAAAAAATCATTATGTTTCATAAAATGCTTCCACTATTCCAATGAGTTACAACTATTCCTTTAATTGTCAATTTTTAAATAATAACATTTTCAGGTTAAAAAAAAATAATAATTACAGTAAGATGTTATTTTTATGTTGCATGCATATTCTGAACTATTAAGTAAATATTTCAAGTGTTACCTTTAATTGATGTGTATTTTTTTAAAAATTGAGTTGTAAATTTCAATGTAGTAAGGAAAACTTACAACTTGCAGATTATGCAGAAAGTAAAATAAAAAAGGAAGTAAACCATTGTGTGATTTTTTTCTCAAATTTATTGGATGCAAATAGCATTCTTTATCATATAATTTATGGGTAATAAAATGATGGCGATAGATTATGTGGATGGAGAAAGTTTACTTTAATTTCATCTGTATGTGGATAAACACCCAGAACACATGAGCACAACACCAAAAATTAGCAAATGTTACCTTTAAATTAAAAGATTGCTTGATATAAAACTAAAAGAAATAAATCGTGACATTCTTTCCATAAAAAACTTTTTTCCACCTCTAAAAGGAGAAAATAGGCATAAAAAACGCGTTGCTTAATGCAGGCACAACTATTGTCGGAACAAGCTACCCGTCACCGAGCACATTTGTTTATATCCTACAGCGCCCCCTTTAGGTCGTTGAGATCGCGAATTGTTCAACCCAGCTCTACAGCAAGGTTGAGATTCTCGACTTGAACTTGGATATTATGCTAGGTTAGCCTTTAACCGGCCATCGGTGAATACCATTTGAATGTTCGACCGAGAGTTTGCTGTAAACCGGCGGTCGAGGTAGACGGTGAATATCAGCGTAAGTGAATCAGTGAGGGCATATTTAATTTAGAGGTATATAGGTTGTATGTACATATGTTTATTCTCTGAACCTCAGATTTGATAATGGGACCAAAATATTTTATTTTATAACATGATAAATTATAAAAATCTCAATAACTTTAAAATTCTGTCATTCATCATGCTATAAAATAAAATATTTTAGTCCCATAATCAAATATGAGGTTCAGTGAATAAAGATCTACATGTACAATCCATACGTAAAATTTCATAACTTTCCATTCATAACTTTTTACTTCCTTGTACGTAGTATAAGGAAGTAATGTGATCCCGAAAAATTTTGGGGGCCAAATTTCGGCAAAAAAAAACGATTTTGACTACCTCTAAATTTAATTTTAAGACTTTTTTCGATGCATCTCATCATAGGCTAGCATGCACGATCATATAAACGCGTCTGCAACTCATTTTGACCAGCGGCGAGTCTATTGTGGTCAGTTTTTCCATGCCGTCTGTACGTACGTACGTATGTATGTAACTCGCATATCTCAAAAACTATTGGTCGTAGAATGTTGAGATTTGATATTTAGGATTGTTCTATGATCTAGTTGTGCACCTCCCCTTTTGGTCGAAATCGAATGTATAGTTTATGTACAGGACCGCCCAAAAGATTCGAAATACATTACGCTCTATGGGCCGAAATTCATTAAACTCGCCTAACTCAAAAACTTTAGGCGTAGAATGTCGAAACTTCATATTTTGGATAGTTGTAAAATCTAGTTGTGCACTTCCCCTTTTGGTTCCATTCGACTGGATAGTTTATCTATAGGACCGCCCAAAACATTCGAAATACATTACGCTCAATGGGCCGAAATTCATTAAACTCGCATATCTCAAAAACTATTAGGCGTAGAATGTTGAAACTTTATATTTAGGATTGTTGTAACATCTAGTTGTGCACCTCCCCTTTCGGTTCCATTCGACTGGATAGTTTATCTACAGAACCGCCTAAAAGATTCGAAATACATTACGCTCTATGGGATGAAATTCATCAAAGCGTTTTTTAGAGGTATTGGGCTATTTCAAACGACTCAGAAGTGATATATTCTGTTAAGAGTTAGAAAATGAATTTCTCCATTAAAAAAAGTGTCTTTATCCATTGTTAAGGTGTGGGTTTTAAAAACCTTTGACCTTAACTGCCATGATCGATAGGGTGTAAAATGTGAGAGGTAGAAGTACTTCTGAACAAAATTCAGATCAGAAAAAAAGTAGTACATTGCAGTTTGCCGCCTAGGCAATAAAACCTGAACTGTGAGAGACGAAAATAACTTATTTTAATTACACTCACCTGGTAAGGAATTAACACTCAGAACCTATATGTGATAAAAGCTGAAAAGTAAATTTTACCTAAAATTCACTAACGCAAATCAAGCATTTCAAATTTTTGAGCTTTGTTTTTATTGATCATTATGAATGACAAAAACATTAAATAATTTCTTGGCTAAATAGTTGTAACATTCAAATATGAGATCCCTACATGCTAAACAATTCAAAATTTTAATTCAATTCTGATACCTGACACTAACATAGGAATTGAAAAAAAAATGAAGCTGAAAGCCAGTGCACCTTCAAGCAAAAGTCATAACTCAAACACTCATTTGTGCACTGTGATAATTGAAAATCATTAAAATTGTCCCAAACTGAAATACGTTAAAAGTCTGGTTGAGTTTTAGAAATTAAATAATTAGTGGACTACAATGAGATTCAATTATCACACACTGAGATAACATGCCAATTAAGATTTTCATTTCAATTTGTCCAAAGAACAGATTAGTAAAAAATTAAACTTTAGTTGACTAAAAATAAAAAATCAATGGGCATATTATCAATTTAAAATATCAAATCGATATCATTTCAGAATTTTAAAATTCAACCAAGATACTTTAACTAGAAAATTCTGAGTATACAATGTGACAAATCTTACATTTAAAAGTATGGGATACGAAATTACTCCCAAAAATATACCAGTTATGAATTTCACATAATATTTACCCAGTTCTGGAATAGCAGATTTTTTACGAAGAAATTTTACAAATCACTGTGTTTTTGCAGCTTTCACATTATCTAGGAGACGAATCAATTCTTGATTCTCATTAACAGTTCTTATGAGAAGTTTGTAAGAAAGTCCTTTGAGCTGTACACTCCATGCGAAACAGTTTCTAAGTTGCCTTGTAAAAAGCACCTTTAATACTACACACACAACACACAATTTTAAACACATTTACCGTGGTGCGATGCTACACATCATCTATGTTAATTTTTGGGATTTGCAGAAATCTTCACCATATTTGACGTGCATGTCGTAGATTTGTATGTAGACACGTGACGTTCACCTTCTTTTAAGATCAGCAGGAAAAAAATACGAATTCTCTTTGAACAAACACTTCTGTAATATTGAATTTGAATAAAATTCAGGTGTGAAAATTATTTCTTGAGTTTTCCATTTAGAACTTGACAGCGAATTAGCCTGGACTGGGGCTCCCCACGCTGCAAAATGGCTCGAAGCCTAACACTCGAAAAATATGGGGAGCCCCTCCGAAACACACACCTCTCACATAACGATTTTTTTCTTAACTCATTTCTTAGCGTCTCTCAACGTACTTATTTTAAAAACTGTTGCCAGACTACGCGTGAGGAAATTTTCCTCTTTCTTTCGGAGTCATTCCTTTCGACTCTGCTGATCGGAGATACGGAAAACCAGTTTCTCCTATGACGTAGTGTTTCACAGACTGGGGATGTTCGCAAGGTGCGATTGATGACGTTTAAATCTTTCTCTTGCCGTGAGTGGCAAAGAGTTGTGTTGTTTACAAACACATGTGTTGTACATATCTGCTAATAGTGTTACATTTTTATGTAACATCCTTCCCCTCCAACGAGAGAAAAGGCGTGCCTGGGATAAATTTACACAATATGCAATATACACTATATATGAATTTGTTGTATGAAAATAAATGCAAAGTAGAAAAAGAAATTTTATATATACATATACAAATGCATTGAATTGAAACCTAATATTTGCAAAAAACATACCCCTCAAAAAAAAATATGTACAATTGACTCAAGTATTCACATCAAATTCTTTCACATACACAGCAATAAGTGACTCTTGTGGCAATTCTTCCCTTGCCATATCAGTATTTTCATGTATCAATTAGAGAAAAAAATAGCTTGATTTGGTTATGAGAAATGAAAAAGTACCAAGATGTCAAACTTTTCCTGACAGCCTATGAACATACAGAACAACTTGATTTAATTCTTCTTATTATTATTTGTTTTCTTATTTTAAAGAGCATGGCCATGAAATGTAAGAAAAAATTTAATTTTATGTCTTCACCAGACCGCTCTGAAGAATCCCAGCTATAGGACCAGCCTTGCATAACTAGGATTGCAGTGAATTGAAGTGATCAATTTCAGATCATTGACACCCCAGAGAGCCCTGGTAAACCATAAATAAAGGGGAAAAAAATTCCTTTTACAATTTTTTTTTTTTTTTTTTTTGTGTGTGTGTTCTGATATTCAGAAAAGAGCTGTCGACTAAAATGAAGTTGTTTCATTTTGGAAGTTAGGGTTGAGAGGTTTTTGCACAAATATTTTACTGACATGGACTTTCCTTTCTCTTGGTGTTCCATTTTCAACTTTTTGAATTATTAAATTATCATTTCTTAGAATCTTTTTGACTTCCCAAGGTCCATTGTATTTCTTTTGAAGAGCACCTGGTGCTATAAATTCCTCTAAAAATACTTTGTCACCCAATTTGACATCTGGCTTTTTCCTTCCTCTTACATATTTACTATGAACTTTGAAATAATTTTCTTCATTAATTTTGACATTTTGCTGTATTTCTTTAGCTATTAGTTTTACAGTTTCTACATATTTATTAAATTCAAAGGTATATTTTGGTTCATTAAAAGCATCTATAGGCAGGTTGAGTTTGCGTCCAAAGAATATTTCAGCTGGAGAGTATTGTGTAACAGCATGTGTGGTGTTGTTGTAGTGAAGTTTAAAGAATAATAGACTGGTTGTCCAGTCACAAATTCTTTCTGAAATGGCTGCAACACTCATTTTTAAAGATTTATGGGCGCGTTCAATTAATCCATTGCTACGTGGGTGATATATCGAAGACTTTCTATGTTCAATTTTTGCTTCTTTCATAAAATTTTCAAATTCGTTTGAGCAAAAGTTTGTGCCATTGTCTGTAAGTAATATCTTCGGGATACCAAACCTTGAGAAATATTCCTGTAGATGTTTAATTATTATATTAGAAGTGAAATTTGAAATGGGAATTAATTCAAGAAAACGAGAATAATGGTCAGAAATGCTTAATATATAAAATTTTCCATCAATTGATCTTGGTAATTTTCCTACAATATCTATTGCTATCATTTCTCCTGGAGCTAGATGAGTCTTAGAAACAAACTCTGAAATGGTGTTCTTCGGCTTTGGTTTATTTTCAAGACATTTTGCACAGTTTTCACAATAATTTTTTGTGTCAGCAAACATGCCCTTCCAAAAAAAAATTTTGGCTCAGCAGTTCATAAGTCCTTGCAGTGCCAAAGTGAGGAGCATGAGCTGATTCTAAGCAGGTCTTGATTAAAACTCTTGGAATTACAATTTTATTTTTTATTGACTTATCTTTTTTATGTTTATTTTTTGGTTTTAACTTAATCATTAGTAGTTGCGAATGAGAATCTATGAAATATTGCTGTTTAATTTTTTTATTATTTTCTTTAATGTCCTGAATTATTTTAGTAGTTTTCTCATCTTTAAGTTGTTCTTTTAGAATGGTTTCCTTTGATAGATCAGTTTTGTTTTCAAAAATGTTTACATTATTTACGTTTAGATTTTCACTTAAAACTCTTGAAAGAAAGTCAGCTGGATTCTTAAATCCAGGTATATGTTGAATGTTGTAGTCAAATTGTTGTAAGTATAATAGCCATCTGGCCACCACTTCAGGTTGTTTCTCTAAATTGAGGTGAAAAGTTAAAGGTTTGGCATCCGTCAGTATTGTAAATTTTCTCCCAAATAATTGTTCATGAAAATGCTTGCAAGATAAATAAATTGCAAAGAGCTCTCGCCTTAAAGAAGGATACCTTGACTCTGACTCTGAAAGTTGTTTGGAAAAAAATTCAACAGGAAAAAAATGTCCATCATCTTTTTGCATAAGAATTCCACAAACGGCAATTTTTGAGGCGTCGCACGCTAAATAACATTCCCTATTTTCATCAAAATTTTTTATAGTGGGTTTACTTAAAATGATTTTTTGTATTTTATCAAAGGCCTCCTGACACTGTTCAGTCCAGACAAACGGAACGTTCTTTCTAGTTAAGTTCACGAGAGGTTCGACTATCTCTGCATAATTGAAAATTAAATGTCGAAAATAGTTCAGCATTCCTAGAAAGGTCTGTGTCTGCTTCAAATTTTTGGGAATTGGAAATTTATTGACTTTATTGATATTATCCTCAGAGGGTGAAAAGCCATCTTTATTTACTGAAAAGCCCAAGTAGTTGATTTTTGTTTTACACAATTGAATTTTATGAGGATCCAAAGTTAAGTTAAATTTTGCCAATCTGTCGAAAACTTTCTGAAGAATTATTTTTAAATGTGGAATAGTGTCAGCTGCTATTATGATGTCGTCGAGAAAAAAATGTACGTTAGGGCCTTTTAAATCATTTATACATTTTGATATTAAAGTATGAAAATAGGAAGTGCTATTTTTGCTGCCAAAAAATAATCTGGTTGGCTGAAAATTTCCTAGTTCACAACAAAATGCTAATTTTTCCCTGTCAGATTCTCTAAGTTGAATTTGGAAAAATGCAGACTTTAAATCTAAAACACAATAAAAATTTTTGCCTGAAATGTTATGTAATATGTCAGAAATTTTTGGAAGGCAAATTTTGAATGATTCAGTTATACAGTTCAGTAATCTGTAATCTACCACCATGCGAAATTTTAATTTTTCTTGCTTATTGTTTGGATTAGCTTTCTTCTTAACAAATAAAATTGGAAAATTGTATGAACTACTAGAATTTTCAATGATTCCTGCATCTAATAAATCTGCAATTTCTTTTTGTGCAAAATCTTTGGCTATTTTCGGAATAGGATATGGTTTGGTGGAGATAGGAAAGTTGTGAAGTAATTTAAATTCAGGAACTACAGCATCTGTTGAGCCTAAAGTTTTGTATGATTTGGAAAAGATTCTAAAATTTTTCATTAACATTTGAAGTATATCTTTTTTATCTGTCTCATTGAGGTGACTTAAGTCAAAATCCTCTTCTGTTAGTTCCTCCTGTCTTAATTTTAAAACTTCAGTTAAATTTAAGTTGTTTATTTGAAAGTGTTGATCCTCTGAATGCTGTATAACTGAATCCTCCTTAAAAATGTGCAAAGTCCCCATTTTAGAGTTCTTTCGAATAATAATTTTGGTATCTAAGGGATTTTCGACTATGGAGTAGATAGAGTTGTCATGCGTCAGTGTGTGCAAAGAATCTTGCATTATATATTGTAATTTAGAAGAGATAGGATTAAAAATAATTTGTGTTTCTTGCTGAAGTGACTGAGGAATGCTTAATTTAATTATATTTGTAGAATTAGGTAAAAGTGTTACATTATTTACAGATCTAGCAAAAAGTTTTTGTGAGTTCTTTAATTTTAAGTTGTTATTAAGATTAATAGAAGGGGTAGAATGTTTAAATTGAAATTCTTGATTGTTCATAATTAATTTCTCATTTGCAGTGTCCATGATAATTTTGTTTCTCTGTAAGAAGTCATAGCCAAGAGTTATTTTGTAATTAGAGTTCCAGTTGTGCTGAGTCACAAAAAACTGGTTTTGAAACCAAGTGGTGTTAATTTTAAATTTAATGTTTACTGCGGAAAGATATGGTATGGTAGAAGAGCTTAAAGTGTGAATTTTGACTGATCTGGATATGTATTCTATTTTGGTGGTTTCTTTAATTAATTCCAAAGCACTAGGCTGAATGAGGCTGAGATTTGCACCTGTGTCTAGTAAACTATCAATATTGTTGCTACCAAATTTTAATTGTATGATAGGAAGATGGTTATTTTTATATTTGCACGACATGACAACTAAATCTGTATCCCTTATTGAATTTTTTTTAATTTTTCTGTTTTTTTTGTTTGTTTTTTTTGGAGTTACTATTTTTTTTGTCAAATTTTTCTTTTTCTTTTTAGCATTTTTGGAAACAGAGACTTTGCTTGTAATCTTATCATGTTTATCAAAATTGTCTGACTGGGTTCTTGCTTCTGATGATGTTGAAAAATTGCAAGAACCCCATTCTAGTTTAAATTACTTCTTCGATATGGGTGTTGTCTGTTTTGTCTTCCCCTAAAGTTTGATCTAGCATTAAAATTCCCCCCAGAAGTTCTGCCTGGTCTGTGTGACTGAAAATTGTTTACGTGATTAAAAAAATTGCCTCTGTGGCTCCTAAATTGTCCTCTTTGTGGACCAAAATTCCCCCTGCGTGAATTTTGAAAATTGAAATTGCCCCTCTGAAACCTTGGATAAAATCTACATCTGATGGTTAAATGTGATTTTCCACAAATTAAGCAAAATATTTGATTGTTCCCATTGTTGGCTGTTTCTTGATTGTCTGTATGTGCCGTGATGTTATTTATCGTTGTATCTGATGTCAATTTTTCCATCTTTTCCTTCAATTGTAGCATCTGCTGATTGCTCTCAATCTGACTTTGTAAGAGTGCTTGCATTTCCGTGGAAAAAGTGTTATTGGCCTGGTAAGCAGGATCATTTAAGGCATTCTCAATATTTTTTGCTGTTTCAACAGCATCTTCAAATGATTTTGGATTCAATTTTTTGACCTCTATTTTAATATCTGGTCGCAGGGCATCATAAAATTTTTGTAGTTTAATTTTTTTTGCTAAATTTATTAGATCATTTGTGGAGGCATCACTTATTTCAAGATAGGCGTTGGCTTTCTCCTCAATTTTTTCCGCCAAATCACCAACAGTCTGGCCTGGCAGCTGAGTGATATTGGCAAAATTGGTTAGTTTTGTTTGAAAGGAATCACTTTTCGAAAATTTCTTGATTAGGGCATTTTTTAATTGCTGTGCATTGGTGGCCTTGCTGGCAATAGGATCATTAGCTATAAAGCTAAGCGCTTTCTCCTTGCAGTTAAGTTTAATGACTAAGAAAGTTTTGTTTTCAGGCCATTTTTCTAATGTGGCAACGTCTTCGATTTGCTTAATGAAAAAATTTATGTTCTCTTCTTTCTTACCGGAAAAGTAAGGCAAGTTACTCGCCAAACTGGTGTTAATTATGTTTTTGGCCATTGTACTTGATTGAAAGTAATAAAATGCAATGTTGAAAATTATTAAATGTAAAATATTTAAATGCCTAGCATGTGTCTAAATGCATCTGTTTAAATATAAATATGATATGAAAATAATAAATTATATATATATACACTGGTAATAACAATAAAAATATATAAATATTCACTATAAAATATACATTCTTCACCTAATTTCAAAATTTCTGATTTTATGTAATTTCCAGGTGAGTGTACTAAGACTTATTTGTATTTATTTTATTTTTATTTATACATATTTTTTTTTTTTTTGAATATTAAGCCTAGAATAACCCGGTAGTTTAAAACACTCTCACGGCACCATTTTCTATGTTAAGGTGTGGGTTTTAAAAACCTTTGACCTTAACTGCCATGATCGATAGGGTGTAAAATGTGAGAGGTAGAAGTACTTCTGAACAAAATTCAGATCAGAAAAAAAGTAGTACATTGCAGTTTGCCGCCTAGGCAATAAAACCTGAACTGTGAGAGACGAAAATAACTTATTTTAATTACACTCACCTGGTAAGGAATTAACACTCAGAACCTATATGTGATAAAAGCTGAAAAGTAAATTTTACCTAAAATTCACTAACGCAAATCAAGCATTTCAAATTTTTGAGCTTTGTTTTTATTGATCATTATGAATGACAAAAACATTAAATAATTTCTTGGCTAAATAGTTGTAACATTCAAATATGAGATCCCTACATGCTAAACAATTCAAAATTTTAATTCAATTCTGATACCTGACACTAACATAGGAATTGAAAAAAAAATGAAGCTGAAAGCCAGTGCACCTTCAAGCAAAAGTCATAATACTCAAACACTCATTTGTGCACTGTGATAATTGAAAATCATTAAAATTGTCCCAAACTGAAATACGTTAAAAGTCTGGTTAAGTTGAGTTTTAGAAATTAAATAATTAGTGGACTACAATGAGATTCAATTATCACACACTGAGATAACATGCCAATTAAGATTTTCATTTCAATTTGTCCAAAGAACAGATTAGTAAAAAATTAAACTTTAGTTGACTAAAAATAAAAAATCAATGGGCATATTATCAATTTAAAATATCAAATCGATATCATTTCAGAATTTTAAAATTCAACCAAGATACTTTAACTAGAAAATTCTGAGTATACAATGTGACAAATCTTACATTTAAAAGTATGGGATACGAAATTACTCCCAAAAATATACCAGTTATGAATTTCACATAATATTTACCCAGTTCTGGAATAGCAGATTTTTTACGAAGAAATTTTACAAATCACTGTGTTTTTGCAGCTTTCACATTATCTAGGAGACGAATCAATTCTTGATTCTCATTAACAGTTCTTATGAGAAGTTTGTAAGAAAGTCCTTTGAGCTGTACACTCCATGCGAAACAGTTTCTAAGTTGCCTTGTAAAAAGCACCTTTAATACTACACACACAACACACAATTTTAAACACATTTACCGTGGTGCGATGCTACACATCATCTATGTTAATTTTTGGGATTTGCAGAAATCTTCACCATATTTGACGTGCATGTCGTAGATTTGTATGTAGACACGTGACGTTCACCTTCTTTTAAGATCAGCAGGAAAAAAATACGAATTCTCTTTGAACAAACACTTCTGTAATATTGAATTTGAATAAAATTCAGGTGTGAAAATTATTTCTTGAGTTTTCCATTTAGAACTTGACAGCGAATTAGCCTGGGCTGGGGCTCCCCACGCTGCAAAATGGCTCGAAGCCTAACACTCGAAAATATGGGGAGCCCCTCCGAAACACACACCTCTCACATAACGATTTTTTTCTTAACTCATTTCTTAGCGTCTCTCAACGTACTTATTTTAAAAACTGTTGCCAGACTACGCGTGAGGAAATTTTCCTCTTTCTTTCGGAGTCATTCCTTTCGACTCTGCTGATCGGAGATACGGAAAACCAGTTTCTCCTATGACGTAGTGTTTCACAGACTGGGGATGTTCGCAAGGTGCGATTGATGACGTTTAAATCTTTCTCTTGCCGTGAGTGGCAAAGAGTTGTGTTGTTTACAAACACATGTGTTGTACATATCTGCTAATAGTGTTACATTTTTATGTAACATCCATTTACAGTTCTGCTACAGGAACACTCAAAAGATTTCCAATACATTACGGTCAATGGCAATTTTAGGGGCATTCATCCATTTCAAGCACAATACCGTCTTACCACATAAGTTAGTAATGGTCCGACCACGGTCACGTGCCTCCCTCAAGAACTATGCCAAAAGTCGCCAAGCTTGGCGACTTTTGGTGTACGTGTGTGTATATTTAACTCTCAAACCTCAAAAACTATTATGAAATTTTATATATAAGATTGTTGTAACATCTAGTTGTGCATCTCGATTTTTGGTTCCAATCTGCTGGAGAGTTTATTTACAGGACCACCGAAAAGAATTTCAGTACTTTAATGTCTATGGACATCTTCAATATAATACAATTGTAGACAGTGATTGTTTGGTACATGCCCAAAATCTCGCCGACTGTCCTCGACTTTGGCGAGTTTTGCCGAAATGTCGCCAAATTTGGCGATAGTCAGTCGTTTGGACCATGCCCAAAGTATCGCTATTTGTCATCGTTCTTGGCGAGTTTTGGCGAAATATCGCCAAATTTGGCGATAATCTGTCATTGTTGGTCCATGCTTAAAATCTCGCCAAATGTCGTCGACATTGACGAGTTTCGCCGAAATATCGCCAAATTTGGCGTCAAAAATTATTTCGTATTTTGTATAACTCTAAAACTTTAACCCGTAGAATTTTGAACTTTTGTATTTAGAACTATATTATAATATCTAACTGTTTTCAATATCTTTTTTGGCAGCAATCGACTGGGAATTTATTTATAGGGTGAGCCAAATGACTTTAAATACATTAAGGTGTATGGATGCATTCAATTCATTGAAAGTCTGTGGTCAATGACTACTGTGGCTATCCCCAAAATCTCGCAAACTATCTCAAGTTTGTCGGCTTTTGGTGAAATATCGCCAAATAAAGTGTCAGAAGGAAATCTTTCAAATTGAACTCAGCTTGGCGATATCGAAATATTTGGCTAGAAATCGCTAAACCTTACTATTATTGATATTTTATCTCTTTCAAACAAATAAGTTTAGAGGAAGTGCGTAGAAAACATTTTTATTTAATAGACGTGCAAGGAAGTCATGTGTTGGACACATCAGATTTTTTTTTAAATCTTGTGGGAAAGTGCAAAAATCAGAAACTGAGAAAATCAAATTTCTTTACACTGCGTTTATAGGAAAAGTCCACGTTAGCTTTATTCCTTTTAATTTCTGCGGGAGTAGTTTTCATTCGATTTAGATGCGGTTTGTTTTAATATATTCCTAACTATCTGAATTATTTTTTTTTATTACTTTTGAAAAATTGATTTTTTAGAAGTTTAATGGTAGTATGTCCGCTTAATGCATACGATACATACTTTGACATCCATATCGGTTTGCGTCTTAAACCGATGCGGATTTAAAATTATAAAACAATATCAAGAAATCTAAAGGTACTTTCGTAATATTATCCCTGCGGTCATTCCCGCCAAATTATTTTTTCGTCAAATAATGCTCCGGCATTTATCTTGGTGAAAATTCGCTCGTCTTGGCGGTCCGCCGGGATACTACGTAAGTGCCAATCTAAAAATACGAGGAATATAAAGATAGCTCTCATGGAGTACACTGACTGACTGAAGGTTGGTTATCAGAGTGCCTGTGCATAGATGCAATAACTCCAGTATGTAATAAAGTGGATGTATTTGTGATGGATGTTGGTGAATTGCAGCTAGAGCTGCGTAAGTTCAGTCAGAGAGTCAAGAAAATCATGTGAGGCAGGTGGCATTGTCGGCCTGTCCTCCCCCCACCAAGAGGTGGTCTTCACTGGACAGGTTGCTCGACATGTGTGAAGAGTGCGTTACTGGGTGGCAGACTGGTTCAGGGCGTGGAGGGCAGCTCTGGGTCTTTTTCTGTGAGAGGAATCAGAAGGCTCGTAGTCCGGGATGGTGGCAACTATCCCGTTCGGCAAGTTCCGGAGGTTAGAGAAGAACTTCTTGCAAAGTCTTAGTAGGTGGATCTTCAAGGGCTGGATGCAGAGGTCCTTGAAAATGATCTCATTTGCTAGAAATGGATTGCCATTTCTGATTGTCCTTAGGATTTTCCGCTCTTTGGCAAGCAGGTGTGTAGGTTACTCTTGGCCGCATACGCCCATGCTGGGGCTGCATATGTGGCAAGGGCCTGACCATTGTTTTGTAAAGTAGGGCTTTGTTCCTGGTGCTAATTTTCTTTGTAAAGATGAGGGTATGGAGTTTCTGGAACGCTCCTTGCATTTTCCCTCGTATTTTATGCATATGTCGTTTCCACGTTAGGAGGCGGTCGATTTCAATACCAAGATAGGGCGCGCTATCCGCCCATTCAAGGACAGTGCCGTTAACTTGGAAACGGGAAGGTGGCATTTTTCTTCCGATAGACAGAGCTTTACATTTGACTGGGTTAAGTTTTATTTTCCAGTCTTTCATCCACTGCTCGAGTTGATCAATATGGTTCTGGAGATACATTTGGAGAGGGCGTTGCTTTTTAGCTCTTCCAATAATTGCGGTATCATCCACGTAAAGTGCGATGTCCGTTGCATGATGACGAGGAACGTAGTTCACGAAGATGTTGTAAAGAGTGGGGCCGAGGATTGATCCTTGCGGGACCCCACTGTGAATCGGGTAAAAACTGGAGAGACTGTTATCAACTCTGACCGCGTAGCTGCGTTCGGAAAGGTAGCTGCTTAGTAGGTGCACAAGAGAGTCTGGCACACCCATACGAAAAAGTTTGTATATAAGTCCAGTGTGCCAGACTTTGTCGAATGCTTTGGAGATATCGAAGAACACAATTGGAACACTATCTTTGCATTGGACAGCTTCAGTTAGGCTTTCAACAACCCTGAGGAGCTGGTGAGTAGTGCTATGTTTGTTGCGGAAGCCGAACTGCTCGGGAATGATCAGATTGTTGCTGTTGAGATGATCAGGCAGCCGATTCAAGATTGCTCTTTCAATTACTTTCCCCATGCTGCTCAAGAGGCTGATGGGCCGGTAGGAACATTGGAGGGACAGGTCTTGTCCGCCCTTGGGAATGGGGCAAATGATTGCCTTTTTCTACTCAGAGGGAAAGTACCTGAGCCAGAAGATGGTGTTGGTCAGATGAGTTAGGCGTAGGATGTAATTGTCAGGCAGATTCTGGATGGTCTTGTTGGTGATCTTATCATGTCCAGGCAGGGGCGGAGCCAGAGAAACCATCTGGGGGGGGGGCTCCGTTTTTCATTAGGATGATACATTGATTTCCCAATACTTTTTCTACCAATGTATAATTAGACATGGTATATCACAACTAAATAAGTATGTTGTCTGCTGCAAGAACCGTCGAAAGAAAAATCGGAAGTGGGGGGGGGGCACAGTTATCATGTGCCCTATACCGATCAAGTTAAGGCCGATGCTCATAAGCCACGTGTCTTATCCGTTTCAATGGACGACGGGACTTATACGGGTAAAAAAATGTTCCGTTGCTCTCTCCATTGTGTGGGGGACAGGGTTTTCAGTTTAACTTATTAATCTTTTGTTGGTAGATCCCAACTGGTCATTAAAAGTCGTAAATTTAGCAAGAAAAATGTCGCCTTAACCCGTGTAGTGACGACAAGACGTGGCTAATCAGCAACGACCTTTATTCATGTTGTTGTTCGCGGGCCCTACCCATTAACATTTTAGTGTGTACAGAGTATAATTGCTGAATGCATTATTGCACAGCCACCGTGCAATATACAGTGTTCACAGCATACATTTTCGCATTTTAGGATAGCATTAAGTTTTCCAGATTAAGTAATTCCCATCCTTTTCTGTGAGGACTGTAGTAAACCAACCTCAATTGCTATTTACTACTATTATCACTATTACCTGCTATTTACCATTTGAGCTTTCTTTTTTAAAACCAGACCAGCTATACATTGTCAGGTACTCGCTTTCTCTGATATCTTAGAATATGTTTTACTTTTATAATGAGGATTTGTACCCATACGTCTGGGTGGTGTGGGCAACTTATGAGAGCAGTTGA
The DNA here is from genome assembly GCA_038373885.1 of Cheiracanthium punctorium. Lineage (NCBI taxonomy): Eukaryota > Metazoa > Arthropoda > Arachnida > Araneae > Cheiracanthiidae > Cheiracanthium > Cheiracanthium punctorium. The sequence continues at coordinate 1,069,790 of JAWZYV010016822.1, read as the reverse complement.
AAGAATGAAAGCTGTAGAAACTGCGGAGGGTTGGATTGTTCGTCTATGCTTCAGCATCACTTAAGGCCGATGCTGATTGCCGCTGCTTCTAACGTGACTGCAGTGGGTAAGAGGGCATTCTCGTCGCGAATATTACGACTTTGTAATGGCAATTCGGGGTTTACCGATAAAAGATTTCTGCGCTAAATCGCAAACTCCGTCCCCTATAAAATCGAGAGAGCAACGGAAGATATTTTCCCCCGTATCAGTGTGCCGTCGTCCATTCAAATACGGGGAAACCTGCTAAAGTGACCACCTAGGTAAAGAGATCGTCTGTCTATAGTGACAACTTTAACAATTATCTACATGAGGGATCTAGGCCGAGTATGGGGGGGCCCTACGTGGGGGCTTTTCTAAGGGTTCTTAATCCGTATTTATGAGAAGTTTCGGAGAAAACTACGTAAGACTCCGTACGGCTAGATTGACGGACGCGACCTGAGTTTGAACCAGGCACTTTTCTTCCCCCAGTTGCGAGCGCTATGCGCTCAGCCACTCGTGGGGCCTCCAGAAATTGGAGTTATGTGTTATGTGATGTTATGTGGCAAGCCTATACTAGAGGCACCTGCATTCTGGGGCGGTTGCCTTGGTCGGAGGATTTTTTCAGAGGTTCTAACGCGTATTCACGTTAAACCTGAAGAAAACCATCTGGAAAAACTCCAGATAGTTAGACAGACAGCCGCGCGGTAGGCCCAAACGTGGGACCTTCATATTTCAGCCGTCTATCATGTCGAGTGTCTTATCCACTCGGCCATGGTGAGGCCACTCGGCCATGGGGCCCGATGCTCTTGCTTCATGCAACCATTTGCATGCAGAAGTGCCTTGGCAAACTCTTCCAATCGGCCACATTGACTTTTCGGCCGTTTGGATTTGGATTCCGAACTAAATTTTTGTGCTGCTTCAAGAATTTTCTCTTTGCTTCTAAAATACTTTGAGATTACACTCGGGTAGTTCAGATTGTCTTGCGAATTGCACTGTTGACATTTTCCGACACTTTTTCCCCGCTCTTAAAAAAATTTTCCCCTGTTCCTGTACGTAAGATGAAAAAAAAAATCGTTGTTAAACAGAAACGACGTGGTCTTTGAATAGAAATTTTTTACGTTGGAGTCGCTGGGACTTTGAAATATCGTCTTTGGAAAGAGATCGTCGTTAAACAGAGAGTCAACTGTGCTACTTTTTAAAATTTCAGTTCATGTGAAAATTTACAATTTTTTTTAACTGACTTAATCCATAGTGTATTTCTAGCTCTAGTGGGGGGGCTCGACCCCCCAGAGCCCCCCCCCCGTGGATCCGTCACTGTGTCCAGGAGCCTTGTTGGTCTTAAGTTTGTTGATAATATCAATGAGCTCAGACTGATAGGTACTGGCAATGGGGCAGGTGCAGACGCTGATCAACTTCGTTTTCAATGTTCAAAACAGAGGTTTCACAATTCTGGAACTGCTCTTGGTACGTGTGAGCAATGGCTTCTGCTTTGGCAGGGTTGTTGAGAGCAATTGTGTTTGCTGATTTGATTGGTGGGAACTCGTACTTGGTGTTGGTGAGGCGTTTGACCGCCCTCCAGATCGAGGAGTCTTCAGGGTTGAGACTAGCAAGATGGTCAGCCCAGGTTTGCTGCTGATGAGAACGAATGGCATTATGGCCCTCACCTAGAAGCCTAAGATAGGTATCACGGTCAGAGGGGTACCTGGTTCGTTGGCAAGTCTTACGGGCAGTATTTCTGGCACGATGCTTGGCACGAATGTCCTCAGGGAGGCAGTAAGAATGCTTGTTGCGACAAAGTTTCGAGGCATTTTGGAATGCAGCAGTGATATTGTTGAGCGTCTTAACTTCAGTGTCCACGTCAGAAGTGATCCTGAGCGGCGGAAGACTCATACCATCAGCGATGAGGTGGCTAGAGAAAATGTTCCAGTCAGTCTTCAATCTGGGAGGGCGTACAAAGACGTCATAGTTGATGGAGATGTCTGTCACAATGGGCAGGTGGTTCGAGGTAAATTTAGGCAAGGTAGCAACATCAGGGTGCTGCTTGAGATTTTTGTGTAGCATAAAGTCTATGGTTGAGGAGCTGATGTTAGGATGGTTGCTCAGTCGAGTAGGGGTGGAGGGGTAGGCCATTAAAACATGGTCCTCAATGAGGAACCTGGGAAGAGAGGTGCCATACCAATTGTTCCCTCTGCAACCCCAAGCGTAGTGGTGGGCGTTGAAATCGCCCATGATTATGGACTTAGAAAAGTGGTTGAAGATGGCTCTGAAGTCAGCAGTTGGGAGGGCCCTGTTGAGCTTAACATATGCCGAGGTGATCATCAGCTGAGGTGAAGAGTCGATAATGACAGAGATGGCTTCGAGACTGGCAAGGTTGAGATCCGTGACGAAATGGTGCGGTATAGAGCTCTTGACGTAAATTGCGACACCTCCAGCACATTGACTACCAGTACTTGGTAGATCATAGCGGTAGAGGGTGTAGTTCGGGATTGCGTAGGTGAGGTTGCTTCTAAGACAGTTTTCTTGTAGGAGGGCAACATCAAAGTCGCCCCCTGACAGGAAGTCTTTAAATTCAGGAAATTTCCCGTGGAGGCTGTTAGCATTCCACGATAGAATCTTGAGATTATTCTTCTGAGTCATTATCAGAGGGGAAGTGGCGGTTGAAAGCTTCCAGAAGGACAAAGGCTCTATCAATGGGCTCAGTGCAATACTTGGCAGTGACAGTTACTTCCTTGAGAAAGTTGATCATCCGACGTAGGTCAATTTGCTGTGACTTCCCGCATAGCAGTGAAGAGTTCCAGTAGTGGTGACATCGCGTTAACAGAGGAGGGGAGAGGGGTCTTCTCCGAAGTCTTGTTGTTTGGCTTCACTTGCGTGGTGCTGACCGGGGCAGGGTTGAGGCCAATAGGACGAGTCTTTTGGGCAGCAGCCTGTTTACGTTGGCATTGACGTGTGACTACGTAGAACGTAGAACTGACACTGAACGTAGACTTGTTAAGTCTACGTTCAGTGGTCTTAGCATTGCTGGAGATGCCAGGAGCAGGGTCTTTGTCAGTTGGTGAGTCCTTGGGAGGCTGGGCCTCTTTGGGTTTCTCCGTGAGGGTGCTAAGTTGCTTGATCAGCCTGGTCTTAAGGTCCTCAGTCCGTGATGCAGGCGGGTTAGAGGGTTTAGACAGCTTGGGTTTGTTCGTGGGGTTGCGTGGGCAACCTTTGTAGCTCGAAACATGCGGCCCTCCGCAGTTGCAGCAGAGTACTGGATCTTGATTTTTGGTCGGGCAGAGTGCAAAGGTATGCTCACCGGCGCACTTAAGGCACGTGGGGGTGAGAGTGCTTTTGGCGGAGTGGGGGGCCAAATCCTTGGCAATTATGGCATTGTTTTGCCGACGTCGGGGGCCTGTAGGGCTCAACGGACACTCTCATGTAGCCATATTTCTCAAACCTGTAGAGATCTTCAATGTTGGGCGAAGGCTCGAGCGATACGAAAACAATGGCCCAATTTCTGTGGTATTTCTTGGAGTACAAGAAGTTGATATTTATGGGGTGGAATCCCCGCTCCTTTAGGAAATCCTCAATCTCCCTAATAGGAGTGGACGTGGGAATTCCTTTAAAGATGACTTTTTTCGCTCTCTGGGCTCTGGGATCCATGGTCTGGAAACCAATATTGTTTTGCCTGAGGTAGGCTTGACCTTCACGGAACTTGCTCTCGTCATAAATGACAATTTTATGTCTGTCTCCGGTGAGTTTGGATTCGATCGACTTCTCAACGATTTTGGAAAGCTGGTCCAGATCATTAGCATAGTTGCTCTTGAGTTCAGCAAAAATGGTGTGTTTGGAGGGCTTAGGCACCTCCTCCTTGTTTTGGCTGGTGCTGGGTACGGCATCCTCAGCAGTCACTTCCATAGTAATTTCATGAGTCGGGGCTTCAGGGAGCTCAGTCGACAATGTGGGTGCGTTTTCCACATGGAGAATCTTCTCCGCTAGAGGTTCGTCGTCATTATCAGGTTCTGTAGGGATTTTCCTCTTAAGTGAGGTATGAACTTCATTTTGCACGGCTTTGACCGTCGGTAGTTTTCGTTGAATTTTATTCTCATACGCTTGAATCTTATCAGCATGGTAGAGATCGAACAGTGCGAAGCTACGGGATTGAACCAAGTTTTCAATGGCCGGAGACTTAATAGTGTCACAGAGTTCAGACTAGTACTTAAAACGAACCCAATCCTGTTGGCAGTCCATGAATTCAAAGAAGAGGCTTAGTAGTTCAAAGTCCTCACAGTTGTCTTGATTCCATTTGCCGCAGAAGGTCGACATAAAATGCATTTGAACCGTACTGTCTGCATGTTCACCCATAGTGTAAGCTCATGGAGTAGCAAGGCAACGATGAGTTCTTAGAGGACCAAACAGCGCCATCTACATTTTCTCCAGTTTTGAAAGCCGCATTTCCAGTCCTTGAGTAGTATTGCGTAGGCAACGGTAAAAACCCTTTATTATTATTTATTATTATTTTTTAAGGTACGCAAGTTTCAGTTTTACCTGAATGCCGCATAATATTTGGAGGTCGCCAAGCAACCGAGATATCTCTGAGTTGTTAAAATCTTGTGAAAACATTTGCATTCCTATAAGCGTTTGTAGTCGTGAAAACTGCTATCTGGGAACAATCCTAATATCGCCAAGTTAATTCGGTGCTTACTATACCACCACGAATACCTAATTAGAACATGTGACTAGATGATTAGATATTGCATTGGGTCCTCACCCTGGAGGAGAAAATAATTATTCGTTCCTCCAAGGTCCTCACCGAATCTTTTTTCCGGTTACGTGGCTGTTGCACAGTGTTGTCATCACGTCGTTATGATTCCGTTAAGATAGAAATACGCTTTTTGAATACTTGCGAGATCCTTTTGCAAATGTGTCTGTGATGTTTACCTCGATCGAGAGGATTCCAATTAGATATGCAAAGGCCTAATATTGCACGCCCTCTACAATCATAACGTCAATTTACATTAAAGTATTTTAATTCAGCATTGAACTTATACTGTTGGCATCATTAAATATGCTTTAAATAAAGCACAAAGCAACAAAATTTGATTTTGGAAAAAAATGTTCAGCTTGTTTTCAGAGCTTTTGTTTGGTGTTACCCACTTTTAACTCCGGTAAGAATGAGTGAAAGAGAATTGAAAGTCAGATTTTGCTGCCACTTGCTTAAGTTCTTCTGCTGCCCGCCGTGTCCTAAGCATATTACTGAAAAGATAGTGTTCATACCTCCATCTCCGCCTACATACGACATGGATTTGATTGACGAAGATAGCTGCGAATACGTTTTCCTGTTACATCCTAAAGCAGACCCGACAGGACTTAGATTCATCGTCAAACAGGAAGCTCGTATGGTTAAGACTAGAATGGGCAACGAGATCGTCGTGCTTTATGTGAACTGCAATCAAGAGAGGCAGTACACTGTGCTCTACAGTCACGGAAATGCCATAGACCTCGGAAAGGTCCACAGATTTTCTGTTAAGTTGAGTCTTGCTCTCGGATGCGACATTGTCGCTTATGATTATTCCGGATATGGAAAGAGCGGCGGGCATCCAAAAGAAGAGAATTTGTACGCTGACATCAAGGCTGCTTGGGATTACATCTTAACTTTCCATGAGCCCAGGCCTGATAGAATAGTTTTGTTCGGACAGAGTTTGGGAACGGCACCCACCATAGATTTAGCCGTAGAAATTGACTGCGCTGGCATAATTCTTCAATCTCCATTTATGTCTACGATGAGAGTAGTATGTCCAAATAGAAAGTTCTCATCTTGCATCGACAAATTTAGAAAGTAAGATATCTGTTAAGTTATTCTATTTGGATAAATTATGATCTGGGATGCAGTTTGGTTTGACCGATCGTTAGATGAACATATATACAGGGTTAACCTAAACTCTTGGACAAAACTTTAAGAGGTGATAGGGCACATAATAAGGCATCAGAATTACATAGTAATGTGGGGTCGGCAACATCGTCTTCATGCAGCTGTTAATAATCACTTTGGATAAATTGCTGAAACAACAGTGCACTTTCCGACCATTATTCGTCAGAAATTGATGCATTTTTCTCCGAAAACAGAAGACTAATATTCATAGTTAAAAATTCTATTTTATTTCGTGGATGAAATTATTGGAGACGAGCCTATTGTTTATGAAACTTGTTTAAGAAATTAGACGAACACTTCAATATTTTTCACAAAGTGATTATTACCGGGTAAGTGAAAACTGCGTTTTCGACCCCACATTGCTATGTGATTCTGATTCCTTGTTATGTGCCCTATCACCCCTTAAAGTTTTGTCCAAGGGTTTTGATTCACCCTGTATATATATTCTTGATTGATAATGGATGACGGTGTGTTTAAATTTTGGCAACTGATAATAAGTAAACAGAAACAAAAACTAATGTACGAAGGTTAGCAGCAACTTGTTTTAATTTTTGTTTACTTTAATCAGGGCAAACATAATACTGATACTACTGTTTTTGTCCCCGATATACCGATTTCATTATAATGCTTTGTGGTAACCTGCTCAACTGTCTTAGTTTGGCGAAGAGTGCACAATTCCGTTAACCCATTCGTGCCCGGATATTTTTGCGACTTTCTTCGATTTTTACTAACACCAGCAGTAATTGATAAATTTCTGATGTCAACTTTTTGAACTAGGGATCATTTCATTTAAAATCATTATGTATAAAAATTGAAATATCAACATCCCACTTGGCCATATTAAAATGTTTTGTGGAATTGAGGTTCAATACTCGCGAATAAAGGCTCGGAAAAATAAATAACGTTTTCGAATGATAGCGAAAATGCCGTCCCAAAAAAGGGACGCTAAGCATAAATGGGTTAATGGAAAACTTCGTAGGCCTTCAAAATCGAAGATTGAAATCAGCCTCATTTCAGTCAACCTTAATCACCTTCTTCCAAAGCGAGACTCATTCGCGCACGAGATATTTTGATTCATAAAAACATTTTAAGTTAATTCTGCCCAAAATCCGCAATACGGGTCAGTTTAGTTGATGAATAGTCAAAGAGCTCGCGGTTGTCAGTCTGTTTGGCGAGTCTGTTTTGACTAGTTTTTCTATGCCATCTGTACGTACGTACGGATGTAACTCGCATTCGCATATCTCAAAAACTATTGGTGTAGAATGTTGAAACTTTATATTTAGGACTGTTGTAATATGTATTTGTGCACCTCCCCTTTTGGTTCCAATCGACTGGATAGTTTATCTACAGGACCACCCAAAAGAATCGAAATACATTACTCTCTATGGACCGAAATTCATTAAACTCGCATATCTCGAAAATTATTAGACGAAGAATGTTGAAACTTTATTTTTAGGATTTGTAACATCTAGTCATCCACTTCTCTTTCGGTTCCATTCGACTGGATAGTTTATCTACAGGGGTGCCGAAAGGATTAGAAATACATTACGCTCTATGGGCCGAAATTCATTAAAGCGTATTTTTAGAGGTATTAGGCTGTTTTAAACGACTCAGAGTGATATCTGCTGTTAAGGGTTGCAAAATGAATTTCTCCATCAAAAAAAGTGTCTTTATCATGCATAATTCTGCTACAGGAACACTCAAAAGATTTCCTGTACATTACAATCAACGGCAATTTTAGGGACATTCATCCATTTCAAAAACAATACCGTCCTACCATATAGTTAGCTAATGGCCCGACCACGTCCACGTGCCTTCCTCAAGAATTACGCCAAAAATCGTCAAGCTTGGCGACTTTTGGTGTACGTGTGTATGTATTTAACTCTCAAATCTCAGTAACTATTAGTCTTAGAATGTTGAAATTTCATGTATAAGATTGTTGTAACATGTAGTTGTACATCTCGATTTTTGGTTCCAATCTACTGGAGAGTTTATTTACAGGACCACCCAAGAGAATTTCAATGCATTAATGTCTATGGACATCTCAGTATATTACATCTGTAGTCAGTCATTGTTTTGTCCATGCCCAAAATCTCGCCATTTGTAGGCGACCTTGGCGAGTTTTACCGAATCCACACAGTACACTATGTCTACATCCAGGACATTTAAAGGATATTTATATGAGGAGAAAAATGTATATCTATGGGACATCTATAAATCGTTACCTCTATAAGATATCCTTAGAGGACTTATAGATATCTAATAGTCATCCGAAACAAGATATTTATTGGAAATGTATGTATGACATCCATAAGAAATCCATCAGTAGGCATCTTATGTAGCTAATGAAATAGACGTATGGGTCATAGATATTTAATTGCTATCCAAAGCTACAAATCTATTGGATGTGCGTGTATAACATCTATAAGAGATGCATTTGTAGACATCTTATTTACGTAGAAGATTGGATGGCTACTGAAACAAAAATTTATGCAGTTTCCAAGGATTTTTTAAAAAATCGCAAAATCTAGTAAGAAAATTTTAAAAATCCGATGCCCATAGCTTGAGTTGAGTGATCATCTATCATGTCACCAAGTTTCATTAAGTCGTTATTACGTGATGTTCGAAAAAAAAATTTGCGCAGTTTGAAATAATTTTCAGAAAATTTCAAAATCTAATGAATTTTTAAACATTCGACGCCTATAGTTTAAGTTGAGTGACCACCTATCATGTCACCAAATATTATTTCAATCGCTTCAGTCAGTTTTATGTGATGTGCAGACATTTTTTTACGGTTGTACTGGGGTCCCAAATGTTTAAAACGGATAAAAATCGCAAAATTTTGTGATACTAAGTAGTGTACGGAAAATTCTAATTTTATTTATTTAAATACATGTGAAGTGTTTTCATTCCGAAATTGAAAAAACAATCACTTCAAACTTTAGTCTTCTCCCCTCGAGTCGAATCGGTCTGGTGGTTAGAACGCTCGCCTTTCACGCCTTGGATCCATGGTTCGGTACCATGTGAAGAAAATAGGTTATATTATGGGGATAATACCGTAAGGGGGTGTCCATCGCCAAGGAAGATGCGTCGCCAAAGCTTACTATATGTCGTAAACAGTCCTGGCAGCGTTGCCAATCGAGATTAGCTAATCGGCAACCCTTCCTGCGGAGCTGTGTTGTTTTATGATGTCATGAGAAACTAGTGTGTTTGAAGGAATTATGTAATTGGTTGAAGGAATTTCAAGGAGTTTAACTGGAAAAATAACTGAACTTGAATTAGCCGGGAATGGAAGTTATGTCGTCTGCTGCAGTTTTGTATTTTATAATGGTTATTTTTGAAAAGTGGAATTTTTGCTTGTTTTTATATTAAATGTAGATAATTTGTGTAGAGCTATGATGAAAGTTGTTCCTTTATACGCTGAGTTGTTTCTAATCTTTTATCAAGTCAAAATTTGACAAAAATTTGAAAATGTTTGTTGCGAGTTGTGAAGAATATGAATCGAGCGTATGTTGAGGTACAGTTGTTATGCTTATTTCAATGCTTTTGATGGAATTATTTTGTGGTGAACGCACGTCGTTAATGAATAAAATAATGAATGAATTCCTTGCTTTACGGTACACCGCTGTATAGTTGAGAATATTTATGGTCTTATGTTTTTATAATTATGTAAGGTTTTTAGTATGTTATGTTATTTTTTGTGTTTTGGGTTGAAAAAATAAATTTTTGTAAGGTTTTAAGAGGGATGGTTAATTTTATTTGTTATCTGGGTTTGCTTCTGATTTACAGAATTCCCGTACAATATTTAGGTTAAATATGAATAAATATGTAAGGATTTTTGAGTTTGTGATCAGATTTGATTCTATTCTGATTAATAGTGTGAATGTTGTGTGTTTTGAAGGTATATTAAATTGCAAAAATCATGTGGGGGAGGAAGTAGTCGGTTTATTATAGTTGTTTTCTGTTATTTATAAAGAGTGTTTTTAATATTTTATAAAAATATTTGCAGTGTATTTTTCTTGAAATCACGTGCACTATTCAGGTTAAATATGATATAGTAAATAAGTATTTTTGAGTTGTTTGTGTGTGTGTGTGGTGGGTGGGGGGAGGTATTCGGTTTATTTGAGTGTTTTTCTATTAATTTAAAACTGTTATTTTAACGTTTTAAGGGAAATTTCGCTGTATAATTATGTGCAGAAACATATTTTAGCATTTTGCATAATTTGAATGTTATGGTTTATTTATTTTTGTGCCCACGTGCCCAGAGCTAGTGCTTTGTTTATGTACATTTTGTTTATAATTGCATTTGAAATATCTCTACTAATCTTTTAATGTGTTTAGATAAGTATATTGTAGTTTGGGGTTTATATTTTTCCGTGTGTGGCTACTTATGTTTATGTTATGTTTATATTATGTTTATGTTATGTTATGTTATGTTTATGTACTGGCTCGAAAAACAAGTCGCCAAGGTTAGACGTTGGCGACAAAAAAAAGTCGCCAACTCAACCGACACCCGCTTACGGTATTATTCCCAAAATCTCAAAATCTAATAAGAAAATCTCCTCCCCCCGAGTCGAATCGGTCTGGTGGTTAGAACGCTCGCCTTTCACGCCTTGGATCCATGGTTCGATACCATGTGAAGAAAATAGGTTTCAGTTTGAAAGTAACTTGAAGTTCGTATGTATGCTAATAGAAAACAGATGGCAGCACCAAAATTCACAGAATACAGAAAGAATACTCAGTGGATAAAAAAAAGTTGTTGTTATGACGTCACGATTTTTTTTAGTTGTACGGCCCTGCTCATTAGAATGATACCTTGATTTCCCAATACTGTTTCTCCCACGGTATACAACAACTAAGTAAATATGTTGCCTAATTCCAGGCCCGCCGAGAGAAAACTCGGGGGATGGGAAGATCTCTCTCGGACCCCACTATACCAATCAAATTAAGGCCGATGCTGATAAGACAAGTTTTCCATTTATTTCAATGGACGACGGGACACTGAAGCGATAAAAAATCTCCGTTGCTCTCTCCATTATGTGTGAGTGTGTGTGTGTGGGGGGGGGGTGTCCGGTTTAACACTTTAATCTTTTGTTGGTACATGCCGACCGATCATTAAAAAGTCGTAAAATTCGCCAGAAGAATGTCGCCTTACCTCCTGTAGTGACGGCAAAAACGTGGCTTCTCAGCAACGGCCTTTATTTATGTGTTTGTTCACGAGCCCTCCCCATCAACATTTTAGTGTATACAGAGTACAATTGCTGAAAGCATTACTGAACCACTTCACAGCCACTGAGAAATATACAGTTTCACAGCATACATTTTTATATTTCAGGATTGCAATAGGTTTTCCAGATTAAGTAATTCCCATCCTTTTCTGTGAGGACTGTTGTAAACCAAACTGCATCGCTATTTACAACTATTACCTGCTATTTACAAATTCAGCTAGCTTTCTTTTGAAAACCAGACCTCTATACACTGCCAGGCACTTCGCTGTGTCTGATAACTAAGAATATATTTTACTTTTATAATGAGGATTTGTACCTATACGTCTGGGTGGTGTGGACTGTGGACAACTTTTGAGAGCAATTGAAAGAATGAAGGCTGTACAAATTGGGGGGTGGAGGTGAGGGTGGATTGATCGTCTATTCTTCAGTATCATTTAATAGCAATGCTCATTGCCGTTGCGTCTGACGTGACTTCAGGGGGGTAAGAGGACATCCTTGTCTCGAATTTTACGACTTTTTAATAACCATTTGGGATGACCCAAAAAAGATTTCTGCACTAAATCGCAAATCCCGTTAACTACACAAAGGAGAGAGCAACGGAACATTTTTTCTCCGTATCATTGTCCCATCGTCCATTGAAATAAATTGGAACCTGCTAAAGTGACTACCTTGGTAAAGAGATCGTCTGTCTATAGTGACTACTTTTATGCGATTTCACTTTACAACCATCACACATTTCGACCTTTGTAAGGTGACCATATTTATAAGGTGATTTGTGTTGTTCTTCGCAAGGATACTCACAATACCCAGGTTCATTGACAGTCACATTAGACATGATATCAATATGATCTCTATTGGTTCATTCAAGAAATATGATTGATAGTTTTAAAAATTGTGAAGAAATAAGTATTATGATTAAAACTTTGTCCCCAGTTGTTTTACATTCTGGAGACAAGACCAAACGTCCAGGGCCGCATACAACTGATCACTCCGGCCCGGGAATATATTTTTTTCTGAACAACATACACATTATATTTCACGACATGCATGTGAAAGTGACCGGCCTACCGGAAAATTTCCCGGTTTCCCGATGGGCGTATCCGGGCCAGCAAACGTCCCCAATTGCCGGATTCCCAAATTATAAAACAGCAATTGAAGACAAAGTTTTAATTAAAGCAGTTATTTCTTACCAATTAATAAAAAATCTGATGTGTCCAACACATGACTTCCTTGCACGTCCATTAGATCAAAAATATTTTCGACGCACTTCCTCTAAACTTATTTGTTTGAAAGAGATAAAATATCAATAATAGTAAGGTTTAGCGATTTCTAGACAAATATTTCGATATCGCCAAGCTGAGTTCAATTTGAAAGATTTCCTTCTGACACTTTATTTGGCGATATTTCACCAAAAGCCGACAAACTTGAGATAGTCTGCGAGATTTTGGGGATAGCCAAAGTAGTCATTGACCACAGACTTTCAATGAATTGAATGCATCCATACACCTCAATGTATTTAAAGTCATTTGGCTCACCCTGTAAATAAATTCTCAGTCGATTGCTGTCAAAAAAGATATGGAAAACAGTTAGATATTACAATAGTTCTAAATACAAAAGTTCAAAAATCTACGGGTTAAAGTTTTAGTGTTATAAAAAATACGAAATAATTTTTCGCGCCAAATTTGGCGATATTTCGGCGAAACTCGTCAATGTCGACGAAATTTGGCGAGATTTTAAGCATGAACCAAAAAATGACAGATTATCGCCAAATTTGGCGATATTTCGCCAAAACTCGCCAAGAAAGATGACAAATGGCGATACTTTGGGCATGGACCAAATGACTGACTATCGCCAAATTTGGCGATATTTCGCCAAAACTCGCCAAGGTCGAGGACAGACGGCGAGTTTTTGGGCATGTACCAAACAATGACTGTCTACAGTTGTATTATATTGAAGATGTCCATAGACATTAAAGTACTAAAATTCTTTTCGGTGGTCCTGTAAATAAACTCTCCAGTAGATTGGAACCAAAAATCGAGATACACAACTAGATGTTACAACATTCTTATATATGAAATTTCATAATAGTTTTTGAGATTTGAGAGTTAAATATGCACACACGTACACCAAAAGTCGCCAAGCTTGGCGACTTTTGGCATAGTTCTTGAGGGAGGCACGTGACCGTGGTCGGACCATTACCTAACTTATGTGGTAGGACGGTATTGTGCTTGTAATGGATGAATGCCCTAAAATTGCCATTGACCGTAATGTATTGGAAATCTTTTGAGTGTTCCTGTAGCAGAACTACAAATGATAAAGACACTTTTTTTAATGGAGAAATTCATTTTCTAACTCTTTACAGCATACATCACTTCTGAGTCGTTTGAAATAGCCCAATACCTCTAAAAAACGCTTTGATGAATTTCGGCCCATAGAGCGTAATGTATTTCGAATCTTTTGGGCAGTCCTGTAGATAAACTATCCAGTCGAATGGAACCAAAAGGAGAGGTGCACAACTAGGTGTTACAACTATCCGAAATATGAAGTTTCGACATTCTACGCCTAATAGATTTTGAGTTAGGCGAGTTTAATGAATTTCGGCCCATAGAGCGTAATGTATTTCGAATCTTTTGGGCGGTCCTGTACATAAACTATCCATTCGATTGCCACCAAAAGGGGAGGTGCACAACTAGATCATAGAACAATCCTAAATATCAAATCTCAACATTCTACGACCAATAGTTTTTGAGATATGCGAGTTACATACATACGTACGTACGTACGTACAGACGGCATGGAAAAACTGGCCACAGCAGACTCGCCGCTGGTCAAAATGAGTTGCAGACGCGTTAATATGATCGTGCATGCTAGCCTACGATAGGATGCATCAAAAAAAAAATTTTAATTAAATTTAGAGGTAGTCAAAATCGGTTTTTTTGTCGAAATTTGGCCCCCAAAATTTTTCGGGATCACATTACTTCCTTATACTACGTACAAGGAAATAAAAATCAATCGTATTTCCTTCTTTTTATGAATGTTAATCATGTTTTGGTTGAATAAATAGAAGATTATTTGAGAAGAGCATTGAATTGATAAAATGCCCCCAATTTTTTACTTCCTTGTACGTAGTATAAGGAAGTAATGTGATCCCGAAAAATTTTGGGGGCCAAATTTCGACAAAAAAAACCGATTTTGACTACCTCTAAATTTAATTTTAAAATTTTTTTCGATGCATCCTATCGTAGGCTAGCATGCACGATCATATTAACGCGTCTGCAACTCATTTTGACCAGCGGCGAGTCTGCTGTGGCCAGTTTTTCCATGCCGTCTGTACGTACGTACGTATGTACGTACGTACGTACGTACGTATGTATGTAACTCGCATATCTCAAAAACTATTGGTCGTAGAATGTTGAGATTTGATATTTAGGATTGTTCTATGATCTAGTTGTGCACCTCCCCTTTTGGTGGCAATCGAATGGATAGTTTATGTACAGGACCGCCCAAAAGATTCGAAATACATTACGCTCTATGGGCCGAAATTCATTAAACTTGCCTAACTCAAAAGCTATTAGGCGTAGAATGTCGAAACTTCATATTTTGGATAGTTGTAACATCTAGTTGTGCAACTCTCCTTTTGGTTCCATTCGACTGGATAGTTTATCTACAGGACTGCCCAAAACATTCGAAATACATTACGCTCAATGGGCCGAAACTCATTAAACTCGCATATCTCAAAAACTCTTAGGCGTAGAATGTTGAAACTTTATATTTAGGATTGCTGTAACATCTAGTTGTGCACCTCCCCTTTCGATTCCATTCGACTGGATAGTTTATCTACAGAACCGCCCAAAAGATTCGAAATACATTACGCTCTATGGGCCGAAATTCATCAAAGCGTTTTTTAGAGGTATTGGGCTATTTCAAACGACTCAGAAGTGATGTATGCTGTAAAGAGTTAGAAAATGAATTTCTCCATTAAAAAAAGTGTCTTTATCATTTGTAGTTCTGCTACAGGAACACTCAAAAGATTTCCAATACATTACGGTCAATGGCAATTTTAGGGGCATTCATCCATTTCAAGCACAATACCGTCCTACCACACCTGTGTGAAGTTGGCACCCCCATATTGGAAATTCAAAAAAACAATTATGCCATAATTTTGCCCAAGTTTTGCCCAGTTTTGCCCACCGATTAATTAATTTTGCCCACCTTTCATAAAGCTGTAATTTAAATTTTAAAATTTTGACCTTTTTCCCAAGTAGCACCCCCATATTGGAAATTCCAAAAAGCAACTATGCCATAATTTTGCCCAAGTTTTGCCCAGTTTTGCCCACCCATTAATTAATTTTGCCCACCTTTTTTAAAGCGGAAATCGAAAATTTCTTTTTCCGCAAAACGTGAAGTTGGCACCCCCATTTTCAAAATTCCAAAAAACACCTATGCCATAATTTTGCCCAAGTTTTGCCCAGTTTTGCCCACCCATTAATTAATTTTGCCCACCTTTTATAAAGCTGTAATTTAAATTTTAAAATTTTGACCTTTTTCCCAAGTAGCACCCCCATATTGGAAATTCCGAAAAGCAACTATGCCATAATTTTTCCCAAGTTTTGCCCAGTTTTTCCCACCCATTAATTAATTTTGCCCACCTTTTTTAAAGCGGAAATCGAAAATTTCTTTTTCCGCAAAACGTGAAGTTGGCACCCCCCATTTTCGAAATTCCAAAATTACAACTCTGCCATAATTTTGCCCAAGTTTTGCCCAGTTTTGCCCACCCATTAATTAATTTTGCCCACCTTTTATAAAGCTGTAATTTAAATTTTAAAATTTTGACCTTTTTCCCAAGTAGCCCCCCATATTGGAAATTCCAAAAAGCAACTATGCCATAATTCCACCCAGTTTTGCCCACCCATTAATTAATTTTGCCCACCTTTTTTAAAGCGGAAATCGAAAATTTCTTTTTCCGCAAAACTTGAAGTTGGCACCCTCATTTTCGAAATTCCAAAAAAGAACTATGCCATAATTTTGCCCAAGTTTTGCCCACCTTTTATAAAGCTGTAATTTAAATTTTAAAATATTGACCTTTTTCCCCCAGTAACACCCGCATATTGGAAATTCCAAATAACAATTATACCATAATTTTGCCCAAGTTTTGCCCAGTTTTGCCCACCCTTTAATTAATTTTGCCCACCTTTTATAAAGCTGTATTTAAATTTTAAAATATTGACCTTTTTCCCAAGTAGCACCCGCATATTGGAAATTCCAAATAACAATTATACCATAATTTTGCCCAAGTTTTGCCCAGTTTTGCCCACCCATTAATTAATTTTGCCCACCTTTTTTAAAGTGGAAATCGAAAATTTCTTTTTCCGCAAAACGTGAAGTTGGCAACCCCATTTTCGAAATTCCAAAAAACAACTATGCCATAATTTTGCATAAGTTTTGCCCGCCCATTAATTAATTTTGCCCACCTTTTTTAAAGCGGAAATCGAAAATTTCTTTTTGTGCAAAACGTGAAGTTGGCACCCCCCATATTGGATATATGCCACAATTTACGCATAATTGTTAAGTTATGGCCATTCTTTTTTAAAGATTATTTAGGTTGGCCTATCTTAGGAAGCTGTACAGGGTTATTGATAACTGGACGTATTCCTGTCAATACGCGATAGAAGAACCGAAATGCCTCAATTTTCAACTGCATATGTCTAGCCGAAAATCAAAAGGTTTTGAGAAAATTCAGTTTTAATTTTTATTTTCTTGAACAACAAAAAGTTTGACATTCAAGATCAGATTTTAAAAAATCTACTCATGAAATGGGTTTTATTTTAATATTTTTTCATAGCTGAAACTATAACTAAGGTAACGTAATCATAAAAAGTACAAAACTACTTTAAAATTTTATTTCATGAACTATTACATGTATTTTTTTACATTTTAATTCACATGTTTCCTTTCAAAAGATAGTACTTTAAAAAAAAAAAAAAAAGACGAAAACATTAGGCATACAAATTACAAAAAAAATTCTATCATGCTATGCAAAAACGTATAAATGTCGATCTAAAGACATTATTTCGTAAAGAAGAGTGAGTTTTACTTAACGCAGGTAAAAACGACAAAGAATACACCCCCGATCATTCTTTAGGACATTTCGTCAACCGATCAAGATATCACCTTTTTTATTTTCATTGCTGACACTCCAACTATGGAAACGTATTCAAAAAAAGGTACAAAAATATTTCAAAATTTTAATTCACGCGAGCTTTACGTGTATTTTTTTCATTCATTTACATTTTCCTTTAAAAAAATGGGGTTTATCTCAAAAAACAAAAAATATTGCAGTAAGCGTACAAATTACAAATAAAATTTCTACCATTATTCAGCTATCCAAAAACGTATTAATGCCCATCTAAAGATAATTCGTAAAGGAGGCTGAGTTTTACTTAGCACAAGTAAAAACTCTAAAAAATGCACCTCCGTTTATTCATTAGGATCGTTCGTCAACCGATCAAGTTATCACTATTTTTACAAGCTGAAAATCTTAGCTTCCTCAGATTGTGAATTCAAACGGCTATGTGCTGTATCGTCGTGTTAGTTTCGACTCTGCGTCGTGTAAGCATGTTTTATTGTTATCTGACCAATCAAGAAAATATTGTTGCGGAATTGCTCTGCTACTCCTGGGGTTCGACGTTCTAAAGTCTAGTTGGTGTAAAAAGTTCAAGTAAAAAGTCACTTGTCAGGATGGAACACAAACTTTATTGCTTCTAGAACTTCGTAGAACATTCAGCTGTACACAATTTACAAGCACAATCTAGCAGTAATGTGCTTTTAACAGTTCGCTTAGATCAGAAACTCTCACAAATGCTGTATTTCTCACACAAAATAGAACACTTTCACTGGCAAGAATTCAGTGAAAATATACGAGAAATAACACTAACAGTCTCTCAAGACTCAGCGATGAAGAATTTACACAGAGCACTTAAATTCAAAGCTTCACAAACCGCGCAAAACACAGCTTCCTTCACAAAGCAAGCGTATTCACTCTCTCAAAGCTTGATCAACACTGCCTGTCGGGGCGACACACGCTTCTATAAATAGCCGACGCAGGAAGTACAAGAGGTTTCCAGAAAAGTCAATTTCTCGAGGGTTCTACATAAAGCGTGAATATTGATTACGTCATAGAAGAGAAATGTTAGGTTATTATGCGTTTTTAATGCAGGAAAAACAACTTCCAGGCCCCATTGGGAAAATCGCGCCAAATGACCAAAAAGTCGCCAAGCTTGGCGACTTTTGGCGAAATATCGCCAAATTTGGCGCCAAAAATAAGTCCTCAAAAGTGAAGAGATCTAAGCTCTAGGACTAATATTTCTCGAGATTTCTAGAAGCCCATAGAAAAACATATGGGAAAGCGAAACCTCCGTATCTCCGGTTCTAATTGGCCGATTTTGATGCAACAAAAAGCAAAATTTATCTATTTGAAGCGTATAATACGAATTTTAAACCATTTTAAGCCCCAGAGCAGCGGGTTGCCCCGAAAATTCGTAACAATATGCTTAATGCAGGATCGAAACGAAATAACTCGATGACAACACACACCAGTTTAAAGCACATAATCTGATGTGCTGAATTAAGATTTTAATCTTTTAAAAGCAGTGATAACTTGATCGGCATTAAATTTTTGACCGACAATCCTAAATGCTGAACGGAGCTGCATTCTTACGCGTTTTTTACAAGCACTAAGTAAAACTCAGCCTTTACGAATTACATGTGTTTAGATGGACATTAAAACATTTTTGAATAGCTAATTAATGGGACAAATTATTTTTGCTATTGTGTTCACTTACTGCAATAATACTTTTTGAGATAAACCATATTTTTAAAGGTAAATGCCCCCCACCCCGCCCCCCCATAAAAGTAAAGCGTGTAAATTAAAATTTTGAAATATTTTTGTACTTTTTCTTGATTACATTAACTTAGTTTGAGTGTCAGCTATAAAAAAAAATTGTGATATCTTGATTGATTGACGTACGATCCTAAAGAATGAACGTTGGCACCTCCTTTTTCGTTTTTACCTCTGCTAATGAAGACTCACCCTTCTTTACGAATTTCTTGTCTTCGTATGAACATTGAATAGCATGATAGAAACTTTATTTGTAACTTGTACGCTTATTGCCATCGTCTTTTTTGAAATGAATAACATCTTTTGTAAGGAAACGATCGAATAAAATCTACTTATATAAAACATTAATTTTTTCGGGCAAAGCTAAATAATGGTTAGGCAAAACTTGGTCAAAATTATGGCATGGTTCGTTTTTTGGAATTTCCAATATGTAGGTACTACTTGGAAAAAGGTCAAAATTTTAAAATTTAAATTACAGCTTTATAAAAGGTGGGCAAAATTAATTAATGGGTGGTCAAAACTGGTCAAAACTTGGGAAAATATATGGCATGGTTCTTTTTTTGAATTTCGAAAACGGGGGTGCCAACTTCACGTTTTGCGGAAAAAGAAATTTTCGATTTCCGCTTTAAAAAAGGTGGGCAAAATTAATTAATGGGTGGGCAAAACTGGGAAAAATTATGGCATAGTTGCTTTTTGGAATTTCCAATATAGGGGTGCTACTTGGGAAAAAGGTCAAAATTTTAAAATTTAAATACAGCTTTATAAAAGGTGGGCAAAATTAATTAAAGAGTGGGCGAAACTGGGCAAAACTTGGGCAAAATTATGGTATAATTGTTATTTGGAATTTCCAATATGCGGGTTCTACTGGGGGAAAAAGGTCAATATTTTAAAATTTAAATTACAGCTTTATAAAAGGTGGGCAAAACTTGGGCAAAATTATGGCATAGTTCTTTTTTGGAATTTCGAAAATGAGGGTGCCAACTTCAAGTTTTGCGGAAAAAGAAATTTTCGATTCCCGCTTTAAAAAAGGTGGGCAAAATTAATTAATGGGTGGGCAAAACTGGGCGAAATTATGGCATAGTTGCTTTTTGGAATTTCCAATATGGGGGGCTACTTGGGAAAAAGGTCAAAATTTTAAAATTTAAATTACAGCTTTATAAAAGGTGGGCAAAATTAATTAATGGGTGGGCAAAACTGGGCAAAACTTGGGCAAAATTATGGCATAGTTGTTATTTTGGAATTTCGAAAATGGGGGTGCCAACTTCACGTTTTGCGGAAAAAGAAATTTTCGATTTCCGCTTTAAAAAAGGCGGGCAAAATTAATTAATGGGTGGGCAAAACTGGGCAAAACTTGGGCAAAATTATGGCATAGTTGCTTTTTTGAATTTCCAATATGGGGGTGCTACTTGAGAAAAAGGTCAAAATTTTAAAATTTAAATTACAGCTTTATAAAAGGTGGGCAAAATTAATTAATGGGTGGGCAAAACTGGGCAAAACTTGGGCAAAGTTATGGCATAGTTGTTCTTTGGAATTTCGAAAATGGGGGTGCCAACTTCACGTTTTGCGGAAAAAGAAATTTTCGATTTCCGCTTTAAAAAAGGTGGGCAAAATTAATTAATGGGTGGGCAAAACTGGGCAAAACTTGGGCAAAATTATGGCATAGTTGCTTTTTGGAATTTCCAATATGGGGGTGCTACTTGGGAAAAAGGTCAAAATTTTAAAATTTAAATTACAGCTTTATAAAAGGTGGGCAAAATTAATTAATCGGTGGGCAAAACTGGGCAAAACTTGGGCAAAATTATGGCATAATTGTTTTTTTGAATTTCCAATATGGGGGTGCCAACTTCACACAGGTTCCTACCACATAAGTTAGGTAATGGTCCGACCACGGTCACGTGCCTCCCTCAAGAACTATGCCAAAAGTCGCCAAGCTTGGCGACTTTTGGTGTACGTGTGTGCATATTTAACTCTCAAATCTCAAAAACTATTATGAAATTTCATATATAAGAATGTTGTAACATCTAGTTGTGTATCTCGATTTTTGGTTCCAATCTACTGGAGAGTTTATATACAGGACCACCGAAAAGAATTTTAGTACTTTAATGTCTATGGACATCTTCAATATAATACAACTGTAGACAGTCATTGTTTGGTACATGCCCAAAAACTCGCCGTCTGTCCTCCACCTTGGCGAATTTTGGCGAAATATCGCCAAATTTGGCGATAGTCAGTCATTTGGTCCATGCCCAAAGTATCGCCATTTGTCATCGTTCTTGGCGAGTTTTGGCGAAATATCGCCAAATTTGGCGATAATCTGTCATTGTTTGGTTCATGCTTAAAATCTCGCCAAATGTCGTCGACATTGACGAGTTTCGCCGAAATATCGCCAAATTTGGCCCCAAAAATTATTTCGTATTTTGTATAACTCTAAAACTTTAACCCTTAGATTTTTAAACTTTTGTATTTAGAACTATATTATAATACCAACTGTTTTCAATATCTTTTTTGACAGCAATCACTGGGAATTTATTTACAGGGTGAGCCAAATGACTTTAAATACATTAAGGTGTATGGATGCATTCAATTCATTGAAAGTCCTTGGTCAATGACTACTTTGGCTATCCCCAAAATCTCGCAAACTATCTCAAGTTTGTCGGCTTTTGGTGAAATATCGCCAAATAAAGTGTCAGAAGGAAATGTTTCAAATTGAACTCAGCTTGGCGATATCGAAATATTTGGCTAGAAATCGCTAAACCTTACTATTATTGACATTTTATCTCTTTCAAACAAATAAGTTTAGAGGAAGTGCGTAGAAAACATTTTTGATTTAATAGACGTGCAAGGAAGTCATGTGTTGGACACATCAGATTTTTTTCACAATTTCCCCATTTCTTTGTTCAAAACTCTGGTCACTGACAGGGTCACATTTAAAAGGTGACCAAACGTCCCAATTTTTCCGATTTATCCCCAGAATGTAAGAAATCTGATATGTACAACACATGACTTCCTTGCACGTCTATTAAATCAAAAGTATTTTCGACGCACTTCCTCTAAACTTATTTGTTTGAAACAGATAAAATATCAGTAATAGTAAGGTTTAGCGATTTCTAGATAAATATTTTGATATCGCCAAGCTGAGTTCAGTTTGAAAGATTTCCTTTTGATACTTTATTTGGCGATATTTCACCAAAAGCCGACAAGCTTGAGATAGTTTGCGAGATTTTGGGGATAGCCAAAGTAGTCATTGACCACAGACTTTCAATGAATTGAATGCATCCATACACCTCAATGTATTTAAAGCCATTTGGCTCACCCTGTGAATAAATTCCCAGTCGATTGCTGTCAAAAAAGATATTGAAAACAGTTAGATATTACAATAGTTCTATATAGAAAAGTTCAAAATTCTACGGTTTAAAGTTTTAGAGTAATACAAAATACGAAATAATTTTTGGCGCTAAAATTGGCGATATTTCGGCGAAACTCGTCAATGTCGACGTCAAATGGCGAGATTTTAAGCATGGACCAAACAATGACAGATTGTCGCCCAATTTGGCGATATTTCGCCAAAACTCGCAAAGAACGATGACAAATGGCGATACTTTAGGCATGGACCAAATGAATGACTATCGCCAAATTTGGCGATATTTCGGCAAAACTCTCCAAGGTCGACGACAGATGGCGAGATTTTGGGCATGGGCCAAACAACGACTGCCTACATTTGTATTATATTGAAGATGTCCATAGACATTAAAGTACTGAAATTCTTTTCGGTGGTCCTATAAATAAACTCTCCAGTAGATTGAAACCAAAAACCGAGATGCACAACTAGATGTTACAACAGTCTTATATATGAAATTTCATAATAGTTTTTGAGATTTCAGAGTCAAATACGCACGCACGTACACCAAAAGTCGCAAGCTTGGCGACTTTTGGCATAGTTCTTGAGAGAGGCATGTGACCGTGGTCGGACCATTACCTAACTTATGTGGTAGGACGGTATTGTGCTTGAAATGGATGAATGCCCCTAAAATTGCCACAGACCCTAATGTATTGGAAATCTTTGGAGTGTTCCTGTAGCAGAACTGTAAATGATAAAGACACTTTTTACTTCCTTGTACGTAGTATAAGGAAGTAATGTGATCCCGAAAAATTTTGGGGGCCAAATTTCGACATAAAAACCGATTTTGACTACCTCTAAATTGAATTTTAAAAATTTTTTCGATGCATCTCATCGTAGGCTAGCATGCACGATCATATTAACGCGTCTGCAACTCATTTTGACCAGTGGCGAGTCTACTGTGGCCAGTTTTTCCATGCCGTCTGTACGTACGTACGTACGTATGTACGTATGTATGTAACTCGCATATCTCAAAAACTATTGGTCGTTAGAATGTTGAGATTTGATATTTAGGATTGTTCTATGATCTAGTTGTGCACCTCCCCTTTGGTGGCAATCGAATGGATAGTTTATGTACAGGACCGCCCAAAAGATTCGAAATACATTACGATCTATGGGCCCAAATTCATTAAACTCGCCTAACTCAAAAGCTATTAGGCGTAGAATGTCGAAACTTCATATTTTGGATAGTTGTAACATCTAGTTGTGCACCTCCCCTTTTGGTTCCATTCGTCTGGATAGTTTATCTACAGGACTGCCCAAAACATTCGAAATACATTACACTCAATGGGCCGAAATTCATTAAACTCGCATATCTCAAAAACTGTTAGGCGTTGAATGTTGAAACTTTATATTTAGGATTGTTGTAACATCTAGTTGTGCACCTCCCCTTTCGGTTCCATTCGACTGAATAGTTTATCTACATGACGAAAAGATTCGAAATACATTACGCTCTATGGGCCGAAATTCATCAAAGCGCTTTTTAGAGGTATTGGGCTATTTCAAACGACTCAGAAGTGATATATGCTGTAAAGAGTTAGAAAATGAATTTCTCTATTAAAAAAAGTGTCTTTATCATTTTATAGTTCTGCTACAGGAACACTCAAAAGATTTCCAATACATTACGGTCAATAGCAATTTTAGGGGCATTCATCCATTTCAAGCACAATACCGTCCTACCACATAAGTTAGGTAATGGTCCGACCACGGTCACGTGCCTCCCTCAAGAACTATGCCAAAAGTCGCCAAGCTTGGCAACTTTTGGTGTACGTGTGTGCATATTTAACTCTCAAATCTCAAAAACTATTATGAAATTTCATATATAAGAATGTTGTAACATCTAGTTGTGCATCTCGATTTTTGGTTCCAATCTACTGGAGAGTTTATTTACAGGACCACCGAAAAGAATTTCAGTAACTTAATGTCTATGGACATCTTCATTATAATACAACTGTAGACAGTCATTGTTTGGTACATGCCCAAAATCTCGCCGTCTGTCCTCGACCTTGGCGAGTTTTGGCGAAATATCGCCAAATTTGGCGATAGTCAGTCATTTCGTCCATGCCCAAAGTATCGCCATTTGTCATCGTTCTTGGCGAGTTTTGGCGAAATATCGCCAAATTTGGTGATAATCTGTCATTGTTTGGTTTAGGCTTAAAATCTCGCCAAATGTCGTCGACATTGACGAGTTTCGCCGAAATATCGCCAAATTTGGCGCCAAAAATTATTTCCTATTTTGTATAACTCTAAAACTTTAACCCGTAGATTTTTTAACTTTGTATTTAGAACTATTATCTAACTGTTTTCAATATCTTTTTTGACAGCAATCGACTGAGAATTTATTTACAGGGTGAGCCAAATGACTTTGAATACATTGAGGTGTATAGATGCATTCAATTCATTGAAGGTCTGTGCTCACTGACTACTTTGGCTATCCCCAAAATCTCGCTGACTATCTCAAGTTTGTCGGCTTTTGGTGAAATATCGCCAAATAAAGTGTCAGAAGGAAATCTTTCAAATTGAACTCAGCTTGGCGATATCGAAATATTTGGCTAGCAATTGCTAAACCTTACTATTATTGATATTTTATCTCTTTCAAACAAATAAATTTAGAGGAAGTGCGTCGAAAATATTTTTGATCTAATGGAAGTGCAAGGAAGTCATGTGTTGGACACATCAGATTTTTTACTTCCTTGTACGTAGTATAGGGAAGTAATGTGATCTAGAAAAATTTTGGGGGCCGAATTTCGACAAAAAAACCGATTTTGACTACCTCTAAATTTAATTTTAAGAATTTTTTCGATGCATCTCATCATAGGCTAGCATGCACGATCATATAAACGCGTCTGCAACTCATTTTGACCAGCGGCGAGTCTATTGTGGTCAGTTTTTCCATGCCGTCTGTACGTACGTACGTATGTATGTAACTCGCATTTCTCAAAAACTATTGGTCGTAGAATGTTGAGATTTGATATTTAGGATTGTTCTATGATCTAGTTGTGCACCTCCCTTTTGGTCGCAATCGAATGTATAGTTTATGTACAGGACCGCCGAAAAGATTCGAAATACATTACGCTCTATGGGCCGAAATTCATTAAACTCGCCTAACTCAAAAACTATTAGGCGTAGAATGTCGAAACTTCATATTTTGGATAGTTGTAACATCTAGTTGTGCACTTCCCCTTTTGGTTCCATTCGACTGGATAGTTTATCTATAGGACCGCCCAAAACATTCGAAATACATTACGCTCAATGGGCCGAAATTCATTAAACTCGCCTAACTCAAAAACTATTAGGCGTAGAATGTCGAAACTTCATATTTTGGATAGTTGTAACATCTAGTTGTGCACTTCCCCTTTTGGTTCCATTCGACTGGATAGTTTATCTATAGGACCGCCCAAAACATTCGAAATACATTACGCTCAATGGGCCGAAATTCATTAAACTCGCCTAACTCAAAAACTATTATCCGTAGAATGTCGAAACTTCATATTTTGGATAGTTGTAACATCTAGTTGTGCACTTCCCCTTTTGGTTCCATTCGACTGGATAGTTTATCTATAGGACCGCCCAAAACATTCGAAATACATTACGCTCAATGGGCCGAAATTCATTAAACTCGCCTAACTCTAAAACTATTAGGCGTAGAATGTCGAAACTTCATATTTTGGATAGTTTAACATCTAGTTCTGCACTTCCCCTTTTGGTTCCATTCGACTGGATAGTTTATCTATAGGACCGCCCAAAACATTCGAAATACATTACGCTCAATGGGCCGAAATTCATTAAACTCGCATATCTCAAAAACTATTAGGCGTAGAATGTTGAAACTTTATATTTAGGATTGTTGTAACATCTAGTTGTGCACCTCCCCTTTCGGTTCCATTCGACTGTATAGTTTATCTACAGAACCGCCTAAAAGATTCGAAATACATTACGCTCTATGGGCCGAAATTCATCAGAGCGTTTTTTAGAGGTATTGGGCTATTTCAAACGACTCAGAAGTGATATATGCTGTAAAGAGTTAGAAAATGAATTTCTCCATTAAAAAAAGTGTCTTTATCATTTACAGTTCTGCTACAGGAACACTCAAAAGATTTCCAATACATTACGGTCAATTGCAATTTTAGGGGCATTCATCTATTTCAAGCACAATACCGTCTTACCACATAAGTTAGGTAATGGTCCGACCACGGTCACGTGCCTCCCTCAAGAACTATGCCAAAAGTCGCCAAGCTTGGCGACTTTTGTTGTACGTGTGTGTATATTTAACTCTCAAACCTCAAAAACTATTATGAAATTTTATATATAAGATTGTTGTAACATCTAGTTGTGCATCTCGATTTTTGGTTCCAATCTACTGGAGAGTTTATTTACAGGACCACCGAAAAGAATTTCAGTACTTTAATGTCTATGGACATCTTCAATATAATACAATTGTAGACAGTGATTGTTTGGTACATGCCCAAAATCTCGCCGACTGTCCTCGACTTTGGAGAGTTTTGCCGAAATGTCGCCAAATTTGGCGATAGTCAGTCATTTGGATCATGCCCAAAGTATCGCCATTTGTCATCGTTCTTGGCGAGTTTTGGCGAAATATCGCCAAATTTGGCGATAATCTGTCATTGTTTGGTCCATGCTTAAAATCTCGCCATTTGACGTCGACATTGACGAGTTTCGCCGAAATATCGCCAATTTTAGCGCCAAAAATTATTTCGTATTTTGTATAACTCTAAAACTTTAACCCGTAGAATTTTGAACTTTTGTATTTAGAACTATATTATAACATCTAACTGTTTTCAATATCTTTTTTGACAGCAATCGACTGGGAATTTATTTATAGGGTGAGCCAAATGACTTTAAATACATTAAGGTGTATGGATGCATTCAATTCATTGAAAGTCTGTGGTCAATTACTACTGTGGCTATCCCCAAAATCTCGCAAACTATCTCAAGTTTGTCGGCTTTTGGTGAAATATCGCCAAATAAAGTGTCAGAAGGAAATCTTTCAAATTGAACTCAGCTTGGCGATATCGAAATATTTGGCTAGAAATCGCTAAACCTTACTATTATTGATATTTTATCTCTTTCAAACAAATAAGTTTAGAGGAAGTGCGTACAAAACATTTTTATTTAATAGACTTGCAAGAAAGTCATGTATTGGACACATCAGATTTTTTAATCGAGAAATTCATTTTGTAACTCTTAACAGCATATATCACATCTGCGTCGTTTGAAATAGCACAAAACCACTAAAATACGCTGTAATGAATTACGGCCCATAGAGCGTAATGTATTTAGAATCTTTTGAGCCGTCCTGTAGATAAAATATGTAGTCGAATCGAACCGAAAGGGGAGCGGCACAAGGAGATGTTAGAACAATCCTAAATGTAAAGTTTCAACATTCTACGACCAATAGTTTTTGAGATATGCGAGTTTAATGAATTTCGCTCTATAGAGCGTAACATATTTCGAATCTTTTGGGAGGTCCTGTAGATAAACTATCCAGTCGAATGGAACCAAAAGGGGAGGTGCACAACTAGATGTTACAACAATCCAAAATATGAAGTTTCTACATTCTACGCCTAATAGATTTTGAGATATGCGAGTTTAACGAATTTCGGAACATAAAGCGTAATGTATTTCGAATCTTTTGGGCGGTCCTGTACATAAATTATCCATTCGATTGCGACCAAAAGGGGAGGTGCACAACTAGATCATAGAGCAATCCTATATATCAAATCTCAACATTCTATGACCAATAGTTTTTGAGATATGCTAGTTACATACATACGTACGTACGGACGTACAGACGGCATGGAAAAACTGGCCACAACAGACTCGCCGCTGGTCAAAATAAGTTGCAGACGCGTTTGTATGATCGTGCATGCTAGCTTACGATGAAATGTATCGAAATTATTCTTAAAATTAAATTTAGAGGTAGTCAAAATCGGTTTTTTCGTCGAAATTTGGCCCTCAAAATTTTTCGGGATCACATTACTTCCTTATACTACGTACAAGGAAGTAAAAAGCAATTGGGTACAATCTTTAATTATTAAATTGTTTTTTAAATTAGATTATTGTTAACTAGCTGCTACCCGCGACTTCGCCCACGTCGGCTTTAGAATTAGGTTCCGACAGAAATGTAGCATGTGTGAATAACAAATATTGTTGCGACAAAAAGAACTGCATTTAAATATTATTTGCTTTTTACTTGTTTCAAATGAAGTATAATGCATGTTAGTATATTTCATTTAAAATAAGAGAATATGCACAGAGTTACTAAATTTAGATTTTTTTCAGGCATTTGGCGAATAGAGACAGTTATGACAGTATTTGCGAACTGTTTTGTAAAAGAAATATTTATGCTATATGCATGAATTTTAGTCTATGTTAATCAGGAATAGAGCAGCTTTCTATGAAAAAGTTTGAGAATCGGTTCTGTAGTTACAGAGATACCCAGAGAGCGTAATGTATTAGAATTATTTTGAGTGTTCCTGTAAAGGAACTATTTATGATACATGCATGAATTTTAGCCTATAATACTCAAGAATAGTGTATGTAGCTTACTATCAGTAAAAAAAGTTTAGGAATCGGTTCAGTACTTACAGAGATGCACATAGAGCGTAATGTAATTCTTATTAGCATCCCTGTAAAAGAACTATCTGTGATATATGCATTAAAGGTAGCCTATAACACTTAGGATGCCACCAGTGTCTAAGAAGTTCTGCTCTCAAAACTGCAAGGGGGGAGGTGCCAGATTCAAACCCTGGTCGCGCCTGTCGACCTAGCCGCTCGCATGTTCACAATATCTACCCGTTTCGGCATCAGCAACTCTCTGATTGGACAATGAAAATACTTCATAACGTACAGGGTTACTATTCCCTGGCGGTATTTTTTTCTGATTTCCGTCCGCAGTAGAGAGTGTATTTATTGTTCTCAATTTTGATTTGAAGATCATCATATTATCTACGGTATGAATATGGATCCAGACCACTCATAGTCATCATTTTCAGTGTTGATGAATAGAGATGGCCATAAATTGTGTCACCCAAAATTCCCACAAGTTATTTTAAAAAATAAAAATAAGAAAGTACGGAAAATCAGCAATTAGCTATCATAAAAATCATTCACCATGATGATGAATAACATAGCATTTACTGTTAAATTTCAATCTCAGTTAACTGCAAGTTTCACTGTTTACGATTATGTATGTCTGTGGATTTCTGGTCGGTGGAGTTGATTGAACTGTATTTTCAATATATTATTTATAAAGGGTGGTAAAACGCTTTAATACTTTATCTATAAGATATACGTGGGCAATGTCAGTTGAAAAAGTGTTCAAAATAAGGTACGAAAAAAGAATACATTAAGAAAAAATTCTTGATAATTTTCAAAAAGTTACACGTTTTAAATTTGTATACAACCCCCGCCCCCAACAAAAAATTTCTGTGCACCATTATGCTTAAAACTCATGTGCCAATACACTAATGAAGTGATGGACAAATTTTGAAAATTTTACCCTAAAATGTGTCAGATATGAAGATAAATATATGCTGACTTAAACCACTTTTCAATGCCTCTAAAATGGAAAAAAATTGCATTTCTCGGGCATTACAGAAATTAAGAAAGAACATCAGGTTTATTGCTAGCGTGCAAAAAGTCTTTGTTTAAATATCTCGTTTTGAGACGTTTTATGTTGAAAGGCTGAAATTTTGTACATACTACATTAGTATTGGAGGGCACATTTTGCTAATCAAGATTTTTTTGTACGAGGTAGTATACAAATTTAAAATGTGTAACTTTTTAAAAATTAATGAGAAAAACATTTTATTACCTTATTTTTTACATTTTTTCACTTTACATTGCTCATTTATCTGTTATAAAAAGAGAATTAAAGCCGGTTCCCACCTTTTTTGATCACTCTGTATATTACAGGATTTTTAAATTAGAAATTTTAAAAAACGATATAAGAACTGTTAAATAACTATAAAATGTACTATTTATTGTGAATGAATATTATGCTTAAAAATAACACATTGTAATGTGGAAATAACGCTGTCAAACTCTGTTATAAGGAGGATGAAGGGTCAGGGACATTTTGCTCGTTAAATCGAAGTGCTCGTAATAACCGGGTTTACAGTAAATTTAGATCTTTAAAGAATAATTTAAACACCATCATTAAATCTTTTCTCGCAATAATTAACCGAGTTCGATTGCATAGACGTCTAATCGCAAATGCATTGATAATTTAAAAAAATCTGATGTGTCCAACACATGACTTCCTTGCACGTCTATTAGATCAAAAATATTTTCGAAGCACTTCCTCTAAACTTATTTGTTTGAAAGAGATAAAATATCAATAATAGTAAGGTTTAGCGATTTCTAGACAAATATTTCGATATCGCCAAGCTGAGTTCAATTTGAAATATTTCCTTCTGACACTTTATTTGGCGATATTTCACCAAAAGCCGACAAACTTGAGGTAGTCTGCGAGATTTTGGGGATAGCCAAAGTAGTCATTGACCACAGACTTTCAATGAATTGAATGCATCCATACACCTCAATGTATTTAAAGTCATTTGGCTCACCCTGTAAATAAATTCTCAGTCGATTGCTGTCAAAAAAGATATGGAAAACAGTTAGATATTACAATATTTCTAAATACAAAAGTTCAAAAATCTACGGGTTAAAGTTTTAGTGTTATACAAAATATGAAATAATTTTTGGCGCCAAATTTGGCGATATTTCGGCGAAACTCGTCAATGTCGACGAAATTTGGCGAGATTTTAAGCATGAACCAAACAATGACAGATTATCGCCAAATTTGGCGATATTTCGCCAAAACTC
This sequence comes from Cheiracanthium punctorium, assembly GCA_038373885.1. Lineage (NCBI taxonomy): Eukaryota > Metazoa > Arthropoda > Arachnida > Araneae > Cheiracanthiidae > Cheiracanthium > Cheiracanthium punctorium. The sequence goes on along the minus strand of JAWZYV010016822.1, from coordinate 1,038,489 downwards.
GCCAAGAACGATGACAAATGGCGATACTTTGGGCATGGACCAAATGACTGACTATCGCCAAATTTGGCGAAATTTCGCCAAAACTCGCCAAGGTCGAGGACAGACGGCGAGTTTTTGGGCATGTACCAAACAATGACTGTCTACAGTTGTATTATATTGAAGATGTCCATAGACATTAAAGTACTAAAATTCTTTTCGGTGGTCCTGTAAATAAACTCTCCAGTAGATTGGAACCAAAAATCGAGATACACAACTAGATGTTACAACATTCTTATATATGAAATTTCATAATAGTTTTTGAGATTTGAGAGTTAAATATGCACACACGTACACCAAAAGTCGCCAAGCTTGGCGACTTTTGGCATAGTTCTTGAGGGAGGCACGTGACCGTGGTCGGAACATTACCTAACTTATGTGGTAGGACGGTATTGTGCTTGAAATGGATGAATGCCCCTAAAATTGCCATTGACCGTAATGTATTGGAAATCTTTTGAGTGTTCCTGTAGCAGAACTACAAATGATAAAGACACCTTTTTTTAATGGAGAAATTCATTTTCTAACTCTTTACAGCATACATCACTTCTGAGTCGTTTGAAATAGCCCAATACCTCTAAAAAACGCTTTGATGAATTTCGGCCCATAGAGCGTAATGTATTTCGAATCTTTTGGCGGTTCTGTAGATAAACTATCCAGTCGAATGGAATCGAAAGGGGAGGTGCACAACTAGATGTTACAGCAATCCTAAATATAAAGTTTCAACATTCTACGCCTAATAGTTTTTGAGATATACGAGTTTAATGAGTTTCGGCCCATTGAGCGTAATGTATTTCGAATGTTTTGGGCAGTCCTGTAGATAAACTATCCAGTCGAATGGAACCAAAAGGAGAGGTGCACAACTAGATGTTACAACTATCCAAAATATGAAGTTTCGGCATTCTACGCCTAATAGCTTTTGAGTTAGGCGAGTTTAATGAATTTCGGCTTATAGAGCGTAATGTATTTCGAATCTTTTGGGCGGTCCTGTACATAAACTATCCATTCGATTGCCACCAAAAGGGGAGGTGCACAACTAGATCATAGAACAATCCTAAATATCAAATCTCAACATTCTACGACCAATAGTTTTTGAGATATGCGAGTTACATACATACGTACGTACGTACGTACGTACGTACAGACGGCATGGAAAAACTGGCCACAGCAGACTCGCCGCTGGTCAAAATGAGTTGCAGACGCGTTAATATGATCGTGCATGCTAGCCTACGATAGGATGCATCGAAAAAAATTTTTAAATTAAATTTAGAGGTAGTCAAAATCGGTTTTTTTGTCGAAATTTGGCCCCCAAAATTTTTCGGGATCACATTACTTCCTTATACTACGTACAAGGAAGTAAAAAAACAAAAAAAAAAAACATAAAAAAAAAAAAACATGAAAGAAAAAATCTTTTCGTTTTTAAAATTATTTGGCGCTTTCATACAATTGATTAATCGCCAAGTCTGGTAATCCCGTCAACTCTGTTCCCTTGTCCAATCACAGAGTTGATGGTGCCGAAACGGGTAGATATTGTGAACATGCTAGCCGCTCCCAGTTTCCCGTGGTTTTCTAAAAAACCTCGCATAAATACGGGCTAGGATCCCTTAGAAAATCCCCCACAGAGGAATTTTCCATATAGGCCTAGGACCCTAGTGCAGTCAATCGGTGATAATCCAAAAAGAAAAAATCTGATGTGTCCAACACATGACTTCCTTGCACGTCTATTAAATAAAAATGTTTTCTACGCACTTCCTCTAAACTTATTTGTTTGAAAGAGATAAAATATCAATAATAGTAAGGTTTAGCGATTTCTAGCCAAATATTTCGATATCGCCAAGCTGAGTTCAATTTGAAAGATTTCCTTCTGACACTTTATTTGGCGATATTTCTGCAAAAGCCGACAAACTTGAGATAGTTTGCGAGATTTTGGGGATAGCCACAGTAGTCATTGACCACAGACTTTCAATGAATTGAATGCATCCATACACCTTAATGTATTTAAAGTCATTTGGCTCACCCTATAAATAAATTGTTAGTGGATTGCTGTCAAAAAAGATATTGAAAACAGTTAGATATTATAATATAGTTCTAAATACAAAAGTTCAAAATTCTACGGGTTAAAGTTTTAGAGTTATACAAAATACGAAATAATTTTTGGCGCCAAATTTGGCGATATTTCGGCGAAACTCGTCAATGTCGACGACATTTGGCGAGATATTAAGCATGGACCAACAATGACAGATTATCGCCAAATTTGGCGATATTTCGCCAAAACTCGCCAAGAACGATGACAAATGGCGATACTTTGGGCATGGACGAAATGACTGACTATCGCCAAATTTGGCGACATTTCGGCAAAACTCGCCAAAGTCCAGGACAGTCGGCGAGATTTTGGGCATGTACCAAACAATCACTGTCTGCAATTGTATTATATTGAAGATGTCCATAGACATTAAAGTACTGAAATTCTTTTCGGTGGTCCTGTAAATAAACTCTCCAGTAGATTGGAACCAAAAATCGAGATGCACAACTAGATGTTACATCAATCTTATATATAAAATTTCATAATAGTTTTTGAGGTTTGAGAGTTAAATATACACACACGTCACTAAAAGTCGCCAAGCTTGGCGACTTTTGGCACAGTTCTTGAGGGAGGCACGTGACCGTGGTCGGACCATTACCTAACTTATGTGGTAAGACGGTATTGTGCTTGAAATGGATGAATGCCCCTAAAATTGCCATTGACCGTAATGTATTGGAAATCTTTTGAGTGTTCCTGTAGCAGAACTGTAAATGATAAAGACACCTTTTTTAATGGAGAAATTCATTTTCTAACTCTTTTCAGCATATATCACTTCTGAGTCGTTTGAAATAGCCCAATACCTCTAAAAAACGCTTTGATGAATTTCGGCCCATAGAGCGTAATGTATTTCGAATCTTTTAGGCGGTTCTGTAGATAAACTATCCAGTCGAATGGAACCGAAAGGGGAAGTGAACAACTAGATGTTACAACAATCCTAAATATAAAGTTTCAACATTCTACGCCTAATAGTTTTTGAGATATGCGAGTTTAATGAATTTCGGCCCATTGAGCGTAATGTATTTCGAATGTTTTGGGCGGTCCTATAGATAAACTATCCAGTCGAATGGAACCAAAAGGGGAAGTGCACAACTAGATGTTACAACTATCCAAAATATGAAGTTTCGAAATTCTACGCCTAATAGTTTTTGAGTTAGGCGAGTTTAATGAATTTCGGCCCATAGAGCGTAATGTATTTCGAATCTTTTGGGCGGTCCTGTACATAAACTATACATTCGATTGCAACCAAAAGGGGAGGTGCACAACTAGATCATAGAACAATCCTAAATATCAAATCTCAACATTCTACGACCAATAGTTTTTGAGATATGCGAGTTACATACATACGTACGTACGTACGTACAGACGGCATGGAAAAACTGACCACAATAGACCGGCCGCTGGTCAAAATGAGTTGCAGACGCTTTTATATGATCGTGCATGCTAGCCTACGATGAGATGCATCGAAAAAATTCTTAAAATTAAATTTAGAGGTAGTCAAAATCGGTTTTTTAGTCGAAATTTGGCCCCAAAAATTTTTCGGGATCACATTACTTCCTTATACTACGTACAAGGAAGTAACAATGATACTCAGGAATAATGTAACTTTTAATCAGTGAAAAAAGTTTTAGAATCGGTTTAGTAGCTACAAAATTTCCATAGAGCGCAATGCATTAGAATTATTTTGAGTGTCTTTGTAAAAGAATTATTCATGCTATATGCTTGAAAGGCTGCCTGTATGTTAATCCAGGACATAAGCTATTTTCATTACAAATTTTTTCAAATCCGTTCAACCATTTTTGTGTGATCCAGTCAAAAACATCCAAACACACAAACGTACACATTTATATTATTGGTAGGATTTGGAAATTTATGAACTTTAAGAAACACATCTGGATTTTTCTTGGTACTTACGTATTATCCCAGCGGTCATTCCCGCCAAACTGTTTTATCGTCAAATGGGTTGCCAAACTTTAGCCAATCGAATTCAAAACCATTAACAATTTCATGTGCCCGGCATTTATTTCGGCAAAAAATCGCTTGTCTTGGCGGACCGCCGGGATAATACATAAGTACCCTTTTCTTTACTTATGCTTTTTAATTTGGCGTAAAATCAACATAATTTCCATGTTTTTCAAATGCATGTGATTTTTCAAATAGAATTTCTGCTTTATTTCAAAAGCATAAATAATTTTGTGCGGGCGATAAAACGGCTTTTAATTAATAGTTTGAAAAGTAGTTAAAATTTCAAAATTTTGAGCCTCAGGTGTACTTTACCGAAGTTATGGGCTCAATCATGCTCAAATTTTCAAAGCTCTGCTTTCTATAGATTTGTCTGGAGAACATTCATTTTTATTATTACAGATAGATAGATTTGGCATAAAACTGGCTTAATTTCCGTGGTATTTAATGTTTTTCAGATGCACGCGCGCTTATTTATTGAAGTAATATCATTCTTGTTAGCTCAAAACATGAATCATTTGATACGGGCGAAACTCGCCAACCCTGGCAATGTAAAAACGGTTTTTAAATAATAATTAAAAAAGTAATTAAAAATCTAAAATTCTAATAACCAACTCCAGGGTCCCCTCTATATCTAAACCAAAATGCATCCTAATCGATTCAGCGGTTTAGGCGTGAAAGCGTCATAAACAAACAAACTCACTTTCGCATTTATAATTTTAGTTAGGATTATTTCCGTACTTACGTTGTATTCCGGCAGTCTGCCAAGACGAGCGATTTTTCGCTAAGATAAATGCCGAACACATGAAATTATTAATGGTTTGGAATACGATTGGCAACTGTTTGCTAGCACATTTGACAAAAAAGTGCTTTGGCTGAATTGACCGCCGGGATAATACGTAAGTATCATTTCATTAATTATTAAATACACTCAACTTGTTTCAGAAATGGGGACTTGTCTCCAATTCTATGTTCAAAAATCTGTTCACCTTAGGTGGTGGTGAACAGATTGAACTACACCCATGGGCGCCGGCAGAATATTTCCCAAGGGGTTGCAAAGACTACTCCAGGGGCACAAAGACTACTTCAACATATGGTTACCATGTTGGAAAGAGCAAAAAAGCAAGGGAAAATACTGCATACAAAAATACAGGGGGGGGGAATTGCCCCCCCCTGCCCTATACTGCTGGTACCCATGACTACACCTAGTTGCATGAGGGGCACTGGTTGTATGTTTACGAACAAACGCTTTAGCTAAAAACTATGCTAAAAACAGACGATAACATTCTGGATGATTGAATAAACCAGAAAAATGTATGTGCAAGTCACGTAGATAGAAATCAGTTTTAGTTTATGTGAAAATGTTACCGAGGTTAATTCTACAAATTGAATTTAACAAGGACAGTCCCCAAATAAATATAGATCTTTTTTTCATTTTGTCCCCAAAAATACTTCTTGAGGACGCGAAAAGTCCCTTAAATTTAAAGATTTGTACTATTTCCCTGGAAGTTTCCGTTTAGTTTATTTCTTTCATTAAAAACTGGAGAGAAAAAAAAATCTGAAACACTTTCAGATTTTAAATACGCACCAAAGTGCTATATATTAAAAGCGTATCATAGTTTATGCGGCGTCCCTATTTTTCTTCCTTATTCCGTTAAGTTGGAGAGTGTATCATTATACATGACTGTGCCGTATTTTTCTTCCTTGTTTCATAAAACCCATCTTTGAAATCGAATTCTATATGAAAATGGTCTGCTAAAACTGTTTTACAGTCTTCGCCAAGCATATTCCATTTGTACTTCACCGTTTTAAATAGAATTTGGAATGTGCATCCTAATCCAGTAGTGTGCCGTGTTTGTCTTTCTTGAGTTGATTTCTACTTTAACACCCCCACTCTCGCCAAGGTGGAGATAATTAAACATATGCAATTACCACGACGATTTTTTGTATGTGGCAACCGTAATTTAGAATTAAAATGGCGATTTGGAACAACATGTAAGTAGAGCATTCCGTTACATTTTTATATATTTTGGGTTGCCAATTAATGCCGTTTTAATAATTAACTGTCTTTAATAATTAAATTCTTTCACTGGCTCGTTTATCGTTAATTTAGTTTTTATATAGTTCTTTTGGGAGCGTTGAAACTTTGCATGTGTCCTAGAGACGCATGACTGCAAAGCTCGCCAAATTGCGGGATTTTTTAGCTTGGCGAGAGCGGGGACGTTAAAATAGGAATCAACTCTTGCTTGTATCGGGGCCTTCGCAATTAGTAACGGGCCTGCGCGTGTATTTTGAAGAGCCATCCAAAGAGGCCTACGGATGCTCGAGTCTTCACATATACATCAGGCATTTCTTAAGCTTCCCAGTGCTTTCAAACGTTATTTAATGTAGTTTTAAGTAGTAATTGTGTTACTAATTCAAGTACGAACTCATGATTAATTTGTTTGCTATGATAAATATTGACATTAAGAAAATAGATGCATATAATTTGAAGGAAAAACAAAGTAGCGCTTACTCTCATGATTCACGATTGCTTATTTTAGTTTCACAAGTGGATATTTAATATACTTTAAAATAACTAAATACACAAATGAGAAAGACATTTTTATAATGAATATTTCATGAACGTAGTCGTATTTCCTACGTTATTTTAAACAATTCAACATTAATCTTTAGCAAATGATGTATTGAAGCGCATTTCAGTGTTTTCGGGATATCCTGTATATTGGAGAAAATTAATAAAATACGCTCTATAGCCCGAAACCTGAATTAATTATTCTTTAATAAAGATATTTCATATAGTAGATGTTATTCTTTTGTCGCTTTCTCAATCGAACTTTGGAATTGAGCAAGCATAATGAACGCTTGTACAAAATATTAACTACATTTGAAGTTTCTGTATAAACGGGCAAAAATCAATAATTTATAATTTACTGTATTTCTGCACTGTACCAGATGCAAGTCTTAATCACATAATCAAGGCATATATAACTGATAAATATCATTTTCAACTGGCAAAATTAAATTGTCTAAATAGTATCACAACGTCATGCTTATTTACAAGAATAAAAAGTACTCAAGTAATACGATTTCTGATTAAAATAATTTATTTATAAATAACACATGAGTAATTATTCACTAAACATGATTTACATACATATTTTTAGAATTTCTAAATACATTATAAGCGTTCACTTACTTTTACATTCAGAGCAAAATGTTCGAATTTTAGGATAAATTTTCATGAAAGAAAATGGCGCAAGATTCACAAAACGATTACCTACATCTAAAGTTCTTTAGTACGACAAAAGTATAAAAAAATTGTTTTAAAATAATAAAATAATATAACATTTATAATACTTAGAATAATAAAATAGAATACTGTGACTAGGGAAAACAGGCCTCAATGATAAACTCATTTTTAGCGATGGCAACTCATAAGCAGGCCCGTTGCTTAGCGATGGCCCCGCTTGTACCGTAAAACACATCTTTGGAATCGAAATCTATCTTGAAATCGCCTACTGAAACTGTTTTACAATCTTCTCCAGGCATATTCCAACTATATCCCGTAGACATTTTAAATACTGTTTGGAATGGGCAGCCTAATCCATGAGTGTACCGTGTTTTGCTTCCTTGTTCCATAAAACACTTCTTCGGAATAGAAATCTACATTGAAATCGCCTACCAAAACTGTTTAACAATTTTCGCCAGGCATAGTCAAACTATACTTCACCTTTATAAATACCATTTGGAAAGTGTATCATAATCTATGATGTGTACCGCATTTGTCTTCTCTGTTCTATAAAACACTTCTTCGGAATTAAAATCTATATTTAAATCGCCTACTAAAACTATTTTACATATTCGCCAGGCGTTTTCTAACTATACCCAAAAAATATTTATAATAAATTGTCGTGATTTGGCACCCAGTTTAGCGATCATTTATCAAAAATTGCAAACCTTGAGCGACTTTCAACATTTCATTAACGCCTTGCCACCACCCCCCTCTCCACATTATCTGGCAAACACATTTGAAAAGTGACTCGACGCGAGAATTGTACCAAAATCGTGTCTACACAAAAAGCAAGGTTGAAATTAATAGCACTCTGGTGCTAATAACTAAAAGCGCCTTCTACCGGGGCCTTCGCAATTAGTAACGGGCCTGCGCGTGTATTTTGATGAGCCATCCAAAGAGGCCTACGGATGCTCCAGTCTTCACGTATACATCAGGCATTTCTTAAGCTTCCCAGTGCTTTCAAACGTTATTTAATGTAGTTTTAAGTAGTAATTGTGTTACTAATTCAAGTACGAACTCATGATTAATTTGTTTGCTATGATACATATTTACATAAAGAAAATAGATGCATATAATTTGAAGGGAAAACAAAGTAAGCGCTTACTCTCATGATTCACGATTGCTTATTTTAGTTTCACAAGTGGATATTTAATATACTTTAAAATAACTAAATACACAAATGAGAAAGACATTTTTAGAATGAATATTTCATGAACGTAGTCGTATTTCCTACGTTATTTTAAACAATTCAAGATTAATCTTAACAAATGATGTATTAAAGCGCATTTCAGTGTTTTCGGGATATCCTGTATTGGAGAAAATTGATAAAATACGCTCTATAGCTGAATTAAATGTTCTTTAATAAAGACATTTCAAGTAGTATATATTATTCTTTTGTCACTTTCTCAATCGAACTTAGGAATTGAGCAAGCATAATGAACGCTTGTACAAAATATTAACTACATTTGAAGTTTCTGTATAAACGGGCAAAAATCAATAATTTATAATTTACTGTATTTCTGCACTGTACCAGATGCAAGTCTTAATCACATAATCAAGGCATATATAACTGATAAATAACATTTTCAATTGGCAAAATTAAATTGTCTAAATAGTATCAGAACGTCATGCTTATTTACAAGAATAAAAACTACTCAAGTAATACGATTTCTGATTAAAATAATTTATTTATAAATAACACATGAGTAATTATTCACTAAACATGATTTACATACATATTTTTAGAATTTCTAAATACATTATAAGCGTTCACTTACCTTTACATTCAGAGCAAAATGCTCGAATTTTAGGATACATTTTCATGAAAGAAAATGGCGCAAGATTCACAAAACGATTACCTACATCTAAAATTCTTTAGTACGACAAAAGTATAAAAATTTGTTTTAAAATAATAAAATAATATAACATTTATAATACTTAGAATAATAAAATAGAATACTGTGACTGGGGAAAACAGGCCTCAATGATAAACTCATTTTTAGCGATGGCAACTCATAAGCAGGCCCGTTGCTTAGCGATGGCCCCGCTTCTACTCAGAGAAACAATGAAATTCGATCCCTGAAAACATTTGTTGTCATTGTGTATGTGTGTAGCGTGACATTCAATAAAGTATTCGACTATGAGTCAAATTTCCCATTTCAATTTTGTTAATGATTAATCACTTTTCATGTAGAATCATGCTTTCAATATGAAATTGACGTACGAAATTTTTCTTGCACTCGAATACTTTTTTTTAGTGGGTGTTCATGAAAAATTATCACAAAAGGAGCCAATTTAAAAAGCAATGTCTTCTGAAAAATACATATTCTATGCCAAGAGTTAAATTTTAAATAAATTGCGATATTTAGCATGATGTTCCTTTCATATTTCTGGTTTCAATAAACATTTATAAATGAAAATGAATGAAATAATTCCATTAATTTATTAGAAATAAGAATACACAGTTGATATAAAAAGCTATTAGAGTTCATTTTTAGATATCAAAGTCAGTCAAGATTTAAAGTATGGGTATACTGGTATACACCCTCCAAAAAATGTATTCGAGTAACAGATAAATTTCGTACGTTTGTTTCGTATATTTAAAATTATTTATCATAGAATATGAATTAGGCTATGTATAAATATGACTTTCTATATTTCCGTCAAGTTTTACGTTTTTCAAAAACTCAGTTATTATTCGCAAATCTAAAATAGAAAATTTATCCCTTACTGGAATACTTTTTTGGAGGGTGTACATGGCAATATGTTATGTCCTTGAATAAGTCCCCAAAAATATTTTCCAGTGTCCCCAAGTTTTCCTGGAATTCGAAAAGAATGCTTGATTTGTCCCCAAAATACTGTTTATTAATATGGTTGCCTTAATTTAACTACAAAATTTACGGAAATATTTATAAAATACATAGCAAATGGAAAAGTCTGATGATGCAGATAGGACATACTGCTGGTCATTTACCGATTAAACCGGGAAGTAAATATGAACGTGATTTAAAAAGGTGAGAAACAAAGGCTTTGTAAAGCTGTGGGAGGTTTACAATTTTTTGGTCGGCTGCCGAGGGAGTAGGTCGTGTTCCGCTCAACTCCGCTCTTCGCCCGGCTGTTGTTCCTTCGCCGGTTTGTTGTTTTCGTGCTTCGTGGTCGCTTCGTGGCCACGGGGTCGAGCTTTTCTTTTTTCTCGTGTTGTCTCCGCTCTTAGCGTGCATCTTGTGGTTTCGTTCCGCTTGCTGCGTTCTTCGTGAAAGGTAAGCCTGCTGTAATACTTCTTTTCCTTCCCCTTGAGCTGTCGGTGTCGGCTCGGGGGTCTGTTAAGTCCGCTTGCGCTTTGCGCCTTGGGAATGCTTCCTAGCGGCTCTTTCCCCCCCCCCTTAACGCTGCCAATGTTTCTCCCCCTTCAACTAACATGGAAACCGAAGGTTCGGAGGATGAAGTCCGACAGGGGTGGTCAGTCGAGAACTTTACGTGTCGCAATTCAGCTCCGGCTCTCGAGCTACTTCAAGCTGCCGCGTCGGAAGGTCTACAAAAAATCACCATATTTATCGAAAGCCCGTCCGGGGGAATTCCCAAAATAAATCCCAAGCAATTGAAGCTTAGCATATGCGCCTATGTCCCCCACCACGCAGATATCGAGTTTTTAAAACTCACTAAACAGGGCCGCATTGTTGCAGTCACACAATCGGTCGTGGCCGCCAGTGAACTTCTAAACGTCACATCCTTGGGTGACACTCCTGTGGTGCCCAGGGTTCAAATGGAAACAATAACAACTCGGTTCAAATTACACGACATCTCTCTCGAGGTTACCCCACAAGACATCGCGGAAGAGCTCTCTGAGGGGGGCATGCACATTTACGAAGTCCGCCGATTTGCCAACCACCAGCAGGGTCTTGTAACCCCCATCACCACAGTACTGGTCACAAAATTAGGCACTTCCCTCCCACGGGAGGTGAAGCTCTGGTTCGGCTTCTATAGAATTTCTATGTTTGTGAACCGTCCTCGGCAGTGCCCCACTTGCTACCAATTTAATCACAGCCCGCAATCCGCAGATTTGTGCCAGGTGTGCCGTATCTCACACTGGGGAGTGCACGGTTGGCTCTCCTACGTGCACTAATTGAAAAGGTGCCCACTGCGCTACGGACAGATCCTGCCCACAGTATAACGAAGAAGTTTGCATCCAAAGGTTCAAATCTGAGAACCACCTCACCATTGCTGAGGCGCGTAGACAATACAAGAACCAGGGAAAGCAATCGTACGCCGCCAAGGCGGCCACAAAACCACCTGTATCCTCTCCACCCTCAGAGTACATCACCAAATCCGACTTAAGCGAAGCCTTAGCTTCCCTTTCTGAACAAATTATCTCCATAACTCACGCGGCCTTGGAGGCCCAAGCTGCGACTTTCCAAGAAATGATCGCTCAAACAACACAGTCAATGGTCAACATGGTAAATTCAATTCAACAAACAGTCACTGCCTTAGTGCAAGCTTACCCTTCACTTCCAACTCCTTCCTTCACTCATAGCACTGATACTAACAGCCCAGTTAAGTCTAGACCCTCTGCCCCTAAAAAACTTCGTCCTGCTCTTAATCCTACTGTTCCTCCAGAAGTGAATTTGGGCGCGGTCCCTCCTTCTTCTAGCTCGGATAAGCCTAGTCTCGATGCCTCCTCTCGGTTGCCTTTGCCGTCGCGGGGTCGCATTAAGTGAGCCCTTGGCTCGGCGTTTTTTTTTTTTTTTTTTTCTCTCTCCCTCCTCTCTTTTCGTTTCTCTCGTCGGCCCCTCGCCTTTTCGGTTCGGGCGCCTTTCGGGTTTCTTCCCTTTTTTTTTTTTTTTTTTCCCTTCATGGCGGTCTCTTTAACTCACTGGAACATTCGATCGGCTCGTGCTAATCGTCATTGGTTGCTCCATTCTCTTTTCTCGTCGGCTCACATTGTCGCCCTCCAGGAAACTTGGCTATCTGCCACGGTTCCCTTCAGCGTCCCCGGCAAAGTTTCATACCGTTCGGATCGGCCGTCTGGCAGAGGGGGAGGTTTGCTTACTGCGGTGTCCCCCTCCCTCCAGTCTCGCCTGTTGCATCTCCCCGTTCGCTCCTCGGCTACGGAAGTTCTGGTCGTGGAAGTGAAGATTTCCCCTGCGGTTTGGCTCCAAGTCGTGAACTTGTACTCCCCTCGTGGAGAGTTTGAACATTCGTGGTTGGAGCATCTCTTTGAGCTGTGTACCCCTCCGTTCGTCATTGTCGGCGACTTCAACACCTGGCACTCGTCCTGGGACGCGTGCAGGGATTCCCCCCGCAGCGACGTGCTTGCTGAATGGATTGCCGAGAACCCCATCTGCTTGCTCAATCTGGACACTCCGAGCCACGTCTCCCGCCATGGGTCCTCCCTCATCGACTTGTCGCCTCACCATGGCACAGTGGTTATATCACTGGAAATGGTAGACGGGCGAAGTGTGAAGGTTCCGGGTTCGGGTCCCATCGCGCGTCCGTCGACCTAACCGTTCGGAGTTTTCCGTGGTTTTCTCCGAAACTTAGCGTAAATACGGGTTAGGACCCCTTAGAAAGACCCCCACGGAGGGCACCCCACCCTTCGACCTAGAGCCCACTCGGAGCTAATCGGTCGTAATCCTACACACACACACACACACTCATCGACTTGTCCCTCGTATCTATGGACCTGTCCCCTATAACTACCTGCAAGGTCCACCCGGACACCTTCGACAGCGATCACCGTCCCGTCCCCGTCACGCTTTCCATTTCTACCAACGGCCCTGGTGGGCAGTACGCCCACTTGCGGGTGCGCTACGACTATCGCCTGCTCCAGTCCCGGCTTAACGGCGCTCTGAAGGAGTCCCCTCCCGCTGACTACCAGGACTTCCTTCAAACATGCTCAGAAAGTCTTGCTCAGGCTTCCAAATCGACCATCATCCATCCACGCAGTGGTGCTCCTTGGTGGAACAGCAAATGTAGTTTCCTTCTGGGTCAGAAGAGGAAATTTTTGAGAAAGGCGAGAACCAGGCTGTCGCCCCAGTTCTGGGCTCAGTATAAAAAGTATTCGGCTTTGCTCAAGCGGGAAATACGCTCGGCGTCCCGTCGGCATTGGTACGAGACCTGCAGGTCCGCGAGCGGTTCAGGCTCGATCTACAAGATCATAAAGGCCTTACGTAGACTCCACACCGCTTCTCCTACCTCCCACAGACTGATACTTCTGCCCGGCAACCGGTCCCCCTCGGATCGCGACATTGCAATGGCCTTTGCTGAGGCATTCTCTAGGCCTGCCCCGTCCTCCTTTATCCCCCTGGACTTCAGCCGCATCACCGACAGCCTTCACCGGCCCTTCACGCTTACTGAACTCGAGTCCGCCATCCGGGCGTCCTCCAATGGTTCCCCTGGCAAGGACCGCCTCTCCATTCGCCTGATTCGGAGCCTGGACGACAACGGTCGTCGGGTGCTGCTCCAGATCATTAACGACTCGTGGAACACCGGCTACATTCCCCCGTCGTGGAGAGAGTCAATTATCTTCCCGATTCCCAAGCCCGGGCGTCCCACGGACAGTCTCTCCTCCTATCGCCCTATCTCACTTACCTCGGTTCCTGCGAAAATTACTGAACGGATGATCCTCAGTCGCCTCACGTACTGGTCCCTTCAGAACTCTCCGTTCCACGAATATCACTTTGGGTTCCTTCCCTTCAGAGATTGCACCGCTGCCCTTGCGAGACTCTACGACGACTTACTCTCGCTTCGGAGGCAAAAGAAACACGTGGTCCTGGTCTCCCTGGATCTGGAAGCGGCCTACGACTCGGTCTGGCATGACGGCCTCGCCTTGAAACTTCTGACGGCTGGCCTCAACGGGCAGCTTGTACGGTGGATTTTCACCTTTATTTCGCAGAGAACTTCCCAAGTTAAGTGGGGGGAGGGTTGCTCCCCCCCCCGCCCGTGGTTGGTTGGGGTCCCTCAGGGCTGTGTTCTGTCACCCCTGTTATTTTCCTTTTACATGCGGGACATTTTTGAAGCCGTTCCCTCCAACACCTCCTGTCTGCTCTATGCTGACGACATTTTTTTGTACGCTGCCAGCACCTGCTACGACACGGCGCACAGAAACCTCCAGGAAGCGATACATTGCGTCACTCAATGGGGCTCGTACTGGAATTTGCGGGTTAGCCCCGAAAAAAGTCAGGCAATGAACTGTTCTAATAAACGTCGGAAACCGGACTATCCCTTCTCCATCAATGGACAAAGCATCCCCTGGAATACGGAGATGCGCATTCTTGGCCTCCAGTTTTCCGCTAACCTGTCGTGGACCAGCCATCTCGCGCTCCTCCGGAACAAGGGGTTCGCCCGGCTTAACGCTTTCAAGAGCATTGCTAGTGTCTCTCAGGGCATCTCCACTCGGCACCTGCGTTTACTGGCCCAGGCTACAATACTTTCTCCCTGCTCGTTTGGCAGCCCCCTACACTCTTCCGCCGGGTTGTCGGCCAAAAAGAAATTGGAACCCCTGCTGAATGCTGCTCTCAGGATTGCCACAGGTCTCCCCAAATGGACCCCTCTCCTCCTGCTGCGTAGGGAAGCGAAATCTTTGCCTCTCAGTGAATCTCACGCCCTGATGAGGGATAGGTTCCTGATTCGCCACCTTGCCTTAGGCTCATTCTCCCCTTTCTAGCTTGATTCCCTCGCTTCCGCGAGTACTGGGTCCCATTTCGTATCCCAAAGCTCTCTATTCTCGACAGGCTCCAACTTTCAGTTTCTCACATTATTAAGTGGGAGCTTCCCCTCCCCTCCACGTCACTTAATCTGAAGATTTCGACGAACGATTTCCCCTTCCAGTCGACGTTTCTCGATGAGAACAGAGCCAGACAACTTTTCCGTGCCGAGTTACCTAGGTGGAATGGCTGGCAGCTGATTGCTACTGATGCTTCCAAGAGCTCTACTCGTACCAGTATCGCATATTTCGACCTGACCCTGGGGTCGGGCCGCTCCAAAGCCATTCACACAGTCAACTCTATTTTTTCGGCAGAGGCTCTGGCCATCTGGCTGGCGCTGCAGTGTCCGCCCTCGGCGGGTAGCCTTGTGCTCTTTTCAGACAGCCTCTCTGTTCTTCTGGCACTTAAAGCGGCCAACTACAAATCCGCAGCGACGATTTTAAAAGTCCACAACGAGATTGTGGCAAAACTAACTCTCTTCTCGAACATTCATCTTGTGTGGGTCCCGGGCCACCGTGGACTCACCGGTAACGTGGGAGCTGCGGAAGCTTGCCCTCCCCCGGCGGGGTGAGGTTTTACTCTCCCGTCTGCGCACCCGGACCCTGCCTACTAGAGCGGTGCTCTTTCGCTTTGGATTAGTCTCGTCTCCTCTGTGCCCTGAATGCGATGTCCTTGACACTGCCGACCACCGCCTACTGGATTGCCGCCTCTTCCGAAGCCAGCGCCGAACCCTGTTCGCTCGCCTCCACATCCATCAGCAAGACGCGTCGTTTGAAAACATCTGTGACTTAGCCGTCCATGGCAGCAGCCGCGCTCTGCACCTCGTTGCTTTTCTCCTGGCCACTGACTGTTCCTAGATTATGACTGCTTGAACTTGGATATTCAGGGGTGCAAAGCCATTCGTAGAATGCAGCTACATACCCCAGATCACCGTCAACCAACAACAACAAAGCTGTGGGAGGTAACATGTTCGCGCTCTAAATCGTGTTATGGCCTAGATAAGATTGCGATTGTGTTGATTAAGTTGATAATTCAAAACATCAGGTGTTTGTGATATATGTTAGTTTTTTCTGCATCTTTTGAAAATTTTCGCAATTGATCGCATTAAGGAGGATTCAATCAATTAGCGTCGATCACATATGTTGTGTATTTTGTTTCGAGATTGTACTGAGGCTCTAAAGGGCCTTTCGTTTAAAGAGCAAGTCATTTCTTAAGGTATTTACTGTTTATCAGCTGCGAACCATCATGCCTCGTGGAACGAGCGATCATTTCAAATTTTACGAATTGTGTTGTCTGTTCTGTTGCCCGCCCTGTCCCACCCATATTGCTGCAAAATTAGCCTTTGTACCTCCCGAACCGACGTATTCTCTGAAACAAGAAGACGGATCTGGGTCCAACTACTCGTTATATCTCAACAGCAAAGCCGAATGGCAGTTCACCAACGAAGAACTCAAACTCATGGAAGTGTTTTATACGAGGACTTCCAAAGGGAACCAAATCGCGTGCATGTTTGCCAAATGCACACCTCTGGCAAAACACACCATCCTCTTCAGCCATGGCAATGCTGTCGATCTCGGACACATGAGCAGCTTCTATGTGGGTTTAGGTTCCCGTATCAACTGTAACATATTCAGTTACGACTATTCTGGCTACGGACAGAGCGAGGGGAAACCCTCGGAAAAAAATTTATATGCCGACGTTGACGCTGCTCGGCATGCGTTACAGACTCGCTACGGAGTAAGACCCGAAAACATAGTTCTTTACGGACAGAGTATAGGAACAGTGCCCACAATTGATTTAGCATCCAAATATGAAGTAGGTGGGGTTATTCTTCACTCGCCGCTAATGTCAGGGATGAGAGTTGCCTTTCCAAACACAAAACGTACCTGGTTTTTTGATTCCTTTCCTAGGTGAGCTGGCACTTTTGTTGCAATTGTTGTGGTTATATATTTGTGTCTATTATTCTTAACGAACAAGTTTAGGTGGTTAATCTAAGCATTCAAAATGCAAAATATTAGTTGCTAAATTTTCTGAGGAGAAACTTACAGTTGATCTTATCTGTTTTACACTTAAACTAACCCGTGTTTAAATAATGTTAATCTTTAATTTGAATTGCCACATCAATATTTTAAATACAGTAGACCCTCTTTAACAAGGTAAATGCATTACGTGTTGTAGGAGTAACTTGTACATGAGCATCACCAGCAGTGTTAGCAGGCAGTACAGAAACATCTGTCTCATTTATTTAGTCTGCTATAGGAAAAAGATTGCAAGTTTTTCTTCATGTTGTTAAACAAAACCCTCGTATATGAACCCATAGGATGCTGGGGTTTACTGTATCAACCTAATTATAAAATTTCAAAAGGGAATTTTCCATTTTCATCCATTTTAAATTTCAAGACCATAGTCAGGAACAGTGGCGTCGCGTGGGGGGGTGCGGGGGATGCGGGCCGCACCGGGTGACACCAACAGAGGGGGGTGACACCAAAAAAAAAAGAAAAAAATGCCGCTTTATTTATTTATTTATTTTAATTAATTTGAAAAAAGACCTGATTTAATGATGTAAAAAGTATCCGAGAGAAAAATTAAGAACAAATATATGAAAGAAACATATTCTGTGTACCTGTAGAAATAAAATGTGTTCCTTCATCTCAACTTTTTTTTTCCAGTTTAAAAATTTTCCATATTTCCCCCATAAAACAAGAATACGGCAGGTTGTTCTCAACTTATGTGTAGTCATTTCATCTGTATGTTTCGCTTTTAACCAGGGGCTAACTATGAACACTTTCTCTTGCTATTTTAGGGGGGGAGATCTTGAAAAGGGGTGCGAATGAGGCGCTTGACTGAACTGGGGGGTGCCCGTCGGCTGTACTTTTTGAGCGTTGGACAGTCTATCCGGTGTGTCTTCCATATGGGTGTGAAAATGTTTGCACTTCAAAGGGTGAAAAGCATACTCCTGATTATTATTATTATTATATTTTTTTAAGTACGAAACACACTAACGTAAATGCACTGACGGTTGAAAAATGGAAACATGGATTCGCGCGTCAAAATGAAAGGTTTCGAAGGACGACGCCAAGAAGGTATCTGAAGATGTTCTCAGAATTCTGAGAAGGCTGACCGATCATTCATATAGTTTAGTTCGTTTATTGTGTAAAAGTACTATTTTTCAAACGCAAGTCCTGCTTATTTATTTCTTTTGGCCAAATTCAAAAGTAAATAAATTTTATGTGCAATGTACGAGCAATGTGGAACTTTACACAGCAATATGCAAGGCGGTTCAAAACTCTATAAATTGTAGGGGCGATAGGACATTATATTATGTGCCCTATATCCCGTAAAGTTTGTATAGGGAGTTTAGAATCACTCCCTATATTCAGTCAAAAAGAATCTGTAATGTATATTCAGATGTCTGTATATTCTGTATATTCAGTCAAAATTTTATCGATTTTCAGTACTTTTAAAAGGTACAAGAACTCTTAAGTAAAGCAGTTTTGTAGTGAGTGTTGAATGAAACAACTGGTTTCAATGAAATGATTCTCATGAGACATTAAATTTCAAGTGTGTAGATAATTTAACGTTTAGTTGAATTAAATGCCATATTTTTATTAGCTGACAGTGTATTTGTATTAGCTGACAGTGTATTTTTATTAGTCTGACAGTGTATTTTTATTAGTCTGGTCAGTGGCGGATCTAGGATTGGGTAAAAGGGGGGGGGGCTAACTTACTGGGTATTCCAGAGTTTGGGTACACTTATCCAAGCTTGGTGACATTTGGCACGGTTTTTTTACATGTCGCCTGTATATTTTATTTTTCTGCCTGCCAGCCTGCCTATAGTATTACGTAATTGATTTTCGTGAAACGTGTGCGAATTTCTGATAAAATAAAATATTCGAACCTGCTAGGAACTTGCACTTCATAGGAAAAACAATGTCTGAAAAAAATAATTTAAATCATATCTCGTTTTCCATATCATTGCATTCCTTCTAATTATGCACCTCTTAACAAACTGCTTGATAGTAATGCATGTACATTTTGTGAGTGCTGTTCCTCTTGAAACAGCTTGTTCTGGGGCTGTGCATTTATGATTTCTACCTGATGATTTGTGCTTTCACTTTCACTAGAAAAATTATCATTTTTCGGAATTTTCATTAAATAATCACCTATATTACAACTCAATGACCGCTTTTTTGAGGCCATAATATCTGCATTTAAATTAAATTCTACACACGAACGGAGCTAGACAGAGAGCAAATGAATCACTAGAGTTTCACCCGGAAAGAACGACCAAGTAGCGATAGCAATTTCAATGGGTTAAGCTTTTGAAGCCTGCTTAGAAAGGACTGCAGTACTTACAAGAAATTCATCCACCTTCCCTAAACGTTCAAAACGAGTGTACTTTTGTATGAACAGGAAATGTCCGAAAACCAGATAAGGAAAATTAGACATAGTAATAGTATCCCTGCACTATGTACATCAGTCATAAGGTATCCCACATCAAGTACACATTAGTACAGAATCCGAGACTGCAGCGCACAAGGCGCGCGCAAAGATTGTTTATGTTTAAATTATATGTACTAATTCTCTGCCGGTGGTCGAAATTCTACCGTAAAGCATCATATTTTTTAACTTGAGGGTGAATAAAGTCCACTGTCAAGGAGTATGTCTCAAGATTCCACATCCAATGAAACCTACTAAAATGACCACCTTGGCAAAGAGACCATCTGTCTATAGTGACCACTTTTGTACAATTTCACTTTACATCCACCACACTTTTCTGTAAAGACAGTGTTCTTATAAAAATTCTATCGTATTTTGCTAAATGCAAAGGCAGCTCGAACGAGCGGGTCATAGTGATCATCTCCCTCTACCGATTTAGATTTCACACGTTCCTGTACGATTTCATACATTCAGTTTGCGTTTTGAACAATTTAAGCTAATCTGAAAATTCTAGTGGCCCCCTCCGAAAATTCAGCCTGGAACCGTCCTCGGCTAAAGGCCCTTTCTGTTCGGAGTTATAAAATCTTAAACCGTCGAATGATTGAACTCTACTTGCTGAGGCGTACCATTAACCATGAATAAAAACTTGCTGCCTCAATAAATATGCACTTTTTTCGAATCATTATCCTTGAGATTTATTTACTGTCATCGCAAAATCAGGTATATTTGGAAACTGAGTTTTTTTTAAGTATATGGTAAAAATAGTACAAGGTATTTTATAAGTGGAATCAAAATTATTTTATTGCCTGAGGTTCCAGTTCAAACTCCGCAATCAATAGCATTACGATAAATAAACTTCATGTGCATTCTTGTTCCGTTGACTATTGCTTCCTTTGTATTTAAGTTTCTCATTAGTATAACGATGCAATGAACTTTCAATACTAACATATATGGTGACAAACTATGGTATTTTTCAGTTAACCAGGCGCAAATAATGCTTTTTTTTCGGAGAAATGTTTTAAGACTACTTCTGAAACACTGTAGTTCCCCAAAACAAATCCGGAAATTTTAGTACGTATACAAAATAGCATTTATATACAGAATTCAATATAAACAAAAATATCAATATACTAAAAAGAAATTTGTATGCTTATTGGTTACATAATTTGGAATTGGAAAAAACGTGTGGAATAAAATTAAAATACGAAATTAAATTGAACTTCCAAAATATGGAAAGGGGTAAACGACTATATACTGGAAATCGCTTTAGTTTTGTAAGCATTTGGCGCAGATCACAATTATTCCGCAATTTTTCACTTGCTCCCGGCTAACCGAAAAAAAAAAGCCATTCATAGTAAAAGAATTCAAAAACTACTGGATAGATATTGATTTCATTGTCATCATAGCAAATTTTTTTATCATAGCTATGGTGATATGTTCTCTATTCATCAGATATTCGATTAAGTCAGCATTAATAAAAGTTCAATCATCATTTTTAGGTTCTATTATTACGGACTTCCGTATGTTATCTGAGAGTATGTTTTCGGAAATATTTTAATACACTTCATTAATAATATTATTTTCATTCGCTATTAATTGCTGAGGTATTTCTTCAATAATATTTTCGGAGAAATTTTGCTTTACCATATTGCGTGGCAGGAGATTGTTAAGAAATTGTCGAATTGGCGTGTTTCAGTGGAGAGTCTTTAGGACTGCAACCTGCCCTGTTCAGTTCGTTTTTCCACAGCTGTAAAACAAGAAATTTACAACACTTTGCGCACTTATCAACCCTCTAAAAAAGTCGCCTAGCACAGAGCTAAAGCACATTTTAGTCACTGGCGTTTCACCAAACTGGGGAATAATTTTACTTCTTGCAAATTTTGTTGTAATACTATAACCCTATAGTACTGCTGAAACTTAGTGTTGTTATTTCAAAATTGACACTACAATGGAACCATCGCCCGATTTGGCGCAAAAATACTGCGTGCCAAATCACTTCTCAAAATTTTTTACGCTGCACTAGCACATTACACCAAAAATTTAACATTCGCACAACCACCTCCATTCGAACTGCAACTGTGCTGAATTTCGTGTTCATCTCCGTTCGAGCTGCAATAGGGACACAAAGGTTTTCCATAGCGTATTTATATATACATAGATTTTAAGCTCCCCTTTTTACGACTTTGCAAGGGGTGAATGGACATCATCGCTCAAATACTGTTCTTTTCGCTTGCCATTAACCAACTTGCCATAACCCGTTCTGACAATCAGCTATTATTTATTCGCTATTCACGTATATATGGAAAAGGCGAGAACAACTTGGTTACTGATCATCCTTAAAAACCAAAATGTTTCAAGGGGGAGATGAAATTTCGAGCGATTCATTGGGACTCTGGGGTTTTGAAAATACCTGTAGCCTGGGAACGAAAGGGTTAAAAGCCATTGACTAAGGTCAAGTCTAAAAATCAGAGTAGCAAATGAAAAAAGTAAATTAAAATTTCAAAACAACCGATTTTTAGTCACGCAGTTTTTACTAAGCCTCAAAACTCAGTTCTATCTAGTGTAAATTCAGTTTCAATGGGGGGGGGCTATAGCCCCTATAGCCCCCCCCCCGTAGATCCGCCTCTGAGTCTGGTAATGGTATTATAAACAGGCTTTTCTACGGCTCATGGTTTTCATAGGCCTCTTGGAAAAAACACTCCATGTGGGGGGGGGGGGAGTCATTTCTGCGTCTCGTACATTACTTTGCATAGGTGGTATGGTAAGTTGCATAATAGCCTAATAACGTTTGAAAGAACCTTACTATAGTGGTTGCCACTTATTTCGGTCAGTGAGTCTCTTTAAGTCGGTGAAAATTGGCAGGGCGAAAGAACGAAATGGCCAAATTGCACTAGTTTTCTGCCGCTTACTTCGGTAGTTAGTGCTGCTTTATCCGGTCAGATAATCTACGGAGATTAGGTAAAATTTCGACTTAATTTAGGGCGAAGTGAAAAAAAGCCAATCTCAAAGATGAAAAGATGACTCATAATTGTACGGAGGTGTTACGGTGGGGGGGGGGGGTGACACCGGATGAGCCCGGACCGGGTGACACCATGCTTAGCGACGCCACTGGTCAGGAATCGATGTCAAGATATATATCCCATCCCTGAAACTTCCAAATTACTTAGCATGAAGCTTTAGGCACCATCTGTCATTAATATCTATTGATTTGTGAAAAAAAAAGCGTAGGTTCTATTGTTATAATTTGTCAGTTTTTTAATACCATATTTACTCATGTATAACATGTGCGTTTTTTCGAAAAAATTAAGGCAAAAATATACACACAGAATAATTTTTTACTTCTGCATGTAATCCACAATTTATGCTTTCATCAAAGAATTTAGTCAGAGTAAGTAATAAAAAAGGAAAAAATCTTTCTTAATATAAGTACTTGTGGCATCTTTATTCACTCATTTTATACAAAATCACTAGTAACGTTATTTTTGAACACTGCAATTCTCATTGCTACTAGTGTTATCCACAGTTCTTGTCATCACTTGCACAGTCAGTGACCACACATGTATCCAGAAAAACATTTGGGGGGTGGTAGGCGGTATCGAAATGGAAAAAAAAAGGGGGGGGGTCTGGACTCGCCTCTTAAATACGTCCTTGTCAATGATATCTTAAATGATATCGTCTTCAGTTCCATCCACTCAATTGTAAATTTGTCATTTTCAAAATCACTTACACATCAAGCTTATAGTGTGTGCTATGTACGAGATAACAAAATTTGACCTATTTTTCTCTTGAAGTTCGGGGTACGCGCTATTCACGAGTAAATATGTTAAAGTCAATTGCTATTTCAGTTGAATTTTATTCTCATACGCTTGAATCTCATCAGCATGGTAGAGATCGAACAGTGCGAAGCTACGGGATTGAACCAAGTTTTCAATGGTCGGAGACTTAATAATGTCACAGAGTTCAGACTCGTACTTAAAACGAACCCAATCCTGTTGGCAGCCCATGAATTCAAAGAAGAGGCTCAGTAGTTCAAAGTCCTCGCAGTTGTCTTGATTCCATTTGCCGCAGAAGGTCGGCATAAAATGCATTTGAAACCTACTGTCTGCATGTTCACCCATAGTGTTAGCTCATGGAGTAGCAAGGCAACGATGAGTTCTTATAGGACCAAACAGCGCCATCTACATTTTCCCCAGTTTTGAAAGCCGCATTTCCCGGCTTTGAGTAGTATTACGTAGGCAACGGTAAAAACCCTTTATTATTATTTATTATTATTTTTTAAGGTGCGCAAGTTTCAGTTTTACCTGAATGCCGCATAATATTTGGAGGTCGCCAAGCAACCGAGATATCTCTGAGTTGTTAAAATCTTGTGAAAACATTTGCATTCCTATAAGCGTTTGTAGTCATGAAAACTGCTATCTGGGAGCAATCCTAATATCGACAAATTAATTTGGTGCTTACTATACACCACGAATACTTAATTAGAACATGTGACTAGATGATTAGATATTGCATTGGGTCCTCACCCTGGAGGAGAAAATAATTATTCGTTCCTCCAAGGTCCTCACCGAATCTTTTTTCCGGTTACGTGGCTGTTGCACAGTATTGCCATCACGTCGTTATGATTCCGTTAAGATAGAAGTACGCTTTTTGAATACTTGCGAGATCCCTTTTGCGAATGTGTCTGTGATGTTTACCTCGATCGAGTAGATTCCAATTAGACAGGCAAAGGCCTAATATTGCACGCCCTCTACAATCATAACGCCAATTTACATTAAAGTATTTTAATTCAGCATTGAACTTATACTGTTGGCATCATTAAATATGCTTTAAATAACAATAGCACAAAGCAACAAAATTTGATTTTGGAAAAAAAATGTTCAGCTTGTTTTCAGATCTTTTGTTTGGTGTTACCCTCTTTTAACTCCGGCAAGAATGAGTGAAGGAGAAATGAAAGGCAGATTTTGCTGCAACTTGCTTAATTTCTTCTGCTGCCCGCCGTGTCCTAAGCATATTACTGAAAAGATAGTGTTCATACCTCCATCTCCGCCTACATACGACATGGATTTGATTGACGAGGATAGCTGCGAGTACGTTTTCCTGTTATCTCCTGAGGCAGACACGACAGGACTTAGATTCATCGTCAAACAGGAAGCTCGTATGGTTAAGACTAGAATGGGCAACGAGATCGCCGTGCTTTATGTGAACTGCAATCAAGAGAGGCAGTACACTGTGCTCTACAGTCACGGAAATGCCGTAGACCTGGGACATATCCACAGACTTTCTGTTGAGTTGAGTCTTGTTCTCGGATGCGACATTGTCGCTTATGATTATTCCGGATATGGAAAGAGCGGCGGGCATCCAAAAGAACAGAATGTGTACGCTGACATCAAGGCTGCTTGGGATTACATCTTAACTTTCCATGAGCCCAGGCCTGATAGAATAATTTTGTTCGGACAGAGTTTGGGAACGGCGCCCACCATAGATTTAGCCGTAGAAATTGAGTGCGCTGGCATAATTCTTCAGTCTCCATTTATGTCTACGCTGCGAGTAGTATGTCCAAATAGAAAGTTCTCATCTTGCATCGACAAATTTAGAAAGTAAGATATTTGTTACGTTATTCTATTTGGATAAATTATGGTCTGGGATGCAGCGTTAGGCGAACATATATACAGGGTTAATCTAAACTCTTGGACAAAACTTTAAGAGGTGATAGGGCACATAATAAGGCATCAGAATCACATAGCAATGTGGGGTCGGCAACATCGTCTTCATGTAGCTGTTAATAATCACTTTGGAAAAATTTCTGAAACAACAGTGCACTTTCCGACCATTATTCGTCAGAAATTAATGCATTTTTCTCCGAAAACAGAAGATTAATATTCATAGTTTAAAAATCCTATTTTATTTCATGGATGAAATTTTTGGAGACGAGCCTATTGTTTATGAAACTTGGTTAAGAAATTAGACGAACACTTCAATACTTTTTACAAAGTGATTATTACCGGGTAAGTGAAAACTGCGTTTTCGACCCCACATTGCTATGTGATTCTGATTCCTTATTATGTGCCCTATCACCCCTTAAAGTTTTGTCCAAGGGTTTAGATTCACTCTGTATATATATTCGTGATTGATAATGGCTGAAGGTGCGTTTAAATTTTGTCAACTGATAATAAGTACAACAGAAACAAAAACTAATGTACGAAGGTTAGCAGCAACTTGTTTTTTTATGTTTACTTTAATCACGGCAAACATAATACTGATACTACTGTTTTTGTCCCCGATATACCGATTTCATTATAATGCTTTGTGGTAACCTGCTCAACTGTCTTAGTTTGGCGAAGAGTGCAATTTCGTTAATGGGAAACTTCGTAGGCCTTCAAAATCGAAGATTGAAATCAGCCTCATTTCAGTCAACCTTAATCACCTTCTTCCAAAGCGAGAATCGTTCGCGCACGAGATATTTTGATTCATAAAAACATTTTGAATAATTCTGCTCAAAAATCCGCAATACGGGTCAATTTAGTTTATGAATAGTTAAAGAGCTCACGATTGCGAGACCTTCCTCATAATATAAAAAGCTGAAAGTTTCTGTGTGTATGCCCCTGACAAAGGTAGGGAACTATGAAGTTTGGATCACGGTAGCTTTGGCAGGTAACAGGTGGCAAAGGTGTAAATGCAATTACACCCTCCAAAAAAGATATTCGAGTAAGAGATAAATTTCCTATTTTAGATTTGCGAATAATAATTGAGTTTTTGAAAAACACACAACGTGACAAAAATATGGAAAGTCATATTTATACATAGCCTAATTCATATTCTATGATAAATAATTTTTAATGCGCGAAACCAACATAGGAAATTTATCTCTTGCTCGAATACTTTTTTGGAGGGTGTATGTATTATCCAGGCGGTCCGGCAAGACGAGCGATATTTCGCCAAACACAGGACACATGAAATTTTTTATAGTACCGAATACGATTAGCTAGAGTTTGCCGGCACATTTTTCGCAAAAATAATTTCGAGTGACCGTCGGAATAACACGCATGTACCGTTGTATAAAACTACAACTTACTTTCGTAAATATAAAGAGTAATTACTTCCTTGTACGGAGTATAAGTAAGTAATGTGATCCTAAAAATTTCAAGTGCCAAATTTCGACGAAAAATCCGATTTTGACTACCTCTAACTCTAGAGGTCTACTACTTTTAAGAATTTTTTCGATGCATCTCATCGTACGCTAGCATGCTATTATATTTAGGATTGTTGTAATATGTAGTTGTGCACCTTCCCTTTTGGTCCCAATCGACTGGATAGTTTATCTACAGGACCGCCCAAAAGATTCGAAATACATTACGCTCTCTATGGACCGAAATTCATTAAACTCGCATATCTCAAAAACTATTAGACGTAGAATGTTGAAACTTTATATTTAGGACTGCTGTAATATGTAGTTGTGCACCTAATCGTTTGGTCCCAATCGACTGGATAGTTTATCTACAGGACCACCCAAAAGATTCGAAATACATTACTCTCTATGGACCGAAATTCATTAAACTCGCATATCTCGAAAACTATTAGACGAAGAATGTTGAAACTTTATTTTTAGGATTTGTAACATCTAGTCATCCACTTCTCTTTCGGTTCCATTCGACTGGATAGTTTATCTACAGGGGTGCCGAAAGGATTAGAAATACATTACGCTCTATGGGCCGAAATTCATTAAAGCGTATTTTTAGAGGTATTAGGCTATTTTAAACGACTCAGAGTGATATCTGCTGTTAAGGGTTGCAAAATGAATTTCTCCATCAAAAAAAGTGTCTTTATCATGCATAATTCTGCTACAGGAACACTCAATAGATTACATGTACATTACAATCAACGGGAATTTTAGGGACATTCATCCATTTCAAAAACAATACCGTCTACCATATAGTTAGCTAATGGCCCGACCACGTTCACGTGCCTTCCTTAAGAATTCTCCAAAAGTCGCCAAGCTTGGCAACTTTTGGTGTACGTATGTATGTATTTAACTCTCAAATCTCAGTAACTATTAGTCGCAGAATGTTGAAATTTCACGTATAAGATTGTTGTAACATGTAGTTGTACATCTCGATTTTTGGTTCCAATCTACTCGAGAGTTTATTTACAGGACCAGCCAAGAGAATTTCAATGTATTAATGTCTATGGACTTCTTCAGTATATTACATCTGTAGTCAGTCATTGTTTTGTCCATGCCCAAAATCTCGCCATGTCTAAATTAGGTCTAATAGGTATCCAAACTGATCTATAACATCCAGGACATTTAACCCTTTAACGCGCAGTGGTTTCGCTCTGAGACCACCAAACTGTTGACGTTTTGACTGTTGAAGGTCACGAAGAATAGATTGGATTTCTATAAAAATAGTTGCGGGTGACATAGCTCCACGAGAATCCTTTACTTTTTAGCACGTCATAGCCCCGTCAAAAAATGGTCACGATTATTTTCAACAGCACTGACATCTGCTGAAAAATGGAAGAACGCGAGAACTGCTGGATAGATTGCCCAATGCTGGAAAAAGCTGGAAACAGCTGGCTGTGCACGAGCACAGCCAGCTGTCGTCAAAAAAGGGCCTCTAGATCTGTGGCATGCGATGAACGTTTCGATCGTCCGCCATCTTGCTGGTATTTAAGTCGATCGATGGCAACGGCTGCCCTTTTTCCAGCATTGGGAAAGGGTTGCGCCTCAAAGGGTTAAAGGATATATATATGCGGAGAAAAATGTATATCTATGGGACATCTAAATCGCTACCTCTATAAGATATCCTTAGAGGGCTTATAGATATCTAAAAGTCATCCGAAACAAGATATCTATTTGAAATGTATGTATGACATCCATAAGAAATCCATTAGTAGACATCTTATGTAGCTAATGAAATAGACGTATGGGTCATACATATTTAATTGCTATCCAAAGCTACAAATCTATTGGATGTGCGTGTATAACATCTATGAGAGATGCATTTGTAGACATCTTATTTACGTAGAAGATTGGATGGCTACTGAAACAAAAATCTGATGTGTCCAACACATGACTTCCTTGCACGTCCATTAGATCAAAAATATTTTCGACGCACTTCCTCTAAATTTATTTGTTTGAAAGAGATAAAATATCAATAATAGTAAGGTTTAGCGATTTCTAGCCAAATATTTCGATATCGCCAAGCTGAGTTCAATTTGAAAGATTTCCTTCTGACACTTTATTTGGCGATATTTCACCAAAAGCCGACAAAATTGAGATAGTCAGCGAGATTTTGGGGATAGCCAAAGTAGTCATTGACCACAGATTTTCAATGAATTGAATGCATCTATACACCTCAATGTATTCAAAGTCATTTGGCTCACCATGTAAATAAATTCTCAGTCGATTGCTGTCAAAAAAGATATTGAAAACAGTTAGATATTACAATAGTTCTAAATACAAAGTTAAAAAATCTACGGGTTAAAGTTTTAGAGTTATACAAAATAGGAAATAATTTTTGGCGCCAAATTTGGCGATATTTCGGCGAAACTCGTCAATGTCGACGACATTTGGCGAGATTTTAAGCATAAACCAAACAATGACAGATTATCGCCAAATTTGGCGATATTTCGCCAAAACTCGCCAAGAACGATGACAAATGGCGATACTTTGGGCATGGACGAAATGACTGACTATCGCCAAATTTGGCGATATTTCGGCAAAACTCGCCAAGGTCGAGGACAGACGGCGAGATTTTGGGCATGTACCAAACCATGACTGTCTACAGTTGTATTATAATGAAGATGTCCATAGACATTAAGGTACTGAAATTCTTTTCGGTGGTCCTGTAAATAAACTCTCCAGTAGATTGGAACCAAAAATCGAGATGCACAACTAGATGTTACAACATTCTTATATATGAAATTTCATAATAGTTTTTGAGATTTGAGAGTTAAATATGCACACACGTACACCAAAAGTCTCCAAGCTTGGCGACTTTTGGCATAGTTCTTGAGGAAGGCACGTGACCGTGGTCGGACCATTACCTAACTTATGTGGTAGGACGGTATTGTGCTTGAAATGGATGAATGCCCCTAAAATTGCTATTGACCGTAATGTATTGGAAATCTTTTGAGTGTTCCTGTAGCAGAACTATAAATGATAAAGACACTTTTTTTAATAGAGAAATTCATTTTCTAACTCTTTACAGCATATATCACTTCTGAGTCGTTTGAAATAGCCCAATACCTCTAAAAAACGCTTTGATGAATTTCGGCCCATAGAGCGTAATGTATTTCGAATCTTTTGGGCGGTCCTGTAGATAAACTATTCAGTCGAATGGAACCGAAAAGGGAGGTGCACAACTAGATGTTACAACAATCCTAAATATAAAGTTTCAACATTCAACGCCTAACAGTTTTTGAGATTGCGAGTTTAATGAATTTCGGCCCATTGAGTGTAATGTATTTCGAATGTTTTGGGCAGTCCTGTAGATAAACTATCCAGTCGAATGAAACCAAAAGGGGAGGTGCACAACTAGATGTTACAACTATCCAAAATATGAAGTTTCGACATTCTACGCCTAATAGCTTTTGAGTTAGGCGAGTTTAATGAATTTCGGCCCATAGAGCGTAATGTATTTCGAATCTTTTGGGCGGTCCTGTACATAAACTATCCATTCGATTGCCACCAAAAGGGGAGGTGCACAACTAGATCATAGAACAATCCTAAATATCAAATCTCAACATTCTACGACCAATAGTTTTTGAGATATGCGAGTTACATACATACGTACGTACGTACAGGACGGCATGGAAAAATGGCCACAGTAGACTCGCCACTGGTCAAAATGAGTTGCAGACGCGTTAATATGATCGTGCATGCTAGCCTACGATGAGATGCATCGAAAAAAAATTTTAAATTAAATTTAGAGGTAGTCAAAATCGGTTTTTATGTCGAAATTTGGCCCCCAAAATTTTTCGGGATCACATTACTTCCTTATACTACGTACAAGGAAGTAAAAATTTACGCAATTTCTAAGGATTTTCAAAAAAATCGCAAAATCGAGTAAGAAAATTTTAAAAATCCGATGCCTATAGCTTGAGTTGAGTGATCATCTATCATGTCACCAAATTTCATTTAGTCGTTATTACGTGATGTTCGAAAAAAAAATGCGCAGTTTGAAAGAATTTTCAGAAAATTTCAAGATCTAATGAATTTTTTAAACATTCGACGCCTATAGTTTAAGTTGAGTGACCACCTATCATGTCACCAAATATTATTTCAATCGCTTCAGTCAGTTTTATCTGATGTGCAGACATTTTTTTAACGGTTGTACTGGGGTCCCAAATGTTTAAAACGGATAGAAATCGCAAAATTTTGTGATACTAAGTAGTGTACGGAAAATTCTAATTTTATTTATTTAAATACATGTGAAGTGTTTTCATTCCGAAATTGAAAAAACAATCACTTCAAACTTTAGTCTTCTCCCCTCGAGTCGAATCGGTCTGGTGGTTAGAACGCTCGCCTTTCACGCCTTGGATCCATGGTTCGATACCATGTGAAGAAAATAGGTTTCAGTTTGAAAGTAACTTCAAGTTCTTATGTATGTTAATATAACAGATGGCAGCACCAAAATTCACAGAATGGAGAAAGAATACTCAGTGGATAAAAAAAGTTGTTGTTATGACGTCACGATTTTTTTTTGTACGGCCCTGCCCATTAGAATGATACCTTGATTTTCCAATACTGTTTCTCCCACGCAGAGGTGTAGCCAAGGGGGGGTGTTAAGGGCTTTATAACCCCCCCCCATGAGATTTTTTTTGCCATACAAAATGTATATACTTCACTACATTATCACACATATGTATAGATATATATGAGTTGCAGTAGTCGTAACCCCCCCCCCATGAAAAATTTCTGGCTACGCCCCTGCTCCCACGATATACAACAACTAAGTAAATATGTTGTCTAATTCCAGGCCCGCCGAGAGAAAACTCGGGGGTTGGGGAGATCTCTCTTGGACCCCACTATACCAATCAAATTAAGGCCGATGCTGATAAGACAAGTTTTCGATTTATTTCAATGGACGACGGGACACTGAAGCGGTAAAAAATCTCCGTAGCTCTCTCCATTGTCTGTGTGTGGGGGGCGAGGGTTGTCCGGTTTAACACATTAATCTTTTGTTAGTAGATGCCTACTGATCATTAAAAATTCGTAAAATTCGCCAGAAGAATGTTGCCTTACCCCCTGTAGTGACGGCAAAGACGTGGCTTCTCAGCAACGGCCTTTATTCATGTGTTTGTTCACGAGCCCTCCCCATCAACATTTTAGTGTATACAGAGTACAATTGCTGAAAATATTACCGAACTCATTTCACAGCGACTGAGAAATATGCAGTTTCACAACATACATTTTTGTATTTCAGGATTGCAATAGGTTTTCCAGATTAGGTAATTCCCATCCTTTTCTGTGAGGACTGTTGTAAACCAAACTCAATCGCTATTTACAAATTCAGCTAACTTTCTTTTGAAAACCAGACCCCTATACACTGCCAGGTACTTCGCTGTGTCTGATAACTAAGAATATATTTTACTTTTATAATGAGGATTTGTACCTATACGTCTGGGTGGTGTGGACTGTGGACAACTTTAGAGAGCAATTGAAAGAATGAAAGCTGTACAAATGGGGGGGGGGTGGAGGTGAGGGTGGATTGATCGTCTTTTCTTCCGTATCATTTAACCCATTTATGCCTAGTGTCCTTTTTTTGGGACGGCATTTTCGCTATTAGTCGAAAACGTTATTTATTTTTCCTAGCCTTTATTCATGAGCATTGAGCTTCAACTCTACAAAATATTTTAACATGACCAAGTAGTATGTTGATATTTCGATTTTTATGTATAATAATTTTAAAAGAAATCATTCCTTGTTCAAGAAGTTGACATCAGAAATTTATCTATCATTTCTGTTATCAGTAATAATCGAAGAAAGTCGCAAAAATATCCAGGCACAAATGGGTTAATAGCGATGCTGATTGCCGTTGCGTCTGACGTGACTACAGGGGGGTAAGACGACATCCTTGTCTCGAATTTTACGACTTTTTAATAACCATTTGGGATGACCGAAAAAAGATTTCTGCACTAAATCGCAAATCCCGTCCCCTACACAAAGGAGAGAGCAACGGAACATTTTTTCTCCGTATCATTGTCCCGTCGTCCATTGAAATAAATTGGAACCTTCTAAAGTGACTACCTTGGTAAAGAGATCGTCTGTCTATAGTGACTAGTTTTATGCGATTTCACTTTACAACCATCACACATTTCGACCTTTGTAAGGTGACCATATTTATAAGGTGATTTGTGTTGTTCTTCGCAAGGATAGTCACAATACCCAGGTTCATTGACAGTCACATTAGACATGATATGAATATGAGATTTCTATTGGTTCATTCAAGAAATATGATTGATAGTTTTAAAAATTGTGAAGAAATAAGTATTATGATTAAAACTTTGTCCCCAGTTGTTGTTTTACATTCTGGAGACAAGACCAAATGTACAGGGCCGCATACAACTGATCACTTCGGCCCGGAAAATATATTTTGTTCTGAACAACATGCACATTATATTTCAAGACGTGCATGTGAAAGTGAGCGGCCTACCGGAAAATTTCCCGGTTTCCCGATGGGCGTATCCGGGCCTGCAAACGTCCACAATTGCTGTGTTCCCAAATTATAAAACAGCAATTGAAGACAAAGTTTTAATTAAAGCAGTTATTTCTTACCAATTAATAAAAAATCAATCGTGTTTCCTTCTTCTTATGAATGTTAATCATGTTTTGGTTGAATAAATAGAAGATTATTTGAGAAGAGCATTGAATTGATAAAATGTCCCCAATTTTTTTTCACAATTTCCCCATTTCTTTGTTCAAAACTCTGGACACTCACAGGGTCACATTTAAAAGGTGACCAAACGTCCCCAATTTTTTCGATTTGTCCCCAGAATGTAAAAATGCAATTGGGGACAATTTTTAATTATTACATTGTTTTTTAAATTAGATTATTGTTAAATATTTCCGTACTTACGTTGTATCCCGGCGGTCTGCCAAGACGAGCGATTTTTCGCTAAGATAAATGCCGAACACATGAAATTATTGATGGTTTGGAGTACGATTGGCAACTGTTTTGCCAGCACGTTTGACAAAAAGTGCTTTGGCTGAATTGACCGGCGGGATAATACGTAAGTATCATTTCATTAATTATTAAATATCCCCACCTTTGTTTCAGAAATGGGGACTTGTCCCCAATTCTATGTTCAAAAATCTGTTCACCTTAGGTGGTGGTGAACAGATTGAACTACACCCATGGGCGCCGGCAGAATATTTCCCAAGGGGAGGCAGAGACTACTTCAACGTATGGTTACCATGTTGGAAAGAGCAAAAAAAGCAAGGGAAAACACTGCATACAAAAATCCAAGGGGGGGGGCAATTGACCTCCCCTTGCCCTATGCTGCCGGCGCCCATGACTACACCTAGTTGCATGAGGGGCATTTTTTGCATGTTTATGAACAAACGCTTTAGCTAAAAACCATGCTAAAAACAAACTATAACGATCTGGATGATTGAATAAACCAGAAAAATGTATGTTCAAGTCGCGTAGATAGAAATCAGTTTTAGTTTATGTGAAAATGTTACCGAGGTTAATTCTACAAATTGAATTTAACTTAAGGTGACCATACGTCCTCGAAATTGGAGGACAGTCCCCAAATATAGATCGTTTTATTTTGTTCCCAAAAATACTTTGACTTCTTGAGGACGCGAAAAGTCCTCAAATTTAAAAAAAATGTACTTTTTCCCTGGAAGTTTCCGTTTAGTTTATTTCTTTCAGAAAAAACTGGAGAGAAAAAAATAAAATATTTAAAAGCGCCTTCTACTTAGAGAAACAATGAAATTCGATCTCTGAAAACGTTTGTTGTCATTGTGTGTGTAGCGTGACATTCAATAAAGTATTCGACTATGAGTCAAATTTCCCATTTCAGTTTTGTTAATGATTAATCACTTTTCATGAAGAATCATGCTTTCAATATGAAATTGACGTACGAAATTTTTCTTGCACCCGAATACTTTTTTTTAGTGGGTGTTCATGAAAAATTATCACAAAATGAGCTAATGTAAAAAGCAATGTCTTCTGAAAAATACATATTCTATGCCAAGATTTACATTTTAAATAAATTGCGATATTTCAACATGATGTTCCTTTCATATTTCTGGTTTGAACAAACATTTATAAATGAACAGGCCCGGACTGGCGAGGGTGTCTGACTGTCTGCAGACGGGTGCTGATGGTTGCCTCCCTGCTGATGGCGGGCCCCCAAACAGAAAAATAATGTAAATGCTATACTGATAGCACTTAATGAAGTTTGACAAAGAAAATTTTTTGCAGCTGCATTTGCACCCCAAAAGGCTTCAAAACACTTTATTTTATATGTAGTTCTCAAAATGTTTTGAGAGGTTTCCCGAATAAACAAGGGATTAATTAATATGAATGACGCATATTAATTAATAGATCAATATTTTATGAATGCATTAATTATCAATCACAATTAATTAATAATAACACCATACTTCCCACCCATACCCCGAAAGTTAACACAGCCTATTATTTATCGGTTATGCTTATACAATAACTCGGGCCCCTTCTCTTGAGACGGGCGGGCCCTACCCTCCCAGTCCGGGCCTGTAAATGAATGAAATAATTCCCTTAATTTATTAGAAATAAGAATACACAGTTGATATAAAAAGCTATTAGAGTTCATTTTTAGATATCAAAGTCAGTCAAGATTTAAAGTATGGGTATACTGGTATACACCCTCCAAAAAATGTATTCGAGTAACAGATAAATTTCGTACGTTAGTTTCGTATATTTAAAATTATTTATCATAGAATATGAATTAGGCTATGTATAAATATGACTTTCTATATTTCCGTCAAGTTTTACGTTTTTCAAAATCTCAGTTATTATTCGCAAATCTAAAATAGAAAATTTATCCCTTACTGGAATACTTTTTTGGAGGGTGTACATTAGTGGTGGGTAAAGTCGGTCCTTTTGAGGATCCGGTCCGTACGGATCCCCTCCTCTGAAGGACCGACTCCTTCGGACCCGGTCCTTTTGGATCCGCTCCAAGGAAAAGAAACGGGTCCGGACCCGTTCCTTTCGGTCCGAAATCGGAACCGGTCCGGACCGAGATGACCGAGAGGAACGACTTCGGATCCATTTGCCAGAAAGAAGTGCACCCGGACAGAGATGACCGAGAGGAACGACTCCGGATCCGGATCCATTTGGCAGAAAGGAGTGGATCCGATCAGAGATGACCGAAAATAGATTCCAGAGATAACAGAAATAAGGAATAAGGCAGAAAAAAGCGAACTGTAAAAATGCCCATATGATTAACTTTTACTAAATACCGGACATAAACATTCTGATTTGTAATGTACACGAGAAAGGTAATTGGATCTTATGTCCAAATTTCTTTTGTTTTGGAGTAATGGGGTACATTTTCAGTTCAACAAGTCTGTGAGTGGTAAACCTCTGAGAAAGCTATTGCTATTAGGTTTTTCTAAGCATATAACATATGAGCCATAGGAAAAGCGTCGCGAGGGCGGGCACAAGGGGTCACGTGTCCCCCCCAACTTCGTCTCAAAAAATTTGTTAAGTAAACATTTGTTTGAAAATTAAAAAAAAAACTTTTATTTTATAGATTAGTAGGTATTGCTATAAGCGTATAATACATATGAATCATAGCTCTATAGTCAGAGGGGGCACAAGGGGCAAGTGCCCCCAACTTCATTTCAAAATCTTTTAAACAAACATTTGTTTCAAAATTTAAAACTCCCTATTCTGCTCTTAAATTAAATACGTGCCAACTCCCCCGCCGCCCATCAAATCTTCATGTGTTCCTGCAAAATTTCAGTAGGTCTGGGAGCAGTGATAAGCCTTCCGCCTTCCTTAAAAGGCTCTTTTTATTAGGTTTTCCTAAAAAAGTAATACATTTGAACCATAGGCGTATATCGGGGGGGGGGGCATGGGCGCCCCTAGGGGCCCCCCTAGAGATTTAGGTTACTGTCTCATGATGTAAACAAATCGCAAAAACAGTACTAAATTTGTTAAAAGTTTGAAATTTGCCCCCCCCAGAAAAATTCCTATGGGGGGCACGTGTCCCCTCCCCCCCAACTTCGTCTCAAAATTTTTTCATTTTAAAATTTTGTTTGACGGGTCTTTTAATCGTTCCACTTAAAAATGCAAAAACAAACTTCAGTCTGCGTCTTTACAAAATATTTAAATAAAATTGTCCACTGTCAAGGTTGTTTAATTTAAACGTTACTTTTTTAAGCACTTGGTAAACATTTCTCATTTCCAATCTGTTGTACTGGTTTTAAGTACTTCTTGGATAATAGGGTTTCTTTAAAACTTTTATTTATTTATTCATTTATTTTAATTTTTTAATGAACTACAAAATATTTTATGCAAAAAGGATTTTATTTGGTGACTAAAAGTGAATAATGTTTTCCCTTTTCATAATTAAGTAAGTCTCATATGTTTGCATTAAGTTATATTAATTGTTATAATAGATTTATTGTTATCCCTTTTTTCTTATCGTCTTTTAATCATATATAAAGTTCAATATTTGATAATTTCCCTTTATAATTTGTATATCGCATTTCTCGCGTATTTCAGCATGCTTTTTAAAAGCTTGCTATGAAAAAATTTAATAGTTTTATAATGAGGAGAAAGCTTTTTTATGTAAGTTTATCTTACAAAGCTTTAAAAGCATTTCTTTAATCGAAACCGTTTACGTCATAGTATAATTACTTTTTACTGATTTCATGACAATTTGGTAAACGGTTGTAAGTCCAGGGTACTGGCTACCGCGCGGCTGTTTTCTCCGTGCGTAACGTGAATACGCGGTAAAACCCCTCAAAAGTCCTCCATCCAAGGCATCCCTTAATAAGATCTGCCTTAACTACAAAATCAAAATAACTTTCATGATAATTGACACTTTTAGTAAAGAGTTTTTAGTATTAAATAAAAATTATTATTATTTCCAATGCTATTATAGAGGTTGTCCTATAAACACTGACCTAGGGATTTCTTCTTTAAGTATTGATCACAGACAGAATAAATAACAAAGTTACTTTATGGTATCGAATAAAATTTTCAGAACGTAAATGTAAATACATACCAATTTTTTTTATATACAGCCCTCTTACAAAAATTCCCAATAAGTAAAATGCCTCACCACGCATTAATTAGGCGATGTACAAAATTTCAGCCTTTCTCATAAAAAGGCTTAGAAGTATGTTTTATCAAATTTGGTGAGGGGCAATACACCATGCAATGTCAATAATAATAAAAGTATTATCATTAAAACTATTCGATCAAAACTGTTAATTTTAATCACAGTTATTTATAACCAATATTTGACATGTTAAGAAATGAGTTTTAAATAATTTTAGACCAGTTTCCTTTAAAAAAGTTCCCTTAAAACCAGCTTCCTTTTTATAGCATTTAGAAATGAAAAATTTTTTAAAACATTACATATTACACTCAGTGCCGGATTAAGACAGCGCGGGGCCCGTAGCAAATGTTACCAAGGGGCCCCCTGCTCAGTGACGCACCCATATATATATATATATATATATATATATATGTTTTTTATTTTTTTTTATTTTTTTTTTTTAGGGGGAAGAGTTCACCTTCACATTAAAGTAGTAGAGCTAAATTAAATGAGAAAATAAATAGTGCTAATTATATTACAATTTATGTTTAGTGCTAATTAATGGTGTTACAAATGCTAATTAGATGTAAAGAAAACGAAAAGGTCCCACGTGTTATATTCGCGAGAGGTTTATCCCAGTCCTTCCTCCACCTTGGGTGTGCTAATCTGTAGGTTTTGTGCGATAATAAAATAAAACAGAACTTTTACGAATTTCTTTGATTCAAAATGAACAAATTTGAGTGGGCACTAGACCAATCAATTTCTCCAAGTAAATTGGTGTGCGGAAAAAATGCCCGTCAAAATAAAGTTGGGGGGTTGGCTAAATACATAGTGAGACTGGCGATGCTTAAAGTTATTTATTCGTACAACTCAGGTTTTTTTAATGAATGTTAATGTTCATGGATATATATTTAAAATTTCTAACACTCCCACCTTTCCCATATGTAAACATATAACTAGACAAGTTTACACACATAAAATAATAATTGTTTCTGTAAAATTTTTAGAACCTTCGAAATCAATATGTATTTTAAACTGTGCCTTTAAACACTATTTTTTCCTCTATAAAAATGCATGCTTGTAAAATTATTTCATTATCTGGACGGTCTTTACTAATAATAGGTTACATATTTTTAACTTCTCTTAATTTATTTAATGGGTTAATTCATAAGAAATCGAACTGGGGATAGATAGATCTAGCACAATAATACCTCCGCCATTCAAAATATACTGCATGCACGGAAGGCATTTAAACTGTACATGCTTGTACAGGGGGGCTGTTACTTCCACATACCACTTGAAATACTTCTAAAGGTCATTTCGTTAGTGTTCTACAAGCATATGTGCATTACTTTTCAACTTATCCTTGTTAAAATGATATAAAACATTTTGTTCAAAAAAATCTTTATAAGAGGATTGTATCTTTTCTAAATAGAATAATCTATATAATAAATAATAAAAGATTCGGATAAAACATTCATTATCGTATTGCGTTCAAATGTTTTTGCAAGACATAATAATCCTAAATGTGACAAGTAATTTGTGAGTTTCTTTGTGGATCAAGAGTATCCGAAAATTCTTTTTGTTTTCAGTTTGCCTGGGGTTATGGCTTCTAGGATACCCCGACCGTCTTGTCTTTGTGCGAAGATCCTCTCGGTTCTAATTATTTTATTTGAACGAACGTACTGGCATTCGCGCTCTTGACCTGTGGTTTCGACCGGCCAAAAATCAATTCTTTTAACGTGGTTAATTTCCGAGATTAATAAGATAATTTATCATAATAGTGGATTCCCCAACTATAAAAAAAATGACTTACATTCTATATATTATTATTGTTTCAAAAAATAATTCGCCTTTGTTTAAATATTGTAAAATGTAAAAGAAATAATTAAGTAAAAACAAAGCAAGCCAACTACCAAAAGCCAAGGATGGTTTACACCCTAGTACACTTTCGAATTTCGCCAAAGCCACCCGCCTTTACTCTAAAACAAAAGAACTTTGGGGGTTTCCCAACATCCGTTTAAAATACCATCCTCATATTTACTGCAAAACAAAATAACTTCATGTGCAATATTTAAATAAAAATTATTGTTTCGTGGGGGAGTATTATTGATTATGGGGCGCGTTTTTCCTACAATCTTAATCCTATGGATCTCAGCTCTCGGGGAAATGCAGAAGGTCAACTCGCGTTCCAGAGAACATCTTCAGAAATAGCCACAAATATTTCCGTTCTATTGAGTCATTTTGAAAAGTTTGATTACAACTTCATTAAAAAAGTTATTCGATTTGTTACTGAAAAGTCCCTGAAATGATAGGGACAGATAGACTACAGCCTAATGAATAATCCGGCCCACTGACGGATTAATACAATTTTGTGGGCGAAGGCTTGGATGGAAGATTCACATACATATATATAAATTTTATGGAAGTAAGTTGGGATTATTTACATTAATTTCATTTTTCTCAGGAGGGGCAGTCGCCTCCTCCGACCCCCTCCCTTTAATCCGCCCTTGATCAGACCCTGAGTCTGTTCTTTTGTTTCGGCACTTAGTTTTCTTTCTATATTTTGTTTATTTCTGGAATCCTTCTTCAAATAAAGAAAAAAATGTAACATTATTGGAAAGGACTCCATTTTCTAAAGGTCATAGGTGGGTGGTGCAAGGATCTGGATAACCCCTCCTCCGTTTGTCCAAGTTTCGCTTTTAGTCAACAAAAAGATAATGATACAGCCTTTCTTTCTGTCTTTCTTTTATTTCCGCCATTTTGGATGCTCCCTGAAATTTTTTTCTCAGAACTGTGTTTTTTGTTCCACAGTATTGTTAAATATACTCTTGTGTGTGTCTTATTGCTGACTTTAAAATACTCATTCAGTTTCGCCTAGGTAATGAGTTGACTAAATAATGCAGGCATGCAACAGCCACATTAAATATATTAATGACTATGTCATTTTATCTCTCACCCTCTTTTGAAAATGTGACATAAAAATGAGACACGAAAATGCGTTACGAAAACGCGACATAAAAGTAAGAATAAATGTCCGCTGAAAATGTTGGTATGTGTTACGTAAACCACCGATTTCTGTAAGCTCCGTAAGGTTGCATTTATTTGATAAAATGATTGTTTAAAAATTTCATCCGTTTATTTAAATACTATTAGTTCACAACAGATTTAATCTATTGTTACAATATTTACTAAGCTGTAGAATGTGCATCACATGTATTTTTCTATCAATAGGTTACAATCCTAAAAATTTCAACATAGGGTTACCAGGTGAAATACACGATAGATGAGAGATAAAACGACATAGTCCATAAATATCGTTTTAATATGGCAATCATGAAACTAAAAAATTAGGGGGGTTCAGGGGTTCAACTCATTACCTAGGCGTCTCCCATTGACGAGGTTCGAACAGCCGAGTTATACATATATTCTTTCAATGAGTTGTCTACAACTGATTTACAGTTCCACTATATAGAGCTACAGAAATTGTCTTATCCAAAAAAAAAAAAAAAAAAGAAAGAAAAAGAAAAGAAAGAAAGAAAAAAAGAATTATAAGATTTATCTGTTGCCTTAAAAAATAAAGAAAGATAAATCATGCCAGGCTCAGAGATTATAAAACACTTTCCAATACAAAAAAACAAAAAACAAAAATGCGACAAATCTGCGATGTATTTCAGTTAAAACTGGCGAGATTTCGTAGATAAAAAAAATGTTGTATTATCACTATAAATGCAATTTTATGAGACCCTGTAAAAGACCTTTAATTATTTTTAGCGTTTAACTGAAGAATATAAAAATTTTATACTCATTGTCTTGTGCTAGAAATGTATTAGTGCCTCTCAAATGCCACAGACTGCAATGTATGGGAATTTTTTGAGTGCTCCTGTAGAACTATTAATAATACGGACGTTATTCTCAATGGAGAGCATCATTTTGAGAGCCTTGGTAATATATATGCCAACTTTGTTTTCTTTCAAAAATCGAATATCTCTAAAATATGTTTTCAAGAATGACTGTTGCTTCAGTCATTCCTGTATCAACAGATTTTTAGACTGTGCTATACATTGGATTTTTTTCTCCTGTAAAAGAACTATAAATGCTACATACACCATTTTCAATATGGTACATGGTACTGTACATAGAAAAAACATAAATTTCGCACAAATCGATCTATATCCACAGCAGTTAGAACACTGGATGGGTGGACATCAGAGCATACAAATAACCGAAATCATAAGGAACTCAAACTTGCTGGTAGGTTAAAAATGTATAAGTAATCCTTTTATACAACATAATGGTATCGGACGAGCACAGAGAGCGAGAAATTTATTCTTTTAAGGGTTAATAGTCTCAAATTAATTTTCCAAGCGCTAAAAAATCAAAGTTTGCAATTTTGTTTCGTGTAAATCCGTTAACCCGTTTCGGGTTCTAATGCATTAACAGATTTTCGTCGGTCGGAGACCCCCTCCTACTCCTAGGCAAATAGCCCTTAACAAAGCACAGTACAATAAATCAGTTATTTACAGTGCGAGTAACGAATTTTCAAAATTCCCAAAGAAATCGTCATTGCTTAATATAATCACATTAGACATTTTTCGAGGTACTTACATATTATCCCGGCGATCCGCCAAGACGAGCAACTTTTTCGCCAAGATAAATGCCGGACACATAAAATTATTGATGGTTCGGAATGCTATTGGCGACAGTTTGCCAGCAAATTTGAGGAAAAAATAGTTTTGCGTTAATGACCACCGGGATAATACGTAAATACCTTTTACGATTTATCGTAAAATAATAAAAATATCCCCGAGTTCGGTTCATTTTTCAAAGCATTTTTTTCGCACCCTATTTGGCAATTTATAGCAAAAGTCGCCAACATTGCCGGCTTTTGGCGCAAATTTTGAAGGAGGCACACGATCGTCGTCGGATTATTAGCTAATCATATTGTAGGATAGTATTATATGCTTAAAATAGATGCCTGTCTCTAAACTGCCATTGACAGTATAGTATTGAAATTATGAGTGCTCCCGTGTAGAAAAACTTTTAACTATACAGACACTATTTTCGATGCAAGCTTCATTTTGTAAACCTTAATAACATCCAATTTTGTTTCATTTCGAAGAGCAGAGTATCTCTAAAACTAGAAGCCTTTTGCGGAGGCAATTATACAACGGGAGCAAGAAAAAACAGTTTAAGGAAATTTTTCTTTCATTCAATATATTTAATTTTCATCCACCTAAAATAAATAAGCTCATATTCAATTTTTATTACATACCCAAATCGAATTTCATGCTCATCTGGAAACGCGCGGAATCTTTTCGCAGTCGAAAGCTTTCGTTTTGTATACATAAACATTCGCATATCCAGCAGACGATTTATTTGTGGGGAAAAAATAATAATAAACTGTGTAATCGGAGAAATTATTTAAACGTATTGAAACCCCATTGTATGACGTGATTTTCACTTAAAATAGTCATTTGTCACGCAAATGATCCACTTTTTTGACTCTCGAAACGAAATGGTGCTGAAAATAGCGAAAAATCGCTTAAAATGAGGGAACGGTTGGATTTTCAGATTTTCAAAATTGACAGATTGTTATCTATATTTTTTTTTACAAAGTTGTGAAAATTTTCAAGCGGATTGTACAAACGATGTAGAAGTTGTTAGGCTTTTTGTCCTTGACATTGTAATCTTTTTGCAGTCATTGAGGAAAAAGTTTTATCTTGAAGTCAGGGTTCAGCGCAACTACAAGGGTTGATCAAATGAAAAGGTACGAAACGTCGCAACAACCTAACCGTTATCATATTTGTCCATGCAGCTGTGAGAGCACGTAGCGAGACATCTAGGAATGCGATTGGAGCCTTTTGTGTGGATAGGAACATGCGGGGGCCCCGCAGGAGAGAGCAGAACTCCTGTAAAAAGCACCCTCCTACGTCCAAATGACGCGGCAGTGTGTGTGAGGACAGGATGGCGTTCACATTGCAAAATTCGACGATTTAGGGGCAGCGAGGCGTTATCCGATTCCTGACAGCGGAAGGTGTTAAACCGACTACTATTCATCGCAGGATGAGGACCGTATACTGGGAAGTCTGTGTGTCCCACAAGTCAATGAGAAAATGGAATGTCCGTTTTCGCCAAGGAACTGGCCAAGTTCAAGTGGGAGACGTTGGACCATCCGCCCTACAGTCCGGACATGTCGCCCTGCGATTTCCATGTGTTGGGTCCACTGAAGAAACCACCTGAAAGGGAAGCACTTCAACTCGGACGATGTACTGGATTTCGTCACGGCCACATGAATTCTGGGAACAAGGAATCCTGCGGCTTGTTCATCAGTGGGATTGTTGTGCTCAGTCCTATGGTGTGTATTTTGAATAAAGTCTACATTTGTACCCACCATGTCGTTTCGTACCTTTTCATTTGATCACCCCTTGTAGTTAGTAGGATGATACGCTTTAAAGAATAACGTCCCATAGAGCGCAATGTATTGGGACTATTTTCAGTGCTCCTGTAGAAAAAATCTATAAATGCTACATAGATCCTTTACAATAGGGTACATGGTACTGCAGAAGAATAACATATATAAATTTCGTAGAAATCTATGCCTATTGACGCGAGTTATATCAAGGACGGACAAACAGACAAATCGAAATCTTAAAAACTTTTCTAACTTGTTGGAAAGTGTCAAAAAAGCTAGATCTTGAAGGGGAAAGACGAAAACTTTCAAGGTAAAGGCGCGGGGCCCCCAAAAGCGCGGGGCCCGTAGCATTTGCTACATTTGCTATATTGTTAATCCGGCACTGATTACACTAACATTTGATTTAAGGAATTTTTTTTAAGAAGTTATTTCTGATTGACTAACTTAATTCTGGAAAATATATATTATGAATATATTTGCATCTTTAAAGTAACAGTAGCAATGTTTAAATTGAATATTTTCAGAAATAAATATCTATATGTAGAG
The DNA here is from genome assembly GCA_038373885.1 of Cheiracanthium punctorium. Taxonomy (NCBI): domain Eukaryota; kingdom Metazoa; phylum Arthropoda; class Arachnida; order Araneae; family Cheiracanthiidae; genus Cheiracanthium; species Cheiracanthium punctorium. Next base: position 993,748 of record JAWZYV010016822.1, on the reverse strand, counting down.
TTACAGTTATAAATCATTCATTATTCTAATAATTATTATTTAAAACCGAAGAACCAACAAGATAAATTACCATGAATTAGAATAAACCTTATCAGTTGATTCTTATAAAAACATTTATACGCGATGAACTGCATGGTAAATGTGTAGAGCCGATTCTGAATTATCAATTCTGACTCTTGTACAACAAACAACCAAATTAAATAATTGATAAATTATAATGAATTTAATCAATTAAGTTATGTAAAGAATTTAATTATTTCTTTAACTGATCATTTAAAAGAGAAAGTGTTTGTTTGTGTAAAAATCAAAAAGAAATTCTGTTAATTCCTAATGCCTAATCCACAAGAAAGCACGTATTATATGTACAGATTATTTTACACTGTAAAGTTCTGTTGTATTTTGATTGCAACGGGAATAATGATAAGAAAACGATAGTTTAGAAAAGTTTTTTTTTAAACTTTATTTATTTGTGTGTGTGTGGGCGGGGGGAGGAGTAATACGAAAACATAAAAGTATGATGATACAACCGGTAGCTTTTAAAATGAAGTCAAATAAATTAAATAAAAGGCAGATGTTTAAAAAGCATTTAAAAGGATACACATCACTAAAAACAATTTTCAGATTTAATTTTATAGTTAAACCGAAGTACTTAGGAAAATTGAAAATATATTCAAAACGTATGTCAAAAGTTTCTTATCAATTTTTTTCAACTTATCATGTTACTGAGAAAGTGAATAAAACATGAATGTGATACTATTTATGTAAGGTAATTTAAGGAATTAAAAACTGACCAGGGATAAAACTAAACTGAAAAAAAATATCTCTACTTATTTTTAAGTTTATAAATACTTAAAAATCTAAACTAGTTAAAATCCAGTAGTACGTATTATTTTATTATGAAATAAAATTTAATTGTGATTGATCTGCGTAACTAAAGATTTTTTTTTTTACAGAAAAAGGAGTGCGCACAGTGCGAAAGGGGGGAGGGGTGTAGACGCACGAAATATAAACTTACGCTTTCATCAGTGGCGTAGTCAGGATTTTATTTCGGGGTGGGCTGGGTATCAAATTTAAAGCTAAAGTTTCAATTGTAAGCTAAGTAAAGGGTCCCATTTCGGGGGGTGGGGCAGCAGCCCCTCAGCCCCCCCCTCTGGCTACGCCCGCTATTGATTTCAGTTGAACGTTTGAATATAAATACTCAGCTAAATCACGGCATAAAAAAAATTCAAGTTTTGTCTTTTCAGTGAGTTTTAGAATTTATCGTAAATTTAAATATTTTGCATATTATCTAAGTTTTCAGCTTTCAAAACTGACACTGCTCCTTAACATTTTCATTTCCATCTACAGACAAAATTTGGAAACATTTTAACTAAGATTTGCGCAAAAGGTTTCAAAATCATCTAGAATGGAAATTTGATTCACCCCATTCATTACGGGAAGCTGTCGCGCTAATGGTCTGAAATTCGGTGTGTTTCACTCCATATGTAACGCGAATGCCCCCTTAAAAAGTTATTACCCCTTAAAAAGTCCCCCTACGGCTGACAGCCTTCGTGTATCTTTGTCTCTTAATCACAATAACCAAGAATCCATTATACTACTATAGAAATACTGGCAGCCTTATTTTTCTAGAACTTCGCAACACATTTCGAAAATCCCCTTAAAGAATCTAATAAATACTACCTAAAAATATTTTTACTACTTTTGGTTTCATATACAGTGGGAATTTAGAAACATTCCTAGACAAATATACTGTTTGTGTTTTAAACAGGAGTATAGAAGGCTCTTCTTTCCCTTTCCTGTTTAGTTAAATTTAAAGATCACGAGAGATCCTAACACTTCTTCAGTGACAATACTGCGTGTAATTCTGGTGCGACTCATAAATTGCATCAAGAGAAGGGGGGGGGGGGTGAAAGTCAGCGATTTTATGATTTTCATTTGCACATGCTATCTGAGCAATCTGTGGTGTTACGATTAATTTAATGTCAAAATATAAAATGTATTTTTTTGTATTTTGAAAATACAAGATACAATGAAAATATATTTTAAAATACATTCTCAAAATACTTTGACGCAGCTGGCTGTGCTCGCGCACAGCCAGCTGTCGTCAAAAAAGGATATCTAGGTCTGTGGCACGCGATGAACGTTTCTATTGTCCGCCATCTTTCTGGTAGTTAAGTCAAGCGATGGCAACGGCTGCCCTTTTTTCAGCATTGGGCAATCTGTCCAGCTATTCTCTCGTTCTTCCATCTTTCGGCAGATGTCAGTGCTGTTAAAAATAATCGTGACAATTTTTGTACGGGAAATGACGTGCTAAAAAGTAAAGGATTCTCGTGGAGCTATGTCACCCGCCACTACTTTTATAGAAATCAAATCTATTCTTCGTGACTGGCAAGAGTCACTACTAAAGTAATGCAGCAACTAATACAATACAGGATGGTTTCCTGAACCTGCATTCATTCTTGAGATGCAGATGCATGCTTGTAAGTAGTAAGAGACATATCCCATTCTTCTCTTATCTAAGAAAGGATTTTTTTTTTTTTTTTGTCATTATACTGATAATTACATATTTTATTCGTATTTCAAAACTTATTTATTAAGAAGACCTAATAACGTTGCTTTAAAAGATTGTTTAAAAGAGTCGAGACGATGTTGGGGGGGGGGACGGTCCCCTGCACCTCCCCCCGAAACTACTGCTATGAATAATATGTATTATACGCTTACGAAAACCTAATTCTAACAGTAAGGAAGAGTTATCACTGCTTCCAGACCTACTGAAATTTTGGAGGGGCACAGGAAAGGTTTGCGGGGGGGGGGGGGCACATATCGGATTTAAGAGCAGAAAAACGAAGTTTTTTAAAATTTTCAATCAAAATTTTATTTAAAAAAATTTTGAGACGAATTTTGAGGGGGGGGCACAAGGGAGGGTACGTGACCCCTTGTGCCCCCCTCCCGACGCTTCCCCTATGGTTCATATTATTTACGTGCTTAGGAAACCCTAATAACAATAGCTTTCTCACTCCCAGATCTACTAAGCATGAAAGTTTACCCCTTTACCGCAAAACAAAAGAAATTTTGCGTAAGTTCCAATTTTCCTCGTGTACATTACAAATCAAAGAAAGTTTGTATCCAATTTTTAGTAAAAATTAATCATTTGGGCGTTTTTACATTCGCGTTTTTTCCCACACCTGGCAAATTATAGATGATCAGCTAACCCGAAAAAACTGTGAGAAAAATCTAATCCCAACTATTAAAAACTCCATCCCTATTAAGTAAAATGATAAAATTACCTCTCGTAACAACATTGAATTCGACTCACAAATCAATAAATAAAGAGATATCGCATCGCTTCTCCAGTACCTACATCCAATGTCGACATTCTCAAAAGCAATTTATCCCCAGTTTTCTTCTAAAAGTTCTTAACTCATCTCACTAAAAATGAATGACCATCGATCTCCTTTATCGTTTGGAATGTCAACCGCCCCCGGCATGAAACTCCAGGTGCCTCTTTATATCCACCCCTCCCCCCCCCCTGTAATTCTTCCAACGCCTTTCTTCACTCGAACTATCAATGGCGAAGCATGCTTACTGATTTCAGCAAGAGGGAAACGCCGGTTCCGGAACAGAACCGAATGACCGAAATGAATGGATCCGGACAGAAATGACTGATTTCGGAGCCAGAACAACGAAAGGACCGGGTCCGGAACCAAATGACTGAATTCGGAGCCTGATGAACGAAACGAACGGGTCCGGATCCAAATGACCGAAAGGAGCAGATCCGGATCCGGACCGGGTCCATTTTTAGAGATGGATCCGCTCCGGACCCGTTCCACAGTCGGATCCGTTCCGGTCAGAACGACACGGGGCCTTCGCAATTAGTAACAGGCCTGCACGTGTATTACTTCCTTGTACGTAGTATAAGGAAGTAATGTGATCCCGAAAAATTTTGGGGGCCAAATTTCGACATAAAAACCGATTTTGACTACCTCTAAATTGAATTTTAAAAATTTTTTCGATGTATCTCATCGTAGGCTATCATGCACGATCATATTAACGCGTCTGCAACTCATTTTGACCAGTGGCGAGTCTACTGTGGCCAGTTTTTCCATGCCGTCTGTACGTACGTACGTACGTACGTATGTATGTAACTCGCATATCTCAAAAACTATTGGTCGTAGAATGTTGAGATTTGATATTTAGGATTGTTCTATGATCTAGTTGTGCACCTCCCCTTTTGGTGGCAATCGAATGGATAGTTTATGTACAGGACCGCCCAAAAGATTCGAAATGCATTACGCTCTATGGGCCGAAATTCATTAAACTCGCCTAACTCAAAAGCTATTAGGCGTAGAATGTCGAAACTTCATATTTAGGATTGTTGTAACATCTAGTTGTGCACCTCCCCTTTCGGTTCCATTCGACTGAATAGTTTATCTACAGGACCGTCCAAAAGATTCGAAATACATTACGCTCTATGGGCCGAAATTCATCAAAGCGTTTTTTAGAGGTATTGGGCTATTTCAAACGACTCAGAAGTGATATATGCTGTAAAGAGTTAGAAAATGAATTTCTCTATTAAAAAAAGTGTCTTTATCATTTATAGTTCTGCTACAGGAACACTCAAAAGATTTCCAATACATTACGGTCAATAGCAATTTTAGGGGCATTCATCCATTTCAAGCACAGTACCGTCCTACCACATAAGTTAGGTAATGGTCCGACGACGGTCACGTGCCTCCCTCAAGAACTATGCCAAAAGTCGCCAAGCTTGGCGACTTTTGGTGTACGTGTGTGCATATTTAACTCTCAAATCTCAAAAACTATTATGAAATTTCATATATAAGAATGTTGTAACATCTAGTTGTGCATCTCGATTTTTGGTTCCAATCTACTGGAGAGTTTATTTACAGGACCACCGAAAAGAATTTCAGTACCTTAATGTCTATGGACATCTTCATTATAATACAACTGTAAACAGTCATTGTTTGGTACATGCCCAAAATCTCGCCGTCTGTCCTCGACCTTGGCGAGTTTTGGCGAAATATCGCCAAATTTGGCGATAGTCAGTCATTTCGTCCATGCCCAAAGTATCGCCATTTGTAATCGTTCTTGGCGAGTTTTGGCGAAATATCGCCAAATTTGGCGATAATCTGTCATTGTTTGGTTCATGCTTAAAATCTCGCCAAATGTCGTCGACATTGAAGAGTTTCGCCGAAATATCGCCAAATTTGGCGCCAAAAATTATTTCCTATTTTGTATAACTCTAAAACTTTAACCCGTAGATTTTTTAACTTTGTATTTAGAACTATTGTAATATCTAACTGTTTTCAATATCTTTTTTGACAGCAATCGACTGAGAATTTATTTACATGGTGAGCCAAATGACTTTGAATACATTGAGGTCTATAGATGCATTCAATTCATTGAAGGTCTGTGCTCACTGACTACTTTGGCTATCCCCAAAATCTCGCTGACTATCTCAAGTTTGTCGGCTTTTGGTGAAATATCGCCAAATAAAGTGTCAGAAGGAAATCTTTCAAATTGAACTCAGCTTGGCGATATCGAAATATTTGGCTAGAAATTGCTAAACCTTACTATTATTGATATTTTATCTCTTTCAAACAAATAAATTTAGAGGAAGTGCGTCAAAAATATTTTTGATCTAATGGACGTGCAAGGAAGTCATGTGTTGGACACATCAGATTTTTTTGATGAGCCATCCAAAGAGGCCTACGGATGCTCGAGTCTTCACGTATACATCAGGCATTTCTCAAGCTTCCCAGTGCTTTCAAACGTTATTTAATGTAGTTTTAAGTAGTAATTGTGTTACTAATTCAAGTACGAACTCATGATTAATTTGTTTGCTATGATACATATTTACATAAAGAAAATAGATGCATATAATTTGAAGGAAAAACAAAGTAGCACTTACTCTCATGATTCACGATTGCTTATTTTAGTTTCACAAGTGGATATTTAATATACTTTAAAATAACTAAATACACAAATGAGAAAGACATTTTTATAATGAATGTTTCATGAGCGTAGTCGTATTTCCTACGTTATTTTAAACAATTCAAGATTAATCCTTAACAAATGATGTATTAAAGCGCATTTCAGTGTTTTCGGGATACAGGGCCGTAACCAGGATGAAATGTTAGGTAGGGCTTAGAATCTAGTTCGGAGGGGCTGACCCAATATAAGTAATTAGCAATCGAGGGGGCGGGGGGAGACGTACCATGTGACTGAATCCTGTGATGATTTTATTTTTGGAAAAAATTTAATTCAAATTTTTTACATTATCAATCCTTACGGCAAATGTTGAAAATGTTCGACACCCTTTTGGATACAAACATGAACACGCTGAAAGTTTTAAGTTTTGACTCCCCCTCAAAATCTTTTGCCCTGGGAAACAGACTTAAAGGAAGAGCGGCCGTTTTGTGTTCTGGGAAAAATCTGAAATCCGGTGCTGCATGCAACGGAGAGCGGCAAAATAATGAACATTATTTATAGAAATCTAACCACTGTGATGAGAAATCCCCCCCCCCAAACGAGGGATATTTTTATGTGAAATTTAAAAATCGTTAAAAACCAATCGTTTCTAAACTTTCGTATTGATCAGTAAATTTACAAAAATTTTTGAAAATCTTAGTGGGGGCTGAAAGCCTGTTAGGTAGGGCTCAGCCCCCATAGCCCCCCCCTCTGGTTACGGCCAAAGCCTCCTAGAGAATTACTACAAGCCTAAATGCTCTTTCCGCGAGGGGATGTGACGTCATGACCCGGGTCCCTACCTCGCGCAACACCTAAGCACGTTCCTCGTTTGTTTTGTATTCGCTGTTTGCTTCGCTTTGTTAATTGTCATTATTTAATTCGCTAATTAAACCACGTAATTATATTCAGTAGTGTTTTACTTGGATTATAGCGTTACAGTGTCTTGATGAAGAACTTTATAACGTTACACTGCAAATTAAACTCGTAAATCTGCAACTGATTCCTCCCGAACTGTTTGCCCATTGTCAGTGCTCTGACTTCCATAAAGATGTACTGATTGCAATAAATTTTATATGTTATTTCTATATACTTAAACATATACCCCATCGAAAAGTATGTATATAGCATGGATAGTTATTTTTCTAGGGCACTTAATAATTTCAATAATTATGCTTTATAGACAGTCATGGTTTTTAAAGTGTATTTTGGAGAGTAAATATATTTCAAGAATAAAACAAAATTAGTGTATGTCATTCCGGTTTACGAAATAATGCTCTCTATATTTAAAAAAGGAAGAAAAACTATATGCAGCATCTGTAGTTCTTTTACAGAAGCAAGAAAAATAATTTAACCATAAATTAATAAATAATAAATTATTGCTTAGTAGCAGTTTAAGGACAATAATCACAACAATGAGTATCTAGTATAATCTAGGACGATTCAAGCACATCAATGAGTATCTAGTATAATAGACGTTTATATATATATATATAAATACTAGTGCAACTTAGATAAAACATTCTTCCCCGATTCAGAATCGTTCATTTGATGACATATATTTCCCCCCTCAATTAGTGCTTTTATTATGTTGTAATAACTATAAAATAGACCTCACAATCTGATCTCATTACAGCTGAAGTTCGATAAAAAGATTCCTGCAGTTTAAAAGAAAAAAATCAAAGGCTTCTTTAAACTAATTAAAATGAAGTCTGTTAATATAAATAAAATATGATTAAATAAATTAAGTTTTGCAAACTTTTTTCTTTTGTTATTTCCAAAGAATTCTAGTTAGCGAATAATATTCAAACTCAAAATTCTTTGGGGATAAGAAGGTTGAATTCTCGATTTATACTAACAATCGGGTACACAAAGTATGTTTGAATATTCTTAAAATTCTCTATTTTTTCTTCGATTCTAAATTTATTGTTTTTTAAATGTATATAGCAGGGGCGTAGCCAAAGGGGGGGGTTAGGGGGGTCACACCCCCCATGAGGAATTTTTTGCCATACAAAATGTATATTCTTCACTTCCTTATCACACACACGTATACATACATATATGTGTGTGTGATAAGGAAGTTACGTATACATACATATATGTGAGATATACATATATATGTATATCTCACATATGTATGTCTCACATAATATACATATATGTGAGACATACATATATACACTCACATTACGTATACATACATATATGTGAGTTGCAGTAGTCGTAACCCCCACCCCCATGAAAATTTTCTGGCTACTCCACTGGTATATAGATATACTATATTTTATATCGAAAGAAATTTACTCTTCAGAGTAAATTTCGTGAAAAATAAATATTTTCTATATTTATTTTTCACGATATTTTCTACATTTATTTTTCAAACTATATTTTATATCGAAAGAAATTTACTCTTCACAGTAAATTTCGTGAAAAATAAATATTTTCTATCAAGCAAATTTTTTCACTTTGTGAAAGGGATCTAATTTCAAAATTGTTCCCAAGATAAACTCACAAAAGCAATCAGAACAGCGTCTTCGTAGCAAAGCTTATCGGACGGCCAGGGACCCGGACTGTGACGTCACCGATTTATGCTTTAGGCTTGATTCACTGCTCTAGGTGGCTTTGTTACGGCCCTGTCGGGATATCCTGTATATTGGAGAAAATTGATAAAATACGCTCTTAGCGCGATCCCCGAATTAATTATTCTTTAATAAAGACATTTCATGTAGTATATATTATTCTTTTGTCGCTTTCTCAATCAAACTTAGGAATTAGCAAGCATAATGAACGCTTGTACAAAATATTAACTACATTTGAAGTTTCTGTATAAACGGGCAAAAATCAATAATTTATAATTTACTGTATTTCTGCACTGTACCAGATGTAAGTCTTAATCACATAATAAGGCATATATAACTGATAAATAACATTTTCAACTGGCAAAATTAAATTGTCTAAATAGTATCACAACGTCATGCTTATTTACAAGAATAAAAACTACTCAAGTAATACGATTTCTGATTAAAATAATTTATTTATAAATAACACTTGAGTAATTATTCACTAAACATGATTTACATACATATTTTTAGAACTTCTAAATACATTATAAGCGTTTACTTACCTTTAGATTCAGAGCAAAATGTTCGAATTTTAGGATAAATTTTCATGAAAGAAAATGGCGCAAGATTCACAAAACGATTACCTACATCTAAAGTTCTTTAGTACGACAAAAGTATAAAAATATTGATTTAAAATAATAAAATAATATAACATTTATAATACTTAGAATAATAAAATAGAATACTGTAACTAGGGAAAACAGGCCTCAATGATAAACTCATTTTTAGCGAACCAAACACAGTATTCTATTTTATTATTCTAAGTATTATAAATGTTATATTATTTTATTATTTTAAAACAATTTTTTTATACTTTTGTCGTACTAAAGAACTTTAGATGTAGGTAATCGTTTTGTGAATCTTGCGCCATTTTCTTTCATGAAAATTTATCCTAAAATTCGAACATTTTGCTCTGAATCTAAAGGTAAGTAAACGCTTATAATGTATTTAGAAGTTCTAAAAATATGTATGTAAATCATGTTTAGTGAATAATTACTCAAGTGTTATTTATAAATAAATTATTTTAATCAGAAATCGTATTACTTGAGTAGTTTTTATTCTTGTAAATAAGCATGACGTTGTGATACTATTTAGACAATTTAATTTTGCCAGTTGAAAATGTTATTTATCAGTTATATATGCCTTATTATGTGATTAAGACTTACATCTGGTACAGTGCAGAAATACAGTAAATTATAAATTATTGATTTTTGCCCGTTTATACAGAAACTTCAAATGTAGTTAATATTTTGTACAAGCGTTCATTATGCTTGCTCAATTCCTAAGTTCGATTGAGAAATCGACAAAAGAATAATATATACTACATGAAATGTATTTATTAAAGAATAATTAATTCAGGGATCACGCTATAGAGCGTATTTTATCAATTTTCTCCAATATAGAGGATATCCCGAGAACACTGAAATGCGCTTTAATACATCATTTGTTAAAGATTTAGATTAATGTTGAATTGTTTAAAATAACGTAGGAAGTACGACTACGTTCATGAAATATTCATTATAAAAATATCTTTCTCATTTGTGTATTTAGTTATTTTAAAGTATATTAAATATCCACTTGTGAAACTAAAATAAGCAATCCTGAATCATGAGAGTAAGCGCTACTTTGTTTTTCCTTCAAATTATATGCATCTATTTTCTTTATGTCAATATGTATCATAGCAAACAAATTAATCATGAGTTCGTACTTGAATTAGTAACACAATTACTACTTAAAACTACATTAAATAATGTTTGAAAGCACTGGGAAGCTTAAAAAATGCCTGATTTATATGTGACACTCGAGCATCCGTAGGCCTCTTTGGCTGGCTTATCAAAATACACGCGCAGGCCCGTTGCTAATTGCGAAGGCCCCGGAAGTCCCCAAAAGTATTTTCCAGTGTCCCCAAGTTTTCCTGGAATTCGAAAAGAATGCTTGATTTGTCCCCAAAATACTGTTTATTAATATGGTTGCCTTAATTTAACTACAAAATTTACGGAAATATTTATAAAATACATAGCAAATGGAAAAGTCTGATGATGCAGATAGGATATACTGCTGGTCATTTACCGATTAAACCGGGAAGTAAATATGAACGTGATTTAAAAAGGTGAGAAACAAAGGCTTTGTAAAGCTGTGGGAGGTAACATATTCGCGCTCTAAATCGTGTTATGGCCTAGATAAGATTGCGATTGTGTTGATTAAGTTGATAATTCAAAACATCAGCTGTTTGTGATATATGTTAGTTTTTTCTGCATCTTTTGAAAATTTTCGCAATTGATCGCATTAAGGAGGATTCAATCAATTAGCGTCGATCACATATGTTGTGTATTTTGTTTCGAGATTGTACTGAGGCTCTAAAGGGCCTTTCGTTTAAAGAGCAAATCATTTCTTAAGGTATTTACTGTTTATCAGCTGCGAACCATCATGCCTCGTGGAACGAGCGATCATTTCAAATTTTACGAATTGTGTTGTCTGTTCTGTTGCCCGCCCTGTCCCACCCATATTGCTGCAAAATTAGCCTTTGTACCTCCCGAACCGACGTATTCTCTGAAACAAGAAGACGGATCTGGGTCCAACTACTCGTTATATCTCAACAGCAAAGCCGAATGGCAGTTCACCAACGAAGAACTCAAACTCATGGAAGTGTTTTATACGAGGACTTCCAAAGGGAACCAAATCGCGTGCATGTTTGCCAAATGCACACCTCTGGCAAAACACACCATCCTCTTCAGCCATGGCAATGCTGTCGATCTCGGACACATGAGCAGCTTCTATGTGGGTTTAGGTTCCCGTATCAACTGTAACATATTCAGTTACGACTACTCTGGCTACGGACAGAGCGAGGGGAAACCCTCGGAAAAAAATTTATATGCCGACGTTGACGCTGCTTGGCATGCGTTACAGACTCGCTACGGAGTAAGACCCGAAAACATAGTTCTTTACGGACAGAGTATAGGAACAGTGCCCACAATTGATTTAGCATCCAAATATGAAGTAGGTGGGGTTATTCTTCACTCGCCGCTAATGTCAGGGATGAGAGTTGCCTTTCCAAACACAAAACGTACCTGGTTTTTTGATTCCTTTCCTAGGTGAGCTGGCACTTTTGTTGCAATTGTTGTGGTTATATATTTGTGTCTATTATTCTTAACGAACAAGTTTAGGTGGTTAATCTAAGCATTCAAAATGCAAAATATTAGTTGCTAAATTTTCTGAGGAGAAACTTACAGTTGATCTTATCTGTTTTACACTTAAACTAACCCGTGTTTAAATAATGTTAATCTTTAATTTGAATTGCCACATCAATATTTTAAATACAGTAGACCCTCTTTAACAAGGTAAATGCATTGCGTGTTGTAGGAGTAACTTGTACATGAGCATCACCAGCAGTGTTAGCAGGCAGTACAGAAACATCTGTCTCATTTATTTAGTCTGCTATAGGAAAAAGATTGCAAGTTTTTCTTCATGTTGTTAAACAAAACCCTCGTATATGAACCCATAGGATGCTGGGGTTTACTGTATCAACCTAATTATAAAATTTCAAAAGGGAAATTTCCATTTTCATCCATTTTAAATTTCAAGACCATAGTCAGGGAATCGATGTCAAGATATATATCCCATCCCTGAAACTTCCAAATTACTTAGCATGAAGCTTTTGGCACCATCTGTCATTAATATCTATTGATTTGTGAAAAAAAAAAGCGTAGGTTCTATTGTTATAATTTGTCAGTTTTTTAATACCATATTTACTCATGTATAACATGTGCCTTTTTTCGAAAAAATTAAGGCAAAAATATACACACAGAATAATTTTTTACTTCTGCATGTAATCCGCAATCTATGCTTTCATCAAAGAATTTAGTCAGAGTAAGTAATAAAAAAGGAAAATATCTTTCTTAATATAAGTACTTGTAGCATCTTTATTCACTCATTTTATACTAAATCACTAGTAACGTTATTTTTTAACACTGCAATTCTCATTGCTACTAGTGTTATCCACAGTCCTTGTCATCACTTGCACAGTCAGTGTCCACACATGTATCCAGAAAAACATTTGGGGGGGGGGGGAGGCGGTATCGAAATGGTAAAAAAAGGGGGGGGATTCTGGACTCGCCTCTTAAATACGTCCTTGTCAATGATATCTTAAATGATATCGTCTTCAGTTCCATCCACTCAATTGTAAATTTGTCATTTTCAAGATCACTTACACATCAAGCTTATAGTATGTGTTATGTACGAGATAACAAAATTTGACCTGTTTTTCTCCTGAAGTTCGGGGTACTCGCTATTCACGAGTAAATATGTTAAAGTCAATTGCTATTTCACATTTCTGTGCTAAGCACTGCCTTCTCTCGCTAAGCACAGAAATCTAAAACAGAAATTGACTCAAATATAAAAAAATAACAAGAAATTATATAATAATGTATATCCGATTATAATAATAGAATCTACGCTTTTTTGCTAATCATTTAAGACAGATGGACTTATCAACTATATGACCTAAGCATCCTTTGATGACTTGTTAAAACTGATAAAACCGTCTGTTAAAAACTTGCCATCCCTACTTTTAATGGTTTCAAATGATTGGACTCCCACAGATCACATGGTATGAGGCTCCCCATCCCAAATTTTCAAATATTGTATATTCCAATATTTTCTTCTCTCTAAATTTCGCAGTAAGAGGCCCCTTTTCAATCCCTAGCTGAGGGCCTCCAAAGGAACCAGTTCGAGCCTGCTAACATTCATCACAAAAATACTTTTATTAAAATGGCCCCTTTATAGAAATATGATAGATTACAACTACAATAGCCTCTGCATAAAAATATGATGGATTAAAACTGTTCTTTCACAAAAATTGTAATTAGTTTTTGAAATCGGAACTTTCCCACAAATGTAACTTATTAAAATGCCTTTTCCAAATATTCTATTTTTTTGGATTGGAATATTATCCCTGCGTTTTTCATTATCTTTGTTTTCATTTGCAAAAAACTAGTTGACCTGAAACGTTGCCTCCCTCTGGGATTTTATTTTAGCTGACTATACGAAAAGCGATATTGGCAGAACCACATGCACATTTCCATTTAGAGTTAAGGGAAGAAAATGTGTTTGGGAAATTCAAATTTTCTGCAGTTAAATTCTTTATTTAATTTGTCTAACCTCAAATATCGATTGTTATTTTGGATAAATATGTAGTTGTGAGTTATTAAACAATCATAATTCCAGAGTTTGTTGCCAGCTATATAGTTATTGCTCTTCTCTGTGTTTTTAATGGTCTTTTTCTGAATGTTCATGCTATTTAATCAGCTTTTATATCACATATTATTTGTAATTATCACAGTACAGATATTTACTAACCATATATAATTATAGATGATAGAAGGTATTACATTATCAAGAAAAAAAAAAAAAAAAGCAATTTACTATTCAGAAATTGAGCTACTTACAACATTTTGGGAATACAACACTTGAAATAATATATCATGCTTTTACTAAATTAAGCATAACTGTGGTCTTTTGCTTCGATGGTGTAGTTAGGGTTATTGGTGATTGGTGCAGTCCTACAATTTGAATTCCCGTTTTTTCTAACTTTACCAATCCCCCCCCCCCCCTCAACTCCACATGTTGGTCCTTTAGTTTCCCTGCCCCATTCTATCTAAGTGTAAGCACTTTCCTGGGCCCCTGTCTTTGCTTTGATCATTCCGTAAAAAGGGAAGGGGGAGCCAATCGCCCCCTCTTATTATGCCACTATTTGGCTTATATAAAAGTGGAGCAACTGTAGAGTTTGGCAAGATTTGATATTCTGAAGACTCAAATCATGTATCTTCCAAAATTGTGAAAATTTTCAACATTTCCTAAAATTTTAAAATAATTTTGGAATTTTAAAAATAATAAATTAATTGTATCCTATAAATGTGTAATCTAAATTATTTATAAATTTGTGTTTGTTTAATAAAATGCTAAGTTAGGTATGCTTTATTTTGCATGATTTTAAGTTTGATTCTTTTATGATTCTTACTGACTTGCAACTGCACATTGATAATAAAACATTGCTTATTTTTTAAAATATTATTTTTAATTGATAATAAATGTAATCCATTAAATTAAATTGATTTTTAATGATAATGAACTAAATTATTTAATTTTTATGTATGTAAAAAAATTTCTTCTGTTTGGTAGCCATTAAAAAAATGGAGGCTAATGGCCACGGTCTGAAATAAAGGTATAAATTAGCATTATTTGGTTAGTAGCCAAATATGCTAATTTTTACCTTTATTTTCAGGCGGAAATTCAGCTCGCGAGATCAGAAAGTGAGCAAAATAAGTCTGAAAACCCTCAAATTCCCCCCCCCCCCCCAAAAAAAAAACCTAACATTTCAATTAAATATATATGTATATATATATTACTGCAATAGCTTTCTCTTCTCCTGTTTAGCCTGTATACTTAATATGGTCCAGATTCAACAAACAGTCTAGCTGCGTATAGCAAACAGACAGGGGCGTAGCCAAGGGGGGCGTTTAGGGGGTCATAACCCCCCCATGAAGAATTTTTTGCCATACAAAATGAATATTCTTCATTAAATTATCACACACACGTATACATATATATGAGTTGTCGTAACCCCCCCCCCCCATGAAAAATTTCTGGCTACGCCCCTGCAAACAGAAATACATTATTAGCATATAGCGCTACTTATTTATAAATATCACAGTTATTTTGGGTGTTCTTATTCTGTTCTTTAGTACGGGCATTACAGTTCAGTGTAAATGTGTGCTTGGTTTTTTTTTTTGGGGGGGGGGCACTCTTTCTCTTTGCCCCTGCTTTTAGTCCTGAAAAGGACTATTTTTGGCCCTAAAAAGGTACTGAATTCTAAGAATTTAAGGTATCTATTCTGTTAAGGTTACCATCAATATCAGAGTCAGAATCATTGGAATCACCTAAATCAAACTGAACGGCTTCAACGGTGGTTTTGGCTAAGCCATCTAAAAGCTGCATTCTTTTTTCTTCCTTGATGACATGCTCGATACGTGTAACCGATGAAGATGCCTTCAAGAGTAAGCTTCATAACTTCCTCCATTTTAAATGTGCAATTTTCCAGCGCGACATGTCCCTTAACTTGACTCCACATCAATGGGATTTAGTTCGCAGTGCTACGGAGGTAGTCGAAGAACAGTATGACCGTGAAGTTCAGCAATTTTATTAATTCTGTAGGCTTCTTAAAGTTTCCTTTTATCAGCCACCAGTTTCAAAAGTTCGACTTTCAACATGTCAGAATCCCATGCAATATTATTTTCGCTCAGCCAGGGTTTAAGCTGAGCCCAAAAATATTTCAGCAGAAAAGCTAAAATAAGAAAAAAAGCTTTAGCAAAATGCGAAAATGATAATTCAATTTTTCTCTCTTGGAGATAGTGTCTGATCTCCTTTTCCTCTATTATTTTTGCAGTGGTCTTGAAAATTATAGACGCACAGGCTTTATATTTCAATTCATTATATTTCAAAGATTGTCCCCACAACCATTCCATAAAGGAAGTTTTTACTTTTATCCCTGTTTCTCTTTTATATTTCAATTCCAAATTTTTTCTGAATACTTTCGCAAAAAAGCAAAAGCCCATTAGTTTCATTTTAGCATTTTGGCAAGTCAAAAAGACTTGCATTATGCAAAAAATGTGACCGTATCTTAAACCTTGCACTCAGCCATTTCTGAATTTCTGCTTTTTTTGTGAAACTTGTCGGAATAGGCTCAACACATACAGAATAGTATGGGACATCGTCAGTTAAAATGGCACTTCTTGGCTGCAGTTGTGGGAGAAGTTTTTTTCATAGCTCCATGGTAGTCGCCTGTCTTTTTAGCTTTAAAAATTTCACAGCACCGCTTACAAAGCAGTCTTCATTTCCAGCATGTAAAATAATTAATCTAGAGCCCTTGCCAGATAGAGCTTTCAGTCTAGGAGATAAGCCTTCCAGAAATGCTTGTTTATGGGATTTCACTGTTGTGTCTTGCCTTGTGCAGCCTTTAGTATGGCCAAAATTTACCCAAGTCTCATCAGTAAAATAAATTTTCCTTCCTTCTTCTCGATAATGCATAATGCACCGTAAATACTTGTGATGCCACTGCTGGATATCATCGTGTTCTAATAGCATATAAGTGCGACTTCTTTTTTTGTAGACATATCCCAAATCTTTCATTAAATTTCGTAACGATCTAATGCATAGGTTTGGAAGGTCAGTATCTTCATTTATTGCCAGCATTACTTTACGTGTGGTAGGAATTTCATTTTTGAAGAAAAAGAAATGCACTTTTCTTTGAATAGCCAATTTTGTGAACTCATCTTAAATCTGTATAGAAATGGTATCCTAATGTTATCTATGATAAATCTGTCTCTGCTTGCCATAACAGTTGAAGTTGCACCCAGATCATTATTAAATGTTGGATATAATTTACAGACTTTATCGGTTGGATATAATTTAAAATCGTTATCAGTTACTTGACTGATTGATATGAATTGAAAATTCATACTAATTCTGCATAGTGAAAGGGTCACGCTTTTTACTAGCATGTTAGGAGCAGTTTTTTATTTCAGTTTTGTAACATTTTTGATTCTGCCTGGTTTGAATTTGTAGTACTAAATACTTTTTTTTTTTGGGGGGGGGGGCGTGACCAAGATGATATGGGGGTAAGTTTTGAGTCTAGTGCAGGGGGGGGGGGTGCTGACTGTATGCTATAAGTATTAGTAGTTGGGGGAGAGGAAGAGTTTTATTTTCAGTTTGTATATCTTTTCCTATAGTATTTGTTTCACAAAATGCCATATTTTTTAAATGTGTACCATTCATTCCACTAAGAATTTTTTCATTGAGACAGGGTGTCCACTACCGACTAAAAAGGTGGCATTTGCTTCTAATTTAAAGATAAGGTGACTTTTTTGAATAAAAATTATCATTTTCATACTATTTCCAAGTTTTTGGCTACTTGTAGCTTACTGCAGGTAACTAATTTGAAAATCAGATTTGGATCTTTGACAACTCCCTTTTCTTTTCAAAGTTACATTTGATCGTTCATCAAACAGTCTAATCTGGTTTTTTAATTGTACTACAGCTTTAGTATTAGTCCTTTTTGGCACGCTTTTGTTTTGCCAACAAAATCTTGTCGCCAACCCAAGTTTGCCTCGCCCATGCCAATTGTAAACAATATGGCAGATCAGATGGGGCTGGTTTCTGAGGTAATTGATCCTCACCATTAACTTTGCTATGATTTATTTTGATGGCTTTTAAATATTTTTATGAAAAAATAAATTTTAAACAAATTGCAAGCTTACATGTATATATATATTCGGTTTAATAAACTTAATTACTTTTTATGTGAGGTGGGGGCTGTGCCCCCTCAACCCCCCTCTTTTTAGTAGAATAAATTTAATAGTGCAAACAAATAATAAACTAAAGACAAATACCTCACAAAAATAACATAAATAAGACATTAAATATTTTACCATTCTGACAAATGCATACATAAACAAAAATAAAGAACTAGCTTAAATCATAACAAATATAAACAAACAATGCTTATCTCATACCTTGATTAAAATCACTAAATTATTCCAATATTGAAATAATAAAATCAAAATATCAAATATTATTTCACGGTATAAAATATTAATAATGTACTTTGTTGCTTCTACCCTTAACAAATAAACAGAGGAAATCATAAAATATAAACGAATAATGCTTATCTCATACCTTGATTAAAATCGCAAAATTATTGCAATATTGAAATAATAAAATCAAAATATCTTATTTTTCACGGCATAAAGTATTAATAATATAATTATTTGTTGCTTCTACCCTTAACAAATAAACAAAGGAAAACGAAAATATTAACCTAAAAAGTACTATCAAAAGAATGTTAATTCATACTAAACTGCAAATAAACAGTCAGTATGAAACTAAGCATCCATTTTAAATTTAAAAAATAATCAAATAATACAATTTAATTTAAAAATAAAGCCATTAAAATAAAATCAAAGTACATCATCGACGAGTAGTCATCTTCAGAAATAAATAGCCGGCTTTAGGATTACCATGTCTTAACTTCCGATCGTCAAATGGCAGGGTTACCCATAAAGGCTTCCTTTATCGTGCCTAGAAAAGTCGTGAAATAAAATTGCGCCAAAAAGGACTAATACTAAAGCTGTACCAAAATGAATGTCCTGTATGCTCCATTATATAACGCATGAAGTTTTTAAATTTCTTATTTTATTCATTCCTTCTTAACTGAAGTTGAATGGCGTATGTTTATTTTTTGACTACAAAATCATGCAAAAATGCTAATTTTGGCAACTAAAATTAAGAAAATGTCTACTAAACTTATAGAAATGGACTTTTTTATGTCAGCCAGGCTACTAATGATACTATTTTTGCTTTCTGATATTGGTGGACACTCTACTAAGATTCACTGGCTGTAAAGAACTTAAAGAAAAAGTGGTAATTGTATGCTTTTGCCCCACTTGCAATTCCACTAAACTTCTGTATTTATTAGTAAAATAAAATTTTAGCAGGGAGTGAGAGACTGCTAGGCCTCAGCCCCCATAGCCCCCTTCTGGTTATGGTCCTGAAAAATACATGTTTATTGTTATTGCTTTTCTTGCAAAAACTGATTGCACTATTTTACCTTTTGCAGCATAGAAAAAGTGCCGAAAGTGACTTCTCCAGTTTTAGTCATTCATGGTACCAATGATGAGATTATTGACTTCTCACATGGGCAAGCAATATACGAGCGCTGCCCACGAGCAGTTGAGCCTCTCTGGGTGGAAGGTGCTGGCCATAATGATATTGAGTTGTATGGGCAATATGTGGAGAGACTTCGAAAGTTTATAAATGAAGAACTTTCTAACTGAATTGTCTGCTTTGGTCCTAAAGTCACATGTCTCTCTTCAAGGCAGCATATCAAATTCATCACAGCAAAGTAATACATACTGTCAACAACAACAAAAAAATAAAGTGAAACAGTTATTCCAATTAATAAATATGTCTGTAGCTATTTAAGAGTTTTCTGTATCCATGGAAGAGCTAATAAATTCCAGTGTTAACATTTGCTGTTCCTCGTGTGTGGTGAAAAAGTTAGTAATCATTATTTTCCTGGCAGAAAAATTAAAAAGTGACATTGATTCCATTTGTATATTTGTGGAAACTGAATTACTGCTTTAAAATGCGCTGAAGATTGGCATCTGATGAACTTAAGTTATTGACTAACATTTTATCATATTGGGAAAAAAAGACATTGGTAATTATATTAAAAATAATTCCAGTTACAAAAGGCATATGGATTATGTAAATGCACTTTTTTGTACTTTTTCTTTTCAGTAATGTAAATGAAATTTTATGCATGTTGTGATTTTAATTAAATATTATAGAATTAAAATTGCATATTACATCATTTTTCTCAGAGATATATGCATTAAGAGGTTTAATTCCTGAAGCAACATACAGTACAAAAGCTAGCAAGAAAACAGGTACATTTCTGTTGATTTCTTTTCTTTTTCTTTCTTAATGTTTTTCATGCTTACCTCTATAGACTACAGGAAAGTGGAGTACTTAATTAAAACAAACAGCTTCTTCCAGTTAAAGCACCTTCATAAATCCACTTTAGTTCTCATAGATTTATGAAGGTGCTTTATTAAAAATTTCAGTCATATTGCAGTTACTTTATAAATTTGTTCCTAATTGTATTAGAATGTTCCTATCATTTTTCAATTTATGACTTGATTTAGTGTAGCTTTCTCAATCAAGACATAACTGGTTAGATCCCCCTCATATTCTACACACATTCAGTTGTATAAATGTCGTAATTTCTTAGTATTTGTTCTCTTTGTTAATTCTTTTAATAATACTTTAGTTATTTACTTTCATGAAACAAAAAATTACTATTACTACATTACGTAACAGTGTTTTTTTTTTTTTTTTTTTTAATGCATTCTTAATTAAATATCAGAATAAACATTTAATACAGTATTACCATCCAATGATAGATTATTTATCACACTAGGTTGCGAAAATGATATTTGTTACCTTGAATTTCTCTCAAGTGTTTCTTTTCAAAACATGGTCCCATCCTTTTTAGAATTAATTCCAAAAAGTTGTTCTTTTTGCACCATCTACAACTGGAAACTGAAAAGATTATTCTTGATATATTTGATTTAAAGTGGAAACTTAATAGATTTGAAGAAAGGTAGAAGTATTTTAGTAATTTTAACAGTAGAAGTAATAATGAAATGTAGATTTCCTCACAAGAAAAAAAAAATAACTTCAGATAAAAAATTAAATGATGTTTGACTATCAGTATTTTAGTTTACATAAATTATGCTTTGATATGTTATTCATACAAACAAATGTGTAAATCCAAAATTTATCAAAAATAATGATTTAAGTAATTAAAGCAAATAATTTTTGAAAGAAAATTTGTACATTGACCTGAAATTCATTCCTTGAAGTTTTCATTATTTTGAAGGCGTAGTGCCAATAGTCTGTACTATTACATAAAATTGTTTTCATGTTTAAAAAAAAAATAATTAAGGGAAATACTAGCCAAGAAAAAAGATAGAATTTATCTATTCTAAGGTAACATTTATTTATTATGAGCAGTTTATTAATGGTTGTATTTATTTTATATGAAAATAAATACAACACTGTGGTTTTAAATTGAATCTTCAATCCAAGATCACACTTTTCATTTATCAATCCGTGTGAAATAGGTTTTTACTTAATAAATAAATAAGATAAATTGAGAGCCATGAGTAATTATTTAATTTTTAGAAAAAGTTTTTTTTAATTCATCAAATAGAACAAGATTTCTCTAAGCAACAGTGACATTTTTATGAAAAATTCTGCCTAAATAATAATTCTATCTGTATGGATTGAACTTAGATTGGAATACTGAACATGCAGTCAATTAATATTCTTGTTTAAATGATTTTTAATAAAATTTACTTAAATTTCAAAATGTAGGAAATTGGTGTTTAAATAAAATGTGGTAGGAAACTGTAACAAGATTTATTAATTTTTATGAAAAAGAACAATGTAACCAATCGATTTAGATATGCAATATAAAAATTGATTAAACTGTGATAGTTAGTTTTTCAGCTGTTTGGTTTTTTGGCGTGTTTGACGTATCTTTCAATATGAGTTGGTAGTTACTTTTTTGATTTCCTTAATAATGTCAGAGTCGGGAAAATATCTGTTCAATTTTTTTTTTTTTTTTTTTTTTTTTTTTTTGTCCTTTCTTGTAATAATAGTTTCACCAGTGTATCTTTTTAATCTGCTGGAAATTCTATACATTGTTGTAGCATCTTTTTTTGAATGCAACATCAATTGGAATTTTTTATAAAAGAGTACAGTAAATGATAGTAATTGTGATACTTTGCTAATGGCCTTGTTTTTTTTACTGTGGGGGAAAAAAAAGAAAAAAGTGAAATAGTAATAAGAAGTGTATTGAAGTTTGTTTTATTTAGTTTAATTTAAACTCATGCAATGAGCTATTGTCTGTACATGTGTAAGCATTGTAATGTTGGATTCGAAGGTTTATTCGCGTTCAACACTGTACCTGTTGTTCCAGAAGAAAAGGCCCTCTGTTTGTGCAATTTGTTTTTAAATGTGTAGCATTAGTATTTAATTTTGTTGTGTTACAGTAGAGTTTTTAATTATGTATATTACTACTTTGTCTTGTAAATGTTTATAGCATAAAAAAACTTACAAAATCTTAATTGAAGTTTTTTTTTTTCGGGGGGGGGGGGGGGGGGAGGGGGTCTGTTTTTTATAAATACATCTGAATTTATAAAATAATGATATAAACACTTTCATCAAAATCCATGCAGCATGGCAATGTTTTATAGCTTGTAGAATAATCTGGGTCATTCATTGGCAATAAAAAAGGGTAAAAATGAAAATTATTTTTATTACTGATTATTTAAAAATAGTTAAGAGAATATTTTCATCTTTACAGCATGCCTCATTGGATCATGAATAAAGTAAAATTATTTATATTTTGATACTTAATTAAATACTGACAATTTGGTTATTTAAGAGCTGTGATTAATGAACCATTTGGTAGTTTCAATGTTAAATAGTCACATGAGAAATGTTATGTTAGTCACACCAGAAAAGACCAGTCTTCTACTAAAACTCAAAAATGAACTATTATGCCCTTATTTATGATCTTATAATACATAAATGTAAAGCTGAAAAAGTTATCTTATCGGTCATAAAAATCATTTTCCTTTTCAACTTCAAATATTACATTAGTCACCTTCTAGCCAAATTTTCATTAAGGTTACTGATAAATTTTGTCTTGTAATCCTGATGCTGCGATGGATATAGAATATTCTGCTACTGGGGTCTAAACTTAGTTTAAGTTACCCTTGCCCTTTGTCTGGATCTGCTGGTGCCAGGGAATCATAATATTAAATGCTTGTGATAAATTCCTGAATTTTCTGGTTTCTTTTTTGGAAAAACTCTGTAAAATACATGCTTCAGTATGATTTTTATATTTTTTGACAAATTAAAGCATATTTGTGTTCTGAAAAGTTTGTGTAATTAAAACTCTACTGTATTTAATTTTCTTGCAATTTATATTTTAAGAGATGTTTTATCGAAGCTGTAATGGGGGATCAAATAATTGTTATTAAGGTCGTAGATTTGTGTTTGTTGTATATGTTTCATCTGTTTGTAATATATGTGTGCTAGAGTATTTGATTTGGTATTTATATTTTATTTTTAAAGAAAATCATAGTTTATTTATTTGTATCCAGTGAATTCAGAGTCTGGTTTAAATTAAATGTGAATTATACTTTTTTTTTTTTCTTACTTTAGTATTTATCCTTGTGTTGTTGTTTTTGTGTACAATTATATACCTCTATACATTTTTTTTTCTCTCTCTCAAATTTAACATGAACTACATAATTGTTCATTAAAATCTAAACTTGAAAATTATTTGAATAAGGGTACATTTTCTTAATACATCCATACTAAGGTTCTCAATTCCTTCAAAATTGAGCTTTTTTTACCTTGTGTAATTTGTCTAAGATGGGTAAAATCGAATCAATAGTATATTAGATTTTTTCATTCTTAGATTTTTCAGACTGTCAAAATGTAAAGTAGTTCGAGATTTTGTTGCTAAACATATGAAAAATTCTTACTTTTTTAGGATGGAGGAGTCAGGATTAATTACATTAATGCATCTTTAAAAGAAATTTAGGGATGTTATAAAAGAAATTAGGAATCAAGGGATAGGCTATTAAGGGACTCACCACAACATTTCTCAGGATTATTTGTTTGCACACTTGTAATACAGAAAAAAGGTTGAAATATTAATTCTGCAGTTTCTCCTTGTTTTAGCAGAATTCATTTTTCTACATTCCCCCCCCCCCCCCAACCACCCTTTTTAAAAAATCTTGCATTTAAAAATGAATAATTAAATAAAATTCAAACACAGAAGTTAGTAAAAATATAAAATAAAAGCAAAATACAAAAAATATCAGGCAAAGTGAACAACTAAACTGAAAATAATGAATAGATAACTCAAAATTACATATTTATTTTTTTAATTGTGAAGTGCGTATACTATTTCGTGGATATAGGTTTGTTTACCACTTTAGTGATTATTTAAGTTTTCATTTGGTCAGTGGAAAATATTTGCTGTTATCACATTTTGTAATGTCTAATCTATAAAATTTAGGATTAGCACATAGCACAGCAGGAGAGGTAGCAAACTGAACAATACTGATCTCATTAGCTGTTGTATAAGAGTACTAGTTTTTAATCTAACTATTTCCCTCTACACGCAGGGTCTCACTATAAACATATTTGTGCCTGGGACACTTTTTCAGATTTTGTGCCCCTATACCAAGTGATTCAGATAAGTTGTTTACAGTGATTATCTTGCAATCAGTCAGTGGTTGAAACACACTTTCAATTATTAAAGTGTCAAATTTAGAGTAGCTTTCAGATACAGCAATTTTTTACAAGAGGCTGTATACATATTAAAATATGAAATTTAATTTTTATACAGTCCCTCATTTCCTGTCACTTACATTTGGGAAAATGCTTTTTGTGTAAGAAGATTAAAAAAAAAAAAATCCCATGTCTCTGAGAGTAGAACAGTTAATGAGATATCTCAAGTTAAAAATTTTAGCATTTGTCACCCAATACTAAGTGGATGTCCCAAAAGTGAAAAATTAAATTACTTTTCAACTGATAATAGTTTGTTAGTGGTCATTCCAAAGCTAATTCGGCTCATTAAGTTTTTGCATGGATTTAAAAAAAAGAAGGAAACATTTTCTACCCTAATTCTCACAAATTCATGATGTCTCTTAGTCTCCCCCTCCCCCCCCCCCCACCTTTTTTTTTTCTTTTTTAAATGGAAGAAAATAAATGTAATTTTATCACAGTATTAATAATTTAAGTGCTGTAGAATATTTATCACTGAGCTATTTGTTTAACACTGTATACTTTGGATGTATCAAGAAAATGTATTGTGTAATAATGAGACTATTTCTAGCAATATCTGCATTTTAATTTTCTTATGAACAGATTTTTTTTTTTCAAAATAATGCAATATTGATATGCAGAGCAATCATTATCATCCTGTTTTCATGTTTAAAGTGGTTTTAAAAGAATTTTATGTATCTATCTTATATATATATATATATATATATATATATATATAATGAATACAACTTGAAAAGTTAACCATATAAAGAACTGTTTTTCTGGGTGACTAAAGAATGTAGCTTTAAGTCACTCAGTCAGTGACCAACATCTTTTGCACTTGAAGAATAAATTCTTGCATTCTTGTCTGACGATGTTTGGTTTTGCTATAATTATTTATTTCATTTGGTATCTTCCATAATTTTTTTAATTATCTTTTTAAAGTATTTTAGCTCTTATTTAAATGCTACATGCAGGGTGTCCACCGGCGACTTTTGCTACTAATTTAAAGACAAGGCGACTTGGGCGACTTTTTTGAATGAAAAACGTCATTTTCATACTATTTTGAAGTTTTTGGCTACTTAGTACTTGTACCTTCTTACTCCAAGCGACTAATTTGAAAATTAGTTTTCACAGGGTATCCAGTAGTCCAAAGGCGGATCCAGGGGGAGGGCGCAGGGGGCGCGCGCCCCCTCCGAGAAAAAATATATTTATACTAGATAAATGGGTCTTTCACCAATATTAAGTGGGCTTTACACTAGATAAAATGAGTATTCACAATTTGCGCCCCCTCCGGAAAAATTTTCTGGATCCGCCCTTGCAGTAGTCTGAAAACGTATTTGAATTTTTTTCACGTCGGGAATTATGCTTGAAAATAGAATTTTCGGTCAGCATCGGAAAATCTCGCTTACACCTAAGAACATGGCCAACTTGGCAACAGCTCTGCTGTAGAACAATTTTAGGTGTAGAAAGAGGAGAAAACTGTCGATACAAACAAAATTTGTGTCTGTTTTGCAACCGCAAATTGAAATCGGCGATTACGAGAATGCGTCTTTCACCTGCACGCGCCCCTGAGATGTTTTATTTTCACTGTACTACACGCTCAGCAAAAGCCCAACTTACAGTGCGAAAATACTGGGTTGCGGGCGGAGCCCTTGAGATTAGTTTGAAGTAATCAATTGGGAAATTCAAAATTTGGGCAAGGGGTCTAGAGCAAATTCTTTGCGATCCCTGAAGTGTTTTGAGTTGTGTTTATGTAATTACAAATTACTAAACACACACAACAATAAATATTAAGACTTTTTGCCTCTAATGTCTCCCCCTCCCCCTTCTTTCTATTTTGACGTTACAACACGATACCTGGGGGCACCTTGCCCTCCTCTAGTTGGAGGTCTCTGCATACATATTAAGAAAAATTGCAGATGACGCCGATTACGATAAAAATTTGAATCTAAAACGAAATGTTTTTGGTAGGGATGTAACGGATATCCGGTATCCGGCAGATTTTTCAATATCCGAAATACCGCCGGTACCCGAATTATAACTACGGGGTATCCAGCTTCTCTGCCGGATATCCGGCCATATACTACTATCTGTATCTAAGTTCTATCTATAATATGCATGGGGAAAGAATGGAAAATTATATTTGAACATTCTTGATAAAGTGATACATAAAACAGCGGGATATAATTTTTAACGAAAAAAACAGCAAATATAACACTGGATCATTCAAAATAAACCCACATTTGCTCAATAATTTTTTGAGCACATTTATAACTAGTTAGACTAACATTTAGAGTTGATTTCTTGCTCCTAAGTGACGGTTAGCGGACATTTTCTGAACTTAAAAAAAAAAAAAAAAAAAAATTAAGCGCATCTCATGTAGTGTCCATTTACAAATTTGGAGGCGATCTTCTCATCCTTTTCAGATGTAGACTGCTGCTTACAGGGGAAGTTTAATTATAAGCACGGTGCAATATCATTTGAAAAGTATGTGCATTCAGTATATGCGATTTCTCTCATGGTAATCCCAGAAATAATGTAATTTTACACTCTCTCCCTATGAAGTTTCTCTGATATTTTTAATTTGCTCCGGAAATCTGATAATTAACAAAATACTCCTATTATTCAGTGTTCAAAATTTATTTACAGCGGTTGGGAGAAATTTTCAATCTTCATCCTTTTTTTAAATGGCAATCTTTTACTGAGCATTCCTTAATTGAAGTCTCCAATACCTAATGATTAAAAATTAACCTTTATTTTGCATATTTTTAAATTGAATTTAGTTATTTAAATTCATTTATGATTTTCTGCAAGTTTCAATTGATTTTTAAAGTTAAGTCTACTTAAAATATGTACAGATGCGGGAAAAAAAAAAAAAAAAGCCGCTCACTTGTACTTTATTCGGGCATCGTTCGTCGTACAGCAAAGTGACGCATACCAATCGTTTATGATGGACGTACACTTTAATTTGCTATACATAAAAATTGCATAAGGGGCCATCTCTATATTAAAATTTGCAACAACGCCCCCCCCCCCCCAAGGACACCCTGGATTTTTTCACTTCATATTTGAAATTTTAGCTCATTTTATCCCCGGATATCAATTTTCAATACATATGAACAGAAAATGAGTGAGTTAGAGCTTCCAAAATCCCCCTCCTCCTATGTTAAAATATTTTTTCATACTTCAATTCTTATCTCGTATAATATTGATAAGAAGCTGATTTTTATTCGTACTATTAGAACTAAAAGACCCAAACATAATTTACTATTATAATTTTTAATAAAATATTAAGATGAATTATGGGTTATTAAATTATTACTCAAAAAAATTATTAATAGCGACCTGGCAAAATTGCTTTGTTCTTCGTAAATTAAAAGAAAAGAACATTTCGCTTGAAATTGTTTGGCCCCAAGAATCGTAATTTTTAACAAAGAACGGCTAAACGTTTTTGGTGGTGATCAAAGGAATGGAAATACGGGACTACATTTAAATAGGGACAAAAACCTCAAAACATGGAGTAGTCCCTTATTGTACAGGACGATTGGTCACTTTATGCGATCTGATGTTTGTGTGTGATTTGGCATACAAGTTTCCCCCAGTTTTATAGAAAAGTTCATTTAATAACACGCAAAATGAAAAATGTTCCTTATAAAAAAAAAAAAAAAAAATATTTCTAAGTTCAAATATTTTGAACATTCTTAAAACTGAAAATTTATTATTATCATATCTGTAAACATTATTTACTTTTGATTGTTGCGTTTAAGTCACGGAAGTGGGTTTTCCAAGCATTAAAGTGAATATTTAAAATGGATTTCTCAAAGGTTCTGATCTAATACAACAGCAGAACGATGCTTATTCATTCTTTAAATCGAAGCAAGAATTTCATCGATATAAATATCTCGCTGCTTTCTTTGTTATACTTGATATCTGCATTTAAAATGACTTACAATGCCAGCTTATTCTAAGCAAATTTTTTGATAAAGTTTGGGCATCTGTGCAGAATGCCCTTGGTAAAAGATAAGATAACAAAAAAAAAAAAAAAAAAAAAAATTCATTTTCTGGAAAAGACAATCAAAAGATACTGTAAATACATTTCAGAAAGTCTTCTTATCTTGCAGAAATAAATATATGTATATATCACTCTAAAAAGAAAAAGTTTATCATCTGATTTATTAAATTAAGGATTACTGAAATTGAGCATGCGTGGCAATTCAATTACTTTTGATAATTCCAAAGTATACCCCTTCTCTATATCGTGTGTTTGATATAAATAATATGATTCCTATTTCTGTGATGCAGTAGAATCCCGAGTTGCGGAAAAAAACATACTTTTCAACACTTTCTGACAAGGTTGACTAGTGTTTGATTTCGGTTTGTCTATCTGTCCGTCCGTCCGTACTCTCGTAAATATGCATGGATTTCTACAAAATTGATGTATGTTAAATACTGTACCATATTGAAAATGGTGTGTGTAGCATTTATAGTTCTTTAAAAAACTTTGAAAAATTAACGGAGCTTGGCGATATTTTCATTATTTAGCGAGAAATCGAAAAAATATCTAATGTGATAATATTTTAAGTTATGACGATTTCAATGGGAATTTGGAAAATTCGTTACTTGCGTTATAATTAAACGATCTAGTGTGTTCTGTTGTGTTAAGACGCAGCTAAGGGCGATCTGCCTAGGAATGGGAGGGGGGGGTGCGTCAGTCGGA
Source organism: Cheiracanthium punctorium (assembly GCA_038373885.1). Lineage (NCBI taxonomy): Eukaryota > Metazoa > Arthropoda > Arachnida > Araneae > Cheiracanthiidae > Cheiracanthium > Cheiracanthium punctorium. The sequence continues at coordinate 964,453 of JAWZYV010016822.1, read as the reverse complement.
GGAATTTTTTAAGGAGTTCTAAAGCATCAACGGATTTACATGGAACAAAATTTGATTTTTTGACTGCTAGCTCTTAAAAGAATGCTCATGGTGTTCGTGCGGTATCGTTATGTTGTATAAAACTTTCCAACAAAGTTGAAAAATGTTAATGATTTCGGTTTGTGTAACTGCCCATCTGTCCGTCCGTGCGCTAACTCGTAAATATGCACCGATTTCTACGAAATTTATATATGTTATTTCTATGTACTCTATTGAAAATGGTACAGGTAGCCTTTATAGTTCTTCTACAGGACAGCTCAAAAGATTTCCAACACATTACACTTTATGGTCTATCATTCTTCAAACCTTTAGTTATCAATTTATTTCCTGAAAAAAAAAATGAAATAAGTACTTTAATTCATCAATTACAAACAAATATCGATGAAATGCTGGAAAAATGAAAATTACCGGGAAGGGGGAGAGTGGTACAAATATGTTCCATTAGTATTTTTTATGTTTTCGTGGGACACATGCGCCCCAGTGGTGCTGAGATTATGACTGTAAATGCAATGAAAAGTTACTGTTATGACATTTATTGGGAGGAAAATTACATTGAATTGTCAGTTATATCAAGGAATACCACTGGGACATGCATAATACAAAGCATATTTATTCCATAGGGTCATTCAAAATTACCGGTGGGACATATATGTCCCAGTGGTAGCGAAGTGTATTTTAGAGATATTTGGTTATTGGAAAAGAAACAAAATTGACACCCGGTACATGTTATTAAGGATTACAAGATAAATCTCTCCTTTGAAAATAGTGTCTGTACCATTAGGGAACTTACTCATACTACGGGACCCGTTTGGGGGGGGGGGCTTCGATTTTTGTTACGTAGTCGATTTCACCAAGAGAAATGTCGCGCTTTTTCTACCTATATTCGAATATGGCGCGTAACAAAAATCGTTGCCCCCCCCCCCCGCTCCTGTGACTGAGCATAGTATTTTGAAGACCTCCCTCACCCTCCCCCCTCTAAACGGTCACGTAGTATGGGTACGCTCCCTTAACAGTTCTATAGGAGCACTCAAAATAATTCCAATACATTACGATCAATGGCAATTTAGAGACATCCATCTAAAGCACAATACTATTATACTAATATTAGCTAATATTCGGACGGTGATCGTATGCGTCCCTCAAAAGTTGCACCCAAAATTGCCAATATTGGTGACTTTTGCTATAAATCGCCAGAGTGAGAGAAAAAAATCTTTCGAAAAATGAACCCAGCTTGGCGATATTTTCATTACTTCACGGGAAATGGAAAAATATATAATGTTGTAATATTAAGGTATGATTTTAAAGAGAATTTTGAAAATTTGTTACTCGCCCCGTAATTAACCGATTTAGTGTTATAATGTTGTGTTAAAGCAAAGCTACGCAAGGACTGTCTGCTTAAGGGATGTGTGTGTGTGTGCGAGAGCGAGAGACAGCAATAATGTGTTGGAAAGAGTTTCTTAATCGGTGCGTTTGACATGATTTATTTTTAATGACTATGTCATTTTACCTCTCACCCTCTTATTGAAAATGAGACACGAAAATGCGACATAAAAGTAAGAATATATGTCCGCTGAAAATGTTAGTATGTGTTACGTAAACCACCGATTTCTGTACGTTCCGTAAGGTTGCATTTATTAACCGACGAAAAACGAAGGAGGTTCTCAAGTCGATGCGCCCCTCAGGGGGAAGATCCAATCCCGGGGCCCCAGCGATATTTCGCTCCTCTACTTTCTACCCTCCTCTCTGCTTCTGCTGTTTCCTTTCACTTCTCCCTCGGTGTGGTTTCTTCTCAGGAAGTGAGGGCCCCCCTTCAGAAGCTGTGGCCACTCTGTGCCATCAGCTTGTATTGGCGGAAAACTGCCCACGTGTTTGCCGTGCGTGGAGACCCGTGTCCCCGGAAATGGGGATCCTGGTAATTGAGGGGTCTTCTCCAACACATTACTTTGGCCTCGGCTTCGGGTAAACGGGAGGTACACAGCGTTCCCCTGTGTATCAATCGGCTGGTGGTACTGATTTCGATCAACTGCTAGGGATCAAGCAATCGGTCATCTACTGGGCACGTCGTTAAGGGTGGATGCTGCCTAAGGGATGCACTGTGCGCGTATAGACCCGACTAGCACTGGTGTGCAATTGCACACCCCCTCGTTGGGCTCCGTGGTGGGTGGTGCGGTCGGGTCCGAATCTCAATTCCTCCAACATGGATATGAAAAATTCTTCATCTCTCGTCAACGTTCCGCTACCTATTACCAATGATAACACGGATCCTCAAATTTCAAACACTAATGCTCGATTCTTCATTATACACTGTATTGAAGGAGGCTTTAACGAAACATCGCCATTCCTTATACACAAATGCATTGCAGCCAATGTAGGTGAAGTAAAAAAAGTAAAAAAACTAAGATCTGGAGACCTTCTAGTAGAAGTGTCCAACAATAGACAAGCGTCAAAAATCAAGAAAATAACGAACTTTGGGCCAAAATCTGTTACAGTGTCCCCTCATACATCCCTAAACACATCAAGAGGAGTTATATCAGAACCCGACCTTGTACACTGCTCTGAAGCCGAACTATTAGAAAACCTGAGTGAGGACAGCGTGTGCGCTGTCCGTCGAATCACTATTCGTCGCAATAGCCAAATTATTAATACAAAACACATTGTCTTAACCTTTCAGTCTCCCACTATTCCATCCCATATTAAAGCCGGCTATCTATTATGTCCCGTTAGACCATACGTACCAAATCCTATCCGTTGCTTCCAGTGTCAAAAGTTCGGTCATACTAAAACCTCCTGTCGTGGATCACCGGCCTGCGCTCGTTGTGGTGCCTCTGACCACGACAGTGCCACCTGCTCTGCAGTTGCAAAATGTGTAAACTGCAAACAGGAACATCCATCGTATTCAAAGTCATGCCCGAAATGGGCATTTGAAAAAGAAATTCAATCACTGCGGGCCTCTCAAAAACTCTCTTATCCTGAAGCCCGTAAAATAGTTGAAAGCCGTACCCCTAAACCTGGTCTGTCTTATGCCGCAGTGACAAAATCAACAAAATCCGTAGCAATTCAAACCGATCCACCGAAACCAATACCTGTTTCTTCTTTTACTTCAACTCCAATAGCTAAACCTGTTTCTAATAAGAATCACTCTAACATAGGAAACCACAAAAACACAACAAAGAAAAGTGCATCTGCAGGCCGGCCACAAATCAAAAAATCCTCAGCTTACAGGTCCAAATATAACAAATCCAGAATGAAAAACATCCCACCACAACGGCCCATTGATGATACTATCCTCCGCTTGTCTCCATCGGACTCTGACATTACAGACAGTGCAATGGATGATGATCTCATCCCTAGTACCCCACCTCAACCTTCGGGGATTAATAAGAAGTTATCCATTATCCCTAACACAACTTGATAATGGCTCTGCTGCTGTCCTGGAACTGCCACGGTTTTTTAAATAAAAACGATGATCTTAAAACACTGATTTATGACCATAATCCCGCCTGCATAGCCCTACAAGAAACCTTTCTAAAAACCACTAGACATACTACTATTCGCAACTACAAGATACTTCGAAAAGACTATGATTTCAATGACAGGGCCTCTGGTGGTGTTGCCCTAATAATAAACAATAGATATCCTCATATAACCATCAATCTTAGCACAAATCTCCAAGCAGTTGCCGCTCGTATTCACCTTAAACATCTCACGACAGTCTGCAGTATCTACCTCCCTCCTAATGAAACTTTCAATCAAAGATCCCTTAGTAACCTTATTCAACAACTTCCTCCTCCATTCATACTCCTTGGTGATATGAATGCACATAGCCCATTATGGGGCAGCAAAGACACAAATAACAGAGGTGAGCAAATAGAACAAATACTGACAGATTTTTGTCTATGCATCATGAACAATGGTGACAATACATACTTCCACTACCCAACTAAATCCTTTCATGCCATAGACCTTGCCATCTGTTCACCCTCGATCCTTCCAATGTACAATTTCTCTGTTTCCGGTAATCTACATAATAGCGATCATTTTCCGATTCTTCTCTCACCTCTGTACCAAAACCCCAAACCTAACTCTTCTCTACCAAAATACATCCATAATAAGGCAGACTGGCAAAATTTCACTTCCCTGTCGACAATATTACCTAATATGATTGAAGGAACCATTGACGAGGTCGTCAACAAGGTTACCTCTACCATCCTTAATGCAGCAGATCACAGCATACCAAAATCGGGCACACATTGTCGTAGAAATAAAAAACCGTGGTGGAATGAGGCATGCGCCTTAGCAAAAAAGCAGCAGCAGAGAGCGTGGGGAACCTTTCGTCGCTACCCCACCACTGATAATCTTCTTAAATTTAAAAAAGCAAAAGCATATGCACGTAGGATAAGGAGACAAGCTCAAAGAGAATCCTGGATTCAGTACGTCTCCAGTATTTCCACGTCGACTTCTAGCAAGGAGCTATGGGACAAAACTAAAAGAATCATGGGAATCTACAATAACCACTCAATATCCTGTCTCTCTGTCAACAACAGCATTATTTCAGAACCTAAAAATATTGCAAACACCATAGGTGAAACACTTGCTTATACTTCCTGCAGTACCTCTTATCCAAATTCCTTTTTACCTTATAAACAACAATCCGAACGGCAAGTATTAAACTTTAGAACCTCCGTACATCTCTCTTACAATAGCGCCTTCACTATCCACGAATTAAAGAGAAGCTTAAAACAATCACCTAATACTTCACCTGGTCCTGATGGCATCACCACAGAAATGCTAAAACATCTTTCCCAGGATTCATTACTAACCCTTCTGCAACTCTATAACAAAATTTGGAATGAGCACACCTTTCCATCTTCTTGGAGAAATGCAATAGTCATTCCCTTCCCCAAACCTGGCAAAGACAACACCAACCCAAATAATTATCGTCCCATAGCCCTCACAAGTTGCTTATGCAAAATCATGGAGCGTATGATAAATGCTCGCCTAGTTCACGTTCTCGAAACCAAGGGCCATATACACCCTTTTCAAAGTGGATTTCGAAAAGGCAGATCCACCATTGACAACATTTTGATTTTAGAGACTCAAATACGTAACGCTTTCTTGAGAAGGAACCATCTCGTCTCTATATTTTTTGATATAGAAAAAGCATACGATCGCACATGGAGATACGGTATACTGCGTGACCTACATAATCTGGGCTTCCGGGGTAACCTACCTATCTTTATCAAGAATTTTCTCTCGCTACGAAACTTTAAGGTACGCATCAATGATATTCAATCAGACAATTATGTGCAAGAAGAGGGCGTACCCCAGGGCTCTGTTCTTAGTGTCACCCTCTTCTCCATAAAAATAAACGACATACTTAATCAACTCCCTCCGACTGTGCAAGGTAGCTTATATGTAGATGACCTTCAGATCTCCTGTCAGGGGCAAGACATGCGTTACATAGAGCGACAGCTTCAAACTACTGTAAACCGTATCCAAAAATGGTGCAGTATAAACGGCTTCAGTATCTCGGGAGAAAAAACTACTTGCATTCACTTCTGCCGAAAGCGGGGTATCCATCCAGATCCAGAACTTCATTTAGATGGTACAACAATTGCTGTAGAAGAGCATAGTAAATTCTTAGGCATGTACTTTGACAAAAAGCTGACCTTCAAGAAACACGTCTCTCATATTCGAAACAAATGCGAGAAAACCATGAATATTTTAAAGGTACTTTCTAATACCAGATGGGGGGCAGACCGTGACACCATGCTACGGATATACCGTGCCATGATACGGTCTAAAATAGACTATGCCTGTTGCTCTTACGGGTCTGCTTGCAAGTCAGTTTTAAAAAAACTGGACACCGTGCATCATTCAGCACTACGCATTTGCTCTGGAGCATTTAGAACATCACCTGTAAATAGTCTTTACATCACCTGTCACGAGCCACCTCTCACCCTCACTCATCAAAAGCTGTCATTGAATACATACTTTCGCATACTCTCTCATTCCTCACATCCTTTAAAGGACTCTTTTATAGATACCCATCTGGACAGATTTTACAATCATCGCCCTTCATGTACCCCTCCCTTTGGACTCCGGATCCGTAGGAGCCTAGTCGGTACCCAGTTGCAGGATGCCATAGTCTCTTCTTGTTCTCCTAATGAAATCCCACCCTGGACCGAAATGCAAATCCCATACCTTCAGCCCTATGAAGGCTTCATCAAACAGGATACTGACCCCAAAATATACCAACAGTTGTTCTTAGATCATAGAAATAAATATGAAAGTTATGAAGACCTCTACACAGATGGATCTAAAACCAGTAATCACGTTGGCTTTGCCTTCGTGAATAATAATTATTCTTGCAGCTACACTCTCCCTCAGTTTTGCTCTGTCTTTACAGCCGAATTACTGGCCATTTATGAAAGCCTTCTGTACATCTCCAGAAAAAACACAAAGAATTATATAATCTATTCTGACTCCCTCAGTGTTCTGGAAAATCTGAAATCTGACTCCCTTACCCACAACTATATCATTAAAGTATTACGTCTGTACAAACAGCTTATAAATCGTGGGTACAGTATTCTCCTCTGCTGGGTACCCAGTCATATTGGGATCGCTGGCAACGAGAAAGCAGACACACTTGCCAAGCTCGCGACCCTCCCGTACAGCGGCAACCTATCCTATAACGACATTAAGTGTAGCATCTCTAGCATTATAGAAGGTATCTGGATCGATAAATGGGACAGTGAAACTGGGAACAAACTTCATTCTATACGCCCAGCTCTCACGCATTGGCCTTCTCATCCCTATCGCAGACTGGATGTCGTCTTGACACGCCTCCGCATTGGTCATACGAGGCTTACACATAAGCACCTACTCCTGGGTGAATCTGCCCCGGAGTGCCACCATTGCCATACCAACCTTACCATTAGTCATGTTTTAACTTCATGCACCGCTTTTAATAATTTTTACACAATATTTTTTAACTGTTCTCATCCTAAACTTGACGATATATTGGGTGAAACCCCGCACCGTAACTTGTTTGCATTTCTTCGACGTATCAATATTCTTTACTCAGTGTAAAGTGTACACTTTTCTCTGACTGGTATCTGGATGGGAGCCCCCATCCAGACGTCCTTTTTACCTTGTCCATTTTACCTCCTTTTAACCTCTCTACAGATCGCTTTTACTGATTTTAGACCTCAAAGATTTTAGCTTTACATGTTTTACGCAACACGTTTTTACTTGAAAACTTTGTTTTACTATATATACACTTAGTCTGGCGCAGTTTGTCCTTTCTGGACCTTGTGCCATTAAACCCCAACCAACCAACCAACCAACCAACCTCAAGTCGATGCGTATGTATATTTTTTGTTTTATGTATGATCACGCATAACTTTTTACAGAGTAATCCGATTTTGATAATTCTTTTTTTATTGGAAAGGGTATACCTCGAAGTTGGTCCCATATAAATTTGGAAAAAAAAATTCCAACCTAAGGGTAGGAAAACAGGGGATGATTGATTTTTCACTCACTGATTGTAATGTATGAACACGCATAACTTTTTACAGAGTAGTCCGATTTGGATAATTCTTTTTTTATTGGATAGGGTATACCTCGAAGTTGGTCCCATATAAATTTGGAAAAAAAATTCCTACCCTAAGGGTGGGAAAATAGGGGTGATTTATTGTTCACTCACAGATTTTAATGCTGAGTTGTGTATTACAAAGTAGACCTCTCAATCTCTGCATTTCTGCTAAAGCTCGTTCATCGTGAGCGACGCGCGGAGAGCGCATTTTTTGGAATGTTAATGTTTATAGCTGGAGATTTATAGCCACAAAAAATTATAAAATAAAAACTTCTTAACAAAAAAATTAAACCGCCGAAAAACTAAAAGCAAAAATTAATAAACCTTTTTAAATTAACCTTAATAACTAAGTTCTTAAACTAATGTAAGTATACCTAAGTAATTTTGAGTCGGTGCCAAACAATCAATGAACAAAGATCACTAAATTACCTTAAATTTAAAGAAATAACCAAATCAAATTAACAATGCAACGTGAAATCTCCAGCGATAAACATTAACATCCCAAAAAAATGTGCTCTCCGCATCACGTCGCTCACGATCAACGAGCTTTAGCAGAAATGCAGAGAGGTCTATACTTTGTAATACACAACTCAGCATTAAAATTTGTGTGTGAAACAATAAATTACCCTTATTAACAATGAAGATTTAGGCAATTTAGTGATCTTTGTTCATTGATTGTTTGGCACCGACTCAAAATTACTTAGGTTACTTACATTAGTTTAAGAACTTAGTTATTAAGGTTAATTAAAAAAGGTTTATTATTTTTTGCTTTTTAGTTTTTCGGCGGTTTAATTTTTTTGTTAAAGTTTTTAATCTGATAAAATGATTGTTTGAAAATTGCATCCGTTTTGTAAATGTTATATGAGAATGTGGCAACAATGTGTAAATAAAATAAAATGTTAGTATGTGTTACGTAAACCACACATTTCTATAAGCTCCGTAAGGTTGCATTTATATTTAAATACTATTAGTTCACAACAGCTTTAATCTATTGTTACAATATTTCGTGTGAATATGAATCGCATGTATTTTTTTACATATATTTATATACTATTAATTCGCAACAACTTTAATCTATTGTTACAATATTTCGTAAAGTATACAGAGATCGTCGTCTCGCTCAACTAATGGCATAAATTAGAATGTAAAATAAGGGGGGGGGGCAAAATGGTTTCTATTGTAGATAATGCTATTTCAAATAGGTGAATCTGAATTTTCTTTAATTTAATTTTAGGAAGGGCAATTGCCTCCTTTTGGCCTTAGTAAGGTACGCCTTTGCGCTCGACTAAGGCCATAATGAAATTCCATGTCTGGTGTAATCGACGGAGGGCTAATATTGTGAGAAGATCAGCAAAATTTTTGAACGATTTAAGCATCCAAAAGTTCATGCAAGTGAATAAGGAAATTTCAGGGAGTGGCAGTGGCGGATTCAGGAGAGGGCTAAGGGGGCTTCACCCTCTACCAACCCCCGAAAGGCATCCCTTAAGGTAACATTTAGCTTTTGTTGTACTCTTTGGTTAGTGAAATGAGCTAATTCTATATATTAGCTTCTCCCCCAAAACTTTACATTGCATTCGGGTGACGTATATCTCTACTGTACATATCGATAATCACAAATAAGCTTAAAAACAAAAAATAGCCTCTCTCCAAAAAAAAATTCTGGATCCGCCCCTGGGGAGTGCCATATTCCATCCCTCTGCAACCAGTATTTTAGAATGTGAATGTGCTCTTAAGTACAAAAGGGTTGAGGACACTTATTGTACTGTATCTCAAAATTAACAGAAATCTTATTTAGTTTCAAATGTTGAAAGCATAACAAAATTTATTAAAATGTTCTTATCAACTGTGGGAGATATAGGTGTATTTGGTTGGTAATCTATGTTAAATACTGTATTAACTGCAGTAAAACCCACTTAAAAAGTTTTGCAAGGGAATGGAAGTCAAAAACTTCTCAGGCGGGAAAACTTAAACGGGAAATTATAATTATTATTGAAAAACAAATGAAACAATTTCAGTATAGATATTCTGGAGAGATTATTTTCGACATCATTAATATATATATATAGTTTTACTATATATTTATATATATTGTTTTGCACATTTAAAAAATTAGTTAATAAAGTAAAATATAGTTAGCACAAAACCTCTATATTAAATCTAAGAAATTTTGCTTTAAGCATCATTTGAGTTGACTTCATAGACAAAAAGCAATTCTAACTTTTTTATTATTTATCGGCAATCTTTAATTGATAACAATCCAGTTGTGTTTCTTTAAAAATTCTTTAGGCACATTTTTAACATTGTTGATAAAATGACGAAAGGTTTTCGGCCTTTTAGAACATCCTTTGACCTTTACGAACAGAATTGGCTTTGGGAAAAGAAACCAATAATTGAAAGGCAGATCTAAATGTGTTCTGACCGTAAACTTAGGACTTTGGGAGTGAAAGAAACTTTTTAAGCGGGAAAGAGTTTAGTACGAAACTTTTTAAACGGTTTTTTTAACATGGTAAAAAAAAGGAGGAACCGAAAATATCAACTTATTAAGCGGGTTTTACTGTATTATAAAAAAATGATGGTGTTAAGAACAAAAATAAATAACTTTATTTCTTTTTAAACACAACAGAAAAAAGAACTGCATGCACGTTCGCATGGTACAATGGAACCCTTTTTTCTGTTTTTTTAGTCTTTGTACCACACTTTCGAAACAGTTCTTATTTTCTGTTCATTTATGGTTAAATAAAGTTGTTTATTACTTCCTTAAACGAAACTGGAAGAGTTGTAATCGCGAAAAATTTCAGCATTCAGATTTAATAGGAAGATCTAATTTGACCATCCTGAATTTATGTTTGGCAAGATTACATAAAATTCTGCAAACTAAGTTTCTAAAACTGAGTCCATCTTGGTGGTAATATCTCCTATATTTGACGAGAAAAAGCCAATCCCTAATGATATTGAAATAAGTTTAAATGAAGTACATCAAACAGTAGCGCAGACAGAATTTTTTTAAACGAGGGGGTGGGGGGAATCGGATTTAACACCACCCGGAATTTTCATTCATTTAAAAAGAAATTCAGAAACTTTACTGAAATTGGTGGACCTACGAGCTCTAATTTTCCTATCAGTCCTATCAATAAACAGACCCTGCTCATAACGAAACTTACTAGACTCATAAGAAGGGTCCGCATCCGCTAGACAACCCCCTTTGCTGACAAGAAAGTCATGTGGTGTCTACGTCAGATTTTTAAAAATTTATTCTGTTAATTGTTCAGCGATCGTCTATAATGACAGGCCTGTAACCTAACCGAAAATAACAGTTAGTTAAAAAAAATGATCTCCGGGCGGAACTTCCGTCTCTTCTTCCGAAAAACTCATTATCTTACTTCCTTTGCTCGCTGGTAGTTGGTGATCAAGCAACCTGCGCTCTCTATGGGAAATTCTCCTGTAAGGTAGTATAGTGAAAGAGCATGACACGTCGGCCTGCGTGATCGAAGGCGAGATTCAGGTTTCGGTGTATGAGATTCCACGAACGGTAAGGAAGTTTCTTGTTCTTTCCTTGGTACACACACAAGGCCTGATTAATGGTAAAAAATTGCAATACCATACCTTCCATTTTCTCTTCCCTTTGGTATAGAAAAAATGATTATTTTTTATACTTCATATTTAGGTCTCAAAATTCTTTAACGCGCAGTGTTCCCGCTCCCTTTTTTGAGGCAGCTGGCTGTGCGCGAGCACAGCCAGCTGCGTCAAAAAAAGGGTCTCTACATCTGTGGCACGCGATGAACGTTTTGATCGTCCGCCATCTTGCTGGTAGTTAAGTCGAGCGATGGCAAGTTAGTTCAGTACGACTGCCCGTTTTTCAGCATTGGGCAATCTATCCAGCTGTTCTCGCGTTCTTCCATTTTTCAACAATTGTCAGTGCTGTTAAAAATAATCGTGACCATTTTTTCACGAGAAATGACGTGCTGAAAAGCAAAGGATTCTCGTGGAGCTCTGTCACCCGCAACTATTTTTATAGAAATCAAATCTATTCTTCGTGACTGCAACAATCAAAACGTCCGAGTTTGGTGTTCCCAGAGCTGGAACACTGCACGTTAAACGGTTAAGTTACACTCTTAAAAATCTCACCCTCGGAATCATGTTACTTAAGGCTGTCCATTAAGATTAAAAAATAAAAACAGGCAATTGATAAAAAGGAAGATGAATTATATTGAATGCGTTGAATATAATACTTTTCCATCACAATTTTGCCTCCAACGATGTGAGTGAACAAGTCAACCAAAATAGGTATTCCCATCGCGTTACTTCCAGTACTAGTATCTGAATGCCACATGTGGGCAAGCCTGTTTCCTATGTCGGAATCATATATAAAGTAGTATTCTTCGTAAAAAGTGAATTATTCAGTTATATAATAATAAATTTTCTTATTTCTTTCGATTTGTGCGTTTTCTCGAAAAACTAATTCAGCGATTCGCAAGATTATATTTGCACTATTTTTGACTTATGAATTGCTTTTGTACTCGAATAAACTGAATGGGTGAACCACAAAAAAGTATTCTGATGTACCAAAATATTTCATGTTGATTGAAAGTACCTCTTCACAGATTTATCATTGTAAATAAACAAAATTATGCAATTTAATTCATTATTTCGAAGTCAAACATTGGCGCAACATCTCCTCTGCGGGGCCTAGGCCTGCGCTGCCCAACCGCGCCTTCGCGACCAAGGGCTCTGGGGAGCCGATGCATATGCCTCGGCCAGGTGGGTCAGCCTGACGCGAAACCCCCAGTGTTTGATCCCAAGCAAGTTTGCTCCTCATTTTATCGACCCACTCAAGGGATCAAAGGCTGGATGAATTATTTACCAAATAAAAATATCCATATTAACATTGGTTTATAGGATGCAAACTTTGATTATAATATTAGGTGTACCGGAAAGTAATTACCATTTTTTTTTTGTACATAATATTCAAACAAATAAATTTTCAATAAGTCCTGAATTACAGACAGGCTGTGCTTAAGCATAGGATTCATATTTGTGAAATTTTTAAGAAAGAATTTTATTGATATATTTTTTTCTTTCAAGAAAAATGGCCACCTTCCCTCCTTGGAAGATTCTATTCGAAATGTTCTGAAAGCGATTTTTAGGCATTCGTGAGTGTTGTATTTTATAGCAAGAAGTTTGTGGATATCTCCTTTCTTTGAGGTCACACAGGATATGCGTATATAACGTTTTAGCCCCCTATCCCCCATAAGTAACGATTTTTGAAAATGCTCTCCAATCCAGCACCTACGCTAGAAAACCCACGTACATGCCAAATTTCGTATTATTAACTGTAGTAGTTTTGGCTAGACTAAATATTAACATACGAAAAAATGACATTTAATTTTCTGTACATATAATACATGGTGCCCACCAATTAACCAGAAATTTGAATTGTTTAGTAAAAGAGTTCGAGAAGATATAAGAGAAAAATATTTACCTCACGTATACAGTTATTGCAATTTCAAATTTTCTGTTAATTACTGGGCACCCTGTACTTTAACAATAATTTTTCATACATTACAATGCAACATTAAAAATATACAGATATATCTTCTAATAATTCACACTTTTATCTAAAATCCTTTACATCCACACTATTTCTTCCCCTTATAAATTGGCATCATTGATCCATCTTTGCTATGCTGCTGAAAAATTAGGGGTAAAAAGGGAACTTATCAACGTCTGTATTGAGTTTTAGAGAAATATTCTTTTTCACGACATGCAAGATGAGTTGAGCTGTATTCCGCACGGAGTCAAGTTCGTAATTTATTATTGTGCATTGTTGTCCTTGGAAACTGAAACAAAGGAACACCGAATGTGTGGAGTCAACAGAAACGTTCAGTTGCTTGACACTTTTATTTCCATAAACACACGTTCTTTATCACCTAATAAATTGATTGCACAAAAGCCTTCCTTCCAAATTAAATGAATATAAAAAGAAAACAGCTGGCAACTGTGAAATCTCCAGTTTTCCCGTTGTTTTTTCTCTTAATTTATGTGAAACTAGCTGCGTGCCCGTTCTCCGCACGGTCGGGAACAAAATTTTCTTATATGTATAATTCGAATTGATTCCAGTGATTTGGAATCTTAAAATAAGCAAAATGATTTGACTCTTGGCGTAAAGTTACTCATTAGTTATTCGTAAAGTTAGAATAAGTACTGACCTGAGACCATTGTTAATATTATGACGCAAAAAACATGTCGGTGTCATTCGCGATCAGAAAAAGGAAAGCGTGACGGTTTGCAGTGAAAATTCCTAATTTTCAAAATGTCTCATTTCTGCACCGTACTCTTTTTTAGATTTAAGTTATGCCATTAATATCTTAGATACTACATGATGTGGAGAACCGTTTTATTTTATAATTAAATAGTTGTGTACCCGCTCTTCGCAAGGCAAGAAGAGAACATTTTCCTAAAATGTGATCATAACTCTTGTGAGAAAACAGAATCTCCAAGAAAAAAGGAAAGTTTTGTTACAGTCTTTTTTGTTGAAACTACCGCGGGATATATTAACGCGACGTAAAATTACTTAATGTTTTGTTAGCTGTGATATAAGACGGTGTTTGAAGAATGAATTGAAGGCTTAGTTTCACGAAATATTTATTAATGCGGTATATTGTGCTTTGATCAATATTGAATTAGCATATCTACTTACTATTAATTATACTATCTTTTACTGATACCAATACAATATATTTTCGTTTTGCAACCGTTCATGCTTAATTTAAAGAAACGGTTTAGATATTTGCCACGAATGTAGTCTTTTACTCTTTGGTGATTCTTTGCAATTTACGCATTAGCATAAACGATAATCTTTTACTTTATGGTTGCCACTAAATCAGCTCTCCGTAAATTTTTACGCATAATTCTTGTCAGTATTGGAGTATTTAGCACCAGGGCCCTATTATCGCACGGGCAAATCGGGACTTTGCCCAGGGGCCTCCGGCTGGAAATGGCCCCCAATTTCAAATGTTGTTCTTTTTTTATAACAAAATATTATGAAAAATAAATCAAATTTCGTAGATGGGGGTGGGGCAAATTCATCAATGCCCGGGGCCCCCTGTTGGTCATAATCAGGTCCTGTTTAACATCGCAATATATTTCCTGAGATTCGAAACGTGTCCCGTTTAAAATTTCAATTAAAAATAATGCTGGATAGTTCACTGGTGAAAAAACAGCATTCAATTCTTTTTTTGTCAACGTAAAATAAAATATAGAATTATTTCATGCGTTGCGTATGTTTTGCTTGTGAGTCCGTTATTCTGATTGAGTTTCGAAAGTGGTTTTGAACTTATGACATCAAAATCACGCACTTTTCTCATGCGAAAACTCAGTTATTTTAAAGTAATTTTACTTTTTTTTTCAACTGGCAATTTTAATAATTGTTTCTGTCTCCAAGACAACCAAAACGCAAGATATCATACCGAAACTTTTAAGCTGCTGCTACTGAAATGAAAATCCTTCTTTACTTAAAAATTCGTAAAAAATCTCCTAATTTATATTTTCCTCTGGTTTTTCTTTTAAAAGAGGGCGAAATGTATACTCCGTCATTTGATAAAAAATTAAAAAGTTATGACGGATTGAATTCAAGATGCAGCAGTTTAAAAAATATTTTACGAAAGTCAGCGTCAAATTTAATTTTATTTGAAAAATTCCCAAAAATTTGAAAATTATGTTACACAGTCCGAACAAGCAGTTTTTAAAAGAAAATTTTCTCCTCTATCTGATGATGTAAATTTCGTTTTACTGCGAGTGCAATGACCGGCGTTATTACGTATTATGCGAGAAAAACCGCTAAAAATCGGACACAACATAAAATAAAACATTTTCTAATTCGAATTTCGAACAAATCGCTCCGAGGCGTGTTAGGATCTGTCCTAGTGAAGTAGGTCTGCGACCAACCGTCTCGGCGCAATGCGATCGAGAGACGCGCGCAAGAAGATCGGTGGTCACAAACTTGCTTACCCACCTACCTACCTACATACATACATAGCTACATACAATGTTTACTCTCGGATTTTATTGTATACTAGCTGCGTACCCGTTCTCCGCATGGTGGCAAACGCATATTTCCCTTAAACATATGTAATTCGAATTAAACCCAGTAATTCGGAATCTCAAAACGTGAAAAGATACTTGAATCGTGACTAAAAGTTGACGTCATGAGTGCAAATTTTAGACGATTGCAACATGACACACGATGTGACTGGCGATCAAAAAAGAAAGAACTTTATGGTATGCAGACAAAACTTTTCTCTTTCGAAAAATGCCTGATTTCTACATCATATAATTCTCTTTGTGAGGTTTAATTTATAGTATTAATATATAGTATATACCACATAAATGACATTACATGATGTTGACAATAATTTTATCTTGCATTTTTCAAAGCGTGGACAATGCATTACGGCAGTTATGTTACACACCAGGGGCGTAGCCAGGGGGGGGGGATATCGGGATACATCCCCCCCCGAAATTTTTGGATTAGTCATGAAATTCCGTCTATTTATACACATATAAGTTCATATCCCCCCCCGAAAAATTTTCCAGGTGCATATCCCCCCCCCCCCCGAAAAATTTTCCTGGCTACGCGCCTGTTACACACGACTTTATTAAATTTTACCTAAATTAAAAAACCTACATGAAACAATGGATGCATCATTTACGTTTAAATGCCAAAAATTTAAATGCCCTGCTCCGGTGAAAATCATGTCGCTTTTGTAAATGAAAACGTTCGTAATGTAACTTCTGAGAAAAAACTTATTACCCTTATTGAACTCTTAATGCAGTATCACACTTGTTACATAAAAGTGACGTTTATCTCACTGTCAATTCGCCCTAATTAAATAACTAACTTCATTTTTTACAGATTACAGTTGACCCCTTTATAACATGGGTCTACAACACGAATTCTTAGAACACGACGAAAACATTACGATCGTTTTCGTGTAACACGTAAAAAGAGACTCGTACAGCACGGTGAAATGAGACATATGTTCTGATATTATGACGCCTTACCCCCTGTATTTAACATTCCTTTTGAATGGCAACACCAAACATCATTGCATTTTTACGGAGCGCGAATAAGTTTTGCCGCGATTATACTGCTCAGTTCGCACTCCAGGTGGAGTATAGCGCAGGACCCGTACAACACGGATTCCTATAACACGTATCTACCGTTTTAGGGAATCTACTGTAGTTGCATAGTGTCAAATTCAATAGTTAAGAAAATTCTGGGTTGCCGTATTTAGTAATATTTCATCTCACCTTGGTGGCCGAAATGTATTAAAACCAAATATTCGAACTGTATCAAAAGTAAAATTTACTAAAAGAAAAATTTTTAATTTTGTATAACCCTCAGAACAACTTCGGAGTTTGCCATCTATGACGGTTTTTCATGACGTGACCACTTATGCTTGCGTACAGTGGCGTAGCCAAGGAGGGGATAGGGGGTCACAACCCCCCAAGCGGAGTTTTTTGCCATACAAAATGTATATTCTTCACTCCGTTATCGCACACACGTGTACATATACGTGAGTTGCAGTAGTCGTAACATTCCCATGAAAAATTTCTGGCTACTCCTGCTAATCAATATACTTAAGGATCGGAATCTCCGGAGTAAAAAAATGGTCTAAAAAATGTGACACCAGAAAATTCTGATGAACACAGTGGGGTTACACAAATACGCGCCAGACGTACGCTCTTGCTTATGTCCGGAGGAGCAAATACATTAGAGGTTATGTGCTGCTCCGGATCAGACTTCGTGCCGATTACACAGACGTGTAATCGATTACGATTATCATATAAAACACAATTTCCGATTACGATTAGATTACGATTATGTAATCTATTAAGACATTCGATTATGATTACATTTGGGTCCGATTACGATTACAAAACTTTTCTTTTTACCCTTCTGGCATTGATATTATAATGTCTAAATTTTACAAGTTTAACTCAAGAACAGAATAATGGGTCAATCTGTTCAGGGAGCTAAATTACAAGAATGTCATTCAGCAAGAACTTCCATACTATTAGACGAACCTGGTTGATTTCCTTGGCCCACTTGTGAAAATTTTTTTAATGCATACGAACCTCTATTTGAACATGGCATTTTCCGATTTTAACTTAGACATACCCCTCAGGGGGAAGACCTACTTTAGGTCTTTACGGGTGTCGCAATCCCGGGGCCCCAGCGACCTTTCGCTTTTCCTTGTTCTACCCTCCTCTCCTCTTAGCTGTATCCTTCCTTTTCCCCCTCAGTGTAGTTTCCTCTGTGGAGGTGAGGGCCCCCCTTTAGAAGCTGCGGCCGCCCTGTGCCATCAGCTTCTATTGGCTGAAAACTACCCACGTGTTTGCCGTGCGTGGAGACCCGTGTCCCCGGAAATGGGGATCCTGGTAATTGAGGGGTCTTTTCTCCAACACATTGCTTTGGCCTCGGCTTCGGGTAAACGGGAGGTACACAGCGTTCCCCTGTGTATCAATCGGCTGGTGGTACTGATTTCGATCAACTGCTAGGGATCAAGCAATCGGACATCTACTGGGCACGTCGTTAAGGGTGGATGCTGCCTAAGGGATGTACTGTGAGCGTATAGACCCGACTAGCACTGGTGTGCAATTGCACATCCCCTTGTTGGGCTCCGTGGTGGGTGGTGCGGTCGGGTCCGAATCTCAATTTTCCCCAACATGGATATGAAAAATTCTTCATCAATCGTCAACGTTCCGCTGTCAACCGCTAATGAACACACCGATACACAATTTGCACACATGAATGCCCGATTCTTCCTTATCCACTCTGCTGAAGGTAAACTTAATGAAACATCGCCATTTTTAATTCACAAATGTATCACTGACAATGTAGGAGAAGTCAAAAAAGTTAAAAAATTAAGATCTGGAGACCTATTAGTAGAAGTATCCAACAATAGACAAGCTTGCAAAATAATGAAAATAAAAAACCTTGGCCTAAAAACAGTTACAGTGACACCTCATACCTCCCTAAACATCTCCCGAGGAGTCGTATCAGAACCCGACCTTTTGCACTGCTCTGAAGCTGAAATACTTGAAAACCTAACAGATGAAAAAGTATGCGCTGTGCGTCGAATCACTATTCGGCGCAATAATCAAATAATCAATACTAAACATATTATCCTAACTTTTCAGTCTCCCACTATTCCATCTCATATTAAAGCCGGCTACCTATTATGTCCTGTCAGACCATATATACCAAATCCCATCCGTTGCTTCCAGTGCCAAAAGTTCGGCCATACTAAAACCTCCTGTCGTGGGTCACCTGCCTGTGCGCGTTGTGGTGCTTCTGGCCACGACAGTGAGTCCTGCTCTGCAGCTCCTAAATGTGTCAATTGTAAAGAGGAACATCCCTCATACTCCAGATCTTGCCCGAAATGGGCGTTTGAAAAAGAAATCCAGTCCCTACGTGCCTCTCAAAGAATCTCATATCCCGAAGCCCGTAAGTTAATAGAAAGCCGGACACCAAAACCTGGTTTATCTTATGCAGCTGCAACAAAATTAACCAAAACAATAGCAACCCAAACCGAACCACCAAAATCTGTACCTGTCTCCTTTCATTCTGCAACAGCACAAATATCTAAACAATCAACTTCTAATCAAAATAAATCCTCCACAGCTTCACAAAAAAATACACTGAAGAAAAATTCTCAAAGTGTTAACTCAACCCGACCACAAATAAAAAAGTCTTCTGTCTACAGAACTAAATATAACAAACCCAAAATCAAACATGTTCCTCCACAACGCCCTATAGATGACAGTATCCTACATTTGGACCCTTCCGACTCTGAAATGTCAGACCTCCCCATGGATGATGACGACATCCCTAGCAATCCTCTCAAGCCTACGGGGACTCCGAGCAAGATGAGCATCATCCCCAACACAACATGATAATGGCTCTGCTGCTATCCTGGAACTGCCACGGTTTCCTTAATAAAAACGACGACCTCAAAATACTGATTTATGATCATAACCCCGCTTGCCTCGCCCTTCAGGAAACTTTCCTCAAAACCAATAGACCTACTAAAATCCGCAATTACACTGTCCTTCGCAAGGACAATGAGCTCAATGATAGGGCCACTGGTGGAGTTGCCCTATTAATCAACAATAGCTATCCTCACACTATAGTCAATCTTAACACAAATCTCCAAGCAGTCGCCACTCGTATCCAATTAAAACAACTCACAACTGTCTGCAGCATATACCTCCCTCCAAGTGAAGCAATCTGCCAAACATCCCTCAATAGTCTCATTCAGCAGCTTCCTCCTCCTTTCATCCTCCTCGGTGACATGAACGCTCATAGTCCCTTGTGGGGAAGCAAGGACACCAACAATAGAGGCCTTCAAATCGAAAAACTTCTCACTGATTTCTCCCTTTGCTGCATGAATAATGGTGACAATACTTACTTCCACTATCCAACTAAAACTTTCCATGCAATAGACCTTGCCATCTGTTCTCCATCACTCCTTCCCACATATAATTTTTCTGTATCCAGTGATCTCCACAACAGTGATCATTTTCCGATTCTTTTGTCACCTCTGTACCAGAATCCCCAACCTATTTCAGTACCTAGATACATTCATGATAAGGCAGATTGGTTCACCTTCACTTCCCTGTCTGCCATCACCTCTGATGCTGTTGAAGGCCCCATAGACGAGGTCGTACAAAACATTACCTCAATTATCATCCAAGCTGCTGATGCTGGCATTCCAAAATCGGGCATCAAACATCGACGTAATAAAAAACCGTGGTGGAACGAAAAATGCAACCTCGCTAAAAAGAAGCAGCAGAAAGCCTGGAGCACTTTTCGGCGGTACCCCACCACCGAAAATCTCACCCTCTTTAAGAAAGCTAGAGCATATGCACGTAGGATCCGACGTCAGTGCCAAAAGGAATCCTGGGTCAAATATATCTCCAGCATAACAGCCTCTACTTCTAGTAAGGAGCTATGGACGAAAACAAAAAGAGCCATGGGCATTTATACTAATCAGCCAATTTCCTGTCTAACCATAAATAACAGCATTATATCCGATACAAAAGAAATAGCAAATAGCATTGGTGAAACCCTTGCTTCCATCTCGTGCAGTACCTCCTACTCAAATTCTTTCCTCCCGTATAAACAACAATCAGAACGACAAAAAATAAATTTCAAAACCTCCTCACACTTTACCTACAATAGTGATCTTACCATTGATGAACTTACCCAACACTTAAGACAGTCCTCAAACACATCTCCGGGTCCCGATGGTATTACATATGACATGCTGAAACACTTATCCCATGACTCTTTACTCAATCTTTTGAAATTCTACAATAGAATCTGGAATGAACAGACCTTTCCCACCTCCTGGAGAAATGCAATAGTTATTCCCTTCCCCAAACCAGGAAAAGATATGTCTAACCCTAATAACTACCGTCCCATAGCCCTTACTAGTTGCTTATGTAAATTAATGGAGAAAATTATCAATAGCCGGCTTGTTTACATTTTAGAAACAGGGGACCATATACATCCCTTCCAGAGTGGCTTCCGGAAGGGCAGATCCACCATAGATAACATTATTAATTTAGAGTCCCAAATTCGTAATGCCTTCCTTAGAAAAAACCACTTAGTGTCAGTTTTCTTTGACATTGAAAAGGCATATGACCGAACGTGGAGGTACGGGATCCTCCTAGACCTTCATAATATAGGATTTCGAGGCAACCTACCCATTTTTATAAAAAACTTTCTGTCACTCCGAAATTTCCGGGTCCGGATTAATGGCATGCTATCCAATAACTTTGTTCAAGAGGAGGGTGTTCCACAGGGCTCCGTACTCAGTGTCACCCTCTTCTCAATAAAAATTAATAACATCCTGAACCAACTGCCTTCGACTGTCTACGGTAGTCTATATGTAGATGACCTGCACATCTCCTGTCAGGGAAAGGACATGCGCCTGATAGAACGCCAGCTTCAGAATGCCATCAACCGCATCTTAAAGTGGTGTGACAGAAACGGTTTTAAGATATCAGCAGAGAAAACAATCTGTACCCATTTTTGCCGGAAGCGTGGGATTCACCCGGATCCGGAACTTTATCTGGGCCATATTAATATTGCTGTAAAAGATTCTGTTAAATTTTTAGGTTTACATTTTGACAAGAAACTTACATTTGCTAAACATATCTCAGACATCCGCAATAAATGCGAGAAAAAACTTAACATTTTAAAGGTTTTAACAAATACCTCTTGGGGGGCAGACCGTGATGCTCTCTTGCGCATCTACCGTGCTGTCATCCGTTCTAAAATGGACTATGCAAGCTGCATCTATGGATCAGCTTCTAAATCAATGCTAAAAAAACTTGACACTGTGCATCATACTGCACTACGCATATGTTCCGGTGCTTTTAGGACATCGCCTGTCCATAGCCTTTACATCACCTGTCATGAACCATTTCTCACTCTCATACGTCAGAAATTATCATTAAATACCTATTTTCGCATCCTTTCCCATCCTCTACATCCCTTAAAGCATTCTTTTATAGACACCCAACTGGACCAGTTTTATGCAAATCGCCCTTCCTGCACTCCCCCCTTCGGACTTCGGATCCGTAGGAGTGTAGTCGGTACCCAATTGGAGGATGTAAATGTGTCTACTTGTTCACTTCATGAAGTCCCACCATGGACTAAATTGCAGATTTCCTACCTACAACCATTCGAAGGCTTCACAAAACCAAACACTGATCCCATAATATATCAACAGCTATTTCTAGACCATAAAAGCAAATATCGAAACTTTGAAGAACTATATACTGACGGCTCAAAATCCCATAATCATGTAGGCTTTGCTTATGTACATCGTAATCATTCTTGCAACTACACCCTACCTTCGTTTTGCTCCGTATTTACAGCCGAATTAATAGCTATTTATGAAAGTCTTATTTACATCTCTAGAGCAACAACCAAACAATTCATCATCTACTCTGACTCATTAAGCGTTTTGGAAAATCTGGGATCTGGTTCCCTAACTCATAGCTATATTCTTAAAGTCCTACACATGCACAAATGCCTCATGAACCGTGGATACAACATCCTCTACTGCTGGGTACCTAGCCATATCGGGATTCTCGGCAACGAAAGGGCTGATTCTTTGGCCAGGCATTCTACTGTCCCATATAATCTCCACCCACCCTATTGTGATATAAAATCTGGCATCTCTTCCTTAATAAAAGGCACCTGGATCCACATATGGGACTGTGAAACCCAAAACAAACTTCGTTCTATCCGGCCAGCCCTTACCCACTGGCCCACTCATCCATACCGCAAGCACGATGTCCTTCTGACTCGTCTTCGCATTGGACATACGCGAATTACACATATGCACTTACTTCTGGGCGAACCTCCTCCGGAGTGCCCTCACTGTCATACTCAACTCACCATTCGTCATCTCTTATCGTCGTGCACTGCTTTTAATAGTTTTTACCAAATACTTTTTAACTGTTCTCATCCTAAACTTGAAGATATTTTGGGTGAAACCCCACATCGAAATCTATTCGCTTTTCTTAAACGAATCAATATTTTTTATTCAGTGTAAAGTGTTCACTTCTGTCTGACTGGTATCTGGATGGGAGCCCCACCCAGATTTCCTCACTTTTTATCTACTTTTAACCCTTTTGAATTCTACATTTCACCTTTTAGTCTTTTACATTTTAGTACATTTTTGAATTTTAGCTTTTACTAGGTTTTGTGTACCCATTACCTGAATACATCATGACACGATTTTAACTCCTTGTCTGGCGCAGTATGTCCTTTCTGGACCTTGTGCCATTAAAAACCAACCAACCAACCATTAACTTAGACATATGTCATTTGCAGTGTGCGTGTGGGGTGGGAGAGGGGGACAGGCTTGGTGGTTTAACACATCTTTGAAATGAACCCAGGTTTATCCTAATCAAGCAAAAATTAGTATACAAAAATTGATATTTGATCCCTTCTATGATCGGCGTTGCTTCCTTGCCTATGTCCTGGTTTTCTGGTTTCGAAAGAGGTACTGGCAGACGCATGAAAAGTTAGCCGTGGTTCCTATTCAGCCGTGAAGGAGGAACCTCTGTCATTACGATCTTGCAACGATGTGCGCGAACATATTAAACCAAAGTTTAAGATTTTTTTAATGCATTGATTAAAATGCTAAAAACAGGGGCTCTCGACAAATGCATTGTTTTCTCCACAATAACCATTAGCCTGAATCTGAATAGATGAGGCTGGACGTATATTGCAGTTATTATTTCACAGAAAACTTCACGCACAGTTTAACTTCTTTTTTTATACTTTCATAACACGTATATGGGCATTAAATATCTAAAACCGGGTCTGCCAAACAAACAAACGTTTAATTTCTAGAATACACACGCCGTTTTAAAAATTCAAAACTAACTACTAACTCAAAACTACATGCATACTATCTATTGAAGAAAGACTTAAGAATACTACTAATAAGAATTACTTAAGAATAGCAGAATGGAGATGTCTAAAGATATCTCTAAACATACATCTTAAAAGTGTGGTGGGTCATATATAGTGTATTGGTGCTGGTACGACGTAATAAACAAAACTGGACAGTGATATTGGCGGTGTGAATGGTAAAACCCAACGTAATGCCAATTACAATAAAAAAAGCCCGAATTTACTGTAAACTATTTTATAAATAATTAATCGTTCAAAGATGCTCACTTTCTAAGCAATTAGCTGTTATATATGCTAAAGAACTGACACACATTTTTGTCTCCGGTCAAGAATTCCTTTTACATATTGAATATTTAATATACACATACATACATGCATTTGAAATTTAATGAAAATAGTATAGTGGCAAAAGTTGTTTAAACTTTTGAATGTGGTATAAAGACGCTAACATTTTTATGAGAGATAGAAAATAGGTTAATATAGACGTAGAGATGTCAAAGATTTGCGGATGGAGGGGGGGGGGGGGGAGGGATGTGTGTATATAATATATTCAAGAGTGGAAATAGTGAAATTTTTATAGTTTTTGCGTGAGAAAAAGACTTTTGAATCGATGGTATTTTAAACAAAGTAGACGGCAAGCGGAACATGTTGTCCCCTGTCCTACGCCTATGTTGTTTAATGCGAATTCTCGGAGAAATTACAAAAGCTTATAATACACACAATAGAAAAGTTAAATATAATTAGTCTCCACTTTAATTCCAAATTAATAATAAATAGATGCCAACAATTCAAGTTCGAAAGACGTACTATGTTTTAATATAATATGTGTACAGTACAAATTAGATAAAAACAAAATATTTTAAATAATTTTCACACTCATCAGTGAAAAAAACGAAGTATGAATACTTTGTGAATCATATTTTTTAAAAAATGAACTGTTTTCTGGGACTAATCACTAACACTGGCATAAATGAAAATAAACTATTTATCCGTTAAACTTTCAGATAAGTCAAGGCAGCCAATCAAGTCGAAAATAAGACAAAATTCATTTTTAATACTTCATTATACCCATTTTTACTCACCATCAAATTCTACTGACGGAAAAAAAAATGTTAATTCTATTAAAGGGGAAAAAGGGATTTTGTAGATCATTGTCTATGTTCCCTACTCTTTACCCATTTATCTAGAAATTTATCGATCATTAAAAAATATTGATATTTCTAAAGGTCTTTATACATTATAAAATTATTACATTCTTATGCAATTACATTCTTATTAATAGCACAAAGATATACTAAGTTTTAACGGAAATATATGCGCTCCTACCTGCTTATCTAAACAACACAAGGAACCAAAGTTTATCTGTTGTCCACTAATCCAAACAACACATTCATAGTTTTTAAATGCACATCCTTTTCCATTTTTATTTTTATACTTTTCTAAAACTGAAAAAACATGCTGCACTTTTTCCTGTGTAGGTGCCATTTATGTTCTTTTTCACGACCGCAAATAAAAATGAAGAAATGAAGGAAAGATCTGACACCACAAGAAATAATTTTAGCTATTCCCTCCCGTGCAACCCTCACTTTCTTCTGGGAAGTCCATTCTTGTCTCTCACCAGTCCATACTTGGATGAACAGAAGACGACAGACAAGAACAACAACAAAAGAATGGTCATCTAAATATTTTCCCGGGGAAAAAAAAATAATACAAGTGAACTCCTGTCTTCCTCCAAGCATCGGAGCTCCAGGGGAACTTCCTGCCTTCAGGGCATGCCTGTGCCTCCCCGTGAAAATTTTCCCAGCAAGCTGAACAAAAACTAAAACTTGGCAACTGTAATCGTTTTGTAATCGTCTCGTAATCAAAGCGACTACGATTATAGGCTCTTCGATTACGACTATCTGGCAAATGAAATTTCTAGATTACGATTAGACTACGATTACGCGAAAAATTAAACTTCTAGATTATGACTAGATTACGATTATATGAAAAATTTAATTGTCAGATTACGATTATATTACGATTACACAAGAAAATGTAATCGATTACAGTCGATTACGATTACACGATTATGATTACACGAAGTCTGCTCCGGATAATCTGCCAGCAAAACAGCAAATGACGTAAAAAATGACATCCACACGCGAAGGAAATAAAATTAAAGATATGTAGAATTGCATGAAAACTTCGATTATTTTTAAAGTGCAAGTCTATTACAATTAGTTCTATTTATTTCACGTTTGATGCGCTTTCACTTTTTCGAGTCTTAAAAGCTGTAGAAATGAGTGGTTTCACTTAATTGTAAAATTTAACAACTTAAGTGGCAACAATGGATTCCGTTGCTACGGAAACTATAACAATCTTAAAATTAGAACATGAAATGAGTTATTCATGTTTACTTTTCTAGAACTGCCATACTGGCGAAATTAACACCGCCAGTCGATGGCAAATAGCTCAAACCACAAATTAAACTTGACACTAAAGTCAATACGCAATACTTTGTTTGGCGGAATAAAAAAAAAAAAAATATCTATGTATACGCTAGTGACATCGGCTCATCTCAATTGTGGAATGGAATTAATAATACGTACAGAGCTGTACTACATTAGAATCTTTTTCGCCAACTTTGCTAAGAAATGTACTAAAGTAGGAATCAACATTTCAATTCGTAAAACAAAAAATATATTAGACAGTATTAATTACGCCTTTCTAACAGCTTTTAGTAAAAGAAACTTCCGTAGCGCTGCTTTAACAAATAAGAATCAATTATTTATTACACAGTACTTCGATCGCCAAAACGCCAACATACACCATTTTGCGAGATTTTTTTGTTTTCAGGGAATCATTCGAAGCATTGATTTAACAGCAATCAAAATGGGAAATAGTTATCTATCATTTATATGGTTCGATCGCCAAATTTTAATGCAGGCATATTATTGATTAGTAGCAGTTATTTAAATTATTATTAACTATAACGGGTTTTAATCACTGTTAACTACCATGTACAAAATGCGAGAATTTTAATTTTCTGAAATTTGGCGGAATTCCTCTAACTTAAATCAGTTTACTTAATTTCGTGAAAATTCTATAGATCGTTTAAAATCGCCTTAATAACTGAATTATTTCTATATGAAAAATCGAAGTATAGCGCCGTAAAACTTATACTTGTTATTAAAAATACTATTTCGTTACGCTCTCAGTAATTTGCGCCAAGCCCACAACTGTACAAATCGGTAGAACCTACTACTTTCTCAAAATCTCCAAATGAGCCATTTTTTTTTCGGCCAAACTAAAAAATACACATATTAGTCTCGGAAATCTCTCAGTCGCTTATTCTTTTACACATAAAACACATTGAATTCCAGCTCTGATTTAACATGAACGCACCCCTCAGGGGGAAGACCTTCTTCAGGTTTTCACGGGTGTCGCAATCCCGGGGCCCCAGCGATCCTTCGCTTCTCTTTCCTCTACCCTCCCCTCTCCTTAACTTTATCCTTCACTTTCCCCCTCGGCGTGGTTTCCTCCTTGGAGGTGAGGGCCCCCCTTTAGAAGCTGCGGCCGCCCTGTGCCGTCAGCTTCTATTGGCGGAAAACTACCCACGTGTTTGCCGTGCGTGGAGACCCGTGTCCCCGGAAATGGGGATCCTGGTAATTGAGGGGTCTTTTCTCCAACACATTGCTTTGGCCTCGGCTTCGGGTAAACGGGAGGTACACAGCGTTCCCCTGTGTATCAATCGGCTGGTGGTACTGATTTCGATCAACTGCTAGGGATCAAGCAATCGGACATCTACTGGGCACGTCGTTAAGGGTGGATGCTGCCTAAGGGATGTACTGTGCGCGTATAGACCCGACTAGCACTGGTGTGCAATTGCACATCCCCTCGTTGGGCTCCGTGGTGGGTGGTGCGGTCGGGTCCGAATTTCAATCTTCCCCAACATGGATATGAAAAATTCATCGTCTATCGTCAATGCTCCGCTGTCAACTTGTAATGAAAACATCGATTCACAATTAGTACACATGAACGCTCGATTCTTCATCGTTCACTACGTTGAAGGTAATTTTAATGAAACATCCCCTTTTTTAATACATAAATGTATCACCGACAATGTAGGAGAAGTAAAAAAAGTTAAAAAATTAAGATCTGGAGACCTATTAGTAGAAGTATCAAACAATAGACAAGCTTCCAAAATAATGAAAATTAAAAACTTCGGCCTAAAAACTGTTACAGTGACCCCTCATACATCCCTAAACATCTCGCGAGGAGTCATATCGGAACCCGAACTTATACACTGCTCTGAAGCTGAAATACTAGAAAACCTAACAGATGACAAAGTAAGTGCCGTTCGTCGAATCACTATTCGACGCAATAATCAAATAATCAAAACTAAACACATTATCTTAACTTTTCAGTCACCCACTATTCCATCTCATATTAAAGCCGGCTATTTATTATGCCCCGTGAGACCATATGTACCAAATCCAATCCGTTGCTTCCAGTGTCAAAAGTTCGGCCATACTAAAACCTCCTGTCGTGGGTCACCTGCCTGTGCTCGCTGTGGTGCTTCTGACCACGACAGTGAGTCCTGCTCTGCAGCTCCAAAATGTGTAAACTGTAAAGAGGAACATCCTTCATACTCCAGATCTTGCGCAAAATGGGCGTTTGAAAAAGAAATTCAGTCCCTACGTGCCTCTCAAAGACTCTCATATCCGGAAGCCCGTAAGATAATAGAAAGCCGGACACCAACACCTGGTTTATCTTATGCAGCTGCAACAAAATCAACTAAAACAATAGCAACTCAAACTGAATTTCCAAAATCCGTACCTGTCTCCTTTCCTTCTGCAACAGCCCAAATACCTAAACAATCCATCTCTAATCAAAATAAATCCTCCACAGCTCCACAAAAACATGTATCAAAGAAAAACTCTCAAAATGTTGCCTCAACCCGACCACAAATAAAAAAGTCTTCGGTCTACAGATCAAAGTACAATAAACCCAAAATCAAACACGTTCCTCCACAACGCCCTATAGACGATACTATCTTACATTTGGACCCCTCTGACTCTGAAATGTCAGATCTTCCCATGGATGATGACGACATCCCTAGCACCTCTCTCAAGCCTACGGGGGTTCGGAGCAAGATGAGCATCATCCCAAAAACATGATAATGGCTCTGCTGCTGTCTTGGAACTGCCACGGTTTCCTTAATAAAAACGATGACCTCAAAACGCTGATTTATGATCATAACCCCGCTTGCTTTGCCCTTCAGGAAACATTTCTCAAAACCAATAGACATACTAAAATCCATAATTACACCATCTTTCGCAAGGACTATGAGCTCAATGATAGGGCCACAGGTGGAGTTGCCCTATTAATTAACAATAGTTATCCTCACACTATGGTCAATCTTAACACAAATCTCCAAGCAGTTGCCACTCGTATTCAATTAAAACAACTCACAACTGTCTGCAGTATATACCTCCCTCCTAGTGAAGCCATAAGCCAAACATCCCTCAATAGTCTCATTCAGCAACTTCCTCCTCCTTTCATCCTCCTTGGTGACATGAACGCTCATAGTCCTTTGTGGGGAAGCAAAGACACCAACAATAGAGGCCTTCAAATCGAACAACTTCTCACTGACTTCTCCCTCTGCTGCATGAATAATGGCGACAATACTTATTTTCACTACCCAACTAAAACTTTCCATGCAATAGACCTCGCCATCTGCTCTCCTCCAATCCTCCCGCTGTATAACTTCTCTGTATCAAGTGATTTACATAACAGCGACCATTTTCCGATCATTCTCTCACCTTTGTATCAGAATCCAAACCAAACTTCAAAAATACCCAGATACATTCATGACAAAGCAGATTGGCAGACTTTCACTTCACTGTCAACAATATCCCCAAATATCATAGAAGGCACTATTGATGAGGTCGTTGAAACAATAACTACCACCATCATTAAGGCAGCAGACCATAGTATTCCGAAATCGGGCACAAGCTGTCGCAGGAATAAAAAACCGTGGTGGAACGAGGCATGCACCCTAGCAAAAAAGCAGCAGCAGAAAGCCTGGGGTACCTTCCGCCGATATCCCACAACAGAAAATCTTATTGCTTTTAAAAAAGCAAAAGCAGCCGCCCGCAAGGTGAGGCGGCAATCCCAAAAGGAATCATGGATGCAATATGTCTCCAGCATTAACACATCAATTTCTAGTAAGGAGCTATGGACCAAAACAAAAAGAGCTATGGGAATATACAACAACCATACCATACCCTGCCTTTCCATCAATAACAAAATTATCTCTGATACCACAGACATTGCAAATACCATCGGCGAAACATTGGCTCTATCCTCTTGCAGTACCTCTTACTCAAATACCTTTTATACCCATAAACTGCAATCTGAACGGCAAAAACTAAATTTTAAAACCTCCTCGCAGCTCTCCTACAATAGTATCTTTACAATCCATGAACTCACCAATCAACTCAGACAGTTACCGAATACTTCTCCTGGTCCCGATGGTATCACATATGAAATGCTAAAACATCTTTCTCATGATTCCCTTGCAAATCTACTTAAGCTTTTTAATAGAATCTGGAACGAACATACCTTTCCCTCCTCCTGGAGAAACGCCATAGTCATACCCTTTCCAAAACCCGGAAAAGACACTTCCAATCCTAATAACTACAGACCCATAGCCCTTACTAGTTGCCTTTGCAAACTGCTGGAGAAAATGATCAATGCACGCTTAGTTTACGTTTTAGAAACAGAGGGCCATATACACCCCTACCAAAGTGGCTTCCGCAAGGGCAGATCAACATCTGACAATATAATATATTTGGAAACCCAAATTCGTAACGCTTTCCTACGACGGAACCACTTAATATCAATTTTTTTTGACATAGAAAAGGCATACGACAAGACCTGGAGATATGGTATTCTCCGGGACCTCCATAATCTAGGCTTCCGTGGCAACCTTCCAATATTTATCCAGAACTTTCTCTTGCTTCGAAAATTCAGAATACAAATAAACAACTTTCAATCCAATAGCTTTGTCCAAGAAGAGGGCGTCCCTCAGGGCTCTGTCTTAAGTGTTACCCTCTTTTCAATAAAAATCAATAACATTCTCAATCAACTACCTCCGTCTGTTCACGGAAGCCTATATGTCGATGACCTTCAAATTTCTTGTCAGGGAAAGGACATGCGTTACATTGAGCGTCAGCTCCAGAACACGATCAATCGCATCCTAAAATGGTGTACCACAAATGGATTTAACATTTCTGCGGAAAAGACTGTCAGTACGCACTTCTGTCGTTTACGAGGGATCCATCCTGATCCTGATCTCTATGTGGGCAGCTCAAAAATAGAAATACGTGACTCCGCTAAATTTTTAGGGGTATATTTTGATAGAAAATTGACCTTTGCTAACCATATCTCCTATATCCGCAACAAATGTGAAAAGGACCTAAATATCCTGAAGGTATTAACTAACACTTCTTGGGGAGCAGAGCGTGACGCCCTGTTGCGGATCTACCGTGCAGCAATTCGATCCAAAATAGATTACGCCTGTGGAGTGTATGGATCTGCATGTAGGTCAGCCCTAAAAAAACTTGACACAGTGCATCATACTGCACTACGCCTCTGTTCTGGAGCTTTTAGAACATCACCCATACAAAGTCTCTATATCACTTGTCATGAGCCATCTCTCATCCACATCCGTCACAAATTATCATTAAACAATTATTTTCGCATCCTGTCTCATCCCTCCCACCCTTTGGGGGACGCATTTTTGGACACTCATTTGGACCGCCTATATGGAAATCGCCCCTCATGCACTCCTCCCTTTGGTTTAAGGATACGTAGGAGTCTAGTTGGTACCCAACTGGAGAATGTTAAAGTCTCCCCTAATTCTCCTCATGAAACGCCACCATGGACTACACTGCAGACCTCGTACCTCCAACCATTTAATGGCTTTACTAAACAGGATACCGACCCAAAAATATATCAACAGTTGTTCTCAGACCACAAAAACAGATATAAAAAATATACAGAAATATACACTGATGGTTCGAAATCTGATAATTATGTTGGCTTTGCCTTCGTCGAAAATAACCAGACCTGCAGCTATACTCTTCCTCCGTTCTGCTCCATATTTACCGCTGAATTACTGGCCATCCATGAAAGCCTTTTATACATCTCTAGAATGAAAACAACCAGATTTATCATCTACTCTGACTCCCTCAGTGTACTAGACAATCTAAAATCGGGCTCCCTCACTCATAGCTATATCACCAAAGTGCTACGTCTGCATGAACAACTGACAAATCGTGGATACAATATTCTCTACTGTTGGGTACCCAGTCATATTGGGATACTGGGCAACGAGAAGGCGGATAGCTTAGCCAGGCAAGCGACAATCCCATACACTGGCTATCTCGCATACAATGACATAAAGTCTGGCACCTCTAGCATAGTAAAAAGTAGTTGGACCAATAAATGGGATAGTGAAACTGAAAACAAACTGCATTCTATCCGACCTTTCCTCACTCATTGGTCATCCCTTTCATATCGAAATCATGATGTCATCTTGACTCGTCTCCGCATTGGTCACACGAGAATCACCCATAAACACCTACTCCTGGGTGAACTTGCCCCAGAATGTTCACATTGTCAATCTCACCTAACCATTCGTCACATTTTAACCTCTTGTACAGCTTTTAATAATTTTTATCAAATATTTTTTAACTGTTCTCATCCCAAACTTGACGATATATTGGGTGAAACCCCTCACTGTAATTTATTTTCATTTCTTCGACGTATCAATCTGCTTTACTCAGTGTGAAGTATACACCTTTCTCTGACTGGTATCTGGATGGGAGCCCCCATCCAGACATCCTTGGCTTATTTTTATCTACTCTTTACCTTTCTACAGTTTATTTTACCAGTTTTAGACCTTACGGATTTTAGCTTTACTTGTTTTATACAATAACTTTTACGCAAAGCGTTATTTTATACAAAATACACATTGTCTGGCGCAGTATGTCCTTTCTGGACCTTGTGCCATTAAACAACAACCAACCAACCAACCATTAACATGAACGCAATATTTTAATTAAAAAATAACTTTGTAAATAATCTAAACAGAAAAAAAATCGTTATTCTTTTATTTTTACTGCAGGAGTCTTAAGTAATTTAATAAAATAGCCAAACATGGCAACCTCGATGCTTATTTCTCACTTTTTTGACTACAGGGGTTACAATCACGGAATTGCGGAGAGCAAAAATTAGCGTTTTTGATGGGGTTTTTTATCAATATCGCCTAAACTAATTCGAATTTCGAAATTTAAATTAGCGGAGGTTCTTTCTCCGAATTCGTGGATACCTCGTTCGAAACTCAACTCCCAGCCGTTTAGGAGGAGTTGATGTTACAGACACACAGACGGACGCGCACAGATTTAAATAGTATAGAAGATATTTCTGAAGTGCCGTAGAATATAAACATTTCTCTAGACTTTCGAGTCTAGTTTCCTCAAATATTAGGTGTATCAGAAACTAATGTCGTTTTCTTTACATTAAATTCAAACTCACAAGTTTTTAATGACAAAGCAGTTGTATCGTACCTAAACAATGAATCATATTTGGTGCATTTTACGGCAAAAAATTATAATTTTTTTTTTCTTTCAAGAAAGATCGGTGGAAAATATGAATGTGGTCGGTTGTTCGCTCTCCGTGGAGGGAGAATTTCAAAATAGCCCGAAACTAATTTTTAAGTATTCGTGTGTCTTATACTTTACAGCAAGAATTTTATGGATATCTCTCCCCCTTTCTCTTTGACAGGGATATGTGAAAATAACGTTTTGTCCTTCCACTCCTAATAGGTGAAGACTGAAGAAGTTTGGAAAATTCTCTCTTTATCGTGCACGTACATTACAAAGATAACCTATGCCAAAATTTGTATTACAGTTGGCTCTCTGTTTAACCACTTTATTCAAGGAACCGTGAAAAATTGTCCTTAAATAGAGATCGTCCTTAAACAGAATTTGTAAAAAAATAACATTTCTCTTCTCATTTTACAGGCTAAGGACTGTCAATAAATTTCTTAATATACTGGCGTGTTTAAAAATGCTATTTTGTCATCGTTTTATTCATAAAAAACTATTCTAATGTTACATTAAAAAGTACAAACAAACTTTAGAATAAAATTAGATTTTGCTTCATTTTTCGCCCTCTTTTTTTCTTTTTTCTTTTTTTTTTTTTCTTTCTTTTTCGTTGTTCTCTTTTCTTCCAGATTTTCTAAAATGTTAAATGTGTCAGATGTGGTGACGGAGTTATATATAATTTGGATGGTCTAAATGAGGAAGAAATGCTATTAACCCTTTGAGGCGCAACCCTTTCTCAATACTGAAGAAAGGGCAGCCGTTGCCATCGCTCGACTGAACTACCAGCAAGATGGCGGACGATCTAAACGTTCATCGCGTGCCACAGATCTAGAGACCATTTTTTGACGACAGCTGGCTATGCCCGCACAGCCAGCTGTCCTTTTTTCAGCATTGGACAATTATCCAGCTGTTCTCACATTCTTCCATTTTTCAGCAGATGTCAGTGCTATTAAAAATAATCGTGATGACGTGCTAAAAAGTAAAGGATTCTCGTGGAGCTATGTCACCCGCAACTGTTTTTATAGAAGTCAAATCTATTCTTCGTGACTGGCAACAGTCAAAACGTCGGAGTTTGGTGTTCCCAGAGCGGGAACACTGCGCGTTAAAGGGTTAAGCGGGGAGTCAACTGTATTAGCTCTTGTGAATATTGATGAACGAAAAAGAGACATTACTTTCCCGTCCTTTTAATATTTTATACCTAAGCAAGGGGGGAGGTGGGAAAGTTAGCCCTCCCTGTATATGAGAAGAGGTGGCGAGCTAAATGATTCCCCTATAATATTCTGCAGTTAAAACATTATTATAATTTTACCTTTTGTTCAGTAGTAACTTTAAAACTGTTCCGATAAATTACCTTCGGATTCTGAAGTCAATCAGTGGCGAAACTACTGTGCATATTATTTTCTAAGTACCCGAAAGTTGGTGTCATTTGATTTCCACCATAGCTTAGCAGGCAGGGCCGGACACAGAAGAAAATTTCGGGGAGGGTCCAAAAATTTCCGGGGGGAGGAGAACAAACGGTAAAAAAGTCCGAATATTTCACAAACACACTTCATCATTATTATTTTGTGAACAAAATTTTAAATTTCGGGGGTGGGGTGGACGGACACACTGGTCCATCCCCCTGGGTACGGCCTTGTTGGCAGGAGGCAATATTGCAAATAAAGAGCTCACAAATGAAGTGTTAAAACTTGTGGAATGGATCCAAGGGCGGTCCTTGGGTACGTTGTGCCACTGCAAACATAGAAAAGCCCCCCCCCCCTTTATACTTTTTCCAAACTTTTGAGTTCAAACGCTTTCTGTCGAAGACGGTAGCCCGATGCGATGCTTACCTTGCTTACCGTCTCGGGCCGCACCTGAATGGATCTCCATTGTAACCTGCATCTGTAGCTTCAGCTGAAAGGTCTTTCAGTTCTTTCGGAAGAATGAAAAACGTATTTGGGCACGAACACGACTTAGAAACGCTTAGCACATTTCCTACTTCTTAATGTTCATGAGTTCTACACTGCAAATATCAATCTGTACTCAATAATAAAAAAGAATTTGAGTGTAGAACTACAGAGACAAAATCTTCTCGGCCGTACTTAACCCTTTAACACGCAGTGTTCCTGCTCGATCATTTAGTGATAGAACTAAATGCAACGGAGTGAATTAGTGGAGGGGGCTACGCCTATGACTGGAAGTGGAATTCTTTGAAGCCAACCATTGACGGAAACTCGATTTGAATGAACACTGGAGCTAGAGCTATGAATGTTAGCGTTTACATAAATCAAAACTCGAGCAGGAAAAAAAAATTAAATATTATTTTTATGGTTCTTGGCCTCAACAATATTTACAGTATGTAGGCCTCAAAAATAAGAACAGTGGAAATTCTTGAATACCGAAGATCGACTTCTGTTTTTGGAATTTTAAATTATTTTATAAAATTAAATTCATATTTTAACAATTTATTTATTTAATAAATTTAGTTATGATTTCTTTTTTTTAATCAAAAATTGCTGAAAAATCGATAGTTTCCGCTCCCCGTCTTAATTTTTATTTCAATTATATTGTCTTATTTTTGCAATTTTCGTAGTGTTCTCCGGTGTCTGACGAAGCGAGAAACTGTTTATACCTCTCAGAACAGTTTTATAAAAAGAGTTTTAAAGTACAGTTTTATTTTACACGCTTGTGTATAAAATAAAACTGTAATAAAATGCCCGATTTTCTTTAATTTTATCCAAACCTGTTTCAATCCATGACAATGAGTGTTTGTTTTCTTTCAGGCTTGCATCTCGAGATGGGCAATAACGTGTTCCAGGCTTTCCGGGAGCACGGCATGCCGACGTACTACGGCGAAAACAGAACGCCAGTCACCGCCGACAAAACTGTGTACGCAATCCTGTACGCGGTCCTTGCCATCGCATTTTCGTTCTACATCATCATTCTGGGAATACGGGGAAATGAGGTATATGAGATCACCATAATTTAAAAGTACAAAAATTCATAAAGCATTCATATCAGAAGTGACAGGCAGCCATGTATGTTAAAGGGCCGTGTACAAATGGTGTCATGCCTTGGACAGGGAAAGGGGGGGGGGAACAAGAAGGTTTGTGTAGGCGGTAACAAGAAGTGTGGCATCACACATTCTGGTTAAAATAAGAACATTTAAAATCAGTAGCGTAGATTTTGAAGTTATCAGAATTTAAAGACATATTTTAACATGATTTTTAAAAAAAATTATGTGATTTTTTTCTTTTATGTGCTATTATTTTCCCCAAATCACACGCATTTCTTAAAGACTTTAATTAAAATTATTTCATTTGAAAGCGAGATACAACATTTCAATGTACATTAAGATTTGGCAATTTCTCGCCAAAAATAGGCGACACCATCAAGACGAGTCCTGTTTGGGAAACTTATTTCTACGTGCCAAATTTGGCGATATCTCTCCGACGAGCTTGTGGAACGTGCTAGTAAACTGTTTTAAAAAAAGGAGGAAATATAATGATGCATATACGGGGTCTGTTTAAAAAGTAACGAGCCTTATTTTTTCCCCCGCATAAACCAGTGAAGTGCGGAGTACTTTCTTCAGTGTAGAGGTCGTAGAGAAGACACTCATACGCAGTCGTGAATTTTTCCCACTAGCAGAAAGCGCCAGTCGTTGGCTGTTGGCGAACGAGTGAAGTCGCGTAGTGATTGATCGTCCGATTTCAGTTTTTGTAAAATGACAGAAAAACTTGAGCAGCGATAATGCTGAAAATTTTGTCTAAAGCTCGGTGATACCCAAATGGAAACCAATCGCAAAATTCAATTGTCTTTCGGGGATGATGCCATGAGCACCTCACCATAAAGATTGGTACAACTGCTTCAAACATGGCTGCTGCACATCAGTGGATAGTGAACAACCACCTGTGCGATGTCTAGGCAACACTGCTAAACTGCGTCAGCTCCATTATTAGCAGCTTTGGTACAAATTTCAAGGTCCCTCTCTCCTCACGCAGAAATTCACATCCAAAATTGAATGTACCGATCCGATGTTCACCCCTATCCAGTGGCGTAGCCAGGATTTCCTTCGTATGGGGTCCAAAGTTTTCCCTTTGACATATATATTTCTATACAAAAAAAAAAGATAAAATCCCTTTTCCAGTCTCTCTCATTTCGGGCGGGGTTTGATCTGACCGGGGCATGATTACCGAAAAGGCTCTAGAAGCTTAAGCTTTCCCTCAGAATTTGACAGGGGGCCCAAAAATGACTGCAAAACAACGATAAAAATCCAAAATATTGTTTTTAACTGATCTTTTAAGTTATTGTAAAATTTTTTAATGAAGAGAAGTGGAAAGCTATTTTTAAGGTTTTTCAGAAGTCTTGATACTTCATATCACAACATATCTAATTTGTTTCAGTTCGCAGTGGCGGCCCGTGGTCAAAAATGTTAGTGCAGCCGGAAGCATATGAGCCCCCCCCCCCCTTTCCTCCGGAGAGGATTGGAAAATCTTTGTTACTGAATTCGAAAGCTGGCGGATTAAGCCCTCACCGAGGGAAAAAAAAAAGAAATTACATAAAAAATGTCAGAGATCCTATTTTACTTCCATAAAATGGACATGAATTTCAACCAGCCGCTCTTATCCTCAAAATTGCATTAATCCGTGTCTGATTCGAAGTTTCCTTAGAATTTTCTTTTGTAACGATAACTTGAGAAGAAAAAAAAAAAAGAAAACTTACTTATTTTTTATAAGTCAAATCAATCCTCCTTTCTTTTAAACATGCGAATCGGTCAGTGATGTCCCCATAAAAAGGCGTTGTTTTAATTCAGATATCAATAATTTTAAAAGCTCTTTAAAATTTCCCATGTTTAAAGAATTTTCTCGCTCGCCATGTCTAAATGCCAGTTCTTGCTTACTTAAAAACAATATTGCTTTGATGGGTAATTGTCCGTTCATAAGCGTCTATTCAGGCTTACCTTCTTGATAAATTCAGCAATATAAAGTCCAGAGTTTTCCAAACATATATTCTCCTTACCCCCTCCCTCACTTCTCGTCCGAGCGAATCAGTTAGTCGAGTTCTCAAGTTCAGCTGCCGTTAGAAAATCTTCCATCGGCTGTATCAGCTGCATACTCCCTATGCCGGAGAGGCTGCTGACGTAGTCGTTGTCATGGCAACGGTGCTGCCAATTTTCTTTTCAGCGCTCTGGGCTGAACCAAAGATTTTCCCAATTGAATTGCGGGAAGATTAAAGTGCTTTTTTTCTGAATGAGCGATCCGGCCACAATACATTTTTTTTTTGTTTGGTTTTTTTCGGAGATTTTTTTAATTTACCGTAGGAATTCCACAATTCTAATCTGAATTTAGGAAAATTAGTAGAATAAATTATTTTAAAGTATGTGCTGGTAATTTCAAGTGCAGTCCGGCTGTACTTGCTGTATCCCACGAGCCGCCACTGTCAGTTCGCGATATCTGTTGGGATATCTGCCTCAGTTGAGAGAGTTTTGTCTATTATGGGGGAACGTTTGGTCGGGACAAAGGGGTAGACTTTCAATATGTTTTGTTTCTTCTAACATCATCAAACATCTTCCAAAAGTCAAAATTAATTCTGATCTGTCATGTTGTGATTTTTATGATGTCATCAAAACAAACAAAGAATTCCTTAAAAAAGAAATGTCTAATGAAAAATAACGACTAAATAAAGCTTAATGTTCCAGTAAGGTAATGTTTTTAGTTTACTTTTTAAAGTAATTTCAAAAATACTGCGAAATCTCATTACAATGAACTGAACTGTTATGAAGATTAATGAATAAAATATTTTTGTAAAAGGAAAATTTCAGATTAATGAACAAGATATTTTTATCAGAGAAAATCATTACAACTACTTAAATCAATGAAATTTCATTTTAACGAATAAAATATTTTTATAAAAGAAAATCATTAAAACTTTACTTTTTAAAAACAAAAAGGGGAGGGGGAGCGCCGAACTGAGACTGAGCTTCCCCTCACTTCAGAGGCTAATCGGGCCCTGGGTCTGACACCCCACACCGCTTGGCTACGCTACTACCTGAACTGAACTGAAGCTTGATGCTAATGGATCGCCTTAGCATAATGCTTTATTTCCAGTTTGAAGTAGAAATCTTGTGGTCCTTTATCTTGAGGTGGGGAGGGGGGCGAAGGCTCGCGTCACTACAGATCAAATACGACGTCGGGAAGCAACGGCGAGGAAGCGTCACTGATCTTGATACTTGCATCACGTAGAGCCGGAGAAAAACCCGAAAACATGGCTGGGCTGGGCACGTCGGCGAAGCAAGTAGTGGTGAAAAGTCCAGAAGCAGCAAGGACAAATGGAAGGGAAAAAGAAATGAAGTAAAAGGTACAATTCAATCTGGTGGAGTACGGCTTGAGACGAGTCTCGAGGGATGGAATATCAACAGGATCGTAACTTCGACGCCCTGCGTCACCCAAAAGCTGCCACTCTATCTCGTTCTCATTTTCTCGGACTGTGATACGACGGTCCTGCAAAACCACAGTCTGCACTTGCTCATGACATTTCGGCTCGTTGAGGGCCTACGTGAACGTGGTTTATTGTCTACTGATGTAGAGCCATGTTTGAAGCAATTGTACCACTCTTTATGCAGGAGGTGCTCATGGCCGTTGTCGTAAATTGGCATGTAATATTGGGGGGCAAATGTAACATTGGAGGGGAAGCAAAATGCTTCATATTGTAGAAAATACTATTTTCAAATAGGTGATACCTGAATTTTCTTGAATTTTAGGGGTGCAATTGCTCCCTCTTGCCCTTAGTAAGTTACGCCTATGCTCATGGCATCATCCCCGAAAGCCAGTTGAATTTAGCGAATGGTTTCCTGTTGGATGTAGCAGAGTTTTCGGAAAAATTTGCTGCTATGTCGCTGCTCAAGTTTTTCTGTCATTTTACAAAAACTGAAATATGACGATTGCTCACCACACGCCTTCACTCGTTCGGCAACTGCCAGCGATTGGAGCTTTCTGCTGATGGGAAAATATTCACGACTGCGCATGAGTGTCTTCTC
Organism: Cheiracanthium punctorium; assembly: GCA_038373885.1. Taxonomy (NCBI): domain Eukaryota; kingdom Metazoa; phylum Arthropoda; class Arachnida; order Araneae; family Cheiracanthiidae; genus Cheiracanthium; species Cheiracanthium punctorium. The sequence continues at coordinate 923,639 of JAWZYV010016822.1, read as the reverse complement.
TACCTCTACACTGAAGAAAGTATTTCGCACTTCATTGGTTTACGCGGGAAAAAATAAGGTTGGACACTTTTTGAACAGATATCGTATTTCTATATATTAAACTAATATATTTGTGCATATATATCTTTTTCATTTCAGAGGATATATGTTTTCATCCGGGTCACAGTTAGTCTATTTATTGGAGCTGTAATTTTAAGTAAGTGTGTATATTCTTGTGCTTTTTTTTTTTTTTTTCTTCTTCTTCTTCTTCTTCCTTTCCTCTTACAAATAGAAATTTTCTTATCAATAAGGACTAATATTTTCCACATTTTAAGTATTCACAAATCGAATGTTTCTTTTCTTTTTTTAATTCTTTAAAGGAAATGTTGTTAGTTTATTACTTTTCCTCTGCTACGCCGAAACTTTTAATGTATAAATAAGTTTATTTCGTTTATAGAGATAACTCCCGTATAACATCAAAATATTCTGTATACCGTACAGTTACTCGCCCATAGAGCAGGAACTCGCATCTAACGGTACTTGGTCACAGCATCATAAATAAAAGAGTCCTTTCAAGAGAATTATTCCAAAACAATGCCAACACCACCTATAATGAAGAAAGGTCAAACCTACGAAACTTCAACGTCATCATATAAAGCCTACTTTCACTTTTTTTTAAACTAGTGAGATTGATTAAAATTTCTGCTGAATATTACAAACATAAATATTTCTTAAATTCAAGATAAAAATGAAAAAACGTTACAAAACAATTTATTCTCACAAATATATATATATATATATATATATATATATAATCATAAACTAGAAGTCAAAGCCCGTTGTTGAGGCGATTACGACGGGCGCTAGAAAAAAAAAAAAAAAAAAAAGACGAAAATATGTCTACACTCAATATATTTAATCGTCGTCCACCTAAAATACAGAACTTCATATTCAATTTTTATTATATACCTAAATCGAATTTCATGCTCTTCTGAAAACGCGCGGAAACTTGTGGCATTCGTTTTGTGTACACAGCCATTAATATACCCATGCAGACAATTTATTTGTGAAAAAAAAAAATTAACTATGTAATCTGGAAAAATTATTTTAAACAAATTGGAATCACGCTTTCCTTTCAAAGCCTGATGACAGTGATAAATATGACGTCATATCGAGTGTAACAACTCATTTTGTCACGCAAATTATTCACTTTTCTCACTGTCGGAAATAAAATGAAGCTGAAAATAGCAAAAAATCGCCTAAAAATTAGGAAACCGGGAAATTTTCATATTTTTAAAGTAGCACAGATTGTTTTTTATATTTTTATTTATATGAAAATTTCAAGCGGAACGTATAAATTGTGTAGTTGTTATCATGCTTTTTAATCTTATTGAACTTTTTAACCTCCTTGGAGTAATGGCTGTAAAATATTAATATTGAAGTAGTTGCCCGGAATGGTTACAGAGTGAGTCAGTAAGCCCCGTGTCTATATAGTAGAGTCGGATATTTTTAAATATGATATTTAAAAATTGTTATTTGATGTACAATTACACCGGGTGATTCAAAATAGATGTTAAGGCGATTATTTTTTAAACCGTAAGTGATCGAAACATACTTCCAATTAGAAAAGTTCGTCTAATAAAGAGTAGCTTTCAGGTATGACAATTTTTTTAACGGGGGGTTGTATACATATTAAAATACGAAATTTAATTTTTATACGGTCCCTCCTTTCCTACCCTTTAGATTTAGAAGAATGTCGCTCTTTGCCTAATAAAATTAATAAAACAAATCCCGTGTCCCTACGTGGAATAGTTTCCGAGATATATCAATTTGAAAATTTTGGCATTGGTCGCCAAGCAATAACGGGATGTCTCCAAAGTGAGAAAAATGAGATTACTTTTCCACTGACGTTAATTTATGTTAATAGTCATCCGATAGACACAGTTGACTCCTCAAGTCCTAATTTAGTTAGAATTTTCCTGTAAAGCATGTTTGGCAGTTTCTAGTGAAAGTGACCACACCATAGCAACCTACACCATTATTTTGCCGTTCTCTTTTACACTTTAAAATTCCTTCTCTAGAAGAGTGATGTCATCAGTGGAAGACCCCCCCCCCCCTAAAAGACTACACTATCGCTCATTTCATAAAGCAGTACCGATCATTTTAGGTAAAACTGTACCTGTTCATTTCATACACTTGAACGCATTTAAATGCTTTTTCCAACAATGGGATCTTTATTCAACTTTTATCAACTCATAGTGGGTCCCCAAAGGTAAACATATTTTCGCCTGAAAACTGACGCCAACACAGTAGGTAAAGTGGCGTAAGTCATCATTTTCAAAATTAATTTTCTCGCTAACTGTTCCACGTAGAGACGCGGGATTTGATTTATTAATTTGCTTAGGCAAAGAGCAATATTCTTCTAAATATAAAAGGTAGGAAAGGAGGGACGGTATAAAAATTAAATTTCGTATTTTAATATGTATACAACCCCGAGTGAAATAAATGCCATATCTGAAACCTACTCTTAATTTGATGAATTTTTGTAATTGGAAGTATGCTTTGATCACTTACGGTTTAAAAAATAATCGCCTTAACATCTATTTTAAATCACCCGGAATATTTTTGTCTGAATTTTATTAAAAGTGCCTGTACCTAAACTAACACATTAGAAATTTATAAAAGTTTATTTTAAATATTATTACATGTAAATAGTGAGTTTTATACTAGATGGGACGTCAAAATACCATATGAAGTTCCAAGTAGTACAAAATACCATATGAAGTACACTACCAAGTCTAGGTAGTGTTGGATCTATTGTATATTTATAAACACTAGTAACCTTTTGCAAAAAATGAACATTTTCTTAAAAGGTTTTAGACGAAATTCAATATTTTGAAAGAAATATTGTTTAAAACTTTCTCTAATGCTTCAATAAGCCTACTGTATAAGGCTTGTTAATAACCTGTTATAAGGTTATTAACAGACCTTATACACAGCATTTCAACCGTTCAAAAGATAATAGGGAGTTTGTGCAGGCCGGGTTTCACTCACGGTAACGCTAACATTAAATGACATTGGACAATAAAGCGCATGCGCACGCATAAAATCCGAAACGTGGTTGGTCAAAATACTCCGTATAGCGGATAGCGTTAGCGTAGGAAAAAACGGTATGCTCAAACTCCGTATTATCCTATGTTAAAGCCGGTTTTAGATAGTTGGCCGCTCTTATCTTGTTAATAAAATCTGAAAAATAACAGCCATAAATATATTATACAAAAATATATTTATAATATTACAAACAGGAAAAAAAAAAAAAAAATGCATACATGGGAAAAATTTGTCCTAACAATTTACAGACAGAGACCATCTAGGGGATTTTTGGAACTACGGACACTTAATGGGCCCTTTAATTGGTTTTAACTAACCTCGTGCACGGGATCTAAGGACGGATTCGGCAATTTTCCGTTTACTAGTCCAACCCCTTAACCAATGGGCTACCAGGGTGCCAAGTTAAAAAGCTTAGAGACCCTTTTTTGACGACAGCTGGCTGTTCCGGGCACAGCCAGCTGCGTCAAAAAGGGTCTCTAGATCTGTGGCACGCGATGAACGTTTCGATCGTCCGCCATCTTGCTGGTAGTTAAGTCGAGCGATGGCAACGGCTGCCCTTTTTTCAGCATTGGGCAATCTATCCAGCTGTTCTCGCATTCTTCCATTTTTCAGCAGATGTCAGTGCTGTTAAAAATAATCGTGACCATTTTTTGACGCGAAATGACGTGCTAAAATGTAAAGGATTCTCGTGGAGCTATGTCACCCGTAACTGTTTTTATAGAAATCAAATCTATTCTTCGTGACTGGCAACAGTAAAAACGTCAGAGTTTGGTGTTCCCAGAGCGGGAACACTGCGCGTTAAAGGGTTAAGGAAACAAAAACAAACTTTAAATTCCAGTGCTCTCCTAGGCCTTTTAGGCATTTACGATTTCATTTACCCCCCACCTTTTCATTTAGCTTCCGGATGCGAGAAAAGCTCCGATATCTTATCTACAACAGAACTCTGACTTTTGCCTTGACCCGGAAAAATCCAATTAATCAGACTTTTTTGGAAGGGAAAAAAAAAAAAAAAAAAGGATAGAAAGCCGTTTTCGATAAAGGTTGCGAAACGTAAGACTGGTTCAAAGTTTTACTCATTATTCCCTACTTGTTATTTATTTACTTGTTCGTAATCCCACGTATAGAGCACTGTCGTCCTAAGCAAAAGAGACATATAAAAAAAAAAATGCTGAAGCCTTTTTAATATGGATGCTTATGTTAATATGCAGCTCGCACCCCGCTGAATATTCTAGGAGCTAATGTTTCTTAAGTTTTTATTCGCGTGTTTTAAGCATTTTTTTAAAATTAAACAGGCCCCACCAGTGGCCGAACGCATAGCGCTCTGCACTGGGAGACGGAAAGTTTCTGGTTTGAAACCAGGTCGCGTCCGCCGACTAAATGTTCGGAGTTTTCCGTGGTTTCCTGCGAAACTTAACGTAAATACGAGTTAGAACCCCTAGAAAGACCCTCACGGACTGCACCGCACCCATTGGCCTAGCTCACACATGTAGATAATTGGCCGTAATCTCACAACAATAGTATCATTAAATTCAACAGTTTTTTGAGCAAAATTATTTATAATTTTATATTTAACTGAGATATGGCTTTTGGACTTTCAAAAGTTACTTAGCAACCAAGCTATAAAAACCTTATCTCAACAATGTATCCAGGGAACGCTGTTACGTTAACGTAAGTAATGCGCCATATATAATATTGTATTGTTCTGTATTAAGGCAAACCTACACGAAGGCATCTGTCTACCGGGGGAAAGGGGGGGGGTGCCTTGCTTAGAGGACTTTTTGAGGGATCCTAACGCGTATCCACGTGGCATCTGGAGAAAACCGTTCGAAACTCCATACCGTTAGGTCGACAGTCGTGCGGTAAGCTAGAACCCTGGACCGTCACACTTCAGCCATGTAACATGTTTAGTGACGTATTCACTCGGCCATGGTTGGGCCCATGGCTCGCGCTAGACTTCAAAATCTGCGAGTCAAGGACTCGCAGTCAATAAAAGTGAGAATCAATTTTTAAAACTGCGAGTCGAAGTCAAAAAAACTATTGTTTTTTTTTTTTTTAATCTAAGAAAGAGAAATAAAGACGTTCCTTTTTTTTTTTTTTTTTTTCATGTAATTATTAATTTTCACCTACATATTGATTTCTCCACGATGCACGATTAATATAAACTAGATTACAGACATGAGTAGCATAACTTTTTCAAAAACAAATGTTAAAACAGTGATGAAAAATGGGCAGAAAAAGAAGGAAATAAAAAAATATATATATTAAATTGTATTCGTGCATAAAATGCACATTTCCAGTTACCTTTTTTTCCCCATACACAATGAAATTTCAAAGTCCTGTTAACTACTTAAGAATAATTAAATCGAATTCAGCATTTTTAATAAAATATTTTACATAGCATTAAATTATGAATATTTTATTCTTTATCTACATATTTTCGCTGTTTTACATTTTCAAAATATTTAATGCTTTCTCCAAAAGGAAATTCTGTTAATGGTGTGGTATTTAAACTTAAGAGTCATTAAATTAGACAGATATCCATCTTTCAATGCAGTTCTGTAGCAGTTTTTGATCCTGTTTTGGACGCTGAATGATCGTTCACAACAAGCACTGTTAAGCGGAATTATGAGAGCACAGCTGGCTAATATAGAAAAATACGGAAAGAGATCTTTCATATCTGATGCAAGCTTGGGTATTTCATTCCAAAACATGTATGTTTTAACATACTAAAATCACGCTGAGCTGTATCATTGTCAATATCCGTCTCGTATAGGAGCATTTCAAATTCGTCTTTACCGTTATTTGCTAAATCTGATACCAAAGTCGGATATTTTTTGGGGATTAAAAATATAATCTAAACAGGTGAGAATATTCATATCTTTTTCTGGAAATCTATCTGTTATGTTTACCAATATCTTGTCGAGAAATTCATTTTTTATTTTTTCTGAATATTTCTAATGCTGATTAGCTGCTTTCTTTAGCTGGATAGCTCTGTAAATACATACATTTTTTTTTTTTTTAATTTGCTTATACTTGATGACTTCGTTTTGTTGATTTCGTTATGATGACCGGCTGAAATTTTGAGAATCAAATTTGAATCGCAGTTTCAAAACGTGAGAGTCAGTTTTTTCAAAAAATATCGACTTACGCGTAAAATGCGAGTACGCGCGAGCTCTGGTTAGGCCTTTCAAATTTTAAAAATACCCTATATTTTATTAGCAAGGAAGGGGCGGCATTTTACATTTTTGTCCGGGTCGGCGAAACTGCTAGAGCGGGTCCTGATATGCAATAGGTGCATAACGAACAATTAACCTGTATCAGTTTAAGAATTTTTCTCTGATAAGAGACACAGATTTTTCCGTTTATTACAGTATGCTGTGCAGCTTGTGAAGAAACAACCTGAACTCTTTTGGATTTCCAGACACAGTTTATTTATTTATTTATTTATTTATTTTTCCAGGGCCTTGAAGTAGTTTTTTTTTTTTTCGAACTACAGCCTTAGATTAATAAAAAAAAGTGTAATGGAAATTTTCAAATCACTTAAAACGAATATGTACTCACCTTCAAAGATTCAAATTTATTTTTTAAAAAAATAAGGAAAAACTATAAACATATGTATGTCTAAAAGTTTTTTTTTTTTTTAACCAGTTAGAACTTACGATATTTCTTGGGAAATATGCCAGATGATTCAGTTGAGTCACGAAATTTCCCCCAAAAGGGGGATATTTTATTATGTAATGCATTGACTTAGATCCAAATTCAATGAAAAGTCGCGAAATCTTTCCCCAAAATTCGCTACTCTTTTCTATCATTTAATACAATGTAGTGGATCCGAATGCTATAAAAAATTGCTAAATTTAGGGGAAACCCCCAAAATTTAATGAAAACTCTTTAAATTTAAAGCAAATCCCAAAATGCAATGAAAAGTCGCGAAATTCAACTGAAAAGATAGTGAAATTCCTTCCCTCCCCATAAAATCAATAAATTGTTTTTTTTTATGCAATTCATAGCATTAGATCTAAATCCAATGAAAAGTTGCTAAATTTAGCCACAAATTTCAAAATGCAATGAGGGGGGGGGGAACTAAATTTCCAACACTGTTGGAGTCGTTACACATTTTATCGTTTTCGGATCTCCGCATGCATTTAACTCTAAAATTACGACACTCGACTCTCAAGTGCAGAACGACGAAATTGAGGTAATTAATGAATTAAGCAACCAGGTGTTGTACTACTACAGGATTATTAATCTGAAGTGCAGCCGCAGATACATTACATAGACGGTGTCTGTGAAAAATGACGGAACAGGCGGAGTGTAACGTGCCGTTTCTCCCGTTCAAGGCCGGCCATCACTCTTGCAGAGTACCTGCATCGTGCGGACAGCCCCAAACGCATACACATGTGGGCAAGGCTTCAATTTTCTCATCAACCAGCGAAAAGGAACAAAATAATAAAGTAAATTGAAAGGCCAACGGAGATCACTGGACTATTACCACAGCATTTCTTTTCTTTTTTGCCCCCTTAGCTGTTGCCAGATTTTCTGCATTCTGCTGATTCATTTATTTCTCAACAAATCGATTGATGAGAAATCGAGTAAATAAATGCGCATCGATTAAGTAATTTCTGTTCGTTTTACGATAAAATTCCTAGTTGCACACTTTTTTTTTTAATCACCTGTGTGAAAAGTCGCTAAGTTTAGCCACAAATTTCAAAATACAATAGGGGAAAAAAACCTACAAGGCGTTTCATAAAGGATATTAAAACATTTTCTCTAGAGAATGGTGGAATATACCAAAACGAGTCAGAAACACATAATCGTCTTATGAAGGAAGACGGCCCCAAAATGGCTGAGTGGATAAGACACTGAACATGGTAGACGGTTGAAGTGTGAAGGACCTGCGTTCGGGCCCACGATCGGCTGTCGATCTGGAGCTTTGGTCGGTTTTCCCCAGATGTAAAGTGAATACGCGTTAGAACCCCTTGAAAAGTCCTCAGACCAAAGCACCCCTCCCCCCAGTAGGCAGATTGCCCTCCTGCACAACGCAAAAACAAACTAACGAATAAGGTCGCTAACGCTATCTTCATTCTGGAATTCACCGTAGCACTAGGTCCTAGTCAGTGGCGGATACAGGGGGGGGGGATACTAGGGTTCTGCAGCCACCTGTCCAAAAAATATTGCTTTAGGGTGGCATTTTCTTTTATTGTATATTTTATTTAGGTAAATTAGCTTTTTTTTTTTTAAATTAGCTGCTTCCAAAAAATTTCTGTCTCCGCCACTGTTCCATCGGAGCATTCCAAAAGTGTTTTTTAGAAGCAACACTTGTCACAGAAGAGGAATATTTTTCGCTACATTTTTTTTTCTTTTTTCCAGTTATGAGAGCGAATCAGTTAAACCTCTGTTCAGTGCTGGGTTGAACTACCTGGCAGCTCGACAGATTTTTAGTTCCAGCTGTGTGATTGTGTCCCCCTCCTTTCCTTTGGATCCGCCAAAACATACACTGTAATTGGACCGCTTATTTGACTCCCCTTACAAGTCTCTGTTTTGACGAAAATAAGTTGCACTAAAATCCTATAATTTAACCATGTTTAGATGAGAAACCCTTTGAGTCAGACAGTTTGTACACCTCCACCGGAACCACCTAAGTTATTCTTTTGTTGAAAAACCCCTCGAGTTGCTCACAAATTATAGATTTTTGATGCAAACTCATGAATAAAACTGAAAATAGGGACTTATGAGGGTTCTCAAATAAGCGATTCAAATAAGCCTATCTCCTGTTCGTTGACTTTTGAAGAATTTTCTTTATTAAAGAAATGTATATACAGGTATATATAGGTCGTACCAGAAAGTAAGTTTCCCACGGCCAATTAAAAAGGAACAAAACTTTATTATCTGGAAAAATTTATTGCAAAAGAGACAGCAATATTTCAGCTATTTCTCAATACAAGACCCTGAACTGTAACACTTGTCATACCCAGGAATAAGTTTTTGTAGTCCAGTGCCACAGACGTCTTCCGCCTGAGAAAGGAGCCAGAGGTCACAATTGCTTATAGTCGTCTTCATCAGTGGAAAATTGATGCCGGGACAGGAATAGAGTGTATCCATCCTATAGTACCCCCATCTTATTTCCAGTGACTTGCACCTGATGAAATACCTTTCCGGGCATCGCTTTTCCATGAAGACTACAAACAAATGAGACTCTCTGGCTCCTTTCTCAGGCGACAGACTTCTATCACACTGGACTACAAAAACTAATGACATGTGTTACACTTCAGGTTATTCTTATGTTGAGAAGTAGCTGAAATATTGCTGTATTTTTTTGCAATAATTTTTTCAAGCTAATAATGCTTTTTTTTTGGTTCCATTTTGGCCTTGGGGAAACGTACTTTCCGGACGACCCTCGTACATTCATTATTCCTCTTCTTTTCCAGTCTGCAATTTCGGGTACGGCTGGGAATACGGGTCTGTGGAAGCCGCCACGCAGTACAAATCCTTCTCGGCGGCGACCGTCAAAGCGAGAGTGGGTCTCAAAGTGGGCCTCAGAGGAATCAACGTCACGCTCGAAGGTAACGTGCTTGATTTCACATTTGAAGTGCTCAGCCTAACATTCTTATGACATCTCTTATCTGTTACGACGTACTTAATTTAAAACAGTAAGATGGAATAAATATTGCAGGCATGCCGGAGGAGCAAATCAACGAGACTATCAACTACAACGAACGATTTTCATGGGCGTGGGGTCAAGGAAAACCCGGATTTGGCGAGGATGGTGAGTTATGTTGTGTTCGCATATCATCCACCTTCTTTTTTCAGCTGCAAGTTTTTTATTTCCAATGGCGGGCCTTTTGCCTTACAGGCATTGGCCACTACTAAGGCCGGAGTTGTTGGTCTCTTTATTATGGGGGCACCTAGTAGGTGGACCAACGTATGAAGGGACGGACGCAAATGACAGTCACGCCCAGTAGGGAATCGAACCCCGACCGCCGGGAGTTGAACCCGAAACCATAGTACGGTGCTTTATCCACCATACAAGCTGGTCGTTTCCACTGCAAGTTTCAGTCAAAAGATTTTTCGAAATGCTCTGTAAATATTGAAGTAAGATACTCTATCAAATTAAAATCCATGTTATGTTTTATATATTTAATGTCGGTGGCTGAATTCTTATTGTATATTTTTAATCGCAGACGGCTGAGGTATGAAGGTCCAGAGTTCTGGCCTTTCGCGTGACTCTCGATCTATCGGTTTGGAATTTTGGTCTGTTTTCTCCAGATGTAATGTAAATAAGCGTTAGATCAACTTAAAAAGTCCTCCGCACAAGGCACCCCTCATCCTTGGCAGATAGCCCTTGCGCTGCTTTGCCAAACACAATACAACACATCATATGTATCTTTCTATTACTTGTTAAGACTGTAGGCAGTTTTAATAACCCTTTAAAGTGCAGCTGTTTCCCTGTCAAACCACCTAATTCTAGCACTTTCAACAGTGGTTGTTCAAATAACGCAAAAGCCGACCCAGCAGTTGATAGGATAAGACACTGAACATTGGTAGGTAGCTGAAGTGTGAGGGCGCAATCTGGCCTACCGGCGCGGCCGTCAATCTAACGACCTACAGTTTTAGATGGGTTTTTTTCAGATGTAACGTTGAGTACGTGAAGGGCCGCATTTAGGTCCATGCCGCTCATAGGCAAAATTAAAATCTGCCGTCCTCAGCATGCTCATTTTACTTTTATATATTCTCATGCGTACAGTGGCGCACCCAGGACTTTAGTTTGGAAGAGGCTACAAATACTGCTGAACTCGGTTGTAGTGACCTCGATTAGTTAAACTCTATTATAACGTCAAAATATTCTGTACCACTTGACTGTCCCATTGCACAGAAGCAATGTAACTCGTTATAGAGTTATAAATAATTATCTGATCTTTTCATAAATGTTGTAACTGAGTTTGTCAGTGTTTCATAAACTAACTGTAAGCATTTATTTGAAAACTTGATGTCTTTTTTGCTAAAAAATGCGGTACTTACGAGTTATCCAGGCGGTCCGCCAAGACGAGCGAATTTTTGACAAGATAAATGCCGGGCACGTGAAATTATTAATGGTTTTGAGTACGATTGGCAACTCATTTGACGAAAAAATAGTTTGGCGGGAATGACCGCCGGGATAATACGAACTACCAAAACTACTTTAGAAATAATTTGAAGACAATTAAAAAAAGAGAGAAAGAAAGAAAAAATAATTCATTATAGCGATAATTTTCATTTAATTAAGCTTTTCACTTCCAACTTTCTACCTTTAGGGGGGGGGTGATGATCTCTCATAGCCCCCTCCGTGGGTTCGCCTATGCATACCGTTAGTGCGTTGTCAGTTTTTAAAATGTTTTCTAGAGAAGAATATTGACTTAAATTGAAAGGGCCATAGCTAAGAAATTTAGAATTTTTGAACGCATATAATTGATGTTCATGTTATATTTCGAGGGCAGCTTCAATAGTCATTTGCCCTGAATATGACTTATGACATCGAAAGTGATTAGTTCCGACGAAATGAATGTGTTCGAGGGTAAATTAAATACTTTTTACTATTCATTACAAAACTACTATTTTTGGGGAAAAAAATCAAAAAAATATTATCGAAAAATCGAAAACAGCAGTACTCAGTTCTCAGTGTCATCGGAGTTACACGTGTATACAAAATTTCAGCTCTATCGGACGCTAGGAAGCGGGTTAAAAATCGTATGAAAAAATTGAAATGGAACGACATACACTGAAAAGCTTAAAAAATAAAATAAAATAAAATAAAACAGTACGAAGTCCATCGGTAAAACTAAACAAGGATGTTTAGTTTAAAAAAATCAAATTTCTGTAATTTTAGAGCAATAGGAAAAAAAAGCGCTAGTTGGATAATCGGCCAGACAGAAATTCGAACGTCAATTTGATACGAATAATTAGGCTGTTTTGATCTTTCGCAGTTGTTTCATTGAACGAAGAGATGAAATGGTTGACTGCTTTTCTAACTTGAACTGTGGTTGCTTTTTGAAAAGCTGCACGGAATCGCCCATTATCATAAATTTTATGACCTTAATAACGAACTTCAGCCAATATATTTAACTCTTTATTTTACACTGTTAATAAAAGTAACTAACATTTCACCATAAAATGGTGCTGAATGAGCTGCAACCTTTATATGGTAAAATGTTGAACCATGATTAGGTGCTTAAATTGATCATTTTAACCAAATCATGGTGAAACGTTTCTCATAGAAGCATGCAGCAAATGTAGCTCCATTGTATGTTTTAACGTTGAACTATTTCTATTAACGGTGTATGGTGAGTAGATTCACGCACATATGCATGCGCGCACACACACACACCCATCTCCCTTTATAAATATTTTCCTAGAAAAAACCTTTTTAAGAACTACCCACATTCGAGTTCTTTCCCTGCCACCTTAAAATTTTGCCGCATTTTTCCTACGGCTATAAACTTTTTGTATTGTGCTTGAATTGGGTCTGTAAACTGCCATAGACTGTCATCATGAGACCCACATATTATGAGAGACCAGGTTACCTTCCCCCACCTAGCCGTCGGTATAATGATCATTTTTACAGTATACTGAACAATTTTGTTTGTACTTCTTTAGTACTAACTAGCTGTGTGCCCGTTCTTCGCACCGTAGTAAACGAAAATATTCCAAACATGTGTAATCCCAATTAATTCTAGTGGTGTGAAATCTAAAAGAAACAAAATTATTTGACTCTTGATGTAAAGTTTGCATCATGAGTACTAACCTGGCATCATTGCAATTTAATGACTCAATAAACTGTGTCAGTATCATTCGCGATCAGAAAAGTAAACAGCTTAGCGGTTTGAAGAGAATTCCTGACTTTCAAAATGTGTTATTTCTACATCATACTGTTTTTTAGGTTCAGGTTGTAGTATTAAATACCTCAGACACACTAAATGAAATGGACAACCGTTTATTTTAAAATAGCTGCGCACCCGCTCTTCATACGGGAAGAAACGAATATTTTACTGAAATCATATCTGCGTGTGACAAAAACAGAATTTAATTTTTAAAAAAGTTCAAGTAATGTCCTCGAAATTACTGCGGGATGTATCAACGCAAATTAGAATTACCATATCGTTCAGTTGGCTGTAAAACAACCCTTGAAAAAGGATAAACAGAACACTTTTAATTTCATGAAATATTTATTAACGTGGTATATTGTGATTTATTCATATTATCCTTACAAATCTACTAATATTACCTATTACGTATATCAATACTATCTATCTTCCTTCCTCTTTCTAGGCTACATTAAAAGAAACAGCTTAGATTATTTTGTACCAATGGGATCTTCTTATTCTATGGTGATTCTTTGCAATTTACGCATTAGCATAAACAATTTTCATTTCACATAATGGTTGCCATTAAGGAAGCTCTCTATATATATTTAATTTATGCATAGTTTTGTAAGATTTGCGTATTTAGCACCGCAAAGCATTGCATCTCAACATTGGTGGAAAATATCCAAGCGGTGCCGTTTTAAATATCCATATATCCAATATAGCGATATCTTATAAATCCTCCATGTTTCTGTCTCCTGAAAAACATCAAACTGTGTAATCTCGAGGAGCTATTTAGAATCGCTTTAATTGTGACAGAACGCAGTTGAAGAGTTTGCAAATTTCACGCATTTGTTTTAAATTTATGACGTCACAGTTCAGCTGCCGTAAAAAGATACCCCGGTTGGTTGAGGGAGTTAATTTAGATTTTTCGCACAGTAGTTTTCAAACGGTATCTTATTAAAACTTACAAAGACGTTGAAAAATATTTTTGCTTTATAAAGTACCCCTATGGAGGAACGTAATCCAACGTTAAAATAAAACTATACTCGCAACATGCATATGTTAGAAAACCTATAAACATTTTAAAATAAGCAACGGATTAAAATGCCACTAATAATAATAATAATCGCTATTTATATTCGCTATAGCTGTGACAGGACGTTAGAGTTGCAGAGTTTACAAATTTCACGCATTTTTTAAAATTTATGACGTCACCTAATACCTAAGACACTACATGAAATGGAAAACCATTTATTTCTTTCCGAACATGTACCATATAAGGAAAGTATTTTAATCATGAAAAAATTCGACTTCGAGATTTTGGTGTATTTACACGTTTTGAGGTCTTCTGAATTCATTTATGCTATTTTCAAGAGATGTTTTTAAAATAGCTGTGCACCCGCTCTTCATACGGGAAGAAGCGAATATTTTACTACTAAAATCATATCTGCATGTGACGAATTTCATTTTTAAAAAAGTTCAAGTAATCTCCTCTGTTGAAATTACTGCGGGATATATATTAACGCAAATTAGAATTACTTTTCGTTTAGTTGGTTGTAAGACAACCGTTGAAAAAGGATAAACACTTTTAATTTCATCAAATATTTATTAACGTGGTATATTGGGATTTATTCATATTATCCTTACAAATCTAATAATACTACCTATTACGTACATTAATACTATCTATCTTCGCTTCTCCCTCTTCAAGGCTCCCTTAAAAGAAACAGCTTAGATTATCTGGCCCCAATGGGATCTTTTGCAATTTACGCATTAGCATAAATAATAATCATTTCACATAATGGTTGCCATTAAGGAAACTCTCCATATATATTTAATTTATACATAGTTTTATAAGATTGGCGTATTTAGCGCCGCAAACCATTTCATCTTACTGTGGGGAGAAACTATCCAAGGGGTGCCATTTTAAATATCCATGTATCTAATATAGCGATATCTTTTATATCCTCCATAGTCCTGTCTCCTGAAAAACATCAAACTGTGTAATCTCGAGGAGCTATTTAGAATCGCTTTAATTGTGACAGAACGCAGTTGAAGAGTTTGCAAATTTCACGCATTTGTTTTAAATTTATGACGTCACAGTTCAGCTGCCGTAAAAGATACCCCGGTTGGTTGAGGGAGTTAATTTAGATTTTTCGCACAGTAGTTTTCAAACGGTATCTTATTAAAACTTACAAAGACGTTGAAAAATATTTTTGCTTTATAAAGTACCCCTATGGAGGAACGTAATCCAACGTTAAAATAAAACTATACTCGCAACATGCATATGTTAGAAAACCTATAAACATTTTAAAATAAGCAACGCATTAAAATGCCACTAATAATAATAATAATCGCTATTTATATTCGCTATAGCTGTGACAGGACGTTAGAGTTGCAGAGTTTACAAATTTCACGCATTTTTTAAAATTTATGACGTCACAGTTCAGCTGCCGTAAAAGATACCCCGGTTGGTTGAGGGAGTTAATTTGATATTTCGCTGAGTAGCTTTCAAATGGTATCATATTAAAATTTACAACGACATTGAAATTTTTTTTTTTTTTTGCTTTATATAGGAATAGGACACTATGGAGGAACGTAATCCAACATTAAAATAAAACTATACTCGCATATATATGCCTGCGACATAATTAAATGCGGGAAAAAAATAGAACAATTTTAATATATCGCGCTTTAAAACAAACTTTGTAACTTTTAAAATGAACATATTCAGCTGCGTTAACACATTTCAAATTTTAATTGCAAAAGATTAAAATACCACTGATAATAATAATAATAATCATGAATTTCTCAGTTTATTTCTAAAGTAAGTTTTAATCAAAATATCGCCTCCTTGTGTTAAAAAAAAAAAAAGAGCAGGGATAAAATTGGGGCGTAATTTTTAGGTATCGTAAAGCATTTGACGTCATAGATCCTCACTTGCGAATTGAAATTCCGTATCCTATCTTAAAAACTCCATTGGTTGTAAAAAAACCTTTTTTCTAATCCTTTTTGTGGCAGAAACCCAACATAAATTCTCGTGCCATGATCGCAATGTAATGAATGGCGTAAGATCGCGTTGATGCTATTAAATTCTAAACATTAGGTTGCATTAAAATTCGTAAAAAATCATCTAATGACATAATTTTTTTCTTTTCATATTAAAAGAGGGAGAAAAAAATGTTTCACCATTGGTGAAAATATCAAAAAGTTATGACGGATAGAATTCAAGATGCGGCAGTTTTAAAATTATTTTACGAAAAATTCGTCAAAACAGATACTTAGTAAAAAAAATTCCTAAAAATCAGTACATTGTGTTACGTATTCCGAACAAACTGTTTTTAAAAGAAAATTTTCTCCTCTATTCGATGATACAACTGCCGTTTTGCTGCGAACGTAATTTCCGTCGTTATTACGAATTAGGTGAGAAAAAACGCCAAAAATCGCATAAAACATAAAATAAAAAAAATTCTAGGTCGAATTTTGAAAAAATCGCTTCGAGGTGTACAACTACATGTATAGATCTTCCCGAGTACCAAATTTGGTGTTTCTAGGTATAGCCGTTTGTCCGTAACGCTGCTGACAGACACACAGACAGACTCCTTCTTTTATAATACTAGCTGCGTACCCGCTCTTCGCCCGGTAGGAAACGAAAATTTTCCTTACATGTGTAATTCGAATTTATTCGTGATGTGGAATTTAAAAAAAAAAAGAGCAAAATTATTTGACTCTTGGTTTAAAGTTTGCATCATGAGTATTAACCTGGCATCATTGCAGTATAATGACTCAAAAAACTACGTCAGTGTCATTCACTATCAAAAAAGTGGAAAGCTTAATGGTTTGCAGAGAACTCCTCGCTTTCAAAATGTCTTATTTCTACATAATACTCTTTTTTAGGCTCAAAGTTGTAGCATTAAATACCTAAGACACTACATGAAATGGAAAACCATTTATTTCTTTCCGAACATGTACCATATAAGGAAAGTATTTTAATCATGAAAAAATTCGACTTCGAGATTTTGGTGTATTTACACGTTTTGAGGTCTTCTGAATTCATTTATGCTATTTTCAAGAGATGTTTTTAAAATAGCTGTGCACCCGCTCTTCATACGGGAAGAAGCGAATATTTTACTACTAAAATCATATCTGCATGTGACGAATTTCATTTTTAAAAAAGTTCAAGTAATCTCCTCTGTTGAAATTACTGCGGGATATATATTAACGCAAATTAGAATTACTTTTCGTTTAGTTGGTTGTAAGACAACCGTTGAAAAAGGATAAACACTTTTAATTTCATCAAATATTTATTAACGTGGTATATTGGGATTTATTCATATTATCCTTACAAATCTAATAATACTACCTATTACGTACATTAATACTATCTATCTTCGCTTCTCCCTCTTCAAGGCTCCCTTAAAAGAAACAGCCTTAATGGATTATCTGGCCCCAATGGGATCTTTTGCAATTTACGCATTAGCATAAATAATAATCATTTCACATAATGGTTGCCATTAAGGAAACTCTCCATATATATTTAATTTATACATAGTTTTATAAGATTGGCGTATTTAGCGCCGCAAACCATTTCATCTTACTGTGGGGAGAAACTATCCAAGGGGTGCCATTTTAAATATCCATGTATCTAATATAGCGATATCTTTTATATCCTCCATAGTCCTGTCTCCTGAAAAACATCAAACTGTGTAATCTCGAGGAGCTACTTATTCCCGCTTTTAATTGTGACAGGGCGCAGAGTTGCAGAGTTTACAAATTTCATGCATTTTTTTAATTTATGACGTCACTGTTTGACTGCCGTAAAGGATACCCCAGTTGGTGTAGGGAGTTAATTTCGATATTTCGCATAGTAGTTTTCAAACGGTATCATTAAAACTTTGCGTTATGTAGGACCTTTATGGAGGAACGTAATTCAACGTTAAAATAAAACTATACTCGCAACCTGCATGCATATGTTAGGCAACACCTGCGCCATAATTAAATGCCAAAAATAAAAATAGTAAATAGAAAAATTTTAATATATCGCGCTTTGAAATGAACTTTGTAACTTTTAAAATGAACATTTTCAGCACCGTGAAGACATTGCAATTTTTAAATAGGCACCGGATTAAAATACCACTTCCAATAATAATAATCGTGAATTTCTTAGTTTATTTTTACAGTAAATTTTAATCAAAATATCATCTCCCTGTGTTGAAAATAGAGCTGGAATAAATGAGTTAAAACTATAGCGTAATTTTTACGTATCTTAAAGCATTTGACGTCATAGATCCTCACTTGCGAATTGAATTCCGATAACCCATTTAAAAACTCGATTGGTTGAAAAAACCCTTTTTTCTAATCCTTTCTGTGGCAACAACCGAACATAAATTCTCGTGCCGTGATCTTGAAAGCAACCCCACAAGCACAAGTAATTCTACTTCGCGCCCTGCTTCACCTAAATCTCAACCGACTAGCCCCAAGCATCGATTCTTTTGAGAGTTCTCTGACGGAACCCACGCCACCCACTGCCAAAACATCTCCAAGATTGTAGGATACAACGTAAGCTGTAAATACACTGGCTTAACCTACATGGTACAACTCAAAGATGAAAACAAATTCCGAGAAGTACAAAACTATCTCAAAACTCATCAAATTGGCTGCCAAACGTTCGATCCTAAGAACGAACGACCAGTCAAAGTCCTACTTAAAGGTATTCCTACCTCAACTCCAAAGGCAGAAATCGAAGAGTTTCTTAACCAACATAACTTCACGCCAATAAATCTCGCTTTTCTAAGCAAATACAAAAAAGTCTTGCCATACTGTATCGCTGATCTTCGGAATACTGCGAACATTGATGATGTTTATTCCATCACCCAATTCAACTACCTCAACATCACTGTTGAACCCTATAGGGGGAGAAAATTTAAACAATGTCATAATTGCCAAGGTTTTTCTCACTCCTCCCTAACCTGCACTTTAACTCCCAAGTGCCTAAAATGCGGCGGTCCGCATCGAATTAAATCATGCCCTATTAAGGGCCCTGACCACCAGCCCATCTGTGCAAATTGCCAGGGGCCTCACGTTGCATACTATCAAGGATGCCCCCACACCCAAGCTGTCGGCAAGCCTACAGCACAACCTACTACAAATAAACAAACTCTACTAAAAGCCGTTGGGCCCTTCCAAAAGAAGCCCATTAATGTCTGGACTGTCGTCGGACAGCGTCGAAATCACTCTGAAATACAGGACCCTGTTCCTACAGACTCAAACGACACACCTACCCTCCCTATCGTGGAGGAGGACAAAATGGACACTCAACAACTGCAAGAAACACCTGAAACTACTCCTAAGGATGCCCCACCTGAAGCATATGCCTCAACCAAGACTAACGAAATTGACAAAGGACTTAAAAACCTTATCATCTCTAAGCCAAACATCCAACGCAAAAAACGCCCAAGCAAAAGGAGAAAAACTCCAAAAAAGGACAACCCCACTAAACCAAAAAATCCCAGCAACACCAGCAATACCAACGCTACTCAAGCGAATCAACCTGATCAGTTCGACCCTACTTCCTTCTCTTCTGTAATGGAAGTATTCCAACTTATCAAAGAACTGTCTGAAATCATCGACATTCCACTCATGTTATCTGTCCTCAAAGAGGCGATAAACACTGTCAAAAATATAAAAAACCCTCTCGACCAAGCCTTCGCGCTGGTCAATACTATAAACAAGCTCAACCCACCCAACCATGGACAACACACCACATAAACTTAAGGTCTTGTCATGGAACGCTCATGGGCTCCATGGCAAAAATAACGACCTTCGCAACTACCTCGCCCATGGCGATTTTGACATCATTCTTCTTCAAGAAACTTTTCTTCGACCGAATCTTTCCTACAACATACCAAACTTCACTCTCTACCGAAATGACCGTGTGAACTCTTCTCCCACCCGCATTAGTGGTGGCACAGCTATTTATATCAAAAATGGCATATCTCACAGACCAGTCAATCACACTCTTGACTCTCTTGAAGCCACATCTATCATCATGCACTCACCCACCGGTGACGTGCTTTTTTCTTCTATTTATGTTAAACCTAGACTTCCTTTTCCTCGGAAAGACTTTGACACTCTACTAATACTAGTCCTACCTGCATCCTCGCAGGTGACTACAATGCCCACCACTACGCGTGGAACGGAACTAAAAACTGCCCCAGAGGCACTGGACTCTTGAAACTTATACTTGACAAAGGGGTCAGGCTCTCCTACCCCCCCCCCCCCCCTCACCGGCACACTTCTATACTACTCATGGGAATCAGGGTGCATCAACAATTGATCTCCTGCTCTACAAAAACATCAATTTCCCTATTGTCTCCTCGACACTCAACCAGTTTACATCGGATCACCTCCCGGTGGTCTCAACTATTCCCATAAACATCTCTACCAACCTCAGGAAAACCACCCGAACTGACTGGACGCTTTACACAAGTCTGCTCATTGAAAAACCATTCTACAACAACCCTATAAACACTCCTGACGACGTCGAACAGGCAGCTGAATCACTCACCTCAAGTTTGACGGACTCCTACAACCAAGCCACCAAAATCACCGAATCCAACGGTCACGGTCGGCTACCTAACCAAATACGAAAGTTAATCTCTCAAAGAAATGCTGCCAGGAAATATTTCCAAAGAACCCGCTGCCCTACTGCCTTGTCAAACTACAATCGCCTCAAAAACGAGGTAAAATTGAAAATCAACCTACATACACAAGAAAAATGGACAAACTACTTCTTATCTCTCACTCCAAACGACGGCTCCCTCTGGAGAGCTATTGCCAAACTTAACAACAAAAAACAATGTCTACCTCCTCTCAAAGACCAAAAAAACTATCTTACACGTGACATTGATAAAGCTAACGCAATAGCGCGTACCTACACTAAGCAATTTACAAACCCCACCTCTACAAATCAAGACTGGGACCATACTGTTGAAGAGTCTGTTGACTCCTTTCTTCGTCATGCTCCAACACAACAACTCTTGCCCTCACTACCTACGGAGATCGTCAAGATCATTAAAAACCTACAGGATAAAAAGTGCCCTGGCAAGGACAGTATATCCAACAGGATGATTAAAAACATTCCTCCTAACATCCTTTTCGAACTTACTAACATCACCAATGCCATTCTCAAGACACTTCACTTTCCAAATTGTTGGAAAAAGGCTATAATCTGTCCCATCCCAAAGCCTGGGCAGGACTTAACTAGACCGGAAGCATACCGCCCAATCAGTCTACTCAGTGCGCTCAGCAAGATTTCTGAACGAGTCATACTCAATCGTCTCCTGGAACACATCGAAACTCATGACCTTCTCCTACCGGAACAGTTTGGATTTAGATTCAAACACTCAACTACTCAACAACTCATCCGTGTCATCGAAACCATACACGAGGCCACCCTCTCCAAACAGCAAGCTGTCATGCTTCTTCTAGATCTCAAAAAAGCATTTGACAAAGTGTGTCACAAAGGCTTACTTTACAAACTCATGCAATACCACTTTCCTGATTCAATTATTCATCTTATAAACAACTATCTTACCAACAGAACCTTTCAAGTCAAAGTCGACCAAGTTCTTTCTGACCCCTGTCCCATTGAGAGTGGTGTCCCCCAGGGTTCGATCTTGGGACCCACTCTCTTCAACATCTTTATCAATGACATCCCACGTGCTATGGGAACTGAACTAGCGTTATTCGCTGACGACACTGCTGTCATCGGCCATCACCGAAACAAGAAGCAACTATCAAAAAACATACAGCGTCATACCACCCTAATTGAAGACTGGATGTCCAAGTGGCATCTTGAAATCAATCATTCCAAATGCCAGGCTATATCGTTTACTCGCAAAACTCCTCCATCACGTATTATCGTCAACAGCCACCCTCTGGAATGGTCCAATACAGTGAAATACCTTGGGGTTACAATTGATAAAAACCTCACTTGGCGACATCATATAACCCACATAAGACAAAAAATGAATGGAGCATTCTCCAAAATCTCCAAGCTCATCTTCAACAAAAAAATGTCAACTAAAAACAAAACTCTACTTTACACAGCATATGTCCGTCCTACAGCTACGTATGCTGTCCCCGTGTGGGCCAGCGCTGCTAAAGGCCACATCACCAGACTCGAATCCAAACAAAATCTCCTCCTGCGAAAAATTCGCCACGGTCCTACATTCATCTCTAACATCACCATCAGACGGGACTTAAAAGTCAAAACCATCAGACAAACCATCCTCAAGCAAATGATCAACTTTTACCACAGCCTGGACGAGCTTCCCAACGCCATCAGAGGCGACTTCCCCGACTACGACTTGAAGAAGGCCCTCTCAACAAGAATCGGCCTATGGCCGCCCTTCGTCTAGTCATCAGCTGATGGCTTTATCGAACCGTTCCCTTTTTCACCACCTCTCATTTATGGAGGCTATTTTTATTTTAATTTTATAAATTTAACTTCATTCTCTTCTTTTATTACAAGTTTTGAAAGACACTCTACAAATGACACGCTGGGGATAAGTGCATGTGCACAGGTGCCCCCTGAAAACCACTACTTCGGTTCGGTTCGGTTCGGTTCGCAATGTAATGAATGGCGTAAGATCGCGTTGATGCTATTAAATTCTAAACATTAGGCTGCATTAAAATTCATAAAAAATCATCTAATTTTCATAATTTTTTCGTTTTTTATTTTAAAAAAGGGAGAAAAGAATGTTTCACGATTTGTCAAAATATCAAAAAGTTATGACGGATAGAATTCAAGATGCGACAGTTTTAAAATTACTTTACGAAGAAATTCGCCGAAGCAGATGCTTAGTAAAAAAATTCCTAAAAATCGGTAAATCATGTTACGTATTCAGAATAAACTGTTTTTAAAAGAAAATTTTCTTCTCTATCCGATGATACAAATGCCGTTTTGCTGCGAGCGTAATTTCCGCCGTTATTACGAATTAGGTGAGAAAAAATGCCAAAAATGCCAAAAATCGCATAAAACATAAAATAAAAAAAATTCTAGGTCGAATTTTGAAAAAATCGCTTCGAGGTGCACAACTACATATTCACATCTTTCCGAGTACCAAATTTGGTGTTTCTAGGTGTAGCCGTTTGTCCGTAACGCTGCCGACAGACACACACACAGACACACCCACAGACACCTTCTTTTATAATAAGTAGAGATATGTCTGAAAACCTGAAATGAGCTTCCTCTAAAAGCTGGGCACTTGCTAAGTGGTGGTGGTGGTAATGCTGTGTGTGTGTGCGTATCCCTTCCCTAATATCAGCACATTCTCTTACACCTTATCAAAATTAGAAAACTAGCAAGCAAACTTCGTAAAAAAAATGGTAACAAAACTATAATTCATTTTTTATTTCTGATAAACTTTATAAAAATTCTAATATAATAAGAAATATCAGTGAGCTTTTTTTAAAGAAAAACTATATTATCTTTTCTGTGGACTGAAAAAAATAATTAATTATAATTAATTAAAACTAGTTGGAAAACTTGTTGATCTTTCTTTTACATGCAATGTATGTTTGCATTACTTTGCAAATCTTGGCAACATGCATTCTGTTTTGATTGAAACAGATGCAATTCTGAAGTAATTAAAAAACTTTGTAAAAAACACACATAAGAAGTAAAAGGAAAAAGGATACGCGTTTCGTTCAAAAATTGTTTTGAACTTCTTCAGTCCAAGCCCTTCGGCGTAAAGAACACAGGGAACTGAAAAGAGAAAAAAACAAGCAAGATGTTGCCACAAGGGGCAAAGAAAAGTCGAACAAAACCACGGAGAGGGGAGAAAAAAATTAAAAAGGGGGATAGAAAGGAAAGGAAAGAAGCACAAAAAATACAGAAATAAAAAAGGAATAAAAAAAAATAATAAAAAAGGGAACACACAAGTACAAACACACACACAAAAAAGAGAAAACAGAACAAACAAACAAAAAAAATAGCACACGTTTTTTTTTTTTCTAAAAAAAATATATATATATATATTTTTTTTTTTTTAAATAAAAACGAAAAAGAAAGACAGTAACACACGTACATACACAACAAAGAAACAGGGGGGAGAAAAAAAGGGGGGGGGTAGATCAAGAAAGTGAAAAGAACCTTACAACAGCAACTTCCAAGCAGAATGAACGAAAGGAACGGAAGAACCATCGTTCACAAGACGATCTAAGTGCTGGGTAATGGAAAAACCTTCCAAAAAATCCAGATGGGACAAAGACTGCGGAGTGCACAAAATCTTAGCCTTAGAAAACTGAAATCGATGATTGGAATTCCAACAATGTGAGGCAATAGAAGATTTGGAAAGTTCGTGCTTAGAGACATATCTCTCATGCTCTTTGAGCCTAAATTTGAGAGCTCTTCTGGTCTGACCAATATAGCCCAAATCACAAGATTCACAAGGAATATAATAAACACCCCAACGGTTCTCAGTAGGAATAGGATCTTTAAGGGAAGAAAATTTAAGTTTATTAACAGGTTTAAAAATGACTTTGAAACCGAAATTTTTGAGAAGTTTAGAAATTTTGTAGCATAAAGGTGAAAAGAAAGGTAGTACAATTAATTCGTTGTGAAAATTAATAGTATTAGTAGAAGTATTAGGCTTATTAAATTTAGAAACAGCTTTATCAATAATAGAGGGGTTAAAACCACGAGAAACAGCTAAGGATTTTAAGTAACTAATTTCATTATTAAGAGAAGAAGAATCAGAGCAAATTTTGATAGCACGAAACACATAAGTGTAAAAAGCAGAAAGTTTTTGCTGGTAAGGATGATTAGATAGGGCATGAGGAGGTAAAGATATAGAAAAGGGCTTGCGGAAAACAGAAGTAGAGAAACCGTCAGGATTCCTAGAAACAAGAACATCCAAAAAAGGTAAAGAATTGTTGCACTCCTCTTCTAGAGTAAATTGGATACACGGATCAACAGAATTAACGATCAAAAGTAAATTAGAAATATCACAATTGGAATCCACTAGAACGAAAGTATCGTCAACATATCTGACCCAGCACGGAAAATTAAAGACCTTGAAGAGTTTCTCTTCAAAATAATGCATATAAATATCACATAAGAGAGGTGAGAGAGAATTACCCATAGCAAGACCCTCGGTTTGTTTATAGAAAGAGCCATTAAAAATGAAAGCAGTTTGTTTAATACAAACGCTTACTAAAGCTATAAACTCTTTAATCTCAATAGAAGAATAATGAAACTCGCGTAAACGCTTTTCCAAACAGTCAATCGCACCTTGGATAGGAACATTAGTGAATAAAGATTTAACATCAAGAGAAAGCATTTTACAATTAGTAGGAGAAAGAAGTTTAACTTTGTTAACGAAATCATAAGAGTTTTTAACAGTGTGGGTATTACTAGCAGTCAAAGGTGAAAGAGTATGCGAGAGGAAACGTGCAAGGTTATAAGAAGCAGTACCAATGTTAGAAACAATGGGGCGAAAGGCAAGAGAAGGTTTATGAATTTTAGGAAGGGCATATGTTTTGATTGAAACAGACAAATGTCTCTAAAGTACGTTTTAAGCAGTGCCTGCCTACAGAGCGTAATGTTTTGGAATCAGAGGCGTAGCCAGGGGGGGGGGGGATATCGGGATATATCCCTCCCCGAAATTTTTGGATTAGTGATGAAATTCAGTCTATTTATACACATATAAGTTCATATCCCCCCCCCGAAAAATTTTCTTGGCTACGCGCCTGATGGGAATTATTATGAGTACTCCTGTAAAAGAACTGTAAATGCTACATACACCATTTTCAACAGAGTACATGGCAATAACAATAATTTTTTTCTTCAATCGATGCATCTTTGCGGTAGTTAGAGAGCACGGGCGGGCGTCAGTGGCGTATTTAAGTGGGTGCAGAGGAAGCGCGGACCCCTCCCGAAAATGTAAAATAATTATAAGGCAACTGTGTTTTTAAATAATTTGTATATTCAGTGATAGTGGGTTAAAAATAAACCAACTTGAGAACGTTATAAGCCTTATAATTATTATTATTATTGTTGTTGTTGTTGTCTAATTAAGTTGCTTTATTCGATTTTGAATAACTCCGGTAAAAATAGTTGAGTTTCTGATTACTCTGATTATTAAAAAGGAGTCGAAAGGTTTCAAACAATTTTAGTTCCGATAATGCCCCCCGCCCCACCGAAAAAAGCCAAATGTACTAGATTGCCCCCTCCAAAATGAAAATGTGTATACGCCACTGAGGTGTCGATAGACAGGCTAACCTAATTCGTAAACACTTTTCTGTTTGTGTTGGAAAGTATTAAGGAAAGCGATTCGAACACTGACAGTTTAAAAAGCATTTTACCCATCGCCGAGGCATTTATGCCTTTTCCAAAAAAGGACATACCTGACTGATCGTAAATCAGAGTCCCGAAAAGGCTCAGTACCACTAACTACACCAGACGAACCTTCAGCACGCGTTCTCTCTCATTACGTATTCCACGATCCTGTCTTTCTTTGGCGGGAAAAAGTAATAACAGCCGATAACTGTGAATCATCCTTACTTTTCTATCCCCCCCCCCTCCCACACACTTGTTTTTTTTCTTTATTACTTTTCCTTTCGTTCACTTCCTATGGATTTTCGTATTCACTCAGTCGCACGCTCACCTAGCTGCACTGATCACGTAAATGGGAGTTGGGGAAAGGGAGGTAATTGAGGCAACATGGAGTGAGTGAGGGGCAAAGGATTCCAACGAACGAATTATTTATCGGTTGCAACAAGACTAAACCGTGCCCGACATTTTCTTGCTTACTGAATGTTAAATAAACATAAAGCACCGAGAAAAGCTGTTAAAAGTTTCGAACTCGAGTAGGAAAATTTTAGTTCCGCTGCAAATCAGAGTAAGTGCAAAATTGTCATTGTCAAAATTACTAGAGATGGGGTTGGGGGTCCAGCTGCATATTGCCCTTACATGAATGGAAAATAATAGGTAATCACTATGATGTTTAAATCATTAAAATGACACAAAGGATTTATACATATATATTGAGCGCGGGGGGGGCAAGGACGTATTTAATGGGAACAGTGTCGTAGCGATAAATTTTTCATGGGGTGGGTTACGACTGTTGCAACTCATATGTATGCATACATGTGTGTGATTAGCGAGTGAAGAAATGCATTTTGTATGAAGAAAAAATTCCTCATTGGGGGGGGGGGGTTGTGACGCTCCTAAGCCTCCGTGGCTACGCCACTGACTGGGAGGGATCCAGGGATCTGGACCCTCGCCGAAATTTCGATTTTTGTCCACAAATTAATAATGGTGAAATCTTCAAAAAACAAAAAACAGACAGACCTTTTTTTTACCGTTTGGAACCCCTTCGAAATTTTTTTCTGGATACGTATCTTGTACATTGTCTTGTCAGTCGAAAGGTCATTAGGAACGATATTAGCCTGTTTTGCGTGAGGGGGAGAACATCCCCCTCACGCCCACCCCATCCCCCCACTCCGAAGGCTCTTATTCGCGAGTAAAATCCGAAAAAAAGTCTCTGGTTAGCGTTTTACCAAACCCTCAAGCTTTCACGTACTTGACTGCAAAACTTCTTTTCCTGCATATAGAGTTAAGATGTGGTGAAATGTAAGCATTTTCTTTCACTACCAAGTCATATTAGCTAATATTTTTTGGTCATTTTTTATAAACAAGAATTTTACGCTTTCAATTTTGACCCGACAAATCGATTTAAAAAATTCTCATTTTTTTCTTAACATCAGTTATCGGAACTAAAGATACTTCATGATTTTTTTTTTAACCATAAAACTGCTTTTTCGACATAAAAG
This sequence comes from Cheiracanthium punctorium, assembly GCA_038373885.1. Lineage (NCBI taxonomy): Eukaryota > Metazoa > Arthropoda > Arachnida > Araneae > Cheiracanthiidae > Cheiracanthium > Cheiracanthium punctorium. Next base: position 895,869 of record JAWZYV010016822.1, on the reverse strand, counting down.
ATATGATGCACTGAAATATATCTAGCCACTGGAGCCATAATATTGACATCATTTACGCTCTTTATATTTAATCTCTCAAGCAAGAATTTCAAAGTTAAACTTTCCTTTTGAGAGTTAGTTAAATTTGTACGTTTTCAGATACTTTCTTTTAGTTCCATTAAATAACAGTAATTTTATTAACTATAATTTGGTTTGATATTTACTTACACTCATATTCCTTATAAATGTTTTTATGAAATCTAACGTTTCCTTGTTCGGAAAACAAACTCTCGACATAAAAACTTTAATGTACTAAAAATATACAGTTTCATGTTGTTTTACAAATGATAGAATTGTTTTTTCATGCTTATTAGAACGAACAGGAATTTCGTTATTTGTTCTACCTGTTGACTAATTATAGTTAAATTTATACGTTTATACATAAGTGAACATATAATTATAATGTGAAAGAATATGCATGTGCAAACAGCAAACTTTTTGTCTATGCCAACAACCTTGCTTGTGAAAAAACACTCAAAATACTGGTGTTAAACGATAAAGTAACTAAAAAACTTTGCAAAAACACACTTCTTATGTGTGTTTTTTGCAAAGTTTTTTAGTTACTTTAACCTTGCTTGTATCGGAAACAGCCTTAGTTTACATTTCACTGCATTATAACGCTTCAGACTGTAAAACCAGTTTTACAGGCAATGAAAGGCAGATTACAAAACATTTTCATCACAACACTCAATAAAAAAATAAATAAACAAATAAATGAATAAATAAAAAGTGCTGTTAAAACATGAATTAATTAATGTAAAATACCGCACATAAAAGAGTACTTAACTTGAGTCCGATAGTTCCGCGTGATACAAAGAATGTCACCCTTCTTCAGCTGGAAAAATAATTCCACCATTTCCACAAATGTTCTCACTCCTCTGCTCGTACAGATGGTGGAACATTTTTGCAGCTGAAGAAGGTTGAATCGCGCGAAACGATCGCACTCAATTTTTTCGAAAATGTGGAAAATGACAAACAGAACGGACATTTTCTGGGAACTCTACTGCTACTTCTTTTTTTTTCCACTTATTTAGAAAATTAATGTTTCTTTTAATTTACCGATACTGTCTGGACCAGCGGGGTCCCCAACTTTTTAACATTGTGCTCCCCCAACGAAGGATAACTTATGATGCACCTCCTTTCCCCCCTCCCCCCATTTCCTCAGCATCCATATAGTTTTTTATTCTTCAACAATGAACTTTGCCTTTTCTACAAAATAACGTTGTTGGTAAAGTTTGAATAAACATTTTAAGCGAAAATAGATATGTTTTGGATTCAAAATAAGAATGAAGACAACGATTTTTTTAAGCATGGATTACCATTTGCTCTTTACTTGTTTTCGCACTATCCTCGTCTCGCTGCTGTGGGGAAAATCGATGGAAGGGGAGGTGGTACATATCTGTCCGGCAAATGATGAGACGGACAGTCGTGGTCAGCCAGGTGGAACAAAATAGATCCGAGTCTCTCTTTTTTTTTTTTCTTTTTTTCAAGCATCGCTCAGGTAAGGACGATTAAACTGAAGGCGAGAGATCGCCATAGGAACTTGATCGAAACATGAATTAGATATGCTTGATCCATCTCACTTTAGGCAATTTGAGGATCTCTGTTGATTAGTTAGCTCTTGCAGTGATGTAAGAGAAACTTTCATAGGACAGCTCACATGCAATATTTGAAATGAGAAATTTCTGGAAATGAAGGGGGGGAGGGATTACGCCTGCCCTCGGCAATAAAGGTTTTTTTGGAAGGGGAGGGAGAGGGGGAGAGTTATTATTATTATTTTAAGTAAAGGGAATGCACAATAAAGCAAACTGATCTTTTTCGAGCGGTGATAGCCGATGGTTAAAGCGTTGGACTGGCTGTTGGTTCAATTCCGTCATACCACTGAAGACCATCGTGCACATGCAGTGCACGTGCACGTTAAATTCGTGGTTTCGGAAGTTTCTTCGGCTGTCGCTGGGCGTTTCCGATAGGTGCTAGTATTTAGAATTCCCCCCTAGCTCTAAACGACACAATTGAATCGGTGAGTGCAGAAACCACCTCAGTCACAAAAAGGAAATTTTTCAGGAGAGAGAAAAAACTTCATAAATTAGGTAATATTTGCATGACAGAAACATAAATGCATGTTATAACAGAGGAAAAAAATAAGTTTAAATATTTGAAAATTTGGAGGAGTTATGAAGTTTTTTCTCTCTCCTGAAAAATTTCCTTTATGTGACTGAGGTGGTTTCTGCACTCACCGATTCATTTGGTGATGTGAGCTATCTTCTCTTGACAAACAGACTGTTCTTTTGTCTACAGTAACTTGTTTTATTAAAAACTCTATTTAAACTTGTGCTGATTAGATGTTCGTAAATTTTATAATTCCATACTTATCAATCTTGCTCTCCTTAGAAACTTTTCTACACTCATGTCCATAAATTAAGGATAATGAAGTTCAGGCAAAGAAAGAGAAAAAAGCAAAACAAATTTGACTTATTTGTAAAGTCTATTTATTAAACAAAAAGTAAAGAGCAAAAAAGATGCTATATGTTTGACATAATTAATAAAAATTGCAAGTTTTACTCCCTTGACCAAATTTCAAAAAAGAACCTACTTACAAAAAACAGTATAACATGGTTAGTAGGATGGTTTATACGGAGTATGTCTCCCGGACGATGCAATACAGGCCTGACAACGCCTAGGCATGCTGAGTATCAAATGATCAATCTGATCTTGGGGAATATTACACCACTCATCAAGCAATGCACTCCGAAGTTCCGGTAGACAGGTGGGAGGGGGGTTGACGGGCTGCAATTCGTCGGCCAAGCATATCCCACACATACTCTATTGGATTCAAGTCCGGTGAGTATGCTGGCCAATGCATACGGGTGATATCCTCCGATTGAAGGCATTCGTCTACAATGTTTGCACGGTGAGGACGGGCGTTGTCATCCATAAACACAAATTCAGCACCCATGGCGCCCCGAAACAAACGTACATGTTGTTCCAGAATGACATGCCGATAGATGTGGCCTGTCATCGTTACACTCTGAGCATGCAGGTCAGTTCTGGAACCAAGAATAATTCCTCCCCAAACGAGCCATCCTGCATCACCGTAACGGTGTCTTTCAATGGTGTTCTCTTTGTAGTAACGGGTACCTGGCGCTCTCCAGATGAATGTCCGGCGAGAATCAGACTCCAAACTAAACCTGGACTCGTCGGAAAACATCACACAAGACCACTGTTGCGGTGTCCACAATGCATGCTCTCTACTACAGGTTAATCGCAGGCGACAGTGAGTTGCGGTAAGTGGAACACATCTGACAGGCCTACGAGCATATAGACCAATGTGCCCTAAGCGTCTGTACACGGTCTGTCTTGTAACTGTCGTACCGGTAGCTGAAGAGAGCTGACGAGACAGGTCTGATGCTGTACTCCGTCTGTTTCTTTTGGCAGTAACTGCCAAATAGTGGTCCTCATTCGGCGTTGTAACTCGGGGCGACCTGTGCTGTAACGTCTACTCACATTACCATCATCTTGGAATCGTTGCCAAAGCCTGGAGATGACACTCTGGGCAATTCCAAGTTCCTCGGATACTTCCAGCTGGGTACGTCCACATTCCAGTCGTCCGATAATTCTGCCACGTAAAACATCATCCAAATGCCTCCTTTGTGCCATAACTATGCGGTTTTTGCACTGAAAGGCTTTCACAGCGCTTGTGAACAATTTTACTTCTTTGCCACCATTCCTTGTATACCCCTCTCTTACACTCTCGTCATTGTGACGTACCATCCACGCCATCTGGTGGTTTCCTGTAATTTGCACATTCTTCTTCAAGATGTGTGTGATCATTCCACAGGTGAAATTTTTATTTTAGAGATCAACTTCTGTGTGATTCTGAATTATCCTTAATTTATGGACATGAGTGTACATCTGCCAATGACTAGATTTGATGGACCTACTTGTATGTCCTTGTAGAAATGCCTTTAAATATACTGAGTTCTTCATATAACCTCAAAAGCGACAAAATGGTAAAAATGAATGAGTTAAGAAAAGTTTGATTCAAACAAGTTGATTTTAAAGTTGCCTTTCTGACTTAACAAAGACTTTGTGTTAAAACTTGGAGCCAATGATATTTGAAATCGTCCAACTATCAGTTTGCGCCTGCGTCAAAGACATGAGCAAGACACTGCAAACCAGAGCTAGACGATGAAATTTTTCATTACACAAAAGCAGAATGTCTGTATTAATATCTGCCACTACGTTCAATTTGGGTGATATCAAGTACAGGACTATCCAATTGTTTTTTTTTCTGAGTTAATTGAAAGTTTCAGAGGTAAGTCTAATTACTTTATTTATTCCAAGGGCGCCCATACCTGTAGGCAGGAAGGGGTCATGATCGTGCTCCCAAGAAAAAAATGTATATTTCCGTAATGATTTACATAGTGGTATAGCTTAGACATGGTTCCTCACTAAAATATAATATTCCTGGAGCAGGACCCCTGATTTGACTTCCCCCTACCTATAGTCATGTAGGTACCTGTGATCTATTCATCAAACTGCATGCATTTCTATTTTAGTGTTTTTATATAGTTTACAGCAACTCATGTTTTTGACCGTTAGATGAATTTGTTAAAACAACCAGATTGACGTCTATGTTCGTGATAAAATAAAACATTATCTATTTTTACTAAAACTTTTAAAATGACTGTTAAGGACTTGGAATACAAAAAAGTAGTATAAGTTAATTTTTCCCCCTCTCGCCGGGACTATATAACCACCTCTTTTGAGGATGAAGAGCGGAAGACGTGCTTGTGTATGTGTGTGAAGGAGGGGGAGGAGGAAACGGAAGCCAAAATATTCTATTTACACTATTGGTTGCGATGATATTATAGATTTTACTTGCAGCATTAAATCTTATACTGCATTCTGAAGTTATAAATACGAAGTATGTCCATATACAATGTAAACTAGAAAATTGCGTTAAAAAATAACACTAAAAAGTAAATTTTTTTAACACTTTTTCTTAATTAAACTGCAGCCTGGGTATTATTTAGTATTAAAATGACATATTTATTTTATTTTATCACAAACGGACGAGCTCTTCTGATTGCCTAACTGTCTTATGAACAAATAAACAAACAAACTAGCAAAAAAACTGACTTGAATTTCTTTAAAATTGTAGATTAAAAAACACTGAAATCAAAATGTAAATTTTGATGAATAGTAAAATTAGTCTTACCTCTGGAACTTCCAACCAACTTTCTGGTGGGTTGAAATACTTACATAGTAAAATCAACAAAATAAGTTTGTTAAATGAGCCATGAACACGCCAGTTAATAAAGAAATTTTGTTAATTCAAACAAACAATTTAGTTGATTTTAACCGAATAAACTATTTAACCAAACTGTTTGGTTAAATTGACGAAACGTATCGTTGAAAAAAACCAAACCATTTTATCAAACTTACTTTGTTAATTTAAATAAAATTTTATTGGTGCCATTATAAACTGATAATTTTGTTGATTTAATAAATTTTTGTTGAAACAACAAAACATTATTTTCAATGTTTCTAACTTAATAAATTATTATCATAAACTAGTATCGCTCTTAATATTTCTTAGCGTAAACAAAATGTACGGCTTCCAAAGTTCAAAGCCTTGGAATTGGGAACAATGCGTTTAAAATTATTTATCTTTCTCACTAAATTATCTTCCTCACTAAAGCATTTTATTATCATGTTAACCTGTACTCCGATACATGGAAAAGTGACCTACATTATTTTATTTTTCGACAGTTTAGTTTATTTGGGTCATAATCCGTTTAACATGACTCACATTTTTAATAGAACAGCGGAGTTTTTTTCTTTCTTTTTTAACTAAAGAAAGGTTCGCAGCATAAACGAAAGAGAAAGGTCGAAAGCGCAGTTAATGCACAGGATGTCCCAAAAAAGTGGTAACGCGTTTTAATTCTTTATTTATTAGGGATAAGTGGGCAATGTAAATAGAGAAAATGTTTAAAATAAGGTAGGAAAAAAGTCTGCTTTAAGTTAAACTTCCAAAAAATCACACTTTTTAAATATGTATAGGATCCCACACAAAAAATTCCCAGTTTGTTAAATGTGCCCCATGCGCTAATGAGGTGATGTACGAAATTTGAGAATTATATCCTAAGAAGTGTCAGAGATATGTAGATAAATGTATTCTGACTTAAACTATTTTTCAGTGGCTCTCGATGGGAAAAAATCACGTTAGATAATCGCATTTCAGGGGTCGTGTGAAACTTAGGAAAGGAAATAATTTTTTACACTCTAGCATTAGACGTCCACATTCAAATTCATGTATAGCCCCCCGATCATCTTTGTTTAAAGATATCTCCGAGACATTTTATGATGAAAAGGCTGAAATTTTTGTCCATCACAACATTAGTGTATGGGGGGCATTTTACAGATTGGGAGCTGCTTTATACAGGGGTCGTATACAAATTTTAAAAGTGTAACTTATTGGAAATTAACGAGAGCAATTTTTTTCTTAACGTAGTCTTCTTTCCCTACCTTATTTGAACATTTTTTTTTCAAGTTACATTGCCCACTTATCTCAAGTAGATAAAAAATCAAAGCGTGTTACCCCCCACCCCATTTTGGGATACTCTCTACACTATTGCACCGCGATTTCGACATTCGTTTAATGTTTATTAGTTAGTATTTTAGCCTGGAAGCAGGATTTTTATGTATCAGTCTGCCGCACCAGGATCACAAAACAAAACAAAAAATCTGGAGTGACTCCACTCGACTTTCCGAACATTTGATATTTACCAAGCGTATAAATTTCAGTCATCTGAATTGGATCGGGTATTCATGCACTAGAGTGCATTTAAAAAGATTTGAGTGCATAGGCCGCAATGTATAAGAATACATTTTTGTAGCCTAGCAAAAACCTATAATATGCATGCCTAATTTGATGTCGATCGAATGCACCATTTAGACACTAGCTCACTTTAAATGATTTGCGTCCTTAGGCCGTAATATATAAGAATTACTTTTTGCAAGCCTGTGAACAAACTATCCGCTCTACTACCAAAATCTAGGCAGTTCATGAGACCATGATCTATAATATACATACCGAATTTGAGCTCAATCGAATGCACAGTTTAGACGCTAGCGCACTTTCAGGAATTTCCGTCCATTGGCCATAATGTAAAAGAAATTTTTTTCGTAGCCCTGTAAAAAAAACTGTAAGCCCTTTACATGGGTCATTAAATATCAAATCAACATAGAAAATGTCACTTTACAACCTGACCCCCCTCCGATTTTTTTGGAACTTGGCACAGTTGTTGTACACTGTGACCTGTAGCCAAATATCAAATTTTAGATTTCTGCCTCGTTTTTTTTTTTCAAAAGTTTCAAATTTTTGAACTTTTTAAAAAGGGGAAAAAAATGAAATACTTTATCTCATAAAAAAGCCTATAACTTCTGTTCTAATTGTGCTACTGAAATGAATGAGGGCTTATTTTAAAGCTTTTGGTGTGAGCTTTCCAGAGATATGTATCATGATGCCAAAACTGGAATACAAATATCTAGGTCACTTGACTTTGACTATCTCAAAACATGCCATTTTCGTTTTTCCTGATTTTTTAATATTTTAATCACCTATTATTGTTTTATACGATTGCAAGTTTTCAAGCTGTCACTGGAAAAAATTTAAGTTATGAATTTTTAAAGAAATAACATTAGTATCTAAGTGCAATGCAGTACTATCTATTTAATATTGTTATTAGTTTTGATTATTAAAACAATTTCCAAATTTTCACTATTATTTACATACACAAAAATTACGTAAAGCAGACATTGTGAACCAGCCATTTTGCTATGTATAAATAGTTTTATACTTTTAAGCCAGGTATGTTTTTCATGCACTGTATAAATTAATTTTGTTTACTATTGTGTTTTTTTTTTTTTTTTTTTTTTTCATTGCCAATGTTGTTGATTCAGTGTCTTTTGTTGAAATTGCATAAGTTCTTGCTATAACAGTGTTTACATCAACTTTTTGTAATATCTTGCTTTTGATGTCAAAATGTCTTCCTGTGCAGGATATGCATAAGATGGCGAGGGTCCATGTGGATGCAGGAACGTAATTTTAACTTCTTCAGTTTCTTTATAGATGTTCAACACACAGCCAATCCACCAATTTCCCTCATCTATATACGTTACGAATCCCCGAATGTCAGTCAAGGGCAGTTCATGTTCACTGGATATATATACAGTTTTAACCATTGTGGCTCTTGAATATACTTTTACGGTTAAGCTGTTCTTCTTCAATGGAATGATGCAATGTAGCTGTTGTGTATTGCAGATAGTTTTAGCAGTTTCAAAGCGATGTTGTAATATTTATTTTTCTGCTTCATGTTGGCATTCGGTGAAAAAAGCAAAGTCGCAAGTCTCAATATTTTTAGTTGCCCAGTCATACAACTGGCGAGGTGTCATTATCTGTGAACTGTATGGCTTTTGCAAGCTAGCTTCTAGTCTCTTGACAGTCCCTCCCAAACCATCACAAGGACTTTTGCCATGTGAGGTAACGTAGAAATTCCACTCTGCTGGTACACCAAAATCTGTTTTTTGATGGCAAAGATATATGTAAATTTTTTCGGTTTTCATAGTGGGCAGCTGCACCATCTGAAAAATAAAAGAGGTGTTTAGGTTTACCCGATTTTTTTTTTCTAAAAGATAAGTAAGTGTTTCTGAAAGAGATGAACTGCTGCAGTATCATGCTGCAGGGATTCTGAGATCATAATATAGCTGATGTGTTGAATATTTTCGATACCTTTATAATAAATTGCGAAAGTATGTATTGTGGCTTGTGCATTATTTCAGTGGAAACCTTGTGCAGCATCTTGAAGCACAAAGGAATAATTTTCAGCAAAGTCGCATATTACTAAAAATTCACCCTCTTGTAATTTTGATTTTATTTCATTCTGAAAAAGTGCTTGTTCCTTAGCTATAAAAGAATACTTACAAAGAATTTTTAGTTTCTGCATGAAAGAGTCCACAAAATCATCTGTTGATTTAGTTATCATCATTAGTGTAGTGCGATCTGTGGATATCCTCTGGTTAAAAGTAATTTCTTCCATACCTTTAAAATGAAACAGCTCAGATAGATCAGACTGAAGTTTCTCTATTCCTAGACAGAACATACAATCACTAAAGAAACAAGCTGGTAAAGGTGGATTACAAATAATATTTGCTATGCCTCCATTGTATGATTTAATCTTCATATCACTACCTATGCTCTTACATCCATCCAGCATTAGCTTTACATTTTGATGGGTTGTTTACAGAGAGACTGTATGAGTACCACTTGCACCAGCAAGAACACAGTTTTTGGGTCTTAATTCACAAAATTTTGAAAAACTAATTTTCAGATCTGGGTGTTTAAAGAAAATATAAGCTTCTTTCAAGTTACTTAAGATTAATTTTTTTCTGCAGGTGTGTGCGTTGTCCTTGAATAACCACAGAAACAAAATCTCTTTTGCCTGGCATGCAACGGCTGATTTCATAAGACATGTAAAACTGTTTTACTGTATTTAAAATGCCTTCATGCAAGAGTTTTCCTGGTTTCAGATTTGGGGTTGCTAAAATTCTCCTCTCTTTCACTAATTGTTTTTCTCTACGTACTGTGTAGTTTGAAGCACCAAATTCTTTCTAATACTCCAACTTTTTGGAAGAACTGTCAATATTTGAATTTTTAGACTTCTATCATTCGTTGATTTAAATTTCTCTTTTTACTGCAATATCATTTCACTCTCTGGATCTTCTGGTATTTCATCTGTGCTCTCAGAACCAATAATTTTGTTTTCTAATGCAGAGGCAATTCTTTTAATATTTTTCTTCGGATAACTTTTTTCTTTTATCCTGTTCTTCCTTAAGAGACTTTCCCCTAAACATTGAAGACTATCATTTAGCAAACTCAATGCAGCATCAGGAGCACAAGGGTCATCTTCTTGAAAATTTTCAGACTGTATTTCAGAAGTTCCTGCTTCTTTTTCAGTTTTTTCTTCTGTAATGTTAGGCATTTTACTGAGTTTTGTATGACAATATGTACAGCTGCGGGGAAAAAATGGCCCACTTGCTCTTTATTTCGCCATCGTTCGTCGTATAGCAAAGTTATATATACCATTCGTTTGCAAATAACGCGTACTTTAATTTACTATTAATTTAATTTGCATAAGGGGCCGTCTTCATATTTAATTCTGCACCAACTTCGTTTTTCTCAATGGCAACCCCATATTTTGACTTTATTAAACGAAAAAAAAAACCCTTCAAATTACCCTAAATATAAATTTTCACCAATTTTCTACGATAATTTCCGGAGATATTGCGAATTCATTTTTGCGCGTTTTTAAGGGACTTTCTGCAAATTGAAAAACGCTATTTGTAGGTTCCGAACTTTTCGCCTTTCATTTATTTCGCTCGCGAAAATTAAAAGAAATTAATATTATTTTCAAGGAAAATATTGTTCCCATCTCTCTTAAAGTTTTTTGTACTGAGAATATCAAGGGTAGAATAGAATATTTAGACTGTGGTCCAAATGACCCGTGAGTTCATAACTTCCTTGGTTCGTACACATGATTTAAGGGAAAAATGCAAAATGACTGCTAAGGATTTTGAAAATCTTTGTAATTTTGAAATTGTTATTCAGTGTTTCCCTTGATGTTTCTCTTAGACAGCTGAAATGTTGGCAGGAGTTAGAGGCTGCTCCCTGCTCTTCTGACTACAAGCATGAATATTGCTCGACTCAGCTATGGTCGAACTTAAAGAATGGTTACATGATTGAAAATTTATTTGTTTGAATTTCATGTAAAAAACGCAATTACTTTTTTGCCGACCCAATATTATCACTGTGTTTGTTATTTCACTTTCTTCATTTAATACTATCGCCTGCAATGTGCAATATTCTTAAGACTTTTGGCGGTATTTTAATTTATAGTTAGATGAAAATTTTTTTACAGAAAAACGTGATTTTGAATGTTTGATAAAGTATGGGGAATTCCAAAGACCTAATGTTTTCGATATTAAAAAAGGTCACATTCATGCCTGGAAAGTTGAGGATGTTAGTTTTTCAGAAATAGGACGTTGTATTAGAAGACATACATCTACTGCATCTAATTCTATAGCTGGAAAATATTTTATTTGGGGGAATATGGTAGTGGACGCAACAATACACGCTTTATAGAATCCCCAACAAACTGTAAAAACCTCTAATTTATTTAAAGTAATTAAAAAACTTTGTAAAAAACACACTACTTCTTATGTGTGTTTTTTACAAAGTTTTTTAATTACTTTATCGTTTAACACCAGTATTTTGAGTGTTTTTTCACTCTAATTTATTTGCTTCAAAATTTGATATTTTTAATACTGGTATCTTTTACTCTGTTTTTGCACAAAATAAATCTAATTTACATTTATTTTATGCAATTTTGAAAAAATTTTCACTTAATAAATTTATATATGGTCCCTTAACTCATGAAAATAACACATTTTATTTAATATAAATTAAACTACTGAACGTAAAAATTTGAAATTTTGCACAGCCATGTAATATTAATTTTTGCATCTATTTCCATCGAAATTTGGCTAGGTCGCTATTCATAATTTTTTTGAATATTAAGTTAATAATTCATAATTCATATTAATGATTTATTAAAAATCATAATAACATTAAATTATGTTTGGGTCGTTTAGTTCTAATAGTACGAATAAAAATCAGCTTCTTACTACCAATATTATATGAGATATGAATTGAAGTATGAAAAAATATTTTAACATAGGGGGAGGGGGATTTTGGGTGCTCATATCTCACTCATTTTCTGTCCAAATTTATTGAAAATTGGTGTCCGGGGTTAAAATGAGCTAAATTTTTGAAATATGAAGTGAAATCTAGGGGGCTGCTATTGAGAAAAAAAAAGTTGGTGCGAATTTTAATATGTAGATGGCCCCTTATGCAATTTTTATGCATAGCAAATTAAAGTGTGCGTCAATCGTAAACGATTGGTATCTGTAACTTTGTTGTGCGACGAACGACGGCCGAAAAATGTACAAGTGGGCCTTTTTTTTTCCGCAGCTGTACATATTTTGTAGTTTGTAGAAATAGTAGGAATTTTTTCTACCATCCAATTTTGAACACCGCTTAAGTTTGTTTTTATTTTTCTGTGTCCTTTTAAATTAAAAGGATTGCAGCAACATATTACACTCGAAAAATTATACATTCTCACTTAAGTCAATTTCATTTACATACAGCAATAATTGCACATGTATTAATAACGAATCATAATGGTAATTAGAACATAAATGAAACGATCACTCACATTCAAATGTGTACTGTAAGCTAACTCATTTCTCAGAACAACTGCATACTTTTGATGATATCAATGTCAGCCAATGAGATCTCCGGGAGATCTCATTGGCTGGCAATTTAGAATTTTTAATGCTAGATTTAGCATTTTTTATTGTGATTGAGCATAAAAAATTTCAATCTAGAATTTAGCAAGAAAATTAGCATTAAAACAAACTTAGTTAGCACTTTTATATACAAGTTTTTAATACACAATTTCGTTTAAAGAGAAAACAATAATAATAATAAAATGAAAATTTATTTACTCATAAATTGTTAAAGATGTAAATTTGGACACAGTTTTTATAATTAGAATTGTTGTTAGGTTGTTTTGATAAGTGAAAAGGAAAAGAAAAACAATAGTACGTGGTAATGCTCTGCAGACATCTATCGTAGTTGTTTCTTTAAAAATTCACAACTTAAAACGTTTTGCCAGTGACAGCTTGAAAACCTGCAATCTTATAAAACAATAATAGGTGATTAAAATATAAAAAAATCAAGGTACACGAAAGGGACATGTTTTGAGATATTCAAGGTCAAGTGACCTAGATATTTATATTCCAGTTTTGGCATCATTTTACATATCCCTGGAAAGCTCACACCAAGAGCTTTAAAATAAGTCCTTATTTATTTCAGTAGCACAATTCGAACAGAAGTTATGGGCTGTTTTATAAGGTAAAGTATTTCATTTTTTTTCACTTTTTTAAAAAGTTTAAAAATTTGTAACTTTTGAAAAAAACGAGGTAGAAATCTAAAATTTGATATTTGGCTGCAGGTCATAGTGTACAACAACTGTGTCAAGTTTAAAAAAATCGGAGGGGGTCGGGTTGTGAGCTGTGTTGATTTGACATGGAATGACCCACATACCAAAATCAATACCGCTCTTGCGACGGTGGCCTATAACATATATACTCAATTTGGCTCAATCGAATGCACCGTTAAAGCTAGCCAGTTTCAAGAATCTCCGTCCATAGGCCATAATGCAGAAGAAGCCTTTTTCGTAGCCCTGTAATAAAACTATTAAGTCCTATACACACAATATTAATAACGGTCTTGCGACGGTGGTTCATAGCATATATACACAATTTGAGCTCAATCGAATGCACTGTTTAGGAGTTACCGTGTTCACACACATATACATATATCTCGTAAAGTCGTATTTTTTCGTAATTAAAGTAATTTCCTTACATGGTGCATGTTCGGAAAGTAATTGCCTGAGACTTCACTCCCTAAATAACCAACTACAGCGAGGTTAATCAACAAGCCATGAGATAAAATGCATCGCACCCTTTGCCAGACTGCACGGTTTCTGCGGAGTTTAAGTTATCAACTGTTTTGGCTCATAACATATTCACTTTACTTGATTAAAAATTGGGGAATTCAAAATTGAATTTAGAAAGGCTCTTTGGGAAAAAAAACTGCAACTTACGTTGTTTAAAAATGAACCAAATTACTTTTACGCAGGAGCGTAGCCAAAGGGGGGGGGAGTTAGGGGGTCATAACCCCCCCCCCATGAGGAATTTTTTCCATACAAAATGTATATTCTTCACTACATTATCACACCCACGTATACATATATATGAGTTGTAGTAGTCGTAACCCTCCCCCCCATGAAAAATTTCCGGCTACGCCCCTGCTTTTACGTTTTAAATAGATAGACTTTTAAAGAAATGAGATCCGGTTTTTAGGACTCCGATACACAGGGTGTCCGCCGGCGACTAAAAGAGACTTTTGCTACAAAGATACTTTTGCTAAAGATAAGGAAACGTGAGATACTTTTTTGATTTAAAAAAAAAAAGCCCTTTTCATACAATTTTCAAATACTTTGGGACTTTTCCTTTCTTCCAGGCTGACTGGTAACTGGAATAAGACAAGATTTTGTAATTTTTCTTTTCTTTACCAATCATTATTCAATATTAGAATGATTCATAGAATAATTGTAAATAAGATTAAAGTATACAAAGTAAAATAGCTAAACTCACAATATATGATATATATACAGGGTGTCGAAAAAGGTGGTAACGAGCTTTAATTCTTTATCTCTTAGAGATAAGTAGGCAGTGTAAATTGAGAAAAAAATGTTCAAAATAAGGTCGGAAATAATACTCCGTTAAGAAAAAATTCATTTCGTTAATTTTCAAAAAGTTACACTTTTTAAATTTTTATACGTCTTCCGTGCAAAAACATTCCCAATTAGTAATATGTGCCCCATATTACTAATTGGGAATGTTTGGTACAGAACCACTAATGAGGTCATGTACCAAATTTCTGAAAGACCCCTAAAATGTGATCATTCGACGTGATTTTTTTCGCTTCGAGAGTTATTAAAAAGTGGTTTAAGTCAGCGTTATATTTATCTTCATATCTCTGACACCTTTTTAGGTATAGTTCTCAAATTTTATATGTAACCTCTTTAGTGTATGGGACACATTTTACTAAGTGGGAATTGTGTCGTACAGGGATCATATAAAAATTTAAAAAGTGTAACTTTTTGAAAATGAACGCGAGGAATTTTTTCTTAACGGAGTATTATTCCCGACCTTATTTTGAGCATTTTATCAATTTACACTGTCCACTTATCTCTAATAAATAAAGAATTAAAGCCCGTTAACACCTTTTTGGGACACCCTGTATATTAAGTTTGTTAATTATTTTTTCCATATCGCTAGGAAATGCATAATATTACTTGCATTCAATCAATGTAGGATTCATAGGAGCACATATGGAGGGGGGCTTACTGGGGATAAAGCCACCCCCAAAGAAAGAAGTTAATTATATTAATATTATGGAACTGCAATTTGAATGGATAGTTACTTTTGTTGATGACATTGTATTATATTGTAAAATAATATATTGATATAGTGCTGGCTTCGTGGCCGCTGCCTCCGGCTATGTGTTTCCTTCCTTCCTCCCCACTCCCAAGTGTGCTCACGTTTTTTTTAACCGCCTTGTGATCAGCTCCCTCGGTGGGTGATCCCTCCCCCCTCCTAAAGGTGAAGAAATGAAAATGAAAATTTGTTAAGAATTGTTATATTTAATCAATGAACTAAAATATTTAGTTTTAAAATTGTCTTCAAATTATTTGCAAATCTTTGCAAATAATTTGAAGACAATTTTTTGCAAAGCAAACAAACTGTTATTGAGTAAAACAAACTGTTATTGAGTAAATACTCGGAGATATATTACACAGTTGAACTCCGTTATACCATCTAAGAGATCAGATAATTAGTTGCGATGCTATAACCAACTGACGTTATAAATGGGCTTCAGTCCTATCAGGGAAAGGCACAGAATATCTTGACGATATTAGAGAGTTGTTACTATAAACAAAAAAAAGTTTAACTGTATTTGTAGCCCCACTCTCCCTAAACGGAAATCCTGGATGTGCCCTTTTGGTAGGATGTACGAAATGTATGATGGTATATTTAAGACCGAACAAGAGAGTATAACGAGCAAGTAAAATGAATTAATTAATTCGATTATTTCAACTTCTGTATAAAAAAAGATGTTACATGGAGCTAACAGAGAACAGGTACGGTTTGAAAAGATGTCAATGGTAAGCCGGGTGCGAACGGAAAATGAGGTAAATGGTTAAGAGACCTACTGACCACTCACATTAAAAAGACTGACCTCAGCAGGAGGAAGAGTCGTTGCAGAGGCGCAGCTGAAAGAGAGACTTCATCGAATCATCTAGAAATTCATCGAATTATCCGGAACCTCGAAAATTACACGTCGTAAATGACCTAAGACATCGCCCCCAATTAGTCGGGATGCGACTGAAAAGTTATGTACGCCAGGGAAAGGTAGTTTCCCAAAAATTGTAATATTTTAAAAACGTCTAAATAAATTATTATTGTTGAAATAATAATTAGACGAATTTTGGAAAGACCATGTAGTTCGTGTACGTTAAATCTATGGTTCATTCTTCTTATAAAGAACCCCCAGAAAAAAATAATAAAAGTACTCATTGGCGTTATAAAAGAATTTATAATTACTAGCATCTCGTTTTGAATAAGTTGTGTAGAAACGCCGAAATCTGCGAGAGGTCGAATAGTTTGACATTCAAAATTTTGTCTATCAAATCATGTAAAATGAAAGTGCATCAGCATTTCGTTCTGATAGTAAGGAAGTCAAAAACAGAAAACTGCCTATAGTCAATTTTCGAAAGCAAAATGCCAACACCATTTACGCTTGGTTCGTATTGCATGGACAAATGCTTCTCATTCTTCCACGTACTTACTCTTAAGGTCTCTGAGAGCGTTCGTTAAAATAAATTCGAGCGGAAGGTAGAATTCTATTTCCGCATTGGGGTTGTATTAGAGGTACGGCAAAACATCCGAAAAACATGCAATTACACTATTCCCAGAAGCAAGGGAAAAAAAAAAAAAAAAAAAAAAAAAAAAGAAGTTTTTTGTGGAGATTAGAGGCAACTATTTTAAACATCTAAAACCTATGACGGACGATTAAAACCCCTGAGCCTCGCAGAATGCTACCATACCAGTTTTAGCAATTTATATTTTAACAGCTTTGCTATTTTATACGTAATTTATTTTGCAACTTATTTTTGAAGTGAAACTTCTTTAGGCACGTTGAGAGTGCAATTTCAAGGTCGCGTCACGGCAATAGCGTCATGATGAGGCTGGGACGATTTTGGGCAGACGGAGAGAGCGCCAGAGAGAAAAAGACAAGATACTATACTGTATTGCTGCAGAGAGTTTTCTTTCTCCTCTTTGTGCTACATTCGTTCTTAGAAAGTGTACGCATGCGCTGAATGTAAACACACATTATGCACTCGGAGACGAAAATACTGGAGCGCTGACTTAAGTTGACTCCAGTTAAGTGACTACAGTTGGTAAAGTCAATTATCAATGATATATTTTGATCAGAATCTCCAGTATTTTTTTAAAAATCTTTTTAATACTATGCCTCAATCCTTTGACTACCTGCAACATCTCACTTTTGATCTGTTTTCAAATGTTATCTTTAATTATAGCCTTTAATTTTTATCTCTGACTACGTATTTGACAATCGAACAAATTTTAATCAATCTCGCCAAAGAAGTTTCACTTCTAACACGTGTACTCTGTACACACGCTCTTTTTTTCAATTTCAGGGATTTAGTAGCTTCAAATGCAAAAATCTACAGTTAATTCAGAAATAGTCTATTTAATTGAATTTAAAATTTCAATCACAGTCAGAAGAAATATTTTTCAATGACTTCCCATATTTTCAGGTAATCCATTCTGAATTTCTCTAGCAGCTTTTTCAACTTTCAGATTCTTGAAATGGCCAGAGGTTGACAACCTGTGTTTAAGATGTCATTTCGTCTATCATATTTTTAGAGGTCGAACTGCGGCGGTAGTGACACTCATTTCCGAATTATTCCTCCATCAGTATGTTTTGTCTCGATCGTTTCAAGTCAGACATTTGGTCTATATCAAATTACACGTTAAAATTAAAAAATGATAATAATAAAATAAAATACCTGAAACACTTTCATTTTTAAATACGTTACAAAGTCCGTAAGCTTATTAAAAAAATATCATAATCCATGCGTTGGCCCAATTTGTCTTTTTTGCTTCATTTCCTTTGAAAGTTCATCATTTTCCATACGTCTCCCCTAATTGTCTCTCGTTTCCTTAAGTATGAAAGCGCATAATTATCCATGTGTCAGGCCTATTAGTCTTCCTTGTTTCGTTATGTTGAAAAGGGCATCATAATCCATGCGTGTGCCGTTTGTTTTCCTTCTTCCACAAAACACCTCTTCGGAATTGAAATCTGTATTGAAGTTGCCTACGAAAACTGCTTTCCATCTTTGTCAGGCATACTGTAACTATGCTTCACATTTATTTATGCTAATATAGATACCTGTATAGTCACTAATTAATATTCCCATTGAATAACAGTAGAGTTTGGCAATTTTTCGCCAAATATAAAAGATATCGCTATTCTGGGTTCAGTTTTAGGGACTTTTTATCGATAAATCGGCAAAATGGCTAATATTGGCCTCTTTTGACAAACCACTTCCTCGCCTCTATCTGGCAACCCTTTAGGCAATGGTTTGAAAAAACACACCTTTTTATACTGTCCGAAAATCGATTCGCCGTTACCCTGTAGACAACTCGCCCTAGACAAACATCCATGTCTGTCTGAAATGTGCTAATAAGTAAACGATTTTAATTGTCACTTATTCCAAATATTAAATTTCCAACGAGTGATTATTTTGATCAGCGTTCTAGTTTTATGCAAATTTATTATTTGAAAGTTTATAGGTTGATTATTTCCATATTAATCATCGATTAATAACTATATCCATTATTATATTGCCATCATAAAGACATTTTTAAAAGTTGTTTTTAAAAGTTGAAAAGTGGTATAAAGTTGGAAATTTGTAAACTTAAATACAAAAAGAGAAATAATCACGTTCCACATACGACGAAGAATTAAAATCTTCGTACTCGAGAAAGCTGAGTTGTTGCAATGAGTTAATTAAAAGTTGAGAAGTATCTTTGCTGAGAAGGTCGAATTTCCGTTTCCTCTCCGCACGGCCTTGATACGTTCGCCTCAGTTAACAGGCAAAATTGAGACCAGTGATGGGCATGAATGAATGACACAAATCAAATTAATCGATTTTTAAATGCATTCGAGATAATCGATTTTGAAAAATCCATTTGAACGCTCAGCACATAGAATTCGAATAGCATACTGCATTCGAAATCTCGAATAGAAATCGCGAATACCATTCAAGTAGTGAAACCGCGAATACCATTCGAAAAGAAATGGCAAATACTAAATAGTAAAAATTGCGAATACATACACTATTCGATTAATCGATTGTTTATTACATTCGATTAGTAGTTATCGATTACGGAAATCATTCTATTGGCACATCCCTAGTTGAGACTACACTGACTGCAATGAAAATTAATTTCGGATGAAGCCCACCTCCCCGGAAGCGAATAAAGTTATGTAAGGAAACGGGGATTGAAGCATTTAGAGCAGTGGTTCCCAACACGCGGACCACTTTTCCAGTTCCATTTTACCCACGGGGGGGGGGGGGGGTAAAAAAAAAGAATAAAGAAATACAAAACGTATGCATGAAAATGTAATGATAAAATGAAAATTCCTAAAAAGATTCTTGAATAAAATTTGAAATCTATACATTATTTCTTTTAAAAATAAATTAGGAAATGAACTAAGTGTTAGGCGTTCGATTTCTGTCTTTCCGGCGTTAATGTGATTTATTAGCAAGCGATTCTTTGATTGGCTGTGGGACTCATCGGTTCTTCTCTATTTTGAAAGTATTGGGAAAGAAGTCTTTTTCCATTATCAAAAAACGACCGTAAAAAATTACCCTTTTTGCCGTTTTAACTCATGAATTTGTGAAGGCTGTCGATCTAACGGTCGGGAGTTTCCGGAGTGGTGGTTCAGATGTAACGTGAATACGCGTTAGAATCCCTTTAAAAAAATCCGCCGCCAAAGGCACCTCTCAAGAGAAATTCAACACATGTAGGTTTGCCTTAAAGGCTGTTCTTTTAGGAAATCATGTAACTCTTAAACAGCTTTTTTAAAAATTCAATTGCGCTAGAAATTCGAAAAAATTTAGGATGTCTCTTTGCAACTTTTACTTTGAACTGTTACAAATAATAGTCCTATAGGAGTTACGAAACAGTTAGGAAGAAATGCTAAACATACGAAATTTTTCAATATTTCCCTAAATAGGAACACTTCGGTCCATTTTTAAAGGCGAATTTTGTGCTCATGAATTTTTTCTGAAATTTGCGTGAGAGATTAAAGTTGACTGCTAATATTAGTTTATAGTACAGTTAATGAAGAAGCATCATTAATTTTTTCGAGTGTTTAACACCATTAATTTGTTCTTAAATCTGTTCACGCTTATCGCTTTTCGAAAGTAACACCCTTAAACACAATACACACATATATCATCGATGTTTATACACAGCTCCCTGAATTTGTCATAAATTGGAAACAACTTTTTCCCCCCTCTCCAATCAGGCTTTTTTTTTATGAATTATCATTAGCACTACAGTGCTATTAAAATCCAGCAGGTTTTGTTAGCGTCAACACAATTTGTTGCGCTAAGGCATTTTCTAAAATATGTTTGCCAGATGATGCGGAGAGGGGGAAGAGTAAAATGTTGAAAGTCGACCAAGGTGTACAAGTTTTGATAATTGATCGCCAAATTTAGTGCCAGAAAATAAGTCTTTAGAACCGAACCAAGCTTGGCGATATCTTGTACTAGAAACTGGCAAAAATAGAGTTAGTACTAATTGTGATAAACTGCTACAGTTTCTCACAAAGGAAAAGTAGAGTTAGAATATGCCTGGCGAAGATTGTAAAATAGTTTTAGTGGGCATTTTAATTTAGATTTCAATTCCGAAGAAGTGTTTTACGGGGAAGACAAATACGGTATACTCATGCCTATTCCTAACAGTCTTTAAAATGGTGAAGTATAGTAGGAGTATGCTTGGCGAAGATTATAAAACAGTTTTATAGGCGATTTTTAATGGAATAAGGAAAAAAAATAGGGACGACGCATGATTTATGATACGCTATTAATATAAGCACTTTAGTGCGTATTTAAAATATGAAAGTGTTTCAGATTTTAATTTTTTTATAATTATTATTTTCAGCCGGGCGGCTCAACCGGGAATACCGGGAGGCCCAGAAGGAAGGTCTGCCTTACCCCATCCTTTGGGCGGTCGAGTACTTCACGGTAGACGAAGGCCATTTTCGACATGGCCGCTACTATAGGACGGCCGGCTGGTACTGCCACATCGTACTCTGGTGAGTTTTGGTACATTTTCTGTTTTTGTTTTTCTCCTGACTAGTACATTTTTCAAATGCAACTGTAGAGGACGAAAATACGTCCGCTGTTCCACCGCTGTTGAGCTTTGTACTGTAACTGTGTGCCTCACTGACGGAATATTGCAATTTTGTGAGAGGGGGCGGTTAGTTGGAAGATTCACATACGTATTCATTCTATCGAAGTAAAATAGGATCTTTTACATCAATTTATTTTTTCTCGGGAGGCCCGCAAGCCCCATACGCCCCCCCCCGTTTAATCCGTCCTAGGTGTGCCCACTGCGTAATCCGTACGTAAATAGGCATCTACTGTTAAGAGATTGATAAAATATTATTGCCGTGTGGATTATGTATTGGACTCTATTGAAATTAGTGGGCGTAACATGATTTTTATGGGCAGATGTAAATGCCTTTCGGTACATTAAGATCTTATGGACAGTCATTGTTGAGACACTCATCTATTCTAAACAGTGCAACATTGAGGTAAAAGTATTCGCAATAGACCACTCACTTAAAACAAACAAACAAAAAAGTCCATTAGTCACATCTAGAATCAACTGAACTAAAAAAAAAAGTTAAGTAAAGACAAAAAGAAAAAAAAAATCTTTTACTTTAGTTGTTTCCAGGGGTATATGAGCTCCTTTATTTCTAAAAGTAAGCAGTTCATAACTTGTACATGTGCCATTATGTGTAAATTTACCATGCACAAAAAGAAGGTTCACCGTCGGAATAAGTGTACATAACAAACAATTATAGCTTTCTTTCAGAGACATACATTAACTGTACTTGTATATATTTATATAGACCCTCCGCTGTTTTTGAAATCGATCAAAAAAAAAAAAAAAAGTAATGTTGCCCTCAAAGGCTAACTGCTGCCATATGCGTAACTTACTAAGGGCAAGGGGGATAATTGCCCCTACCCCTAAAGTTCAAGAAAATTTAGATATGCAGTGAACTCGCGCTGCAACGCGATTTGACTTAACTCGAATTGGATTTTATGCGAATTTTTCACAAATACGTGTCTTAAAGCTAAAACGAATTCCTCGCCCACAGCACGAGATTTTTCGTCAACAGTAAGAAGTGCTAAATTATATTTATTCGTTACTTTATGCAGGAAATAGTAATATGTAGTTACGGAATGGTTTAAAACTGTTTGAAGGATGTTCATAAGTGTCTAAAGTAATTGTTCGTATGGGTTTCTAAAAGTCGCATATATATACCCTATCCCACAACGCGAAATTTTCATTTACGCGAACGCGAGTGTTCTTGGGAAATCATCTCTCGCGTAAATCAATACTATAACCTGTTTGAAAATGATATTTTCTGCAATGGGAAACATTTCCCCCCCCCCCCCCAAATCTTACATGTCCCCCACAATGTTAAATGCCCATTTACGCCAATGATTGCTGCTGTCGTGTCTTAGCAACTATGGAAACGAACAGGTTAATTATGTATAAGTCAGCAGATACGATTGTCTTTCGCGGTGTTCTCCATTTAGTGTATTTGGCATTGATTGATTTTTCTTTCTTTATAAATTGAAACGCGTTCTTGATAAAAATGGATAGATTAAATTCATAAGTTCACAAGTATTTATTATTGTTACGAGTATAAATTATGCCGAACATAACTACATGAAATTTGTATCTTAATTACCATGTTTAATTAAACTGACCATTTTTTCTGAACCGAAAATCAGGACATTTCTAAACCGCTGAGGAGTAAAAATCAATCCCAAATACACCCCCCCCCCCTCCAAGATTTATTTTTTTTTTTATCTGCACATAATCTGATTTTCTACTTTTATGAGAAAAAGGAGGAGTTGAACAAATATGGCAAATATACAAATAAAATAGGCCTATTATATAAACTTAATTTTTTAGTAATTTTATAGTTGATTTTTGGATAACTTTCCAAAATAGTTTGCTTTCTAACATTAACTGTGGAATCACCATCCATTGATTATAGGTATGCATTAATATCTATTATAAAACAATCATTTTCATCATTTAAAAAAAAAATGGTGTGAAATACAAGTAACAGAAAACTTTGCAAATAACACAATCATTTTCATGTTAATTTATTCCCAATTTATTTTACATTTATTTATTTACTAGCTGAAGTACCCGTCCTTGACGGGTTAGGGAATGCAAATTTCCAAAAA
This sequence comes from Cheiracanthium punctorium, assembly GCA_038373885.1. Lineage (NCBI taxonomy): Eukaryota > Metazoa > Arthropoda > Arachnida > Araneae > Cheiracanthiidae > Cheiracanthium > Cheiracanthium punctorium. The sequence continues at coordinate 872,479 of JAWZYV010016822.1, read as the reverse complement.
GCAAGAACTTTTGTCAGCATTGTAGGATACACAGAGTGGATGTAGTATGTTGCCAAAGTAAAGAAAGCGAATTTATAATTTTTATGTATTGTTAAAATATTACAGGTTAGAGAGTAATTAAGTAATATCATTTCATTCGCTTTAGTCGTAACTATGTGACGCGCGAACGAATATTTATGCATATTGAAATAATTTTGCAAAATCTCAAAATCTAATCAATATTTTTGAAAAATCGGAAGCCTAGAATTTAAGTTGAGTGACAACCTATCCTGTCACCCAATTTCGTTTCATTCCCTGCAGTCTTTATTTCGTGATGCTGGAATAAAATTTCAGCATTTTAAAACGATTTTCACAAAATCTCAAAATGTAATCAAAATATTTTTAAAATTCAGCGCCTATAAATTATATAAATTAAGATTAGCAACTACCTATCCTATCACTCAATTTCGTATCATTGGTATTAGTCGTTATTACGTGATGTTTGAAGAAATATAAACGTATTTTGAGAGAATTTTCACAAAATCTCATAAAAATGTTTAAAAAATTGGACACCTATAGTTTTTGTTGAGCAGCCATCTATCATGTGACCAAATTTCATAGCATTCGCTTTAGTCGTTATTACGTAATGCGTGAACAAAGATTCACTCTTTTAAACGATTTTCGCAAAATCTCGAAATCGGATCGATATTTTTAAATTAGATGCTTATAGTTTAAGGTGAGTAACCACCTATCATTTCACCAAATATTATTTTTTCACCTTTGCAGTTATTACGTGATGCTTGAAGACAAATTTACGCAGTTTGAAAGGATTTTCGCAAAATCCCAAAATCCAATGAAGATTTTTTAAAAATTCGACGCCTATGTTTTAAGTTGAGTGACCACCTATCATGACACCCAATTTCATATCATTCGCTTCAGTCGTTTTTACGTGATGCTTGAACACAAATTTACGCAGTTTGAAAGGATTTTCGCAAAATCCCAAAATCCAATGAAGATTTTTTAAAAATTCGACGCCTATGTTTTAAGTTCTGTGACCACCTATCATGACACTCAATTTCATATCATTCGCTTCAGTCGTTTTTACGTGATGCTTGAACACAAATTTACGCAGTTTGAAAGGATTTTCGCAAAATCTCAAAATCCAATGAAGATTTTTTTTAAATTCGACGCCTATGTTTTAAGTTGAGTGACCACCTATCATGACACCCAATTTCATATCATTCGCTTCAGTCGTTTTTACGTGATGCTTGAACACAAATTTACGCAGTTTGAAACGATTTTCGCAAAATCTGAAAATCTAATCAAGATTTTTGAAAAATTCGAACCCTATGTTTTAAGTTGAGTGACCACCTATCATGACACCCAATTTCATACCATTCTCTTCAGTCGTTTTGACGTGATGCTTAAACAAAAAAAGCGTCACGGACAGAATGACAGAATGACAGACAGACAAACTTTTTTTTGAGGGTGGCATCGGATTCCCGGGTGCTTGAAACGGATAGAAATCGCAAAATTTTTGAATTCCAAGAAATGTACAGACAAAAGTCTAATTTTATTTATATAGAAGATTTTTCATAAAGCAGGACTTTGGCGGGAGAGAAATGGAAAACCTGGACATTTTAGGGTTCTGTGAGGACAGCAGGACATACCGGTAAAAATCGGGACTGTCCCGCCAAAAGCAGGACGTCTGGTCACTTTACGTTTAATAAATGCTCAGATGCAGTGGCGGATTAATGTCATTTTGTGTGAGGGGGCGGCTAGTATGAAGATTCAGTTTACACAAGGAAGTAAAATAGGATTTTTTACATTTTTCATCCCCCCCCTTTAATTAGTCCTCGCTCAAATGTCACCTTCGACCGTTATTTACTGCTGCAATAAATTGATCCGCATTTAATAAACATGTTCGCCGTGAATACTTTCACTCACACTTACATGGCTTTTGAAGAAAAACGAATATTTGTTCTGCTACCCAACTCTGCAGCAACGACGACAAAAAAAAAAAAAAAAAAAAAACCGTCCTGCCTACACACACCGACCTTTCAGAAGTGGGTCATTATCGTACGTGCCACGCCGAAGCACTGAGTATGTAGTATATTAACTAGCACTCCTTCGATCAGTGGCGTGCAGAGATTAGATACGCCAGTAGAGAAAATTTCGGAAATAACTCTGGAAGTGTGAAATGAAACTAACTACTAGATTTAATCTGCACAACGCCGGCTTTCAGTTTCCTGATTTCTCAAACTTAATGAACTTTCTTTACGTAGGCAGCAAGGTGGTTTTTTTCTCTTTTTATTATTCTTATTTTTTTTTTCCTCTCTGGTGGCAGCAGAAATGCTTGTTTTGAAAAGATTTAAATATACCTGCTTTTCTTTGTTATTTATTTACCAGCAGAAGTACCCGTCATTGAAGGTTTAAATTGTAATGCATATTTTCGAACAGCCTGAATTTTCGTTTGCATTGTAACAGTACAAAAAATGGAATTAGTATATTGGCAAAAGTATAGAAAGCAAAGTTTAAACTTCTTTGTATTGTTAAAAAATTACAGGTTAGAGAGTAGCTAAGTGCTGTGTGAAACTGCCAATAGAGAATGCATTTTATTTCCAAAAATTAACGTTTTGTTTTAGTGGAATGACCTTTCAGTGTCAAGAGGCAGGGCCGGCCCAAGGGGGGGGGGGGTGCGAATGTTGGTGATCGCCTAAGGCCTCGCTCCAGGGCCATTTTATTGTTATCTCATAAGACATGATAGTGAAGAGGCCCCGCTCTTGCGCTTCGCCTGGGGCCCCGCATGCCCTTCGGGCCGTCCCTGCAAGAGGCCATTTCTCGCCTATAACTATTTTTTTTTTTAAATTCACTGTGGATATTTTAATTTTTTGCCTTAAGAAATGTTGCACAATTTTCACAAAAACTGAAAAAGCTAATAAGCATTAAGGGGAAAAAATCTACGAAATTTGTTTTAGTGGAACCGAACTGAAGAAGTCGAGTAATAATTTAATTGACGCACTTTTGGGAAATCTAATACTTTAATCAAGACTGAATATTCACTAACGTTCATGCTTTTTCCTTTGTCTCGACACGATTAGAAAGTGAGCGAAAAGCTATCCATTTAAAACAATCTCACTTTAACAGAACATGCAGTCGTGATGAAAGATGATTAAATGAAATATTTGGTAGCCACTTTTCAAGGAAATGGTTACAATGAATCACTAAAGTTTTTGAAAAACATTTTATTTTTGCGCACTTCTAACAAGGAGAGGCTCAGGCGTTGGGGTCACCGATTTTGATGAAATGTTGATAGGTTATAGGGTACCCATGGTATAGTAAAATGCCAAAAAATTAGCTGCCAACTCTCGTGTATTTTCGAAAAAATTCCATTTAAACATCTGATACATTGTTATATACGCGTTATTTGGCGTTTTGTTTGCCGATGCCGTGGCGCTGTGGTTTCGCGCTGCGTCTCTGTTGGAAGTTTGCGGGTTCGTATCCCGCTCAGTCCGTTTTTTTTCCCCTTAAAAATCCACACAAAATGATTATGTAAGAAAATTAATGTGATTTATTCTGTAAAACTGAAGTTATAAATTTGATTGTTCTGCATATGTATTTGATACTAATACTTCTAGACGGAAGTCCTAGCGAGGATTTCTTAAAAATGGACTCGCTTCTGTTCGTTTAAAGAATTTAAGTATCTTCAATGCTAATCATCACTTTTCGATAGAGTTTCCATAGTAACGGCTTTCGAAAAATCGTCTGTCACGTTTTTATCACATAGCTTAATAAAAAGTCTTCGAGCACATCAGAAATTATATTCGCCTGAAAACTGCAGCTAAAAAATGTTTTTATTCAAGATGCAGAATGAAGCTATAAACCACACACGTATGAATGTATAGTATCACAACAGCTTTAGATGGATGGGGGGATTTTTCTAGTACCACCAGGCTGCATTATATAAAGATAGAAGATGCAAGGATTTTATTTATGTTAAATAAGATTTTTTTCTTAATTTTTGAATGCTTTCGAAACATTACTCTAGGAATTTTTAACCTTTTTATTTAATATTGCCTTAAAACACATAAAAAATACAGAAGCGAGTGCAAATGGACACAATCTACAGAAGTGAGTGCAATGGACAGAAGCGAGTCCATTTTTAAGAAACCCTCGCTAGGACTTCCGTCTAGAAGTATTAGTATCAAATATATATGCAGAACAATCAAATTTATAACTCCAGTTTTACAGAATAAATCATATTAATTTTCTTATATAATCATTTTGTGTGGATTTTTAAGGGGAAAAAAAAAGCGGACTGAGCGGGATACGAACCCGCAAACTTCCAACAGAAACGCAGCGCGGAACCGCGACGCCACCGCGTCGGCAAACAAAATGCCAAATAACGCGTATATAACAATGTATCAGATGTTTAAATGGAATTTTCTCGAAAATACACGAGAGTTGGCAGCTAATTTTTTGGCATTTTACTATACCATGGGTACCCTATAACCTATCAACATTTCATCAAAATGGTGACCCCAACGTCTGAGCCTCTCCTTGTAAGTACCGTCAGTAGATAAAGTGTTAAAGTGATGCTCCCCCACCCTCTCCCATACACACACACACAATTTATTCACATTTTTGAGAAAATTAGACATTTATTGCAGTCGTTGTTACAAAATTTCATTCTATACTCTTAAGCAGTTTCTAAACGATGCGAGAACAAACATTTACATGATTTTCTCAAAATCCATAAAATATTTAAAACAATTTTGGCATCTATATTTTGTCCCCAAAAGGTGGTAATACGGTTTAATTCTCTATCCATTGAGATAAGTGGGCAGTTTAAACTGAAAAATTGTCCAAAATAAGGTAGGAAAAAAAGAGTATTAAGAAAGTCGTTATGTTTTCGAAAAGTCCACACTTTTTAAATTTGTATATGATCCCCGTACGAAAAAAAATTTCAAGATATGAACCATACACTAATGAAGTGAAGCACAAAATTTGGAAACTATATTGTTAAAAGAGTCGGAGATATATGGGCGCCGGCAGCAGAGGGCAAGGGGATCAATGCCCCCCCCCCTGGATTTTGTATGCAGTGTTTTCCCTTGCTTTTTTGTTCTTTCCAACATGGTAACTATACGTACTAGTCTTTGCCCCCCTTGAGTAGTCTTTCCCCCCTCCCCTAGGAAATATTCTGCCTGCGCCCATGCAGAGATACGAAGATAAATATAGGCTGACTTAAATTGCTTTTCAATGGCTCGGCGGAAATGCTATCATCACGTCGAATGATCGCATTTCAGGTGACGTACAGAAATTCCGAAAGAAAAAGCTTTTTTTTTTTTTTTTTCTCTCAAGCAATCAATGTTTACATTAAAATTCATGCATAGTCCCTAATCATCTTTGTTAGATGGCATCTCTTGAGATGTTTTATGATGAAAGGCTGAAAATTTGAACACCTAATGAGTATACATGGGGCACATTTTACTATCTGGGAATTTCTCTGTACGTGGATCGTCTACAAATTTAAAAAGTGTAACTTTTTGAAAATAAACCAGAGTTTTCTTCTTAACGCGGCCTTTTCCCATACCTTATTTTGAACATTTTTTTCAAGTCACATGGCCCACTTATGTCTAATACATAAAGAATCAAAGCGTGTTACCACCTTTTTGGGACACCCTGTAGAGTTTAAATTAACTTGCCATCTAACATAATTCCAAATTTCCTTCTATTTCACTGCCATTTTTCAGGAAATGAACAAAGATTTTCTCAATTTTTACAAAATCTCAAAATCTATTTAAAAAATAAAATAAAAAATAAAATTGAAGTAATTTGGCGCCTATATTTTAAATGACCAGCAAAGATGAAGCTAAATTTTATTTCATTTGATCCAGTGGCTTATACGTTATGGACAAACAAAATTTTGAAACGATTTTCGCAAAATCTCATTTTTTTTAAACATTCGACGCTTACAGTTTAACCCTTTAACGCGCAGTGTTCCCGCTCTTCTGGGAACACCCAACTCTGACGTTTTGACTGTTGCCAATCACGAAGAATAGATTTGATTTCTATAAAAATAGTAGCGGGTGACATAGCTCCACGAGAATCCTTTACTTTTTAGCACGTCATTTCTCGTCAAAAAATGGTCACGATTCTTTTTAACAGCACTGACATCTGCTGAAAAATGGAAGAATGTGAGAACAACTGGATAGCTTGCCCAATGCTGCAAAAAAGGCAGCCATTTCCATCGCTCGACTTAACTACCAGCAAGATGGCGGACGATCGAAACGTTCATCGCGTGCCACAGATCTAGAGACCCTTTATTGACGACAGCTGGCTGTGCGCCGCGATGAACGTTTCGATCGTCCTCCATCTTGCTGGTAGTTAAGTCGAGCGATGGCAACGGCTGCCCTTTTTTCAGCATTGGGAAAGGGTGCGCCTCAAAGGGTTAAGTTGAGTGATCACCTATACCATGTCACCAAATTTCGTTTAGTATGCTAGCTATTTTTACGTGATGCGGTGGAGGGAAAAAAAAAAAAAAAACCATGGACAAAATGACCGACAGACACTTCTTTTTTGGCGGTCGTATTGGGTTCCAAGGTGCTTGAAACGGATAGACATGGAAAATTCTTTGAATTTCAAGTCATGTACAGACAAAAGTCTAATTTTATTTATATAGATTTATTTACTATAGATGAATAAATTTCCTATTACAGAAGTAAATATCAATAAATTTTGAGGGGGGGAAAAAGAAAATTCGAATGAAAACCGGAAGCAATACAGCGAAACTTCTCGGGAGCGACTACTCTCCGTTCCGCTAAAAATCGATTGTTAAGAGAGGTGGTCGCTCAAAGAAGTATAGGTATTTGGTATTTATGAAATAGCATACTAAAGCGTAAATGATTATACAAAAATATTTTTAAAATTTAAATTTTAATAAAATATTTAGACATTTTCGATTGTTTCATTCTTTTTACTTCTGAGTACTTTTCTCTCTACTCTATTTTTTACATCTGACAAAAAAGAATTTATCCTGATATTCTTAGTACATTCTGAATTTGCCAAGTAACTGCCAACTTCCTCTCCGAATTTCCTTTTTCGTATGACTCGGTCACATACATCAAAGTGTTGTTCCAACAGTAAAATCTTTCGTTAGACAATAGACATGTCTCTTCCCTAACCTATAAGATTTGTACGTAATGTGTACGTGTACTTGCACCTGCTGTCGATTTTCAGTAGAGCGACTGTTTTGGAATGTGGTTTTTGTTTACTTTTCGGTCAGGAAAACGGGACTGGTCGCTCACAGAGGGTTGCGTGGTCTCTTCTAGAGGATGTTTTAATATTAATTAGCTAGGGTAAAAATATATGTAGCTTAAAAATGGGTCGTTTAAAGAGGAGGTTGCTTAATAGAGGTGGTCGCTCGTAGAAGTTTCACTGTAGATACTTAAAAGTAAAAATGGGAGAAAGGTAAAAAACAGGAGTCTCCGTTGAAAAACGGAGATTTAGCAGATATGCTATTCTGATGCTCATGCTAACATTATGAAATGAAACAATTTGGCAGTTTTCAATTACGAATGTCAGAAAAAAAAAAAAAAAATAGTAATAATAAAAATGCCTTATCCTCTCGCATAGAGAACGGGTACTTCAGTTTTGCGCTCTTACGACGGAGATGAGTTTGAATTGGGAAAAAGAAAAGTGAAGAAAAATGGGTCGGTAACCTTTGTCGTGCTGTGCCCACCGTATCATAACAATCAACCATGTGTTGCAAAGGCGGAAAGAATGTAACCAGTGCGTCTTGTGTTATAATGCGCTTCGAAAAAGGGGGGGGGAAATCAACTACATGGGTCTTTACTTCCATTTAAGACGCGGATTACGACAGAACCGCTGTGTCTTCTGCCAATAATCCTCCTTTCATGGCGACATATGCACAGTGATGACCGGCTTAAAAACTTTTCCAGGGAACAAGTAATTGTCAGAGCAAGCCTCTCAGTTATAACTGAGAGGCTTGCTCTGATAGTGTCTTTGAAGTTCTGGAAAAAAAAAAAAAAAAAAAAAAAGAGGAGATCCGTATTTGAGTGAAAAAAAGAAGATCCATATTCGAGTAAGGGGAAAAAAAAAAAAAAAAAGATCCGTATCCGTTCTTTTTTTCAGCAGCTCTATTCGCTGAATAGTATATAGCCAAAAATCTGTATAGCCTACGTCTTTCCTGTGTCGCCTGACTTGTTGCTCTATAATGCGGAGATCTTCAATATGAGTGAGGTGAAGAAGAAAAGGATCTTCAATTCAATTTTAAGTAAAAATCATCGTTAAAGCTAAATCATATTGAACACATCTGTTATAAACAGCTTTCCTAATCTATTTGTACAACAGTATAACGAATTCGAATAATTATTCTGTTAGCTGCTTTTGTTGCAAAAAAAAAAAAAAAAAAAACCGCAACAGCAGAATTCCCTTTTCTGTGTTCATCGTCATCGATGATTTCTGTCTTCAGTCTTCGAATGCTGCTCGATGTGACTCAGAGATTGCGTAAGTAGAATGCTGGGTCAATGGGCGCATTCACGGAAGGTCTGACGGCCCTCCTCACAAAAAAAAAAAAGTGAATAAATATGTGAAACTTACTAACAATTAAAAAATTGCTTTAAACAACGAAATAATTTATTTTGCCTTTAAACTGGGACCGCCGAGGTGAAAGTAAAAGGCACGAATCTGAAAAATCTAAAAATGAATATGAGTCTCGATCTCGAAGAGCTCATAATAAGGAAAAATCATCTGATTGGAGCTATTCTGATCGTGATAAACACAGCAGCAAAATCCATAAAGATAAGAACAAATATTCTAAAGAAGAAAGTAAACAGAGATAAATTTACAGAGGAAGATCAGTATGATAGAGAATTGAGGTTCGATAAAGAACAAAGATTTGAAAGAATTGTTTATGAGAAAGATAAATTTAAAGAAATTATAAATCAAAATCTATTTTGAACGAAGAATGGCTTCAAGGGCCGAAAGTGGTTGAACATGGGAAGTAGTTTTCGGCCGCAGATAGATTCATCGAATTGGTCTGAAGAAGCAGAATCAGAGAAACGAAAATCAAAGAAAATAAATATCCTTCAAGTCCATTGTATAACTGATCCGAAAGCAAGAACTTTTAAAAATACCTATAAAGACATTCAAAAAATGTTTCATTTAATGAAAAACCAAGAAGTTCAGAACTTCTTCAGTGAAAATAGAATCCAGTGGAAATACATAGTTGAGAGAGCAGGATGGTGGGGTGGTTTCTGGGAGAGGCTAGTCCGATCCACAAAGACTTGCCTCAAAAAGATCCTCTGGATGGCTTGCTTACAATATGAAGAGCTCGAAACGGCTCTAACTGAAGTGGAGGCCACCATCAACACTGGACCGTTGACCTTTGTTTATAATGAAACAAATGATTCAAGATCATTGTATCCAGGACATTTTCTAATTGGGAAAAGAATAACTGCAATGCCACCTAAAAAGATATTTGACGTTTCTTCTACCAAGTCAAACTTGAAAAAGATGCCGATACAGATCAAGCTTGTTAGATAAATTTTGGCAGAAATGGAGACTACAATATATCTATTGGACTTGAGATCTGCTCATCGATATCCTAGGAATAACTCTTCTCCACAGATCATCAAAGACACTTTTGTTATGATATGTGGCGGCAAAATATTAAGAATGATGTGGGAATGTGGCCTAGTGAGTGGTAGAAACTCATGCCGGACGTGACGGCAACATCCGAGCCTGCACTGCGACAATGTCCACTGGAACATTGCTGAAGACCGCGGTACAACATCTGTACCCTCTGGAACTCAACTCACAACTGTCAGAAGTTGTAAGACGATCTTGTCTGTAGGGGCCGGAGGATGTGGAAGAATCCCACGATGAAACAGCAGACACTCCGGCTGCGCACTGCCGTAGTATGTGGCACCTGCAACATTGTGCCTTTTATGCGCTTTGCCTGCCTCAGTAGTTCTCAGAGTTTCGTTAGAATGTAAACAGAATTCTGTTCTATATGTATACATATATAGTAATATTGTTTTTTTTGTAGTTAAACCAAGAAAGATTTTGTTAATAATAAAGACCGATATTTTAATGATTAAAAAAAAAGGTATATTTTGAGACTTCCACTTCAAGGCCTGTGCAGGAGAACCCCCACCTTTGCATGAATCAAGTAACAGCTTATGCTTACTTACCTAGATTTATTTTTTAAAGACTTAATAGATAAAATTCTATACGCATTGTAGTTCCAACTTTCTGAAATTCCCTCGTAATAGCATTGTTTTCATCGATCTATTTCTTATAACAAATCAACGAGACGTTTTCTGACATCTTTTTGCTCAGTCAAAGTGTCTCAAATGGTTAATGAAACTTGTGACAGACTTCTTTCGGTAGCTGACTTTTTTTTTATTTGCCTATTCCTTTTTGCAGGACGGCGTTCCCCCTGTGGATCTTGTCGAACATACTGTTCTTCATGGTGATCCGCTACGGGGCGTACTATCTGTCCATGACGGGGGGCTGCCTCCTCCTGACCAACATACTCTTCGCCTCTATCCGCAACTCCGTGCCCGTGGACATACGCTTCCAGTCCAAGCCGCTCACGCTGCATTATGCGTGGTGCTTCTGGCTGGTTCTCTTCACAGGTAAGCGAGTAGTTAATCCCTCCCTAGATAACTAACTGCAAGCGTCCTCTGGAGCTCCTATTATAATAACACTTATATAACGGCCTTACTCACCAAACATTTGGCGCACGTGCTAGCACGTCAGCGCGGGCTCAAGCACTAGGATTAGCACCAGATCTAGCATGCGAAATCTAATTCGAAGGATTAACATCCAAAATAGTGCTGACACATACTCAGTGAAATTCAGCCATGGGCTCAGCAAAGCTACTACTCGCTTTGGACTTAAGCATGGCGAATAGCGGCTCTGAAGATCTTAAAGGTTTGGCAAACCTCGAAAGACTTAATTGCATCACTAACAATACATGTTCGATATGTTTGCAGACAAACAATAACGATATAACACTTTAGAGAACATTCCGATTTTAACTTTGCTAATTTCAGAATAGCATTCTCTGGAAATATAGTCTAAAAAGATGTTTAGAGTGTAAAATTTAATTTTGATCGATGTTTTTAATGGAATATAAAATATCAACCAACGGCAAGAATTAACTGTCCATGAGCTTGGATCTCTTTAGTGTTGCCAAAGGAAAAAATCTAATTAATCTGAACAATCATAGATAAGCCTACAAAAAGACGGTGTCATTTTATGGATTAACTAACCCAAATGCCAATTTTTTGGAGAATACCTTTTACGGTTAATCCGCACGCTAACCGTGTAACTCGTGCTACCTGATTCTCGAGCTGACACCTAGTTGGTGAAAAAGGCCCATAAAATATTATCATATTCACGAAGGATCCATCTGTTCTCTTTCAGGACTCTTGTGTGAAGTTTTAGCAGCCATTATAATTTTCATGGATTTGCGGTTTCCGGAAGAAATAGCCATGTTTTTCGGCACGGATATTCTACAGGATTACGAGGATTATTATGCCGGTAAGTTTACATACAATATTACTTTGTGAACAATCTGAGAATTTTTGGGGACCAAGTTTTTTTTTTTTTTAATGAAATGTTCCATTTTTTCCCCCCATTTGCAGATCCAGCAGAATTAGGACTTATACCCCCAGAAGTCGTGGCTGGAACATCCACCGAATATGGCTCCATCCAGATTGAGAAAAGGCCTTCTCAGGTTTGCTAAACGGAGAGCTCGTTTTTCATCCATTCTACAGCAATATGTGGGGGGGGGGCATCCGATTGTCGGCTCGGCAACGACTGAACTCGGGACACCCTAAATGTTTTGAGGATCTTTCAGTTGAATTTGAAGAATACGTGTTTTAATGGCTCTTCGCAAGTCTTCGAATGCTTTACAGCAGGGTTTCTTAACCTGCAGTCCTTTTTCAATTACCCTTCGTGAAAAAGGGCAAAATTTAACAAACTAGTTATGTACACTCATGTCCATAAATTAAGGATAATGAAGTTCAGGCAAAGAAAGAGAAAGAAGCAAAACAAATTTGACTTATTTGTAACGTCTATTTATTAAACAAAAAGTAAAGAGCAAAAAAGATGCTATATGTTTGACATAATTAATAAAAATTGCAAGTTTTACTCCCTTGACCAAATTTCAAAAAAGAACCTATTTACAAAAAACAGTATAACATGGTTAGTAGGATGGTTAATACGGAGTATGTCTCCCGGACGATGCAATACAGGCCTGACAACGCCTAGGCATGCTGAGTATCAAATGATCAATCTGATCTTGGGGAATATTACACCACTCATCAAGCAATGCACTCCGAAGTTCCGGTAGACAGGTGGGAGGGGGTTGACGGGCTGCAATTCGTCGGCCAAGCATATCCCACACATGCTCTATTGGATTCAAGTCCGGTGAGTATGCTGGCCAATGCATACGGGTGATATCCTCCGATTGAAGGCATTCGTCTACAATGTTTGCACGGTGAGGACGGGCGTTGTCATCCATAAACACAAATTCAGCACCCATGGCGCCCCGAAACAAACGTACATGTTGTTCCAGAATGACATCCCGATAGATGTGGCCTGTCATCGTTACACTCTGAACATGCAGGTCAGTTCTGGAACCAAGAATAATTCCTCCCCAAACGAGCCATCCTGCACCACCGTAACGGTGTCTTTCAATGGTGTTCTCTTGGTGGTAACGGGTACCTGGCGCTCTCCAGATGAATGTCCGGCTAGAATCAGACTCCAAACTAAACCTGGACTCGTCGGAAAACATCACACAAGACCACTGTTGCGGTGTCCACAATGCATGCTCTCTACTCCAGGTTAATCGCAGGCGACAGTGAGTTGCGGTAAGTGGAACATATCTGACAGGCCTACGAGCATATAGACCAATGTGCCCTAAGCGTCTGTACACGGTCTGCCTTGAAACTGTCGTACCGGTAGCTGAAGAGAGCTGACGAGACAGGTCTGATGCTGTACTCCGTCTGTTTCTTTTGGCAGTAACTGCCAAATAGCGGTCCTCATTCGGCGTTGTAACTCGGGGGCGACCTGTGCTGTAACGTCTACTCACATTACCATCATCTTGGAATCGTTGCCAAAGCCTGGAGATGACACTCTGGGCGATTCCAAGTTCCTCGGATACTTCCAGCTGGGTACGTCCACATTCCAGTCGTCCGATAATTCTGCCACGTAAAACATCATCCAAATGCCTCCTTTGTGCCATAACTATGCGGTTTTTGCACTGAAAGGCTTTCACAGCGCTTGTGAACAATTTTACTTCTTTGCCACCATTCCATATATACCCCTCTCTTACACTCTCGTCATTGTGACGTACCATCCGCGCCATCTGGTGGTTTCCTGTAATTTGCATATTCTTCTTCAAGATGTGTGTGATCATTCCACAGGTGAAATTTTTATTTTAGAGATCAATTTCTGTGTGATTCTGAATTATCCTTAATTTATGGACATGAGTGTATTATCACAAGTACAGTTTAGTTGAAAATCTTATATTTTTTGAAGTATCGTCTCGCTCAGTAGTTCCCAACAGAAGTGAAATTTATTTAACTAACTAGCTGCTTTACCGTTCTTTGCACGGTAGGAAAGGAATATTATCGCATTAAAATATTATCGTACCAAAATTTAAAAAAAAAAAAAAAAAAAAAAAAAAAAAAAAATTTCAGGTAGTCTCTTTTATTGAAACTATCGCGGGATATATTAACGCAACGTAGGATTATAGTTTAGTTATTTGTAAGACGACCGTTGAAAAATGAATAGAACTCTTTTAATTTCACTAAGTATTTATTAACATGCTTATACTGTCTGTTACTTATATTAATATTACCTATCTTCGTTTCTCTCTCTTTAATGTTCATCATTTTAAAGAAACAGCTTAGATATTTCAAACCAATGGTTGCTTTTGTACTCTTTGCAATTTATGTATTAGCACAAACGACAAACAGTTTTTATAATGGTAGCTATTAAAACATCTCTCCATTTATTTCTGAGCATAATTCTTGTCAGATTGGCGTAGCACTGCGAAATATTTTGTCTCGCCGTGGAGGAAAATATCCAAGCTGTTTCCAATATAAATATTTAAATCCTCCATGGCTCTGTCTGATGAAAAAAATCAAACTGTGTAATCTCGAGGAGCTATTTAGAATAGCTCAAATTGCGAATAGGACGGGTTAAACGGTGCTGCAGAGTTTAATAATTTCACGCAATTTTTAATTTATGTCGTCACTTTTTGACCCGAGTCGTCTGATTATTTCGCTCAGTAGTTTTCAAACGAAATAATATTGAAATTTACGACATTGAAAAATTCTCACTTGCAACAGAGCTTTATCTTACATATATATACCGCCAAAAGTCGTCAAAACGTGGGGACATTTTCTTCTCTTTTTGGGAATATATACGACGGCCGCCATTAAACCGACAGCAAATATTATGTATTATGTTAATGAGTATTTTCCACCTTGTGACGACTTTTATATTTCCCATAATTAAAAAAAAATGCGAGTTTCCTTTCGTTATTATAGCTATTGAAAAATCATAGTGTTCAAAAATTGCCAAGGATAGCTGCTCATGCATTAAACAAATACTTTGGAATTTTTATGATAGTAAATTATTAAGTCAAAGCCTTTTAACCTAATTAGACTTCTAACTCCTTTTTAAACTCATGACGTCAAATTGGCGTCATGCTCACTTGCGATATTTAACATGAATTAGTGAAGTAAAACTCACGTTATTTTACTTTTCTACAGCATATGATAATCTAAGAGTTTATTATTTCGCTCGTGGTGTAATATTTTGTCAAAAGTTGGTGACCTAATTAGGATTTCTAATGCAGTTTTAAGCTGGTCACATCAAAATGACGTCATTTCATGTATGATATGCCACTTTATTGACAGTTATGTCAATCGCTAGCTGCCAGCATATAGATGGTATGTCACATGATTATTTTTTTACACAACATAAAAATTTCTAATGCATTTTTAAACTCGTGACATCAAAATGACGTCGTTTCATTTATGATATACCATTTTGTTTACAATTATGTATATCGCCAGCATATGATGGCATATCAAATGATCACTATTTTAGGCAAGCGGAAACTGGGAAAGCTTTCTGAAGGTGAAAATTATCAAAAATTCAAAAATCGTGGAACAATTAAGTTTTCAGAATTTTAAAGTTGATTACGGATTATTCTATATTGTTTGACGTGTATGTGCAAAATTTCAAGCCGATCGGTCGAACGGTGTGGAAAGAGTTCCCGGACAAACAAACTTTCACATTTATATAATAGATTACAATTAATAATTAGAACACTAATTAAATAATTATTCAGTAGGACATAATTGTCTGTGCCCCTCCCAAAACAAAATCTTGGCTACGCCAGTGCTGCCACAGCAGTGGCGGATTAATGCAAGTTTGTCAGAGGGGGCGGTTAGTTTGTCGGTGGGGGCGGTTAGTTAGACGATTGACATATACGTCCATTTTATGGAAGTAAAATAGGATCTTTTACATTAATTTCTTTTGTCTCGGGAGGGGCTGTCGCCCCCTCCCTTTAACCCGCCGCGCTGTTGTGCCACAGTTGCAATGATGCGTCGTCAGCGATATCCTCTTCTGTGCCAAGCGTTGCTTGCAGGCTTAGGACTTAGAATGCCCTGTTGTGGTCCGCAGCAAGATCATTCAAAGATCCATCTGGGAAGAAACGGTGTAACACAATAACTGTTGCCCTTAAAGTCTAACCTATGAAGGCTGTTTTTTCTACCCCGATAAAATAAATAAATAAAGTTGCAATTGCTACATACACTATTTTCTCTGAACATTCATTCATTAACCTAGATATGTATTAGTTTTGTTTGAAATAGATAAACTCTAAAATACATTTTAAGCAATGGCTGCCCACAGACCTTAATTAGGAGTAAAACTGGCTTGTACTCAAAAATCGCTGAAAATTTTTGCTGGCTGGACAAGGAAAGGGGAATTGAATGAACAATACGCAAAATTTATCTAGAACAACATAAATTGGTCTACACCAAGTCATAATGCTTATTATCCCCTTACCGGATTTGCCCGAGCTCAGCTCGGGTAGGTAAAACGTCCCATTCTGGATTATCCCCAGTGTAGCTCGGGCAGTAGGAATTTTTTTTTTATTTTTCACGTAATCTTTCCTGAATTACTTCGTTTTGCTTTCAAACACTTTTGTTTACTTTTCTGCCCACAAGAAGGTACAACTATATACGATTTAGGAAATCTTATATGAGAATAGTGTTATTATGTTTTTAAAATGTATCTATATCAAAATATGCATTAAAAAATTGACATTTTTCGACCCTGCAACTCAAAAAAAAAAAAAAAAAAAAATTAAAGGGCAAGGCGGTTAAGGTCTTAAAGGTGTACACAAGAACATAAACTTCACCAACAATGCCCCGTAAAGCAAAAAATGAAACTTCATAAAGTTACACCCAGCTTATATTAATTAAAAAAAAAAAAAAAAAAAAAAAAAAAAAAAATTGACAAAAGTGTTAAATTTTTAGCTCCAGCGGATATTTTTTTTATAAATAATCCGGAGAACCCCGCCGGAAATATCAAATTCTGTTTATCATATTAAAACTATTTTGCTAGTATGAAAGAACTAAGTCATGTTACAGACACTAGAAATGAGCTCTGACGCTTTTTTATTTTTTTTTATGTCCGATCCCGCGGACTTCTAATCAGAGCCCGAGCGATACTATATAAGTCGTTGTCCGAGCTCGAACTTTCAGCGAATTCACAGACAGAAGTCAATTATTTCATTGATAGAATATCAAATTTTGCTGCTTTGTGCAAATTAACCCTCTTTTGCCCATGGTATCAAATGTGCTATCACCCTTTAAACGCTTCTTAACAGAAAAAATGTTTCGAAATGTAATTTTTCGCCAGTCATAAGTCACAAAATCCTTAATTAATAGTATTTACCATTAAACCATTAATTAATAACAATCACAAACCATTAATTAATAATAGTAGTAGTTTGAGTCCACAGATGCCAGCATTAATGGATAAAAAATATTAAAATATTTTAGAAGCAACTTGCTTATACTCTTTTGTTCTGCAGTCAAGTTTTTCTACTATTTTAATAATATTTAATATGAAGAAAGTTTAATAATTCCCATTTATATGTAAGAAAATATATGCTTTTTAAGTAAATACAAATTTTTAAAAAAAGTTTCAATGTTTAGAAGAGTTTTTATTATAGTGCTACCATTCAAAAAACGTATTAAAAAAAAACTTTTTTCACATTTTTTAATTATTTTTACGTTACCTAACTTCACCATTTCAGAAAAAAATATTTTTTTACTTGGGAATTTCTCATAGTAGGAATAAAAGATTAACCCTTTAACGCGCAGTGTTCCCGCTTTGGGAACATCAAACTCTGACGTTTTGACTGTTGCCAGTCACGAAGAATAGATTTGATTTCTATAAAAATAGTTGCGGGTGACATAGCTCCACAAGAATCCTTTACTTTTTAGCACGTCATTTCCCGAAAAAAAGATTGTCACGATTATTTTTAACAACACTGGCATCTGCTGAAAAATGGAAGAATGCGAGAACAGCTGGATAGATTGCCCAATGCTGAAAAAAAGGCAGCCATTGCCATCGCTCGACTTAACTACCAGCAAGATGGCGGACGATCGAAACGTTCATCGCGTGCCACAGATCTAGAGACCCTTTATTGACGACTGCTGGCTATGCGCCGCGATGAACGTTTCGATCGTCCGCCATCTTGCTGGTAGTTAAGTCGAGCGATGGCAACGGCTGCCCTTTTTTCAGCATTGGGAAAGGGTTAAAGACAAATGTAGTAACAAACGCCTAGTGCATTTGCTAATTCTTTATTCTCCCTGAGAAGGAACCGTGCAAACAGCATAGGGACATGAAGCATAGAATCTTCGTGATACTCGTATGTCCTGTCCTATCACCATCTGCTGGTGAAACGAACCAATAATAAAATGCTGAAAAATCTCTCTGCGTGTTTAGTACACTTCAAGGTCTGGCAATTCACGATTCAAGACGGGAAAATACCGCCAAGAATCGAAATGTTGCGGGGAAACAAACTCGCTTAATGCGAATAAATGAACAAACAAAACGTTTCCTGTTAATACGAGCAAAGAGGCAATGCACTGTTCCGCGATATTGATATAGTTCGCGATTGATGATAGTTCATTAAAATTATTGTTTTCCTCTTTCTTTTTTTAAGGCTGGAAGGTTTATATTGAAAAACACCTGGAAACGCCGAGTTTACTGTCAAATAAAATAATACCAAGTTATTTAAGAATCGTAACGTAATAGCATTATAAAATATGAACGTACTTTTTTATAGGTACTAAAGCCCTTTCTTCATCAGCTGCAAAACAACTACCGATCCTCCCCCCCCCTCTCTCTCTCTTAAAAAAAAAAAAAAAAAAAAAAAAAAAAAAAAAAAAAGGAGTAAAAGACCATACTTTTAGTTACTCGTGACTGTCGTTGTAGGTGAAGCAGTCATACATCTGGTACCACGTAGGGCGGTCCCCTTTCAAAATATAAATAAATAAACTAATATATAATAAATAAACTTAAAATTTGAATTCAAGATGGAACACGGGGTAATTATGTCGAATATCGAAATCAAAAATTTATTTAGAGTTGAAAAAAAAAAAAGTCAGATAATTTTAGGTGCTTCACCTGATGAGCCGCCACTGGTATTTTTGTAATGGGGAGCTGCTAATTAGTATTTGTGAGCTCAAAAAATCTGCTACTGTAGATCTAGCTATTTATTTCCTAAAAGGCTGCGATTGCTGATACGTTAGAATACTTTAAAGGACATTTTTTCTTAAAATCTGAAAGGAATTTTTGAACGAGCCGTGAATAGCAGTCTTGCTGGAACTGAAAATCGTATTGTGTTGCAGAAATCGGGAATTCTAGTGTAGTTCGAAAACAATTAGAGGAGCCTTGTCATAAATGATTCAATACTCAGATAATTAAAGCAACAAACAATGCACACGTTACTGATTTGAAATTGTAAAATGTTTGATAAAAGTCTATTGTAGTTTGAAAGTGGTGCATGCCTTAGGGGAAGGGGGGGGGGAACATCCTTTGAAAATCTCAGGCAAGATGAATGCCCAACTATCTCGTCTTCTTTAGATATGGACCTGGGACGCTATAAGCTTTATACATTGTTCCCCTTTTCTTATTTAATCTTTCGTATAGTGTATTAAAAAAATAAGAAAGTATTTCAGTCATTCCAATGAGAAAAAAGCAAGATATCTTTAGAAAAATCACTGAAAGATTCCTTTCTGTTTTGTTATTGGAAAGAGACATCCCAATTTAGGAACTCACTATATAAACCACTGATCAATATAATTGAATGCATTCTCTTCAAAGCTATACAATGTAATGTTCTATGTTTCAGGAGGTCTACACGCTGCGTAAAAGAACGATGTCCACTCGTTTTCAGCGTGCATCTGCAAGGCGGCCAGTACCAGCGCCCAGAGAAAGACGTGTTGTCAAAGGCCAAACAATGAGGGCTTCAGAATTGCCAGTTTACGAGAATCTGAATTTGACAAAGTAAGTATTGTTCTTGGTAAAATGCAAGTCAATCTGATGGGTTTTCAGCTACAAGTAACAAGAAAAATAAATCATGCCGAAAGCATCAGTTAGAAAATATTGTAGTACCTTGAGATTGCAAGTTTAATTTGTTCTCAACAAAGCTGATTATTCAAAATACCCATATCATTAATCAGTTTCACCCATTGAAATTAACTGAAATGCGATTAAAATAAATAAAAACTTTGTGAAAAAAAGCACACATAAAATGTTACTTATAAGATGTATTACATAAGTAACATTTTATGTGGCTTTTTTTCACAAACTTTTTATTTATTTTATCACTTAGCACCAGCATTTTGAGTGTTTCTTCGTGAAATGCGATTAATCTTTACCAGGTAAGAATACGTATTTCCGATCGCATAGTTCATGATACCAAGGTGTATTTGTTTTTGGAAACAAAGTTTCAGAGGGGGGAAAATGACGTAACTTACTTTGGGAACGTCTCTCATAGTTAACCTATTTGCTCCTGTTGTTGCTCCCTAGATCAAGGCTCAAAATAAGCTGTGACAACCACAGCAAACGTTGTAAGATAAGACCAAATAGCTGTGGTTAACAGTTCTTTGAAATACTAGCAGCTAAAAGTGTCAAAACTTCAATTCTTAAGTGTTTGAGATGTATTTTAAAGTTACATATGATATTGCAGAAGACTTACAAGAAAAGAGTATCATATTTTTTGCTGCTGTTCTCATTACATTATTGATTCAATTTTTTAAAAGTTAAACGAAAAAACTGTAAACACAATTTACTGTTATTATGATAATTTAAGATTTTGCCATAAGCTGAATGTTTTTTGCTGCCATTTTATAAAAGTTCATAGCATGCTTTGCTGCCAGCTTTAAAATTTTATTTTGAGCCCTGGCATGGACACAGCAGCTTTCTCTCATTGGGCCTCCTTGGCACATGTCTCTGAATACTGATACTGTGACTCAGCATTTGCATGCACAGATGACTGCCATCACTGAAGGGAATGCAATCCCGATCCCGCACAAATGTCTGAGGGACTAGTCCCACGGGATTAGGACTGTAATCCCGCAGTACTGAAACAGCTAAATAAATTATTTTTATTACAATTTCACACCACCTCCTCAATCATCAACTGACTAAAAAATTTTGCATATTTATGTATCTTATCCAGCAATACATGAATCAATAATTACAAATTTTAATTATCTTCCAACAAAAGTCAGAAACAAACACTGTAATCTAAGTTTTTCGCTAACTTCCTAATCTCCAAATGAACTGAAATATTATACACTAATTTCTCTCCTCGCGAACAATCACGAACCAATTATAAAAAGCTTTCATTGTAGATTTTAATTTTTTTAAATCCATTCTTTTAATTATTGTATTAAAATAAATTAAGACTAGGAAACAATTTATTGGACTTGTTTGATTTTTACGTTATTTTTTTCAGCAACTAAGAAAATAACGATAAGCATGTTATAATGTACCTATAAATTTTATATTCCTGTAAATTATTTTCTTAACATAAAGTTAATCTTCGTATCAAAATCTATTTCCTTTTCTTATTTCCCTCTGTAATCAGTTGTTAAATTAATTCTAAGCTTGAGGGAAGTACTCATCTAAAGTTTGTCAAGCAGTGTGCCCTTGGGATCCAGCGTTACAACCGAATCAATAAATCTTGATCCCAAGTCCTAAGAAACCAATAACAGTGGGGAATTGCATTTTCAAACCATCAGCACCCTAGAAAAGGGTGATGAAAACGAAGCAAAGGCGATGAAGAATAAGAACCAGTGATTATGGGCGTCCATATCTAATGGCAGGGAGGGGGGGTCATAGTCAGGGTCGTATCCAGAAAAAACATATTGGAGGGGGTCCAAGCAGTAAAAAGGCAGAATTTTTCACTTTTACTTTTTAGTAACAAAAATGAAAATTTTGGAGGGAGGGGAGACGTCCTTGGCCAAAATCCCCTCCTCCTTCCAGCTCACATATCATTATGATTTACCTACTGGTATAACACAGAAGTGCATCAACACTAAATATTGTATCTTTCTGAGGTAGGACCCTTACTTGTCCTCGCACCCCCACAAGCAATCATATGGGTACCCATGCCAGTGATGTCTTTAAAAAGTGAACTTCAGTTAACCATGCAAAAATCTTTGGCTCCCTCAGGGTTTCATACAACTAGGGAAAAAAAGCCTTTTTGTCAAGTGCTTTTGTATTTTCAATCAAAATTAGATCAAAACTAGGAAGACGACTGACCTTTACGTTATCTTTTTTACATTCTTCTTTTTTAGCAACTAAGAATTAACTTAGCATATTATTGTGATACCATGACTATAATTTTCATATTTCTGTAAGTTATTGTGTTAATTAACACACACACACACACAAATAAGATTAATTATTATTGTAAAAGTTTAACTTCATAGTGCTTAAAATCTTACTTCCAACTACTTTTCTCTGTTGAAATGAATTCTTAGCTAAATGAAATGTCAATCCCAAGGGACCAATAAATTACAAGCCTGAAATACCCCTAAACGAAAAACAGTGCAGGATTGCATTCCCTACATCACTGTCTTAGCAACAATAGATTAAAGCTTTATGTATTGGAATTCTTTAGGGTGCATTTGAAAAAGAATAATTCATTCTATATATAACTGTTATTTTCATTACAGGTACATGGAATAAAGTCCACATTAATAACAAACAGATTGTCTATCAAATTTAAGATTTCTCATATTTTGGCCTTTGTTAGAGACTCTTTAGTCTTTTGTGAGCATTCCTTGACCTACAGTGATGGAAATTTTAGCTTACTTTTCAGAATGTCCACCTTCACTTTCAGGAGCCCCCCCCCCCCCCCAAAAAAAAAGCATTAGTAAACTCACAGACATAAAAAGGTTGCCAAAATAGCATTCTTTTTCTTAACTGTAGTAGCCAAAGTAGCAGCACGTTCTCCAAAAGTTTTAATATGCTACTGACATTGTAGCTCAAAAAATGCTCAAGATAAAATAACTAAAGAATAAAATTAAACAACCAACTATTTTTTAAAATATCTTATTTCCATTTTCTAGTTTTCTCACATACTTACCATTTTTAATTGAATGCAGGATTGTATCATGATCAACCAATCACTGAATAGTTTCCTAGGATATCTATTACGTGAAAACAGACAGACAAAGGACAGACACTTGGAACTTATGTCCTGGGCACTATATGCAGATAGAAGCCGAAAATTGAGTGCACAATTGGGCACAAATTTGTAAAATGCCCCGGGCACGAAAAAGGTTATAGT
Source organism: Cheiracanthium punctorium (assembly GCA_038373885.1). Classification (NCBI taxonomy): domain Eukaryota; kingdom Metazoa; phylum Arthropoda; class Arachnida; order Araneae; family Cheiracanthiidae; genus Cheiracanthium; species Cheiracanthium punctorium. The sequence continues at coordinate 849,558 of JAWZYV010016822.1, read as the reverse complement.
CAGGGTTCTAGGACTGATTCCGAGAAGCTTTCCAGCTTAACCCTTTGAGGCGCAACCCTTTCCCAATGCTGAAAAAAGGGCAGCCGTTGCCATCGCTCGACTTAACTACCAGCAAGATGGCACGCGATGAACGATTCGATCTTCCGCCATCTTGCTGGTAGTTAAGTCGAGCGATGGCAACGGCTGCCCATTTTTCAGCATTGGGCAATCTATCCAGCTGGTCTCGCATTCTTCCATTTTTCAGCAGATGTCAGTGCTGTTAAAAAGAATCGTGACCATTTTTTGACGGGAAATGACGTGCTAAAAAGTAAAGAATTCTCATGGAACTATGTCACCCGCAACTATTTTTATAGAAATCCAATCTATTCTTCGTGACTGACAACAGTCAGAACGTCAGAGTTGGGTGTTCCCAGAGCGGGATCACTGCGCGTTAAAGGGTTAAGGATTCTTCAAGGAATCAGTCTAATAGCACATAAAACTTGGAAAAGAAAGAGAAATAACAAAGAACAAAACTTGTCTTTTTCCAGTCACCAAATTAGTTGCCTGAAGTAAAGGAAAACTCACTGAATATTAGAAAATAGTATGAAAATGACAGTTTTTAAACCAAAAATGTATCCCGAGTTGCCTAATCTTTATTTTAGTAGCAAGTCTCCTTTTTAGTTGCCGGTGGACACTTTGTTACTTGCATAGTAAAATACAAATATAGGCTAGCAAGCAAGATCAAATTCATAGTTTTGGCAAATTCCGTGACCTAAAGCCCCTATTATGATTTTTTTTCTTGACTTTTGTGATTTTTTCCCCATTTCCTAACTTTTCAGTGACTTTCTTAACATGGTAGGCAGCCTGTTAAATTTCTTAGCAATCAGTGTATGTTTACAGCACAGACAAACAATCCGAAATTAAACACTTTTCAACTTAGTAGGAGTGTAAATAATGAACATTAAAATTAAAAAATTGCATACAGCAAGTATTATACAGGGTGACTGCTAATCCATGGTGCAAACTTGGGAGGGCTAGTACAGGACACTGTAACAATTACATTTTGTATAGGAATGTATGGTCAAAAGTGAAGCGTCGAAGCACAAACACAGGAGACAGAGGAAAAATGGGAGTTAGTAAATGTTTCCAATTCCCGGTAGATGGCCATTTGGCGTTGATTTGGGGAAGAAAGGCCATTCTCATTTTCGTTTTCCTCCATTCGCCATTAGAAGCCGCATGTGGTTTCAGCATGATGGGGTGTCAGCCAGCCCACTGCAGCCTAGATGTTCGTCAGTACTTGAATGTAACATGGTGGATCTATTTCTTGGCCACTCCAGTCTCCCGATTGGATGCCCCTCGATTTCTTTTTATGGGAACATTTGAAGAATGACGTTTATGCCACCCCAGTAGACTCCAATGAAGATCTTGTTGCTTGATTATCTATCACTGCCAAGCATGTATCAATGCAGATAGATGCAATTTTGAACACTTATTGTAAATTAATTTCCACATGTAAAAAAGATTATGAAAATCAAACACTTTCCCTATCATTTGTTCTTTCCTGTGTTTGTGCTTCAGTGCTTCACTTTTGACCATACATTCCTATACAAAATGTGATTGTTACAATGTCCTGTACCAGCCCTCAAAGTTTGTACCATGAATTAGCAGTCACCCAGTATGGCATACACGAGTCAAAAGTAGCTCTACATACATTTTAAAAGACACAGGGTCCTTTTTTTTCTGCTGTAAAAGCAGTTTAGTTACCTCAATTAGATGTTCTAAAAAGGGGGGGGGAATTTCAAAATACTCTTGAACAATTTTTAAAATAAGCAATATATGTCAGACTGAAAAAATTATCATGACATATATTGCTTATTTTAAAAATTGTTGATGGAAAAAATTACTATGTTTCTTACAAACTACACAATGCATTTTTTTTTTTTTTTTGAATCAATCCTATATGCCTCATGCAATGCCACTCCAGAAACAAGCACAATGCAAAATAGATCAATGTGCTATTTATCTGAAGCTATTGCAAATTACAGTCCATGCAAGTTTCCCCCAACCCTCTGCATGTTTTAAAACTCTTATAAGTTTATCATTTGTAAAAGTGGATAGAAATACTACATGCAAAAAGATGCTGAAAACTTAAATATCTGATATATGGAATTTTTTTTTTAATTTTATTGTTCAAAAGTTGCTTATTTTTTAAAGTAACAGCTTTAAGATTTAATTTTAAATGAAGCATAAATTTAGGTTTAATTACAATCTAAACAAATTTCAGGGATTCAGTTAACAGAACAGAATTACAGTATTAAACTACTTATCAAAGCTGAAAATATCCCCTTCCCCCCCCCCCCCCTTGAAAAGGACATGCAGGGTGTCCAGTGCTAACGGTGCCCAATCGCTAATTCCTAAACCGTTCGTCAGAGACACATAGTGCCAATTGTAAAAATGCTTTATAATCTATTATACCAGAAACAATCATAGTCAATAAATCAATTCCTATAAAAATTACGAAATTTAATTTTCATAACGGTCCCCCAGTCCTGCCACTTATAGTTAGAAAATTTTTCTTTGTACAATTCCATGCACAATAAAAAAAATTCGACCAAAATTCACCGAGTTACAGCTGCTTAAAGTTTCAGCACTTTTTGAGCAGCGAAATAGGGATTGTATACAAAATGAATCTGAGAAAAATTAATGTACATGGTTTTGAACCTTGTAATATTTATTAACAATTTCATTAATTATTTTATGAATGTAGATTGCAATAAAGAAGGTTAACGTTTAACTATGTGTATCCAATAAATTAACATAAAAATATAGCTTATACTGAAAATAGATTTTTTAAGATTTTTTTTTTAATGAACTGGTGTTAATTAACAAATACTCAAGGAAATATAACACTTTATCAAACATCAAATTAGAAAATGAAACATTTAGAATACAAATAATGCATTTTAGAAACTTAAAAGATTATTACAAATTTTGTTTGCATAATATTTTCTCAAAAGTAGCTTCCTTCAGCTGCAATACAAATATTCACCCATGTAGAAAACTCTTCTTGTACTTTGATTAGTGCGCTCTGTTGTGTTAAGATACAGCTAAGGGCTATCTGCCTAGGAATAGGAGGGGGGGGGGGTGTATTAGTTGAAGGAATTTTTAAGGGGTTCTAAGGCATTGACGGATTTACATGGAGCAAAATTTGATTTTTTAGCACGTGGAACATTAATTTTAGATGGCTAACCCTTAAAGGAATAAATTTCTCGCTCATGGTATTTGTGCGATACCATTACGTTGTATGAGAGATTTTTATATTTTTAATACTTTCCAAGGTAAGTGTTTGATTTCATTTGTCAGTCTGACCATTGGTCCGTCCGTATTGTAACTTCCGTAAATATGCATCGATTTCTATGAAATTTATATACATTATTTCTATGTACTGTACCATGTACCCTATTTAAATGGTGTATGTAGCTTTTATAGTCCTTCTACAGGACAGTTCAAAAGATTTCCAATACATTAAGCTTTATGGGAAGTCATTCTTGAAAGTGTATTTTACAGATTAAAAATTGGAAAAATGGAAAGATTAATGGAAAAACAGATTACTATTAAAAAATGGAAAAAAATTGATACATGTTATAAAGGATTGCAAGAAAAAGATCTCCTTCAAAAATAGTGTCTGTAATCATTAATAGTTCTTCAACAGGAGCACTCAAAATATTTCCAATACATTACAGTCAATGGCAGTTTAGAGACAGGCATCCATTTAAAGCACAATACAATCTGACTATGTAATATTAGCTAATGGTCCGATGAGGATCATATGCTTCCCTCAAAAGTTGTGCCAAAAATCGCCAATATTGGCGACTTTTGTGATAAATTGCTAAATAGGGTGAAAAAAAAAAAAAAAAATCCTTCAATAAATGAATGCAGCTTGGCGATGTTTTCATTATTTGACGGGAAATCAAAAAATATGTAATGTGGTAATATTAAGGTATGATTTTAAAGGAATTTTGAAAATATGTTATTTGCCCTCTAATTAACCGATTTAGAGTTTTATGTTGTGTTAAAGCAAAGTTACACAAGGACTGTCTGTTTAAGGCAGGGATGCGCGAACTTTTTCGGTCGCGGGCCAATTAATCGAAAAAAAAAAAAGTTTGGCTGGCCAAGATAAATTTTTCTAAAATTTCAAGAACAATATACAAGTATTACAATTTAAATATGTTACTGAGATGAATGAAATTGCGATTTCATTTTTAAAAGTTTCTTATACTGAGGTTCGAAGTGAGATGCACTGATTCTAAGGAACGAGGCTAAATGCTCTTCTGTCAGTCTACTTCTGAAAGATTTCTCTCTAAGGTTCATAGTTGAAAACATTTGTTCTCATATATAAGATGAAGCAAACATAGGACTCATTTTCTGGGCGTGAGATATTAAATTTGGGAAGCTTACCTTCGATAATGATTTGTAAAACTCTGGCATATTTAGAAACAACTGCTTGAGATCATTGTTAGATTGCAATTTAATTAATTTAAGCTGCAAATCTGACCTCACTGCTTCACAATTACGTTGAAAGGCATGGTAAAAATATCCAATTCTGTTGAATGGCACTGAAATCTTGAAATCTGCGTTCGAACTCAAAATGCACTTTTTTCAAGTCATCTTCATAATTCTTAATATGAATATATAATATATAAATATATATATTCTTTCAATTTTCGTCGGACCGTCTAATTAAAATTCCACCCGCGGGCCGGATAAAACCTTCCGGCGGGCCGGATTTGGCCTGCGGGCCGTAGTTTGCCCATCCCTGGTTTAAGGGATGTGTGAGTGCGTGCGCGTGAGAGAGAGAGAGCATTAGTGTGTTGGAATGTGTTTCATAATCAATGCATTTGGCATAATTATCTTTCATGTTTATAACAGTCCTTGATTTTCACAAGCCCATCATTTGCTGCGACGTCATAATTCAAGAATCATGATTTATGACTTTTTCCTGACTTTGTTACCCTCATGATGTATAAAAATTACTAAAGGTTCAATTATATTTTTAAAAAAAAATGATTAAACCACAATTTTTTCTATAAAAAAAAAATAAAAATAATAATAATAAGCTTTTTTTGGTAAGCATATTTCAGTTTATAATATGTTTCAAATTATATTTGCATTTTAATCTGTACAATGCATTTATTTGGTGAAAAAAAATAGGTTTGATGCAATCGGAGAGGAAGAAGAAGGAACAGAAAATATTCGTCTGAGAGATATGAAGAATTCAAAATTAACTGAAGAATAATGTCTAAGTTTATAAAATAAAGCAGTGACATTGAACTTTCAGAAAATGGTAATCTCAAAAATTGTCAGACCCATTACAGTCATGTTCACTTTTTTGTGCTTGTATGTTTCCTTGCATTTCTTATTTACATTTTTGTGTGTTAAAAGAATCTCATCTAAAACATGAAGAAAATTAAAGAGAACATACCCAATGTTCTCAAATTTTATTTATTCATTTTCCTATTTTAAATAAGGCGTAATATCAGCTTAAAGAAACATCAACATTTTGCCTGTTAGATTCACACAATCTGCATTAGTTTTTTGAAAAATGCAGGACTCAAAGAAATATAAGTCATTAATACTATATACCACAAGATTAATTTATTATTACTGTTACGCACAATACTTTATGTATGAAACTGACATAGGTAATTTGACTTGTACTTGAAAACTTTTTGGGAGTATGTACAAAATGTTTAATTGTACACATTCCTCTTTAAAAAAGTTTTGTTGATAAGTATATTACATTGCAAGTCTTTAAATACTGTTTAACTCATCCACGTAATGCAATCTATTTACACAATAATTATATATAATCAATAAAATACATCTAAAATGATTTTTTTTTAAATCTCATTCATTTGCATGTCTGTTACATGGAAAAGCACATCCCCTCCCCCCCTGATGTTAACAGGGATTGATAAAGGAATATTTTTCCAGGCCCCATTTTTGTGAAAATTACTTATTTTTGTGAATATTCAAGCTAATTTTTAATAAAAGTCACTATTTTTTGTTAAAATAATTGATAAAACAGATTAAGTAAGGTAAAATGCCAATGAAGGGCCATTTTAATTTATTGTATTTTTGTGGAGGGGCTGCAAAACGGACCAAATTTTCGTCTGTATCTACCCCTGGTTAAGTAACTTTTATTTCAAGTTACATAAAAAAAAATGTATGAAATTATATTATATACTATTTTGACTGCAGAACTTTGTGTTATATCATTTTTCATGTTAAACATATTTTACTGATTATATATATATATATAATGCATTCTTTTCTTCACAATAAGTTCATAGATTAAAAAACAAAAAACCTGCTACAAAATGCTTTAATATGATAAATTATGCCTGGAAAGTTAGAGGTTTCATTTAGCTTAAAAAACAAATTCTCAGAATCTATTTTTGAAATGCCTAGCTTTACACCCTTTCCCCACTCTCAAGAACATGACTTTTTCTTCCAAAGAACCATTGTAATTGGATGCAGATTTAAGGGACAGTTTACCATTTCAATTTTCTTTCCATAAAAAATGGTACGAATAATGAACCGAATGCATTTCAATGTTCAACTTAAATTCATAACATTTTGAAAAAATAAAACTTTTTAAACTACACATTTGAGTAAAAAAATTAAAAATTTATTTTTAAAAAAATCTCTACTAATTAAAAAATAAAGATTTTTGTCCATTTTTTAAAAAAGATTTTCAAATATATCTTACACAAGACTGTGCATGGATTTTTAGATGCATCTAATATTATGCTTAATATAATTTTTCTATTGATATGTATTAGTGTAAAACAATATTTAAAAAACAAAAAAAGGAAAAAAAAATGAAAGTTAATTCTATGTGCAGATTTATCAGATATATAATAAAGACCATGCACAAAAAATTTTAAATCTTTATCTCAAATACAAAATAAGCCATTCAAAGAGTTTGTTTGCCAATGAAATTACACTGAGTGTATTGACAAAATTTACACCACCTTGTTATACAATTGCATAGCTGCCAACTTTTCAAGAAAAAAATAAGGAACCCAGCATGTGCTCATGACATCAGAAATAAGGAACACAGTGCGTGGTCATGAAATGCATGATTAAATATACAATTAAAAATCTTACATTGACAAAATTAAGTTATCATGTAATGATAACTCATGAGATGATGTGCATAGATAATCATTAATTTATAAAAATAAAATGTACTTAACTCAATTTCTACAATAGACTTAAATGTTTAATGCAATAAGTACTTGAAAGAATAATAAGATAAATATCATTCAATTAAATTTATTGATTTGTTTACAAGGATAAATGCTTTACCAAAAGCTAAATATGTTACACGATTTTCCTTTATTCTTTTAATTTCTTGCACAGAAGCTGAAAAATGGAACATTTTGGCTTAAGAAAGTATTTACGGAACAAAGTTCAAAACACGGAACGAATCCGTATAAAACGGAACACTTGGCAGCTATGCAATTGGTGTATGATTAAAAATGAGGAGTCAAAATATTCACAATTTAACAGACTTTCATTTAATAACTAAAAACGAAAATTGATTTTTGACCAAATTTGTGGGTAAACTGTCCGAATTAAAGATATGTAAAATAGACCCAAATAATTACACATGTCTGAAATAAGAGACTAAGTACTCTTTAAAGTACTAAAATATATTAATGAAAAAAAATGTTTATATTTTGTTCGAAGTGTTTTAACAAAAATATAATTTTATTGACGTTGAATTATTTGAACATTTAATGTTATATTTGTCATCACAAAATAACCTTCCCCCTCAAAAGAAAAAAATTAAATTCTAAATTGCCTATGACAAAAAGTGTTCATTAGTTTCTTAAGGATTAGGAAGAGGAGACCTAATTATAAAAGATTAAACATTTGTCATGAAAATAATAACCAGACATCTACAAACAAGGTTGGATAAAAGTCACGCTAAATGGCATGCATGATTAGTCAAAACAGCCCAGATGATCAACAGCTCTTGTGGCAAGTTTAGCTGCAATTATCTAAAACTTTATTACTTGAGTGCTTCCTTCAATCTCAAATGGATTTTAAGGTTACAAATGAAATTGCAAAATGTTTACAAGAAAAGTAAAGCTTTTTTCTTTCTCATTGCTTTACTAATTCAAGTTTTTGTAAAGATATGTGAAAAAAACTGATTCACCATTATAACGAAAATTTGTTTTGCCTGTGAGCAGAATAGCTTTTGCTGCCAGCTTCAAAATCTTATTTCAAGCCCTGCTACATATTGTACGATTTCTTTTTCACCTTTCTTTTGAAGGGGGGGGGGGGTATGGTTATTATAATTTAGCGATTTCCAACCTTGTTTTCCTTGCAAATCCCTTCTAAAATCTGAAAGAAATTGACAAACTAAGCCTCTTTTCTGTTATTTTGTATAATATCGGAAATAAATTACTAATTGAAATCCAATGCTACAATTTGTATTTCAAAAAATTTGCATGTTATTTAATGGTTAGAATATTTTTTAAACTAAATACATGATTACTTAAAAAATATCAAACTTGTGTAAGGTACAGTAAAACTTTTCTTAAGCGCAGGGTTGCCACTCAATTGCTTAACACGATTCCTTGACTTTCTACCAGGTTCTCCAGATCATTTTCAGTAAAATTCCAGACTACACTGTATAATTTCCATACAATATACAACTGCTGTACAAATATAGATTTTGTCAATCCATAGCAGATCTAAGTCAAAACATATTTGAAGCATTCCAGACTGATCACAAAGAGAATTGTTCATAAATGTGGATTTATGAAAATTTTCTAGGTCACTTTTTGAAACTTTCCAGGTTTAGAGCTAAAATTTGCAATAATCCCTGATTTTTTTTTTTTTTTTTTTTTACAAAATGAAATTCTATGACTTTTCCAGGTTTTCTCTATTTTTCTTGACCAGTGCCATTTTTCTACTAAAGCCAAATGTTTATCAAATAAAGATGTATATTGAATCAGTCATTGGAAATTATTTCTCTTAACTTAATAGAAAGTCTACTTAAAATTGGTTTCATTGTAATATCTTTGAACCTTTGAAGTAATAAATTTTATAGTTTCAAATAAACATAATTTAAATGTTTTAAAAGTGAATATTCATTTACATATTTAGTTGTACAAAATGTTTAAGAATTTGATTTTTGGATTAGACAAAAACACCATTGTCAACTTTACAAAAATGGGCTCTTTTCACCACCTTTTGCATAAAAATTTGCAATATTTCTTCCCGTTATTTCTTTAATTTTATCACAAATATTAGTTTTGAGCTAAGTAATGGCTTTAGGCCTATTGATAAAGATACTATTTTAAGTAGAAGAGGGGAAGAAAAGAAGAGAAAATTGTGGAACGAGATTAAGCTAACACACAGATAACTAAGACACTGATTACCCATCTCAATAACAGGCAGTGGCGGCTCCTCCATTTGAACACATGAGCACGTGAACCCCCAAAGGAAAAACTAAAGAATAAACACATTAACAAATTAAATTGAAAACAAAGCACACTTCTATATTTATGTGATTTTAAAACGTGAGTTTTATTCTCTCCCCCCTCCCCCACTATTGTTAAATACGATTACTATAGCTAACGCACTGTAGTGTAGGTTACTACAGCATAGTCTAATCAATCGCACGTGCGAACGTATAATTTTTTCCTCTGAACCGCTCTCTGGTCTCAGAAGCCGAAACAGTTGCGGAGAAGTACAGCATTGATGAAATCATTCCGCTCGCACACTTCCATTGTGCACACAGAGCCAATTTTGCATTATCGCTTCCGGATTTTCCCTTGGTCTGTTACGTTTGGTTAGTTTATTAATTTTTATTTCATTTTCTTAATATTTCCTTTATTTCTATCATTTTTCACCACATTATTTTTTTACAAACTAGTGTAAATAATTAAGATGGGAGTTAAAGAAGTGTTTTGGAGCTAAAGCAATGGCATTTTTCAATATTATCATTTGAAAAAAAAAAAGAAATAAAATGAATCAAGACAGCGCCTTTGCTAAAACTTACCTTGGTAACAAAATGTAAGACCAAAGATGACTTGTTTTCTTTTAGTTGCGTGCATTGTTTTCCTTTAAATGCTGGAAATGCAAATCATTTTAATTTGTAAGGTGCAATGTATCTGCATATTTAATTTTCGAAATTTGTTTTGTGAACCTCCTTTTAAATAAGCCACGAGCCACCACTGATAACAGGGTGTCCGCCACTGTCAGGTCAGGAGGCAAAAATAGTGGCATTAGTGCCTCACCAACATGAAAAAGTAGCTCAAAAAGTATACTTTTTCTGTGTAGCGAAAATAGTAACATTTTTTTCTTTTTTAAATTTGGTTCAAAAATGTATTATTGGCATCATAGCATAAAAAAAAAGCACAAGATGAAATAATCTTTTTTTTTTTATAACTTGCTCCGAATATTTTCATGTTTTCTCTTACATATATACTCACACTTTTCATACATCATTCAATGATTAAATACAATTATAAATTTTCTAGTGACATTACTAACATGGGGAGGCTCAGACATTGGGATCACTGATTTTAATCAAATGTTGATTAGTTATAGAGGACCCATAGTAAAGTAAAATACCAAAGAATTAGCTGCCAACTCTTGCATATTTTCGAGAAAATTCCATTTAAATATTTGATGCATTGTTATATACCAGTTATATGACAATTTGTTTGCTGTACACCATGACGCCATGGTTTAATTCAACAGTAGGCCAAAAAGTTGCGTGTTCATATCCAACTCTGTCCACTATTTCTCCCACCTCCCTTAAAAATTGATGTCATTTATTAAGCAAACACTATTTCTATGAAATAAAATTGAAAGTGACACAGATGAGAAGCATTATTTATGAATCACATTTCAAAAAATATTTCGTTAGTTCTTTTATAGATGCTGTACTTGAAGCATACAATACTTACCATATTCATAATATGAGAAACACAAATTGTTTGGACATCTACTACAACATGCGAAAGAAATATTTCTGCATTCACATGGTCTTTTCATTTCTGTTTGAGGCAAACAAATTTCATTTACATTTAGAAATATCTGTCTTTCATCAGAAAGTTTTCTTTCACACAATGCCTATTTTAAGCATCAGAAAAAAATGGTGCTGATAGTAGAAAATACATAATTGAAAGAATTTTTACTGTATTTTCTCAGGTTACTTTTTCCTGTTTATTTTGCATAAGGTATGAGGAATTTTGTAACTTTTGATTAATTATTTTTATTTGCTGATGAAATTAAACATCACAGGGTTGATAAAATTGTGTACATTTGGATGACAAGATGAATTTTTTTCTATACTTTTAGGGGACAAGATGAATTACTTTTGTTGCAAAAATATTTTGTCTGAAACTGATGGATTCGTTTGACCTTACCATGAGTCTACAAAAAGCAAAAACTTCTCATATCCTACAAATGGCTTCAAAATGAAGAAAGTTTTGCCAAGGAAAAAAGCAAGAGATTAGTTGAAAGTTTCCCGGACTTTGAAATCCTATGTTGCATTGACATTGGAATATTCTTTCATTAAATTCTCTATTTGAGTGCCAAAAGCCCCTTATATTTTATTTTTTCTATTATTTTTTCCATTATTTACTAACAGCAAAGTTTGATGACTTCAAAATTAAATGAGTCTTGCATTTTACATTAAATGATAAATGCTTTAAACAGTTAAAAAGGTTTCACTTATACTGAATATTGAATCACTAATTGTAATTACATGCATGTAACAGGTTTTAGCTGAATGGGAAACTTAAAACAAAAGTTTCATTAGTCAAAATGAAGAAAGGAATCCTTTTTATCATCCTTTGCTTGTCCTAAAAGCATTAGAAAATTATCAAATATATACACCACAAACAACTTATATTTATAACTCCAGTTTTACAAAATAAACCACAATAATTTTCTTACATAATCATTTGAAACTGTTTTATGAATTTTTAAAGAAAAAAAAACAAAAACAGCAGATAGAGTTGGTTACGAACATGCAACCTTTCGGCCTGAATGCGAAACCACAACAACCATGCACGGCACACAAGTTGTCAAATAATTGGTATATAACTAAGGTGACCATACGTCCCGTTTTTAGGTGGCTTGTCCCGTTGTCCCCAAGCTGTGCTTGGGGACACCGTAATGTCCCGTTTTTAGAAAATGTCCCCTTCAATGTCCCGTTTTTAGGAAGAGAGCAACACACGGTAACGATTTCAGTAAAGGCCGCTAAAAATCTAAAATCATCCAAAGGCAGTGTCTGTAAAAAGAAAACTTGACCTCCCTCCCTCCCCTCTCGAGACGCAAAGAAAACGCCAGGGGGATGTATTGTTTTTGTGTTTGTTCTTTTAATGTTCTTTTTTGTCAACTATTTCAATTTATTTCATTTTTTAAAGTCATGTTCCTCTTTTGCTTATTTCTTCCCTCCCCCGATCTCCACTTCATTTTCCCTTTTCACTCTGATTTTTTTAAGAATTTTTTTCCTTCCGAATGACAACTTCCTTTTTTCCTGTGTGTCCTTTTGTTCACATTTCTCAGTTTTCTACCTTCCTTCCTGCCTTGTGTCGCATGGTGTTTTTGAAATCGAAGAAGGACCTACCCGTTGTACCACCCGAAACGTACGTTTTCCACTATTTTTTATAGTATATGTGTGATTTATCAAAGTTTTCTTTCATTTTATTTTGATATTAACATTAACACACTTTTTGCGTGTTTTCGTCACAACTAAAAGATACCCAGACCTGTCAATTCAGTCTCCCTACACTATTACCTTAAAAACAGGAGATGTCCCGTTTTGAGAAAGAAAATAGTGGCATTAGTGCCTCACCAACATGAAAAAGTAGCTCAAAAAGTATACTTTTTCTGTGTAGCGAAAATAGTAACATTTTTTTCTTTTTTAAATTTGGTTCAAAAATGTATTATTGGCATCATAGCATAAAAAAAAAGCACAAGATGAAATAATCTTTTTTTTTTTTATAACTTGCTCCGAATATTTTCATGTTTTCTCTTACATATATACTCACACTTTTCATACATCATTCAATGATTAAATACAATTATAAATTTTCTAGTGACATTACTAACATGGGGAGGCTCAGACATTGGGATCACTGATTTTAATCAAATGTTGATTAGTTATAGAGGACCCATAGTAAAGTAAAATACCAAAGAATTAGCTGCCAACTCTTGCATATTTTCGAGAAAATTCCATTTAAATATTTGATGCATTGTTATATACCAGTTATATGACAATTTGTTTGCTGTACACCATGACGCCATGGTTTAATTCAACAGTAGGCCAAAAAGTTGCGTGTTCATATCCAACTCTGTCCACTATTTCTCCCACCTCCCTTAAAAATTGATGTCATTTATTAAGCAAACACTATTTCTATGAAATAAAATTGAAAGTGACACAGATGAGAAGCATTATTTATGAATCACATTTCAAAAAATATTTCGTTAGTTCTTTTATAGATGCTGTACTTGAAGCATACAATACTTACCATATTCATAATATGAGAAACACAAATTGTTTGGACATCTACTACAACATGCGAAAGAAATATTTCTGCATTCACATGGTCTTTTCATTTCTGTTTGAGGCAAACAAATTTCATTTACATTTAGAAATATCTGTCTTTCATCAGAAAGTTTTCTTTCACACAATGCCTATTTTAAGCATCAGAAAAAAATGGTGCTGATAGTAGAAAATACATAATTGAAAGAATTTTTACTGTATTTTCTCAGGTTACTTTTTCCTGTTTATTTTGCATAAGGTATGAGGAATTTTGTAACTTTTGATTAATTATTTTTATTTGCTGATGAAATTAAACATCACAGGGTTGATAAAATTGTGTACATTTGGATGACAAGATGAATTTTTTTCTATACTTTTAGGGGACAAGATGAATTACTTTTGTTGCAAAAATATTTTGTCTGAAACTGATGGATTCGTTTGACCTTACCATGAGTCTACAAAAAGCAAAAACTTCTCATATCCTACAAATGGCTTCAAAATGAAGAAAGTTTTGCCAAGGAAAAAAGCAAGAGATTAGTTGAAAGTTTCCCGGACTTTGAAATCCTATGTTGCATTGACATTGGAATATTCTTTCATTAAATTCTCTATTTGAGTGCCAAAAGCCCCTTATATTTTATTTTTTCTATTATTTTTTCCATTATTTACTAACAGCAAAGTTTGATGACTTCAAAATTAAATGAGTCTTGCATTTTACATTAAATGATAAATGCTTTAAACAGTTAAAAAGGTTTCACTTATACTGAATATTGAATCACTAATTGTAATTACATGCATGTAACAGGTTTTAGCTGAATGGGAAACTTAAAACAAAAGTTTCATTAGTCAAAATGAAGAAAGGAATCCTTTTTATCATCCTTTGCTTGTCCTAAAAGCATTAGAAAATTATCAAATATATACACCACAAACAACTTATATTTATAACTCCAGTTTTACAAAATAAACCACAATAATTTTCTTACATAATCATTTGAAACTGTTTTATGAATTTTTAAAGAAAAAAAAACAAAAACAGCAGATAGAGTTGGTTACGAACATGCAACCTTTCGGCCTGAATGCGAAACCACAACAACCATGCACGGCACACAAGTTGTCAAATAATTGGTATATAACTAAGGTGACCATACGTCCCGTTTTTAGGTGGCTTGTCCCGTTGTCCCCAAGCTGTGCTTGGGGACACCGTAATGTCCCGTTTTTAGAAAATGTCCCCTTCAATGTCCCGTTTTTAGGAAGAGAGCAACACACGGTAACGATTTCAGTAAAGGCCGCTAAAAATCTAAAATCATCCAAAGGCAGTGTCTGTAAAAAGAAAACTTGACCTCCCTCCCTCCCCTCTCGAGACGCAAAGAAAACGCCAGGGGGATGTATTGTTTTTGTGTTTGTTCTTTTAATGTTCTTTTTTGTCAACTATTTCAATTTATTTCATTTTTTAAAGTCATGTTCCTCTTTTGCTTATTTCTTCCCTCCCCCGATCTCCACTTCATTTTCCCTTTTCACTCTGATTTTTTTAAGAATTTTTTTCCTTCCGAATGACAACTTCCTTTTTTCCTGTGTGTCCTTTTGTTCACATTTCTCAGTTTTCTACCTTCCTTCCTGCCTTGTGTCGCATGGTGTTTTTGAAATCGAAGAAGGACCTACCCGTTGTACCACCCGAAACGTACGTTTTCCACTATTTTTTATAGTATATGTGTGATTTATCAAAGTTTTCTTTCATTTTATTTTGATATTAACATTAACACACTTTTTGCGTGTTTTCGTCACAACTAAAAGATACCCAGACCTGTCAATTCAGTCTCCCTACACTATTACCTTAAAAACAGGAGATGTCCCGTTTTGAGAAAGAAAATAGTGGCATTAGTGCCTCACCAACATGAAAAAGTAGCTCAAAAAGTATACTTTTTCTGTGTAGCGAAAATAGTAACATTTTTTTCTTTTTTAAATTTGGTTCAAAAATGTATTATTGGCATCATAGCATAAAAAAAAAGCACAAGATGAAATAATCTTTTTTTTTTTATAACTTGCTCCGAATATTTTCATGTTTTCTCTTACATATATACTCACACTTTTCATACATCATTCAATGATTAAATACAATTATAAATTTTCTAGTGACATTACTAACATGGGGAGGCTCAGACATTGGGATCACTGATTTTAATCAAATGTTGATTAGTTATAGAGGACCCATAGTAAAGTAAAATACCAAAGAATTAGCTGCCAACTCTTGCATATTTTCGAGAAAATTCCATTTAAATATTTGATGCATTGTTATATACCAGTTATATGACAATTTGTTTGCTGTACACCATGACGCCATGGTTTAATTCAACAGTAGGCCAAAAAGTTGCGTGTTCATATCCAACTCTGTCCACTATTTCTCCCACCTCCCTTAAAAATTGATGTCATTTATTAAGCAAACACTATTTCTATGAAATAAAATTGAAAGTGACACAGATGAGAAGCATTATTTATGAATCACATTTCAAAAAATATTTCGTTAGTTCTTTTATAGATGCTGTACTTGAAGCATACAATACTTACCATATTCATAATATGAGAAACACAAATTGTTTGGACATCTACTACAACATGCGAAAGAAATATTTCTGCATTCACATGGTCTTTTCATTTCTGTTTGAGGCAAACAAATTTCATTTACATTTAGAAATATCTGTCTTTCATCAGAAAGTTTTCTTTCACACAATGCCTATTTTAAGCATCAGAAAAAAATGGTGCTGATAGTAGAAAATACATAATTGAAAGAATTTTTACTGTATTTTCTCAGGTTACTTTTTCCTGTTTATTTTGCATAAGGTATGAGGAATTTTGTAACTTTTGATTAATTATTTTTATTTGCTGATGAAATTAAACATCACAGGGTTGATAAAATTGTGTACATTTGGATGACAAGATGAATTTTTTTCTATACTTTTAGGGGACAAGATGAATTACTTTTGTTGCAAAAATATTTTGTCTGAAACTGATGGATTCGTTTGACCTTACCATGAGTCTACAAAAAGCAAAAACTTCTCATATCCTACAAATGGCTTCAAAATGAAGAAAGTTTTGCCAAGGAAAAAAGCAAGAGATTAGTTGAAAGTTTCCCGGACTTTGAAATCCTATGTTGCATTGACATTGGAATATTCTTTCATTAAATTCTCTATTTGAGTGCCAAAAGCCCCTTATATTTTATTTTTTCTATTATTTTTTCCATTATTTACTAACAGCAAAGTTTGATGACTTCAAAATTAAATGAGTCTTGCATTTTACATTAAATGATAAATGCTTTAAACAGTTAAAAAGGTTTCACTTATACTGAATATTGAATCACTAATTGTAATTACATGCATGTAACAGGTTTTAGCTGAATGGGAAACTTAAAACAAAAGTTTCATTAGTCAAAATGAAGAAAGGAATCCTTTTTATCATCCTTTGCTTGTCCTAAAAGCATTAGAAAATTATCAAATATATACACCACAAACAACTTATATTTATAACTCCAGTTTTACAAAATAAACCACAATAATTTTCTTACATAATCATTTGAAACTGTTTTATGAATTTTTAAAGAAAAAAAAACAAAAACAGCAGATAGAGTTGGTTACGAACATGCAACCTTTCGGCCTGAATGCGAAACCACAACAACCATGCACGGCACACAAGTTGTCAAATAATTGGTATATAACTAAGGTGACCATACGTCCCGTTTTTAGGTGGCTTGTCCCGTTGTCCCCAAGCTGTGCTTGGGGACACCGTAATGTCCCGTTTTTAGAAAATGTCCCCTTCAATGTCCCGTTTTTAGGAAGAGAGCAACACACGGTAACGATTTCAGTAAAGGCCGCTAAAAATCTAAAATCATCCAAAGGCAGTGTCTGTAAAAAGAAAACTTGACCTCCCTCCCTCCCCTCTCGAGACGCAAAGAAAACGCCAGGGGGATGTATTGTTTTTGTGTTTGTTCTTTTAATGTTCTTTTTTGTCAACTATTTCAATTTATTTCATTTTTTAAAGTCATGTTCCTCTTTTGCTTATTTCTTCCCTCCCCCGATCTCCACTTCATTTTCCCTTTTCACTCTGATTTTTTTAAGAATTTTTTTCCTTCCGAATGACAACTTCCTTTTTTCCTGTGTGTCCTTTTGTTCACATTTCTCAGTTTTCTACCTTCCTTCCTGCCTTGTGTCGCATGGTGTTTTTGAAATCGAAGAAGGACCTACCCGTTGTACCACCCGAAACGTACGTTTTCCACTATTTTTTATAGTATATGTGTGATTTATCAAAGTTTTCTTTCATTTTATTTTGATATTAACATTAACACACTTTTTGCGTGTTTTCGTCACAACTAAAAGATACCCAGACCTGTCAATTCAGTCTCCCTACACTATTACCTTAAAAACAGGAGATGTCCCGTTTTGAGAAAGAAAATATAAACACACTATTGCCAAAAAGTAGTAGATGTCCCGTTTTGAAGGGAAAAATAAATGGTCACATTATATATAACAATATATATAATGTTAAAATGGAATTTTCTTGAAAATATGTGAGAGTTGGAGGCTAATTTTTTGGCATTTTACTTTACTATGAGTCCCCTATGATCCATTAACATTTCATCAAAATCGGTGATCCCAATGTCAGTCTCACCTCGTAAGTAAAAAAAATGCACTAAATGGAATAATTAGAACAATACTCTCCTTAACATTATTATTTTCTAGTTCTATTGCATACATAAAATTTTTATTGAATACAAAAATGTATCATGATCAGTGACGTAGCTAGAGGTGGGCAAGAAGCATCTGTCCCGAGTGCAGCACCCAAGGGGCACCAAATTGTACATAAAGCATACCCCATTAAATTTTGAAAAATAGAAGGGGATGCAAAATTTTCAGCTGTCCCCGGATGCTGAAATCCCTAGCTACGCCTCTGATCATGATGACCCAAACACTGCTTAATATCCCAGGATAGCTTTACAACATGCTAATAGACAGTCCTGGGGAGGCTTCTAGGAATCAGTCTGATAGCGGATAAAGCTTGGAAAGGAAAAAGAAATAATAAAGAATATAACTTGCATTTTCTGATCACCAAATGAGTTGTGTAGAGTAAAGGAAAAGTCTCCAAATATTTGAAAATCGCATGAAAATTTCATTTTTTAACCAAAAAGGCATCCCAAGTAGCCCAATCTTTAATTGAGTAGCTAAAGTCTCATTTTTAGTTGCTGGTGGACCACTGCAATAATGAACAGAGGAGAATGGAAGTCCAACATTTTACAAGAATAGAGTAAATATTTCTTTATATGTTAATATCTCCCAAAGCCCTGTAAATTTTGAATGTGCATAGATAAAATATTTTACAAGTGCAAACTTAAAATGAAAATGCTTTATTTTTCTAAAAAAATGTTTTATTAAAATATACAATTCTTTCTTAAACAGAGTATGTTAAAGTTTCTGAAAGAGGTATTTAGTTTTCCTAATGATATTTAAGGCATATTTCATCACACTTTTATAATGTAATACATAATAGCTAATTTGGTAATACTTTTTGCTGTACAAACAAATATAAAAATACTATGTATAAAAAAAACTTTAGTAATAATAACATAATAATTTACAAAATGAATATTCAAATTAATAGAGATGTGGAGAGGAAAAATTTTCCATAATGGAAAAATTTTCACTATATATTTCTGGAAAATTTTGAAAGTCAAAAAAGCAGTTTTTTAGTAAATTTTTCATAGGACATATTTGAATTTTCCATATTTTCTTTTATTAGTCAGTTTCTGTACTATGAATGAAGTCATATTAATTACAGACATAGCAGAATACTGGGCAAAACAAAAGCTCTAGAGTAGACATTATTTGGAAAGCTGCCAGTAAAATATCTCTAACAACTTAATGGAAAGGCTATTGCAGTAGAGAACTATCTAGGATCGCAGTCAGATTTTTGAATATTCCCCCAACATTTGCTTCATGTGAGCACAATTGGAAGGCGCTTAGAAACATAAAAACAAACAAAAGTAATAGATTGACAGATGAACACATTGCGAAGCTGCATCTTCATTTGATGAGCAATGACAGTGTCATGCTTTCAAATTCTGCTTCTGAGCATGATCTATTAAAGGAACACACTTACATAATCTTCACTTAGTAGCAAAAATTCTGATTTAGGTCACTTTAAGCTCTCTAGTTCTGAGAGTGACCCAAAAAAGATAGGACATCAACATCATAAAATCATAGTGTTTCTATAGTTAGAAAAGTGTTTGTAGAAAAAATTGATCAAAATCACTTCCCCCCCCCCCCCAAATTTTCAAATTTTTTAACCCTTGTGTCAATGACCAAACACCCCCCCCCCTGTATTTTTTAAATACCTAGAACCTCGGTTTCCGCATCGAATACCTATGTTCTTCGTTTGTTTCATTACCTGCTACCTATTTTATAATCAAGTAATAACTTACTGCACAACTCAAAAATAAATAAAATAAAAATAATATAATTAGAAGAAAAATAAACAATTCATAACAATAATTATTATACTTATTATCCTTGCTTATATTAGTTATAATAATCATTTACAATCTGTATGCACAAGAGAGACAATAATGGGGACCTTAGTACCCGAATTTTGAGTAATGATATCGGAAAGTATAACACATAAAAACTCAACAATAATTTTTCCCAAAAGGGGTTAAAATGATAGGCTTAGTTCAGATTAATGTAAATAACGAGGATTAAAAGCAATTTCACCTAGGCTTAATTAGAAATGATTAAATTACCATGACACCTCCCCCAAACGGTACCCAGTCATTGATGCAAGGGTTAATGCATAAACTTTGGTCATTTGTTTTGATTTTCAACACATTTTTACAGTAATTTAGCTTTTTTTTTTAAATGTGTAAGCATAATTTTTAAAAAATCCATTTTTTGTAGAGAAATATGCAGTTATTTTAGTACTTTTTAAATTTAAGATATTCATAGATCAATTTAATAAATAAAATATTTTGTCGTACATGGTATTTTTTAATTAATTAGAGGCATTATTAGCAAAAGATTGAAAACTTATAAATCACTATTTCTATACTTAAAAAAAAGAAAAAAAAAAAATTAAGGGGGAAAACTCAAAAGGCCATCACATCCAGAGTTGATGAAAATACTCCAATTTTTTTTTACATGTAGCCTCTAGTGAAAGAGAGTTTATTTTACAAAACCTATATGAGTGCCTTAGAAACTTTTAAGGAAAATTTCCCAGAAATTTTTTGTTTCAAAATTTTCCGGAAAACCCGCAGCTCTACAAATTAACACATCATTCAATGGTCTATTACAATTTTCGTTCCAAGTTTTTCAATTTGTCTTGAAGACTGTGTAGACGTGGTCCGGTAAGAACATTAATAATCTGTAAATGAAAAAAATATATAAATAAAAAATACTGAAGAACAAATCTTTTTTTAAGCTAACATAAGTTCATTCAACAATAAATTAAAAATGGAGAAGAGCAACTGAATATAGAAAAATATTTAATGCAGTTAGAAAATTATTGGCAGTAAAATTAGAAATTTTGCAACAGTACCAAACTCAGAATTACATGGAATTTTTTTAATATGTCACATACTTTAGCATTGACATATTATGACTTATAGGAGAGGCCCCCTCCCAAAGGGCCAGGCACCGCAAACAGAGGTCTATTGTGACAACCCCAAGCAAAAATAAGTCCTAGAAAAACCTAAGTTGGTTGGTTGGTTATTTGGCATTTAATGGCACAAGGTCCAGAAAGGACATACTGCGCCAGACTATGTGTATGTATAGTAAATGTGTATGTATAGTAGATGTGTATGTATACCCATAAGACAAGTTTTCAAGTAAAATGGTGTTGCATAAAGCATGTAAAGCTAAAATCCATGAGGTTTAAAAATGGTAAAAGCAAACTATAGAAAGGTAAAAAGTACATAAAAATAAGTCAAGTACATGTCATCTGGATGGGGGTTCCCATCCAGATACTAGTCAGCGAAAAGTGTATACTTCAGACTGAGTAAAGAATATTGATACAGTAGAACCTCGATCTATCGTTTTTCAAGTGGTGTGTAGTAAAAAATGATGCATGCGGGAAAACGACGAATCCGGGTTAAAGTCAAAATAAGAAGAAAACACCGATTCCTTCAGTATACCAAAAATACTAAATTTGTTACCACACTGTAAAAGAAACAAATTGAAATTGTGTAGAAATTAAGTGATACTTATTTTTAGAAAATCAGTAATTTTACACTGGATTTTTCATTAATCTTTTAATTAAACAAAATTTTCAAGATTTACAATTTTTTTTTTTTTTTTCTTTTTATGTGTATTCATGTTTGTATATAAAAGTCATACAATTTCAAATAACCGTTATTGCGTAGGATAAACTAGGCACTAATGCTGGCTCCGTCTCATCAGCATGAATATTATTCTCAGCTTCTTCGCAATTATTTTCATTTTTTGCGTCGCATTATTTCCATTCTTAGGATACCGCACGTTGCTACTTCTAAATCAATGTATATATAATCACTACAATTCACACCATACTCATCCCTGCTAGATGTAAGAACTCTTCACCTATACCATCATCAACCTAAGATATCATACCAGGAAGTAATTCGATTTGTAAGCCATATTGATCCACTTCATCTTCAATTTCATTTCGATCAGAAGAAACATTTTACAACGATGAATGCGGGAAAGCGAATTTTTGACGAACGATACATGCGGGTTTTGTTAACGTTATTTGAATACAGTTTGTGCAGGGACCATAGAAATAAAACGATCAATACGGGAAAACGATGAATGCGGGAACGATAGATTGGGGTTCCACTGTACATAGAAGAAATGCAAACAAATTACAGTGCAGGGTTTCACCCAATATATCGTCAAGTTTGGGATGAGAACAGTTAAAAAGTATTTGGTAAAAATTATTAAAAGCAGTGCATGAGGTTAAAAGATGACGAATGGTGAGGTAAGTATGACAGTAGGAGCACTCTGAAGCAGGTTCACCAAAGAGTAAGTGTTTATGAGTCAGTCTGGTATGACCAATCCGGATACGTGTCAATATAACATCTTGTTTGCAATAGGGTAAAGGGGACCAATGAGTGATAGATGGGTGAATACTATGTAGTTTATTGTCTGTTTGGCTGTTCCAGTCATTCTTCCAGCTGTTTTTTATTATACAGGAGACACCAGATTTTATGTCATTATGGGGAATTTTACCAGGGTAAGGGAGTGTAGCACCTCTGGCCAAAAGGTCAGCCTCCTCATTGCCAGGGAGAGCAACCTAAGATAAAAGCCCAGTAGCAAACGCAAACATCAACATTGACTTAACAGTCTTATCATGGAGCTTTCAGGGCTCAATAATATGGCATCCAATACATTCAAACCTAAGGCAGAGAATGTGTAAAGCAGTTTTCTCCTTGTCACCGGGATCTTCCACAACTAGTATTACGTTAAGATGGATTTTAAGACGATGATGTTCAGTTAAAAGTCCAATGGCCCTACTGAGAGTAAACTAAGACCTAGCAGCTCCTTGCAGCTGGTGCCAGGGAAGCCTCGATAAGTTCTTTAACTTGCCTCTGACCATTACCCTTAAAACAGTTATAATACTACAACTTCCTAAAGTAGTTGAAAATAGTGTTCCTATAGTATTTATTCAAAATGACGAGAACTGGCTCCAGACCCATCCCCCCAAAAAAGAGGAACCAGAACTCACAAAGGAATCTGCCATCTCATTTCCAAGAATGGCCTAGGAACCCAATAACTGGGATGAAAAAGAGTAAAAAAACTGAAAACATATGAGAGCCAAAAATTTGTACACATGATATTTGTATATAATATATGTGAAAGAAGTAAAACACCAGAACATGCTACAATATAAAAGTATTACACACCCAATTAATAATTACTACCAGGAATTCACAGAAAAAAGGAAAAAGACAAAAAATGAATTTCTCTTAATTCACAAAAAGCTGAAATCAGCTAAAAAACTGAAGAATCTCATTCTTTTCAATAAATAGTAACATTATTGACCCATGACCCAAGAGAGCTTACAAAGTACATTATAGCAATCCCAAACTAAAAAGGAGGAGATTGCAGAACTTTGCAAAGTTAGCAGAGCAGATAATATGCATTCCACAGTAGCCAGCATTTAAAGCACTAAATACCATACATTAAAATGGCAAAAACCTCAGCCTGAAAGGCAGAAATATACAAACCCAGGGGATAAGATAATTTGATTCCTCTGTACGGGCAGGAAACACCAGCCCCAGTACGATTGCCATGCTTGGAGCCATCAAGAGCAGTATACTAAACAATACACCTGTTCTTGTTATAAGATGAAGACTTTTTCCAATCATCACACAAAGTAAGATTGATGGAAAAAGACCCAACAAAGATATGTCTAATGAGCATATTATCAGAAGGCATGTCAGAAAAGAGATAAGCCAAAATAGTGCAATCAAGGTCCCCCCCCCTCCCCTCGAAAGGTGCTGAGAGTATTAAGAAATATATTTATATCCAAGTACACTTTTGATAATTTTGAAAGAGTCCAGAGTTTTTTGGTTGAACAAATAGACAATAGCCTTATGTAGTTTAGTACAGTGGAATTCAATTCATAGGCTGTGATCTATACATAAAAATGTGAAATTCCATTAAATGAAAAAAAAAAAAAAAAAAATTACATCATACTGAAAACATGCGTTTATTATTGAATATTTTGTATCATTTTTGAATTGATCAGCACCTGCTACCCCCATGTCCCAAGTAGAATTACACTGAAAGGAGTTTTTATAACCACTGACCCAGTGGCAGAAAGTTTTGTAGCTGTCTGCGACGAGCTTTCAGAGTTTCATAATCAGTCTGCAAAATTTTGCATGCAATTTTAGTGGATAATTCATACATAAAGCCAACAATTTTTAACCACTGCTGTTAAATAGTGTTGACTCTAGAGAAAAAAAAAAAAAAAGTCGCCAGAAAAAAAATAAAAAAGGACAGCCTGTTTTCAAAAAGGGTACTTGAGTTTCATGAGAAAGTATAGGTAGATAGCATATTACAGAAAACTGGTTCGAAATAATCTGAAAAGGACTAGGGCTTATCCACAAAACTTGTAGGGTTGTAATGTGTGTTTTAACTTACAGTGCATAGTTAGTTCTTTTTTTTTTTTTTTTTTTTTTCCTTTTTTAGTCATATACAAATTTTGTATTGCATCCAACTGTTGGATGTACAGCACCATTTAAAATCAAGTTACTGAAATGTATTTGTTCTTCCTCTTACACAAACTCTTCTAATTTGATGCTTGCTCATTCATGAAATGTGAATATAAGTTTTTAAAAAAGCACTATTCTTTTAATCTTAAAATATATCAATAAAAACTATTATTATAAATAAGATATGTAAGAAATAATGTTAAAAATATTTTTAATAATTTTAATTTTTTTTTTTTTTTTTTGGCATGCTAATTAAGTCCCTTTAAGGAAATAGTTTAACATTTCAGCATTTTTTTAAACTATAGTACAAATGATGAACTGGATGCATTTTAATGTTCAACTAATAGTACATTTTGAAAAAATAAATCTCCTTAAACTGCACATTTAAGGAGAAATTATTAAAAAACTGATTTAAAAGAAAACTCTACTACTCAAACAAACAAACAAACAAACAAAAAAAAAAAGAATTTCAAAATATATATTACACAAGGCTGTGCATGAATTTTCAGATACATCTAATAGTGTGTCTAACATAGTTTTTCTACTAATATACAATACAGTGTAAAACAATAAAATGTAACATATCTTCATATGATTTCTGTAAAATCTATTCTATTAAAATCTGTGCGCGTCTGTCTGTAACATCATCTCCTCCGAAACGGCTGGGAGTTGAATTTTGATCGAGTTATCCACGGATTCGGAAACTTCCGAGGAAGGTCTTCCGCCAATTTAAATTTCGAAATTCGAATTAGTTTAAGAGATATTGATTTAAAAAAGAAACGTCAAAAACGCTAATTTTTGCTCTCCGTAATTCCGCGATTGTAACCCCTGTAGTCAAAAAAGTGAGAAATAAGCATCCAGGTTGCCATGTTTGGCGAATTTATTAAATCATTTAGACTCTTGAAGTAAAAATAAAAGAATAATAATTTTATTTTCTGTTTAGATTATATTTGCTAGGTTATTTTTTATTAAACTATCGTCTGCGTGAGAAATTAGAGCAGGAATGCAATGTTTTTTATGCATAAAAGAATAAGGACTTGGAGATATCTGAGACTAATATGTATAATTTTTTTTTAGTTTGGTGAAAAATAAAATGGCTGATTTGGCATATTTTGTGAAAGTAGTAGGTTCTACTGATTTGCACAGTTTTGGGCTTGGCGCAATTTACTGCGAGCGAACCGAAATAATTTTAGGTTTGTGTGTGTAGGTTTTATTAGAACACTGCGTTAAACTTAATTTTCCATGCAGAAATAGTGAAATTATTAAGGCGATTTTAAGCAATTGATCTTCGGAATTTTCCCCAAATTAAGTAAATTGATTTAACTAGGGGGAATGCCGCCAAATTTCAAAAGAAATGAAATTCTTGCATTCGGTAAATTGGAATAAATAAAACACGTTATAATTGATAATTTAAAATATTGCTGTGCTACTTTTCAATTAGATGGCTTCATTAATTTTTAATTAAATTAAATTTACTTTTTTAAAAATTATTTTTGGCGATCAAACCATACACAAATAACTGTTTCCCATTTTGATTGCTGTTAAATCAGTGCTTAGAATGATTCTCTGGAAAAAAAAAAAAAAAAATCTCGCAAAATGGCGTATGAGGATTCCTTCTTTAGTACCTTTCTTAGAAAAGTTGGCAATAAATATTCAAATGTAGCGTAACTCCGTGTTTAATAGCGTGTATATTTTAGCGTTTATACTGCTAATTCTATGGTACCATTGAGATGAGCGAATGTTACAAGCGGATGGATAGATTATTTTTTTTAATTCCGCCAAACAGGGAAATAGGAAAATAGGAATTCTGTATAAATACAAATGTTTTTTTTTTTTTTTTTTTTTTTTTTTTTTTTTGGGGGGCGGGGATGAACGAGACTGTTTTTAAGCTTGGTAAATATAGCTGGTATTGCCTATAAATTATTGCATTTTCTGTGAAGTTAAATTTAGAATTAATTTTGGCTATTTGCCATCGACTATCGGCGTTAATTTCGGCAATATGGCAGTTCTAGCAAGCATAAATAAATTTCATTTCATGTTCTATTTTTAATATTGCTACAGTTTCCGTAGTTACGGAGTCCGTTACTGCCACTTAAGCTGTTAAATTTAACAATTAAGTGAAAATACTCACTTTTACAGCTCTTGACTCGAAAAATGAAAACGCATTGGATATGAAACAATTAGAACATTACCACAATCACCACGTCAATAACGCGAACCTGTAACTTTGGTTATTTTTAACTAAATTCATTTTCAAGATCATTAAGAATTCCTGTGTCAAAGCGTCATATCTTAATACCGATTAGTTTGCAAGAAAATTGATTAATCAGTATAAACTGAAGCAATGAATCTTTGTAAGCATTTTTTTGAAGCGAGGAAAATGCAGATTGACGTCTTTGGTGTAGAAGTGGCGATATGGAGAACTACTTAATTCAGTAACGTTAATGGGGAATGATAATTGAATATGCGCATGCACAAAGACCCAAAAATCAAGAGAGTATGAAAAGTCAGGAATATGAAATGAAAATGAAAAATTAACCAAATAATACGAGATATGAATAATAATAATACGCGAGAATGACATTGCAATCATGTGTACAACAAAGGTCCTAATTGCTTATAATATTCCCCTAGCAATGACTTAGTCCGACCAATGGCCGAGCTCATAGCTCTCTGAACTGGGAGGCAGAAGGTTTCTGGTTCAAAACAGGTCGCGTCCGCCGACCTAACCGTTCGGAGTTTTCCTGTATTCCGTTCGGAAAATAAAACTGTACTCTCAACATGCATATGTTAGGAAACGTATATGGCTGGTTTCCTGCAAAACGTAGCGTAAATACCTAGGTGGGGCCCCCCCACCTAGGACACCCCCACCACTTGACCAAGATCCCATGTGTGGAGACTAGATAGAGTTCAATTAACGCCTAGAGAAGCAGTTCCACGATACCGAATAAACCGAGAAAAAGCCTGGGCAAGGTCATATGAGAGAAGATGCTTCTTTTTTGATCGCCAGTGACACTGACATAGTTTTTTTGCCATCATGTTGCAGTCATCTCAGATTTGCACTCATAACGTCAACGTTTCATCACGATATAAATAATTTTTTACTTTATTAGATTCCGCATCACTGGGTTTAATTCGAATTATACGTATAAGGAAAATGTTCTTTTCCTACCGTGCGGAGAACGGGTACCCAGCTAGTACTAAAGAAAAAACACTGAAGGCTAATTCCATGCACAGATTTATCAGATAAGAACTGTAATAAAGAACGTGTACAAAAAAAATTAAATCTTTATCTCAAATACCCCCCAAAAAAAAAAAAAAAAAAAAAAAAAAAAGCCTTAGCATGTTTAAAACATGTAATTAAAGACAATATGAACATGGAGAAAAAGCCATCTAAAGAGTTTGTTTGCCAATGAAATTGCACTGTGTATGTAAAAAAGTTGCAGCATCTCGTGGTATTATTGGCATATGATTAAAAATAAGGTGTCAAAATTTTTATAATTTAGCAAGCAGAAAGAAAATTGATTCTTTGATCTTTGGTGTAAACTGTTCCTTAAAAGCAATAAATCTTCTTTTTTAAACTTCAATTTCGTAATGTAAAAAAAAGTATATTAAAATCGTATGAATTACAATTTTATTTTAAGCAGCAAGTTTTGTAACTTGATTAAAATAAATAATATTCTGTTACAGACAGTATTTAAACAATTTCATAAGGAAAAAAAAACTTCCGGAATTATTTATAAAAAAAAATTGGGTTTTTTTGTTTTTGAAAGCAAAATAAGCGTAAATTGATAATAGTTTATTCTAAGAATAACCTAACTGTTAGACTATGACAATTTGTTTTCTGAAGACTTACTTTCCCAGAATTGCTTTACCTTTGCTTTAATTTTTTTTTCTTCATTTAGTAAAATGTTGAAATTTTTCAAAATTTCAGAAGATATATGATTTGTAAATTTAGAATACCAAATCTTATCAATAGTCTGAATTACCTAATTCTGAAATTACTCCACTTTTTTTATAAGCAAAAGAGTGGCATAATAAGAGGGGGGGGGGGGGTGGCGGTCCGCGAAGGCGACAAGATAAAAACTAAGAAGGCGGCAAGATAAGCGACCGGAGAATACTGACACTTAAGGCGAGCGCAGACTCACGTGCGATTGCCGTACGCTGCAGGATATGAGGGGAGTTTTTTAAAGGTCAATTTGCACGTGCACGCTTTGTAAAAGGGGGGGGAAACAGTGCAGGATCGAAAAATTTATAGGCTTTTAATGACCAGTCGGGATTCGCCAACAAAGGATAACCCGTGAAACCACAAAAGCACGCCAAACATACAATGGGGACACTTTTCTCTGCAATCCGTCTTGGAGATACGGAAAAATACATTGAGTACCCATTCTAGCATACGGAAACGCACTGATGTCTGCTCTGGCCTTTAGTAGAATGTGGTAGAAAACGAAAGGACTGCACCGAGCGTAAATAACCCCAGCTACACCTATGCTTAATTTTGGCAAAACATAATACATTTCAAGTGCTGTATTCGCAAAATGTCTCAAATCGCTCAATTTTCAGATCAATTTCTGGAAGTCCCACTTAATTTCAGAATCGCAAAATGTAGTTTTGCTAATACACTTTTTATATCATTCGTAGTTATTTATGGTTAGTAAATATTTGTAATAATTATGAAAAATGCATAATAAGAAGGCCAGTTAAATAGAGTAAATCGTTCAAAAAAAAAAAAAAAAAAAAAAAAAAGCTTGCAAGTGTGCAAAACAATTAAAACAGAGAAGAGGAATAACTAAACAATTAGCGACGAACTCTCGAATAATAATTGTTAATAATTCGTAACTACATATTTATCAAACGTAACTACCGATATTTGAGGAAATTAAATTATTAAGATGAGTTTAAACAATTTTGTATTTTTCAAATATATTTTCTTCCCTCAATTCCTAAGCAAAATACGCACGTAGTTCTGTGGATCGAGTTCTCACTTGAGTCAGCAAAAAACAAAACATTGTCGAAGGGGCACTTTCAGGGTAATCAGCTCGTGCAAATGAAAACATAAGATGAAAAAAGCAATAATAATAATATTTCGATCTGAAAAAATAGAACATTTGTAAAAGGCATTTCAATGAGTAATATCTGTGAGAAAGGTCCGATTTAGAAGGTAATTTTTTAGAAGGGTCGTTTTCTATCAGTCATTCATATTTTTATGATGGGTTATTGTATTGAATCATATTTATCTGAAGGGGCCATTTAAAATAAATGCATTTTTGCAATGGGCAGCAAAACGAATCCAAAATGGTGCAGGTGGAATAAAAAATGATGATCATTGGCAAATAATAAAAATGTGAAACCAGGAGGATTCAGAGGTGTGTAAAAGCTAGATTCGGCCGTTCTTTTTCGTGCGTTTTTCGCGTTAGTGACGTCATCACAGAGCGGAGACAGCGTTATTATTCGGGAGCCGTGGCAAAATGTACCCGAAAGTTGCGGACAGTTAAAAATAATTTTTTTTACGGCAGACAATTAAAAACTTTTTTTTAATATGCCGACAAAAGCTGTCTGCAAGCAGATTTCTGTGTCCGCGACATTGTCACTGTGTTGCGGTGTTTCTGCTACGGGGATCACCGATTTAGTAGAATGCTTCTTAGCTGAATTATAACTGTAACATTATTTAAAAGGTATGTGTTTTTCTTCCAGTTTGCTTTACAATAAAACATTAGTTACAAATTTTGTTACCGTAACCGTTACTGTGTGTAAACTCCAGCTGATAAAGGATGAAAAATTATTTCCTACACACATCATATTAAAGCACACATCCTGATTGATAAGTAACTTTTATGTGTTCTATTTTACAAAGTTTTCATTATTTCAAGAATAATACTTATTTCAAAACAGCACTAAAATTTTTTTTCATTGAAAAGCTTTATAGTTAAAAAAACGTCTACAAGCCTAATTTTCCTTAATTAAATGAACAGAATAAACAACTTATCAGTTACAGCAAAATATAATTAGTCAGTGAAATGCACCTGAAAATTAGAAAACTTCATAGCTGTGTGTAAGTGGATGATTTTCACAAAACAGAACAAAATAAGATTGGTGATTTTGCATCATTTCTGTAACACATTTTTAATGAATTTAAAAAAAAAAAAATTCCTTTTACTTCTTTTGATCCAAAATTTTATATCGATGTGTAATGGGAAAAAAATGTATTTCATATTCTGTAGTTAAGTATCAGGTTGTAACGAAAGTTTTCCGCCATATCTGCCTGAAAAACTAACTTCTAACTCCTTAGATAACTGATTTTGAACTTTCGGTACCAAACCTGCACAGTGTCACATGATACAACAATAGTACTTAAAGCTGTACTCATAATTTGTTGATATTATGTAGCTGACTTTTTGCAACACAAATGGAAGTAAATGATGGTTCTAATCCTCTAGAGTGATAGTTCCATTTGGGACACCTTATACTTAATGATAACTATATTTTTTACAGATTTCACAACACAGTGTTATAAAGTAAGCCTCTATCTTTCAAATGCCAAAAATCGTTTGACAAAATAGGAGCAAATACGCCAACTCGAACTGTGTGCTGACGATGTTTGCGGTGGCGGGAAACTTTCGTTACAACCTAATATTTTCGGTGGCCCTAGTGAGACAGAAATGATGCATATGGTACAGAAATGACAGGGACAGTGACTAAAATGACAAAAATGCTTTATACGGCTCATGATTTTATTTTATATTTTTTTAAATATAAAATAAAATCATGAAAATACAATAAATTATGTTTTTTTTAATAAAAATTTCATGAAAAACTTATGACACAAGAAAAAATAGCAACAGTCTAGAAAACTAGCAGGGACAAGTTTGTGAGAATCACCCAAGTACATGGGTCACAATGAAATTCTGAAAATAAGCAGTAAAATCTAGAACAGGAGAAAAAGTAACAGCCATTATTACTAAGAGCTTACTTCAGAGAATTTGGCATGCAATTCAGAAATCGAATTTTTCAGATGGATAAGGTTATAGTGATTTAATTCTGCCTGAGTCATTTGTGCTTCATTTGTTTTCTGTAACTCGCTCAGTATGTTTTCGAGAGCTTCTCTATGCTTCACTTTTATAGGATAGAGGTGATCTCTCAAATCTTTTTCGGGTTCTCCAGATGGTCTCCTGTGAACAAAAAATAAACCTATGAGAAGGTAGCACTACTGAAATAAGTCTCTTAATATAATATTAGCGATCGCCTTTGAAAATTTTGTCTGTCAAATGATACAGGGTCAGTAAGTTTTTGTCACCAATGAGAAAAAACGCCATTATAACTACGCAAAAAATCCTACAAAAATAAGAATTTTAGTCAAATTAGCAAAAACACAATTTACTACGTCTATACACATAAATTTGAAGATGGTAAAAACAAAAATTACTCAAAATAAACTAATAAGAGTTGATGGTTTACCTAAAGCAATAACTAAAATCAAGTCTTTAATTAAATAGGATTGGTATTTTGCCCACTTTTTTGTAAAACATCTGAGACACTAGATAAAAATAGCCAAAATTAAAATCCAAAGAACTTGAATAAAAGTACTGCTATGATATAAAATTCTGTTCCTACATTTCATCAGAATTAAATAAATAAAAGCATAGTCACTTAAAAAAAAAAAAAAAGTTTTTACCCATTAATATTAAATAAGTCCACAAAAATAAAATTAATTTTATGGAATACTTTTCTGTAAAGTTAACTACAGCAAAACGACAAGTAAGCTTCTCACTAGTTTTTTTATGCATACAGCAAAATAAGACACACTCATGATGCAGTCTTCAACCATTACAGAATATAATTAACCACTTTTGTAAACACTTATTTTTGGCTTAGAAGAAAGCAAAATTTCTTAGTAATGTATCAAATTTATGTTGATATTGTAGATCCCTATCACATACTGTTTACCATTAGAATTTCTTGCCGCAAGTCACAGCCAAATTATTGTTAGTCAGTGGGATTTCATTCTAATAATTATCTAGTTTGAAAATCTGTTCAATCACTATATATTTTTACCAAAGCACAAACGTGTTGTACGCGTTGAAATAAACGCTGTTGGATAAGAGTAATGTCGACTTATGAATATCAAGATGACTGATGGGATTCTGAAGGATCAGAAGTAAGCATAGATTCACCTGATCCTGGTAATGAAACTAATATATTGCCAAGATGAAAACTTCCCCCCCCCCCTCAATGGAAGGGCACTCGCTCATTAAACCTTTGCCACTACTAAGGTCCAAACTACTGGCCATTTCATTACGGGAGTATCCAGTGGGCAGCCAGCATTGCCCCTTATGAAGGGACGGACAATTTAACATCCAAGCCCATGCCGGATAATGAACCCGGAACCAAGGTATGATAGAATGGTCCTTTAGCCACTACACTACCTGGGCATCCAAGACAAAAATGCGCTAGGTGACTAATTAGTGATTCTAGTGAATGCTCTGGAGTTGTTTACACATCAGAAGAATGGATTTAGAAAGAAAGAAATAATATACCTAAAATAAATTGTTAACCCAAGCACTCCGATTTTGCAAAAAATAGGCACTACTGTCAAATACCACAAAAGCACACCCCTGGTTCTTACAAGAATTTCATTTGCTCTTACAATACAAAAGAACCGTTCTTCTTCATCTTTCTGCATGTCTTGGGCACATTTCTGTTTTTATTATACTTTAAAACAAACAACTCTCCAATCCATGCTCATATTAGGTAATCAGCTTCAGCTGCCATCTGAAGGCAGAGATGGCAGACAGACCGGAGCCACTGTTGGTGAGCAACATGGCAGCATGCAAGCTCAGTGCTGGATTATGCAAATAGGATAAAACACTACTATAAAAATAGTAAAAATTCTAAAATATGAAATTCACAAAGACAAACTCATATGAAAAAAATCAAACTTATAAAAAAAACTTCAAACCCTAACATTAATATTACCAAAATTAAAATTCAATTTATACCTTTAACAACAGAAGGAAACAAAAAAGTCCAGCTCCAACCTTTAATCTAAGTATTATTAATACTAATAGATCCATCTTAAATAATCCAGAAAACAATAACAGACTAATCTTATTTATTTAATAAGATTAGTCTTTGTAAATATAAACATTGATTTGATTTATATTATTTGAATTGGACAGTGTGATTATTTGAAACGAAAACTATAAGCTTCCTAAATAGCGGCAAATGTTATAAAACAATTTATGGGAAGAGGGGTAGGGTCCAAAATTTTTCGGTTAGTTGAATGGTTGTTAACCAAGAGTGTATTTTATTTATTTATTTTCTATCATTGCAACATAAAAATATACAGTATATATTTGTTCTAAAATCATTTCAGTGCTGCTTAATTTTAGCAGGGAAATTCTGATCAATTTCTATGGTTTAGCTGAATTTTATCATTTATTTGACCTCTCCCCAAATAATTCTGATTTTCCTGGTGAAGATTGAAGAAGCCATTTTGTGGTACTTATTAGACTTTTTGAAGAAGTGCTGAATATGAACTTTTGGGGAATTATCAGCAGAAACTAATAGATATGAAGAACATGAAATGAATAAAGTAGATTGTTCAAGCAAGAAAATAGATAGAATCACTTTCTGTAACTGTAGGCAAAATGGAAGCACATTTTGTGCTATGCATCATTACATAACAAATTAAAACAAGATTTTAAAATGTACTGGTCATAAAAATCAAGTACATACACCAATATTTTCAGACTATGTATCTCAGAAGGTACTTACTTATATCACACTTCCTGCATTTTACAGATAACAAAAAAGAGGGAAATAATGATAAATAGAGAGATTTGAAAATAGTAAGTTATTTGAATGAGAATTTTTTTAATCCTTACACCCCCAAAAGTATAAATCTATTGATGAAATATAAAGACCAATTGAGTTTTGTGCAGTTTATTGCATCCAAGCAAGCAAAATTTGGAATATAAGAGGATAATATTTAGAATATAACACGGTTTTTTATGCAAATTTGTAAATGCACATCTACCAGAATGTTCTAAAAAGTATCACATGCTTCAGGGCTATTAATGTGTTGCTTTGATTTTTTAAAAATATTGTTTTTTCTATTTAAATGAATTAGAATTATATACTTATCCTACTATATAGTTACAATGATCCTTGACTCTGGAACAATTCTGGTTCAACCACTCCCAGATAAAACTTTTACCACCATTACTCTAAAAGTGTTTGAAAAAATGTGGGTTAAAAAAATTAAACACAGAAAACGTAATAAAATCTACACCGCTTGATTTTTTCATAATTATGTATGAAAATAAAGAAAATAATCTGCGCTACTTTAAAAATCTGAAAATCCACCCATCCCCTAAATGTCAAGTGATTTTTTGCTGTTTTCAGCTAATATGTTATTCCCAAGAGAAGAAAAAGTTAATCATTTGCATAGTAAAACTAGATGTCGAGAGTGATAATGATGTCATACTGAAGTCACCATTACTAGGCTTTGAAAAGAAAATTGTGATTCCAATTTGTTTAGAATAGTTTTTCTAGATTACGTAGTTTAACTTTTCTTCACAAATAAAGTGATTTCCTCTGCATATAACACTGATATAAGATGGGGTGTTCCCAATAAAAAAAATCTTTCGAATGCAAAAAGTTTTTGCACATTTTTAGAAGAAAATTTAATTCCAATTTCTGTATATAATAAAAATTGAATATGAAGTTATTTATTTTAGTGGACAATAAATATATTGAATGTTGACATATTTTTGTCAAACATTTTTTTGAGCGTCCATTGTAACTGCCTCCACAACGGGCTTTATCTTTTAATCAATAATATAATTTTTAATCAATAATTAACATTACATAAAAATCATGAAATGGAACATTTTTCTCCCAATAAAAATTAACTGATTATTTCATGCACAATTCTTCACTATTAAATTTACCAGGAGCTTACTTTAACAAAACAAATAAGTTATTCAATATTAATTAATTATATTGTATATGAATAACCCTCCCCAATATAAAAAAAAACACTTTTAGCAGCTATAGTGGCAGGTAAGACAATTTTTTTACTATCTACTTAGAAGAATCTGCAAGCCACATCCATAATAAAGGATTAACCAACAATATAAATTTAATTTAACTATTTAATTTTTTATTGCAAAGAAACATCAAAAATATTTGTAACATAACAAAGAAAACATAAGAAATTCGGGAATTTTCAATGCTTTCAGTTTAATTTTATCTACTAGAAGACAATTAGTAATTACCACAACTCATGATTGAAACTTACTATCCTGACATTTTTTAATAATAAATAATAATTTTCGAGTGGACTTAAATTTTTAACAGAAAGTACAGGTTTTCTTTCCTTTCTTCCTGTGCCATATGGGGAGATAACCAACATTTACAAAGGTTATATATGGATACAACAACAAAATCATTTCTATGGCATTTCAGTTTTTATAAACCTTATAGCAATCTATAATACTTAGAAAATAGGTAAAAATTTCCTATATACATTAGTAACACGCAGTAAAAATACCTTTATACACATCATCGAGCATGTTCGGTCACCGTACACCGGATGTTGCTAGAGCGGAGAAAAAAGAGGCGAGGAGAGCTACTAACAGACCAATTTCTGATGATGGTCATGAATGGTGACTGAGGGTGTTCAATGATACGGATAAAGGTATTTTTAGTGTGTGTTTCTAATGGATAAAAGATACTTATTTTCATCTATTTTACATTTGATTCCCTACATATTTCTTTTTTTTTTAATTTTGTTAGAGTTGAACATTTTCTTAGTTTCATTTCCATTTAAAAACTAATCTTAAGTCTGTTTTGTTCAGAGCTGGGATCAAAACTTACTTAAACTTAATTTAAAACTTACTACATTGAAATTTAATAAGTTTGAATTTAAAAAGTGAAATTTAAAAATTTGACACTTCTAAAACACAAAAACAGAACACTTTTAGAGTCTGCTAACAAAAATAACAAAAGTTAACATGGAAATATTCTTAATTTTACCATGTCTGTTCATTGGAAATTTGATTTTGTTTTATTTCTTCAAGTGATTGCAGGAAAAAGTCAATGTTTTTCTCTTTGCAAATTTCATTGAGATCTTCAGCTATGCTTGATTTTAATTGTGAACATAACTGCTCATGAAGATATTTCAACTCTTCAGGTTTTTCTTTGTAGAATTCAGGAAAGTGCTTCTTCATCAAAGAAAATCTGCAAAATGAAATTTTATTGTTATATGTATTGTAGAGAAGTTTTCAAAGACAAAGTTTGTAAAAGATACACATTAAGGATAAGGAATAACTTAACATAAATAATGAAGTAAAACTTACTGTTAAGATAGTAGTATATCAAATAAAACTGATTTGTTATTAGAATAATACAAATACAGTAGAACACCGAAAATCTGCCACACATTTATCTGAAGTAAGCATTAGGCATAAAAATTTGCTCATCGGCAGATTTTTATCCCTAAAAAGTACAATCTCTACAAAATCTACAAAATCTACGTGGACAGCACTCCAAAATGCAAAAATTATTTTATGAGTATAAACAAATCATATTTTGATATGTCACATCTTGGATATTTGGATATTTCATCATCATGGCAAGATGAAATATTATGCACATGCAGTGATAAATATGCCATTCTGATGAGAATTATCTATAATATAAGAAGAACAGTTTTAATGGCAACCTCAATAAGAAATGATTATGGATAATGTGCATTAGTAAATCGCCAAACAATAACCAGAGAATGAAAAGTCGCCATTAATAGCAAATATCCAAGCTTAAAAATCATAATCTCACCTATTGAAATCTATTCAAAATCATAAACTTCATTGGAAAGTCAGGGGTCGATCCGGGAATTTTTCCAGGGGGTCATTTTTCTGAAAACTGTTTATTTTTGTTAATTTTAATACCTATTTTTGTGAATTTTCATAAAAAGTTTTGTAAAAGTCCTTTTTATTAGAGATGGCATGAAGCTCCGGCCTCGCCGAAGCTTCGGTCATTTTGCAAATCAAGATTTTGCATTGATCAAGAAATAATTCAATATTTAGTAATTTGACATTCTATTTTATTTGAAAAATAAATAGAAATAAATAAGTTACATTAAAATATTGCATGGAACATTCTTTAAACATTTCTAGCTTTAGAGCTTATGTAATACAATAGTGTCATTATTTTTATTACCTAGAAGGGCAGAGATTAAAAAAAGTATTTCAATATGTCAACAAAATTTTCATTTAAAGAGTTTCATAGTCATTGATCAAGATTACCAACAATACCCCAGGATTACTAAAACATGCAGAAAATTAATTACAAAAAAATAAAGCCTTAGATCTAAATTCCAATTATTTTTTCCAGATAATTAAAGTAATAAAATGTATTCTAGGCTATTTATCGACATTGTTACATGATAAAATGTTTTCTTGGTTTATAATTGACACAACATAAATGCTAACTATGTTTGTTATCATTCTATCATATTCAAAAGGTTAATTAAACTCACTTCATTAAATTATTTATCCCTCAATTTTTAATTATGATGTAGAATAATAAGCAAAAATTAATACCATAATGGGTGATATTAATTTTAAAAATGACAAGTAAGCTAATGTAGTATTTTGCTACTACTGCCGTGAAAAAAAGTTTAACAAGGATAAAATTTAGATTACAAATTAAGCAAGCTACCAAAACAGAATTAAGATTTGACCATGCGTTGTGACTGTAGTAGTTAGTTAAATAACCCAAAGTTCTCAGCCTTGCCTGAAGTGTGTGTTAGAAGTGTGGTGAAATAAACACAGAGACATTGCATTAGATCACCAAAATACAAATTTTATTCAACAATAATAGGGGTAAACAACTAGTGGCCACACGACATCTGCATTTTTAGAAATGAAAGTAAGTAAAACACTGTGCAGGGGTATTACAGCGCGTGCTAGTAATGCACAAAAAACAAAGATATTAGAGTGCTTTAATTTCCCATTATTAGCCCTTGTAAATTGAAAAGTAAAAAAATAAAAATAAATAAATAAAAGGTAATGCTTAATTAAAATTGTCATGACAAAAGTAGCTCGATTGGGATCCAAAATTTAAGTTAAAAGGCTTTGCTGCAGCAAAAAAAAAAAAAAAAAAAAAAAAAAAAAAAATTTATCCTATCAAAAAAAGTAAAGAAAAATTTGGGCAAACAAGTCCCCACCTTCTCCGAGCCACACAGGGCATCTAATAAAATCCCACACAAAATCCTTAACTGTTACTTGAAACCCCACTTTTAAATTCCAACAAACGAGCTTAAATAGTTAAAAAAATAAACAAAAAGGAACTATGCAATTTTGACACCAAAGGGTGCAGCAAATTCACTGATATGCAGATCAACTCAAACAAGTAATTACAGAGATTAGCATTGGCAAAGCAAGTAAATAAAACAGATTTTATGACCCTCCAAAATTTACTAGGTAAGAAAAAAGAAACACAGCATCAACAATTATCATTTAACAAAAAAATTTAAACATGGCGTTACTGGTAAGTTATACCACAGGTTACTACTTGAAGAGAAGAGTCATTTAGCTTTACCATCTTGTTTTAAATCCCCCCTTCCCCATTAAACGTAACAAGTTCCTTAAAAAAAATGATAGTTCTAGCACGGTTTGAAGCATGATGACGCTGTGATCCAGCTTATCGTGGAGAATTTGTAGCATAAGGATGATAGAGGAAAAAGAATCAGAGCGATCTCACCCACGGATCCAATGGCAGGCCTGGTCTCGGTGTTTCAGGGAACTGACGGTCGGACGCTGGTGGCTCCCGGAGCCGGCATCTTGGTTCTCCTTGGAAGGGAACGCGGACTCACGGCCGGCACAATCAGGCGTCGGAGATCTCGAGGTCCACTCGGAGCATACTATGTAGCACTAGCGGCTCCCGGTTTGGGGGATGATGAACACAGTGTAGGCGATTGAAACGGGACGTCGAAACTGGTAATTGATCTCCGTCAAAAAAGGGTGTGGGGGCCTTAAGCCCAATTCAACATCAAAAGGGAGGGGAAGCATATTGGGGGTGACGGTGACGCATCGGCAAGGTGGCCAAATAGAGGCAGTCGGCCAAAAACCCGAACATGTTATAAATGTAGTAGGGTCACCGGGAGCTTACTCACAAAAAAAAAAACAAAAAAAAAATTTATACGGTGATCTATGATTAGCTGGCCCTCTGGCCTATGTGCTAGCAATCACATCGTGAACTTCCGCTGCGCGACGACAATAATGCCGGGCTGGACCTCTAGTCTGCGAGCGTAGACTCCGAAAGTCAATTCGTCCTAGAAGCACCACATCAGCTCTCAGAATGACGCTTTCTGCCCCTTGCGTGAGGAGCTTCGCCGAGACGCCGACCAATCAGAGCGCGCCATCTCAGCCGGGAAACTTCGAACACATTCGATTGTCGTGGGAAGGAAGAGAGGAAAGAAAAAATGGCGGCCAGCGACTTCTACACGCGGGAAAGAAACGAACTTGGCCGAGAAGAAACGCAGGCAAGAACGGCCATCTTGAAATGGGAAAAAAAAAACTTAATTGATCAAAAAGGCATTAAAAACGTTATTAAATTTCCTAAAATTTTAGCGGGAGATAGCTAATCGTCCGAGACAACCCTGGGTAAAATTTGGAGTAAAAAATTAAATTAGAAGAGAGTAAAAATAATTAAAAACCAGACATGAACAAGAGATATTGCAAGAAATGAGTTAGGCTATTGAAGAGAGAGGGAAACTTAATAGTCAGCAGAGAATCGACAGAATTTACAAGATAATTAAATTTACACCTCCGGAGACCAGGGTTGGCTTTTTACCGGTAAAAACTGGTTTTTACCAGGGCATGGTAAAAACTAGGTTTTTACCGGTAAAAACCTGGGAAAAAGGGGTAAAAACCTAATGATACAAAAAACTCCCTGAGTCATAAACTGTATATTAATGCTATTTATAAAACTGTATTTTCATGTAATTGATATGGATATATCATCATCAGGACATACTGATGATGCAAACTACATTATGTGATTGTGCAAACTACATTATGTAATAAGTAATATTTGTAAGCATTTGGTTTTCATTAAAATGGTTAAGATAAGTTCAGTGTAATAAAAGTATATTTACAAGTCCTTTAAGTAAAAATTATTTAACTAGCCTGCATTACATAATTGTAATAAATATTGTAATGTGCCTTCTCATAATAATAGTTTTAATAAGTTTCATAATGATAAATGTACATTATCTATAAATTTGAATTCTTGTAAGATGAAAACATGGATGAAAGTTTTCTGTGTTTATTATATTCCTCAAAATGAACTATTTTCATATAGCATTCTTTTACTTACCAAATCAGACACTGAATTAGGTGAATATTGTTATATGGAAATGGAAATAGTGATATTAAATGTCCTGAACTTTTATCCCTGAGAAAATGAAAAAATAGCAGATAAATCTTCATTGTTTGCTTGTGGATTAAGGCCGATTGACTGCACTAGGGTCCCAGTCCTATAGGGGAATACCTTCCTATTTCTAAAGGATCCTAGCCAGTATTTATGCGCAGTTTCTGAAAAAAAAAAACCCAAACACACGGAAACAGCCAGATCAACAGGCAGGACCGGGGTATGAACCTGGCACCTCCCACCATCCAGTTTCGAGAGCAGAACCTCTCAGCCATTGGTGGAGAGATAAATCTTCAAAAAAGTGACAAAAAATAGTCAAGCTAATAAGTTTTTCTCAAAGTTGGTAAAAACCCTGGTAAAAACATGTTTTTCCAAAGACGGTAAAAACCGTAGTAAAAACCGGTAAATACCATCAGACGGTAAATACCGCCCAACCCTGCCGGAGACAGGGCAAACAAAGGCAGAATTAATTTAAAGAAAAGGTCATTATTTAGAAAGTCCCAACAAAAAAAAAAGGGGGTAATTAGTAGTAATTTAAAAAGACAAGCTATTGAGTTATAGAAGAAGAGTCACCCAGACCATTATATCTCCTGACAAAAGGTATTTAAATTAAACTTCCAAGTTAATTACAAGCATTAGAAAATAAATAATTAATGGTTAAAACAATTAAAATAAAAATTACTGCATTTGATTTGTAAAAACATTATCCCCCAAAAAACAATACAACATATTATCCTTCCTTCTCCCCCAAAAAATTTTTTACGAAGTAAAAAATTTTTCGTGGAGAAGCCAGGAACAGACTGGTGAAATGTCTTGAGAAGCAGCGTATAATTCCATTTTAACAACCAAACCTGGGGAAGACCAGCCATGGCAGCAAGAAAAAAGTTTGCATAATGCAAAATACCTCAAATAAACATTAAGAACCCATGTCCCAGGTTAGGACACATAAAAAAATTTCAACCCTATACCTACATGTTCCACAAAAAAAAAAAATCAATCAAAGGGCAAAGTTTTACCTGCACATTCCTTCACAACAAAATCATACAGTATATATGTGGTACGACATATAAAACATGACAGAACAACATTAAACGAAGACAAAAAGGTAAAAAATCTTTGGTACATAAAAGGGTAATACGCAATTCTGACCATGATGATTTAGAGTCCAAGGAAGTGGTCAGTAGCAAAATTTTGTAAAGTCCTCGTCTAAGTAGTCACTACGTGGAGTTTGTTGTCACAAGCGTGGGTAAAAATCAGTTCAGACATTTCCAAAAGTAAATAAAAAGCTAGTCAGTGTCATGTATTGAATACAAGACCACTAGCAGGCAAGGGCGGACAAGTACCTAGGATGTTGAACCCCCCCCCCCCTTTCAAAGAAAGCTGAGAAAAAAAAAAATTTGACAGGGGCATGACAATCCCAAATTTGTAGAGAAAGAAAAAACCCAATTAATGCATCAAATTAGAG
Organism: Cheiracanthium punctorium; assembly: GCA_038373885.1. Classification (NCBI taxonomy): domain Eukaryota; kingdom Metazoa; phylum Arthropoda; class Arachnida; order Araneae; family Cheiracanthiidae; genus Cheiracanthium; species Cheiracanthium punctorium. The sequence goes on along the minus strand of JAWZYV010016822.1, from coordinate 806,862 downwards.
GTTAAGTTGGTAAAAACATTAGGAGACAGGAGAGAAATGATCCCTGAACAACCCCACATTCAGCAGCAATTGGCCTGAGTACAAGAGGCTAAACACCAGCCCAATTGTGACCCAAGATCAATTACCACCAAACATGGAGGTTAATTCAAGTGACCAAGAAGGCTCTAGAAACACTTCTGGACACTAATCATTTTCTCCAAAGAGGAAAACAAAACAAAACAAGGTAATTTTAAGAAAACAGCCCAAACCAGCATGAATAACTTAAAGCAAACACCCCCCCCCCCCATTTAACAAAAGGTAACCAGAAGGTTGGTAGTAACAAAAGAATTACTTATTGTAAACAAAGTGAGAAAAAAAATTTTTTGAACCCTAAGTTTCTTAGATAAAGGCCCTGGGATTGTCTACACCAGCAATGGGTGGGCATAAAATTTTCCTCAAGCCATTACAGAGAGAACAAAAGTTTGAACCCAGAAATTTCTGCACTGATTTGATAATTCCAGTACAAGTTTTTTTTTTTTTTTTTTTTTTTTTTTTTTTGACATAATCAGGTAAAAAAGTATTTTAAGAAAACTTTCATGTGGTTATACAGTAATAAAAGGTAAAAAAAAAAAAAATCACATGAATTATTGCAATGGCCCTTAGCCATACACAATTTGTACTACCAAAAGGGTACTACATCAGATTATAACACTTACACAAAAACATCAAACCAAAACAAAATATTTACTTCAATAGGAACTTGCATAAGGAATGTAACAACATATAACACAGACTGTGCAGGTAAAATTTGATTGATACCAACAAACAAGTAAACAAAACACCCCACCCACAAGAAACTAAAAGTAAACGAAAAAGGTAAACACAAATGCAAACACTAAATGAAAAAAAAAAAAAAATACAATACTAAAATGACACCAAATTCAAAAAGGAAAAAATGATTCGCAAATAAAAGACCCAGCACTACGTTTTAATTACAAAGCAATTGATCACAAAGCCAAATTGATCACCAAATTGATAAGATTATACCCATGACTACTAGTGGTGCTAGACAGGCCTGGAGAAATCGAAGATGGGGTTGCGGCATCAATATCATCACCATTTGAACTTAAAAAGGAAACAGGGGACACAACAGTATCTCTAAAAAAATCAGTATCAGGTTCTGCATCAGACAGGGCTACAACAGGCGGCATAGGAGAAGCTTGAAAACTACCAAAACTGTCATCCCAAGTGGGATCATAAGGAAGAAAGGGGTTTGGGTACTCTTTCAACATCTTCGCTTCCCAATCCTCAGTTGAAGACGAAGGGGTAGACTCAGGTAAAACAGACTCAGGAGTGTGTGGCAAGATATTATTACTAGTAGGAAAAACATCTCTATCAACAACTTTAAAAATTCTATTGACATGTACCTTTTGAACATCTGAAGGGTTAGTTAAAAGAGAAATCAAAAATAAAACAGGAGAACATTGCTTTAAAACGCGATAGGGACCCTTATTAAATTTACAAAGCTTTTTCGACAAATTAGGTTTATGTGCAGGTGTGTGTAAGAAGACAGTGTCACCAACTTTAATGTCTTTTAAGTTAAATTTTGTAGGAGCAGAGTTAGCTTGGTTATGAGATGCAACTTCAAGGCGATCTTTAATTATTGGAAAAGTGTTCTGGAGATTGGTGACAATTTCTTGAGCATAGGATCTAGTGTCGGCATATGTCCTGAATTTAGATGAAAAAATCAGGTCATATGGCAACACCAGATCTCTACCATAGGTGAGAAAAGCAGGAGTGTTTTGAATAGTTCTGTGGTAGGCGGTGCGAAAGGCCAGCAAAGCAAAAGGAACCTGTTCGCACCAATCCTCCTGAGTTTCACTAACCAAATGACTTAAAGAGTCTACTAAAACCTTGTTCAACCGTTCAACGACCCCGTTGCCTTGCGGATTATAGGCTACAGTGTGCATTTTCTTGATTCCTAGGACCTTATAGACTTCCTCCATTGCCTGCGAGAGAAAATTGGACCCCCTGTCTGAGTACAGCACCTCCATAATGCCATGTCTCGAAATAAAGTCCACCAAAACCCTAGCTACTGTGGCACTTTGTATGTCTTTAACAGGGTAAGCTTCGGGAAATCTAGTAAAATAATCAGTAATTACAATTAAAAATTTGTTCCCATGTTTAGAGGTAATGAAGGGACCAACCGCATCAATCGCACATTTCTGGAAAGGTCTATCAACAGTGGGGATCTCCTGGATGGGAGCCTTTTGACCTTTTTTGAAACCACGTCTTTGTAAACAAGAATGGCAAGACATCACATAATTTTTAACATTACGGTAAAGACCTACCCAAAAAAAATTTTGCCTAACCCGATGCAATGTTCGAGAAAGACCTGGATGCGCAACAGTTTTGTTGTCATGGCAGGCTTGAAGAACTTCCTGAACAAGAGATTGAGGGACAACAAGTCGAATATTGGAAAAATTTGCATCAGTAGATTGGCAAACAAGAACATTTTGTTGAAAAAAAAATTTATTTGACTTATGAATGAAAAAGGGATCTTGCGAAATATTACTCGCCATCTTTTGGCAAAAAGAGTCTTCCTGTTGTAATTTAATTAAGTCCTGGTCATCCAAAGGTAAAATTTCACACTTAAATGGAACATTATCAACAACGTTAACTTCTCTAGAAAGAAAGTCTGCCATTAAGTTTAACCGTCCGGGTTTGTGTACAATAGTATAGTCATCAGTACTTAATACACCATTTTTAATGAGGTAAATTGTATAACTTTTAAAGTAATTTTTTGCATATTTATAACAGTATATTATAACAGTTATAACAGTATATAACTGCATATTTATAACAGTAGGACAGACAGACAAATTGAAATCATAAGCACAGAATTGCCAATCTAACAAAGTCAAAAATCAAAAGACTTGCTTGGAAAAACAAAATTTTTAAAAGATACGGGATGTGCCAGCTGAAACTACATTTGGCAGCAGGGCTGGTCTAAGAGCAAAATGCTGTATGCGCAAGAATGAATTTTAGCACCCCTTACAATGAAAATGGGGAATAGAAAACCCTCCCTACAAGTGTTATGGGTGCTTTATAATGGAAATTTACCATAAATTAATACTTTAAGTTGGCATTTTAAAGGAATTAAAAACCAAATTCTAAAATTAATAAGTAGTAATAAATACTAAAGATGCAATAGATATCAATATGGCTGGATACCGGATACCAAATATCTGGCAAAACTTTCCACCCGTTATCCGGTTATCTGGCAGCAGCAGGGGCGTAGCCAGAAATTTTTCATGGAGGGGGGGAGGGGGTTAAGACTACTATAACTCATATATATGTATACATGTGTGTGATAATGTAGTGAAGAATATACATTTTGCATGGCAAAAAATTCCTCATGGGGGGGTTATGACCCTCGTAACCCCCCCCCCCCCTTGGCTACGCCCCTGGGCAGCTGTATGTTTTCTTCTTTTTCTGTTTTATTTTCCCTAGTTTTCTTAGATCACTCATCTATCACTTTTTTTTTTTTAATTTTCTCATTAGTACCAAATCATTTAATTCAAAAATCCGAAATCTTTTTGGGATTGTTACCATGAAATAAGTACCAGTTTTACTGCAATTAAAGCTGAAATGTCATTGATGTTCTCCTTCAAGAGTTAGATAAACATCTTACAAAATCAGTTCTTGAAAGAAAGACATTTCCATTTAACTGTTGGAAAATATGTGTAACAAATTTCCTTACTTTATCAAAATTAGGGGGGGGGGGGATTTTCTTAACAGCCAGCAGTACTACAGCAAGTACACTATTCTCATAAGCAGGGTCAATTTATGGGGGAGGGGGAAAGGTAACCAAATTTTTACAAAGATTGAAAAGCAGTGTTTTTGTACAATATTTTCCTCCACTAATAATTTACTCTAATCCTAAAAAAATAGATGCACTTAATTTCTCCCTCCCTCCCATTTTCTATAAATTAGGGATGTAACGAATATTCGGCAAATATTCGGTTGGCTGAATATTCGGTAAGCCGAATACCGCTACATATTCAGCTGAACAGTTTCAGAACAAAGAGAAAAAAATATTTTTAACATGTATTTTTAAATGCATTTACAAATAATATTGCTTAGTTATACTTCAATATGTTAATTTCGTATTACAAAATTCCTGAATTATTGAATTTTAAGCAGAATGAAACATCTAATGTATTTAATAATATTACAGAAATGCAGACTTTTCTAATATATGACACCACTTGACTTGGTATTCTACCTTCTTTATGGGGTGGGGGTAGGAGGAATCTTTTCAGATCCTCAATTACAAACATAATTTTGAAAAGCTGCTACATGTGTTTGCCCAGAGGTTGTAAAACCCAAAGCATGATGTGATTATTTATAATTACCAGATTAATCATATTTACAATAGCATCTATACTATTAAAATCTGTGCGCGTCTGTCTGTGTGTGTGTGTGTGTGTAGCATCATCTCCTCCTAAACAACTGGCAGTTGAGTTTCGAACGAGGTATCCACGAATTCGGAAAATTTCGAGAAAGAACCTCCGCTAATTTAAATTTCGAAATTCGAATTATTTTAGGAGATATTGATAAAAAACCCCGTCAAAAACGCTAATTTTTGCTCTCCACAATTCCGTGATTGTAACCCCTGTAGTCAAAAAAGTGAGAAATAAGCATCCAGGTTGCCATGTTTGGCTATTTTATTAAATTATTTAGACTCCTGCAGTAAAAATAAAAGAATATTGATTTTTTTCTGTTTAGATTATTTACAAAGTTATTTTTTAATTAAAATATTGCGTTCATGTTAAATCAGACCTGGAATTCAATGTTTTTTATGTGTAAAAGAATAAGGGATTGAGAGATTTCCGAGACTAATGTGTATATTTTTTAGTTTGGAAGAGAAAAAAAATGGTTCATTTGGCAATTTTGAGAAAGTAGTAGGTTCTACCGATTTGTACAGTTTTGGGCTTGGCGCAAATTACTGAGAGCGTAACGAAATAGTATTTTTAATAACAAGTATAAATTTTACGGCGCTATACTTCGATTTTTCATACAGAAATAATGCAGTTATTAAGGCGATTTTAAACGATCTATAGAATTTTCACCAAATTAAGTAAACTGATTTAAGTTAGAGGAATATTCCGCCAAATTTCAGAAAATTGAAATTCTCGCATTTTGTACATGGTAGTTAACGGTGATTAAAACCCGCTATAGTTAATAATTTAAGTAACAGCTCCTTATCAATAATATGCCTGCATTAAATTTTGGCGATAGAACCATATAAATGATAGATAACTATTTCCCATTTTGATTGCTGTTAAATCAATGCTTCGAATGATTCCTGAAAACAAAAAAATCTTGCAAAATGGTGTATATTGGCATTTTAGCGATCGAAGTACTGTGTAATAAATAATTGATTCTTATTTGTTAAAGCAGCACTACGGAAGTTTCTTTTACTAGAAGCTGTTAGAAAGGCGTAATTAATACTGTCTAATATATTTTTTGTTTTATGAATTGAAATGTTTGTTGATTCCTACTTTAGTACATTTCTTAGCAAAGTTGGCGAAAAATATTCAAATGTAGTGCAACTCTGTACATATTATTAATTCCATTCCACAATTGAGATGAGCCGATGTCACTAGCGAATGCATGGATTTTTTTTTTAAATTCCGCCAAACAGAGTATTGCGTATTGCCTTAGTGTCAAGTTTAATTTGTGATTTGAGCTATTTGCCATCGACTGGAGGTGTTAATTTCGCCAATATGGCAGTTCTAGCAAAGTAAACATGAATAACTCATTTCATGTTCTATTTTTAACATTGCTATAGTTTCCGTAGCAACGGAATCCATTGTTGCCACTTAAGTTGTTAAATTTTACAATTAAGTGAAACCACTCATTTCTACAGCTTTTAAGAATCGAAAAAGTGAAAACGCATGAATTGTGAAACAAATGGAACTGTAACAGACTTGCACCTTAAAAATAATCGAAAATTTTATGCAATTCTACATACTTTTAATTTTATTTCCTTCTAGTGTGGATGTCATTTTTTACGTCATTTTTGCTGTTTTGCTGGCAGATTATCCGGAGCAGCACATACCCTCTAATGTATTTGCTCCTCCGGAAGCAAGAGCGTATGTCCGGCGCGTATTTGTGTAACCCCATTGTGTTAATCAGAATTTTCTGGTGTCACATTTTTTAGACCATTTTTTTACCGCGGAGATTCCGATCCTGAAGTAAATTGATTAAGCAGGAGTAGCCAGAAATTTTTCATGGGAATGTTACGACTACTGCAACTCACATATATGTACACGTATGTGCGATAAGGGAGTGAAGAAATACATTTTGTATGGCAAAAAACTCCGCTTGGGGGGTTGTGACCCCCCTATCCCCTCCTTGGCTAAGCCACTGTATGCAAGCATAAGTTGTCACGTCATGGAAAACCGTCATAGATGGCAAACTGCGAAGTTGTTCTGAGGGTTATACAAAATTAAAAATTTTTCTTTTAGTAAATTTTACTTTTGATACAGTTCGGATATTTGGTTTTAATACATTTCGGCCACCAAGGTGAGATGAAATATTACTAAATACGGCAACCCAGAATTTCCTTAACTATTGAATTTGACACTATGCAACTACAGTAGATTCCCTAACACGGTAGATACGTTCTGTGTTATAGGAATCCGTGTTGTACGGGTCCTGCGCTATACTCCACCTGGAGTGCGAATTGCGCAGTATAATCGCGGCAAAACTTATTCGCGCTCCGTAAAAATGCAATGATGTTTGGTGTTGCCATTCAAAAGGAATGTTAATTACAGGAACTAAGGCGTCATAATATCAGAACATATGTCTCATTTCACCGTGCTGTACGAGTCTCTTTTAACGTGTTACACGAAAACGATCGTAATGTTTTCGTCGTGTTCTAAGAATTCGTGTTGTAGACCCATGTTATAAAGGGGTCAACTGTAATCTGTAAAAAATGAAAAATGAAATTAGTTATTTAATTAGGGGGAATTGACAGTGAGATAAACGTCACTTTTATGTAACAAGTGTGATACTGCATTAAGGTTCAATAAGGGTAACAAGTTTTTTTCTCAGAAGTTACATCCCGAACGTTTTCATTTACAAAAGCGACATGATTTTCAACGGAGCAGGGTACATTTTTGGCTTTTAAACGTAAATGATGCATCCATTGTTTCATGTAGGTTTTTTAATTTAGGTAAAATTTAATAAAGTCGTGTGTAACATAACTGCCCTAATGCATTGTCCACGCTGTGAAAAATGCAAGATAAAATTATTGTCAACATCATGTAATGTTATTTATGTGGTATATACTATATATTAATGCTATAAATTAAACCTCACAAAGAGAATTATATGATGTAGAAATCGGGCATTTTTCGAAAGAGAAAAGTTTTGTCTGCATACCATAAAGTTCTTTCTTTTTTGATCGCCAGTCACATTGACGTAGTTCTTGTGTCATGTTGCAATCGTCTAAAATTTGCACTCATGACGTCAACTTTTAGTCACGATTCAAGTATTTTTTCCCGTTTTGAGATTCCGAATTACTGGGTTTAATTCGAATTATATATGTTTAAGGAAAATATGCGTTTCCCACCGTGCGGAGAACGGGTACGCAGCTAGTATTTATTAAATTATGAATATCTCAAAATATAATTATGCTGCTACTGGTGTTTAACTATGTAAAAGATGTTTTTTGTGTGTTTTTAAGTATGTACAAATAATGTAAAATGAATTTTAATTAGTCTTTATTTTGTATTTAATTACAAATGTGAAAAGCGATGTTTTATTTACAATTAAAATGAAATGTTTAAAAATGTAATATTCGGCCTAAACTATGTGCCGAATATTCGGTATTTGGCCTGAGCTATTGGCCGAATATTCGGTATTCGGCCAAATCACTATTCGTTACATCTCTACTATAAATGATAAAAATACATTCTAAAAAAATTATTGAAAACAAGATATTTGCACAAAACTTTTTCTCATTTTTTATTGTTGCAGTTTTTAGAATTTATTCATTTACTAGCTGAAGTACCCGTTCTTCGCACGGGAATGAATGGACTTTTTGATATTACGATTTGTGATGATTACTATTTATTGTAATAAAGAGATATAGCAAAATGGATATATCTTTATATTGTGTTCAATAACCATGCATACCGCATTTCAAGGCAATCGTTTGTACGGTGCAGAAGGTCATGCGGCGTAGCGCAATCTAGTGGCGAGTTTTAGCAAAACGGATACGGCGGAAATATTCTTCGCATTCAGATATCGATGAATACGAAATTTCAGGACGATCGGCTGGACAGCCCTGTGAAGTTCATGTGTTGACGCGACATCTAGTGGCAAATTATATAGGAAAATGGATAGCGCCAAACTCTTCCCCGTGTTCAAATATTTATGTATACCTATTTTCATAGCGATCAGTTACACAGTCAAGAAGTGATGCACTGCAGCGCGATCTAGTGGTTAATTAAAGTAATGATTTGCTACAGTGCCGTCAAGTGGTGAGTTATAGCAAAATGGATAACGCCAAAATATTCTCATTGTTCAAATAGCTATGTATACTGATTGTCATAGCGACCGTTTGAATGGTCAAGAATTTGGCCTGCTGCAGCGTCATCTAGTAGCGAGTTAAAATAATAATGCATTGCAGTGCCATCTAGTGGTGAGTAACATCAAAAAAGGAACACAGTTAGAATATATTCTTCGTGCTGAAATGTGTAAGTATAAGAAATTTTATGCCGGTCGGTCGAACGGTATAGAAGTTGATGCGTTGCAGCGCCATTTAGCGGCAAGTTACAGCAAAATGGATAGTGAAATATATTCTCCGTGTTCTAATATCCGCGTGTACCAAATTTCATCGAAATCGGTTGGACGATATTCGCATAGTAAACGGCTAAACGGAATAGAATTCGACGTTCTGCTGCGCCACCTAGTGGCAAGTTAGAGGAAAACGGATAGCATAAAAAGCTTCTCAATGATAAAAGACTTAGGTGAACCAAATTTCATGGTGCAACGGTGCTAGAGTTTTTCAACCTCATACACACATACCAACATTCATTTTTATCTATAACCAGTGTCATTATATATCCCAGTCTCAAATAAAATCCAGTTTCAAATCTAAGCCTCGCCAAAGTGCCAACATACGCCATTGTGCAAGCGTTTTTTCAGGAAATCATTCGAAGCATTGACTTAGCAGCAATCAATATGGGAAATGGTTCGACCGCGAAAAAGTAAAGCAAGCCTTTATTTCAAAAGTGGAATCCCTTAATACAGCCGAAATTTTTAAAATTATCAACTATAACGTGTTTTATTCATCATTACTCCGATGTAGTAAATGAGAAGATTTCCATTTTCTGAAATTTGGCGGAATTCCCCCAACTTAAATCAATGTACTTCATTTGGCGAGAATTCTGGAGATAGATCGCTTGAAATCCCTTAACAACTGCATTATTTCTTCACGGATCATTAAAATTTAACGCTGTATTCTAATAAAACCTTTACACTTGTTTTCAAAAATCTATTTCCTTAAGCTCTCAATAAATTGCGCCAAGCCGAAATCTGTGCAAACCGCTAGAACTCACTTTCTCAAAATCGGCATTTGAGCCATTTTATTTTTTCGCCAAACTAAAAAAAATTACCTATTAGCCTCGAAAATCCTCAATTCTTATTGTTTTGCGTATAAAACATTTCATTCCTGCACTGATTTCCCATGCTCACGATATTATAATTAAAAAAAAAAATAACCTTACGAATATAAACTAACAAAAAAAAATCATTATTATTCTTTTATTTTTACTTTGAGAATTTAAAACATCTTATTCGGCAAAATCGCCAGACATGGCAACCACGATCCTTATTTCACACTTTTTTCACTACAGGGGTTACAATTACAGAAAGCTTTTTGCGTGGAGAACATAAAAAATCTCTTAAATTCCGGGAACGGGTGGACTTTCAAAGTTTTAAAGTGGACTATGATTTATTCTATATTATTTTACATATCTGTGCAAAATTTCAGGTTGATATGTCCATTTTTGTGGATTTGTATACAACTCAAATCCACAAACAAACAAACAAACAAACAGAATTTCATTTTTATTTATAAGATTATGCTTATTAATATTATTTCTCAGTATATAATTTTAGGCCGGATGTACTGCCAGCTATTTGTAATATCCGACATATTGGCCGGATGCAGTATGTTTGCTGTATATCCGTTGCATCCCTAATAAATATTAAATTAAGAATTTACTACCCTTTCATTACTTTTATTTTTTAAATGACTTTTCCGAGAACCAATTCTTGTCCTTTAATTTTTTCTCTCGAAATTGTGTTACATACATTTTTATTATTTATAAGAATGCATACTACATTTATAGAAGAAGGTTTCAGAAATTTTTAGCCAGAAGGGGGATGAGAACTATTACTTCATGTTCCTCAATTTTATCACACTATCTTTGGTCACAAGTTTTCATACTTAGGCACATTCATATTCGATATTTCACTTTTATTGGTACAAACTTCTAAACAAAAAAGGACTTTTATGTATGTATGTGGATTAGGGTACATGTGTTTATCATGTAATAAAACTAAAAAATTAAAGTTCTTCAACTTTATTTAAATTTTTAGTTTGCAATAATTACTGAATGAGTATCAGTCAAAGATTTTCATAGTTACTGAACAGAAATTTTTATTAGACTTTCTTTAGAAGTAGTACAACAAACAATTTAACCTCATCCATAAATTGAGGATTATAGAAATTGAAAAAATTGAATTCAGAACACAAGATTGCTGGAATAAATGTCAGAGAGTCGTCAGAATTTTGTATTGCATCCAAATGTTGGATGTGCAAAACACCAATTCAAATCCAATTACTGAAATGTATATAGTTCTTCTTCTTTCTTCCTTTAATATTGGCTCATTCATGAAAATTTCACATAAGTTTTTAAAAAGCTATACAGTAAACTCCCTCTTAAATGGGAAAGTTTTAAAAACATCAGACTTTTTTTTTTTTTTTTTCTACTAAAGACAAAGTTTAACAACTTACTGCACAGTTTCATCATTTTCTTTTTAAAGCATCGCATCAATGGAGGAAGCTGATGCTTGTTATTCTATATAGCATAAAGCAATTTTCCAGTACTTTTGCTCCATCTGTATTTGATATAACGGAGGTCTTTGACAGTAATTGTCAGAAAGTTTTAATTTTTCGTATTTTTAAAACTTTTTTAAAGACAAGTACGACCGGTTAAAGCAGAGATCTGGTTAAACGGACGCCGGTTAAGAGGGAGTCTACTGTAGTATTTATCCTTGAAATAAATAAATAAAACTAATTATCATAGATATGCAAGTTTTAGCAGGTATAAATATAATTCAAAAAATTTTTAAAGCACGGAATTCTCCTCAGGGGTCATTCCATGCCATGTCACATCCAGCCAAGGTATGCATTGTCCACCCCACTTCCTGAGATTTGGATGAAACCTGGTACATGGTATCTTTAGACAAATATAAAAACCTAAATTTTTCATTTTTGGAATATTTACATTATTTTGCTTTTTATCGCTCCTTGAATTTCAGCCTCATTTTACAGATTTTACCAAGACACTTTCAAAGCAGAATGACAGACTCGATTACAATTTGCTATTGTTTCAATAATTATCAAGTTAAAAGCAGATAAAAACACATTAAAATCCATCAGGTAGCACTTTCGGTGGCAGCCACCACCTTCTTCAGCTCTGATCTCAATTCAAAATACCTTGCTCTCTTCCTCAGTATGGCGTTCCATCCAGGATCTATCTGTGCATGGGTCATGTCATTTACAGCACCATCTGTCGTTATAATCTGGCACTATAAATGACATGGCGCATGCGCAGATAGATCCTGGATGGAACGCCATACTGAGGAAGAGAGTAAGGCATTTTGAATTGAGACCAGAGCTGAAGAAGGTGGTGGCTGCCACTGAACGTGCTGCCCGACGGATTTTAATGTGTTTTTATCTGCTTTTAATGATTTTAATCCTGTCCATCCTATTGCTTTTAAATTATCAAGTTAAATTGCTGAAATTCCCTATACTTACACAGATTCAAAATATATCTTTTAAAATACAATTTAATTAATATAAATATTTATTATTAATTTTTGAAGTTAGAGAATGCGTTTTCAGGAATTGGAAACATGGGACAACTAACTCCTCTAACTCTTTTTCTGACTAATTTGACAGATGTGGTTTAGTGTTATTAGAAAGAGCATAAAATTTCCTATTAAAATATGGAATAAAAATGGCTTGCATTTAACACTTCCCCCCCCCCACATACACACACCCTATCATTTTTGAAAAAGTACGTAATTGATAATCAAAACTCACTTTTTGTAACTTTTATGCACTGATATATTTTCAGCCAATTTTATAACAACTTACGCAAAAAATACTTGAATTAGAAATGGTATATAATATCAGTTTCAAAGATGATTTTAAAAAAAAACCATCTTAAATTGAAAAAAAATTAAAGAATTAGAAAATCATTAGGTCACCTTTTCACATCATCTAACCAAGCGATGCTTAATCCACCTTGCATATTCAGATTTGGATGAAATGCAATACATGGTAATTTTAGACAAACATAAGAACAACTTTTCTCCATTTATGACCTATATACATTAAATTTATTTTGAAAGTTATTTGAATTATTGCCTCATTTGGTTAATTTTATGACAAAACTATTAGTTACTAAGATACTTTTACTAGATTTACTTACTTACTGTCTCTCTCTCTCTCTCTCTCTCTCTCTCTCTCTCATACACACACACACAAATAAAAAAATACTATTTATCAGAAGCTGTAAAATAATTCGGGTATTTGTCCTCCTAATCTACATTCTTTTATGAACTTGGAACAATTGTTAAATTATTTCACTGAAACTTTTTTAAGCTTCTGCCTTTGTCTGCAAAAGATAAAATCTTCTATAATTTGAAAAACATAAATACCGTATATCCTGGCATATAACATGCATCAGTAAATTTAGAATATGTCAAGAATTTTATTTTATTTTTTATGCTATGCATTTTATATTCGATGTATAAACGCACACAAAGCAATGATGTAATTTTTGGAGTTGAAAGTGTGTGTTATACGCCGAGATAAGTACTTCTGCTTTATATAGGGTGCCCCAAAAAGGTAGTAATGTGACTTAATTCTTTATCTCTTAGAGATACGTGTGCTCCATAAATTGTGTTCCATATATTAATATGGTGATGTACAAAATTTGAGAATTAGAAATATGAGTATAAATGCGATGCTGACTTAAACCACTTTTCAATAGCTCTCGAAGGGAAAAAACTACATCCAATGCTCGCATTTTAGGGGTCATATAGAAATTACGAAATAAAATCTTTCTTTCAGTCTAGCATTGAACTTTCATATTCAAAATCTTGTATAGTCCTCGATCCCTTCATTAGAGATATCTCTGAGACATTCTACGATGAAAAGCTGAAATTTGATGCATCACTTCATTGGTGTATGAGGCATATTTTACTAATTGGGAATTTTGTTGTATGGGGGTCACATACAAATTTAAGAAATGCTACTTTTTGAAAATTAACAAGAGGAGTTTTTTCGTAGAGTAATCTTTTTTTCCGACCTTACTTTGAACGTTTTTTCAATTTTTACTGTCCACGTATCTCTAACACAGGGTGTCTACCAAATTTCTGAAAGTCAATTTCCTGACTTTTGGGAGGTCCCGGGAAAAAAATTCCTTACCAATGCATTTTACTTTGGGAAATTGCACAATGCCCTCTCCCTTGTCTTTATATTTGCATATTTTGTACAACTTCTTGAAATCAATTTTAACTGAAGTATACAGGATTAAGCTTTCATCAATTGGGAAACAGAGGTAGTCGCAATTTCTGATAGAATTAACTAACTGTTCTTGGAAATACGGTCCTAAGCCATAAGTTACGAAGTAAGCTAATTTGTCTTTTACCCTCCCGTCACGATTGATGAGCCCCCATTTTCTCCTCCTTATACAAACACATCGCTTGATGCTTTCGTGGTCCAAAAAATATGTTGCAGTTGCTTTCGGTTTCCAGTCTGACAATTAGAGAGAAAGGGTAAAAAAAAAAAAAAAAAAAGGACACGAAAAAAAAAATTTATTCTTTTGGTGAATTTTCCGGACCCATTACCCAATTTCCCGGTTTTTTCCAGACTTTCCGGAGCGGTAAACACCCTGTAACAGATAAAGAATTAAATCACATTGCCGCTTTTTTGGGACATCCTGTATATAGTAGAAGTACTTACAGTATATCTCGGCATATAACACAAACTTTTAACTTCAAAAAATTACATAATTGTTACATGTGCGTGTTATACACCGAATATAAAATGAGTAACATAAAATATAAAATAAATTTTCTGACATATTCTAAATTTACTGATGTATGTTAAGTGCCGGGATATACGGTATTTATTTCTTTCAAATTATAGAAGATTTTATTTTCTACAGACAAAGACAGAAGCTTAAAAAAGTTTCGCTGAAATTTTTTAATAATTGTTCAAGTTCATAAAAATGTAGATTAGGAGGACAAATACCCGAATTATTTTACAGCTTCTGATAATAGTAATTTTTTATTTAAGTGTATGTGTGTGTGAGAGAGAGAAAGACAGCAAGTAAGTAAATCTAGTAAAAGTATCTTAGTATAGAATATTTGTAAAATCAACCAAATGAGGCAATACATAATTCAAATAACTATCAAAAGAAATTTAATGTAAATAGCTCATAAATGAAGAAAAATTGCTCTAAAGTATCATGTACTGCATTTTATCCAAATTTGCATATGCGAGCTCAGGGGTGTAGCCAAGGGGGGATAGGGGGGTGTCATAACCCTCCCATGAGGATTTTTTGCCATACAAAATGTATATTCTTCACCACTCTCTTATCACACACACGTATACATATATGTGAATTGCAGTAGTCGTAACCCCACCCCCATGAAAAATTTCTGCCTATGCCACTGTGCAAGCTGGATAAGGTACTGCTTGGTTAGATGTTGTGAAAAGGTGACCCTATGATTTTTTAATTTTTTTTTTTTCAATTTAAGGTAGTATTTTTTATAAAATCATATTTGAAAGTGATATTACCATTTTTACTTCAAATATTTTTTGTGTAAGTTGTTCTAAAATTGGTAGAAAATATATCGGTGCACAAAAATTACAAAAAGTGAGTTTCATTTATCAATTATGAACTTTTTCAAAAGTAATAGGGTGTTGGGGGAAAAGTCAAGTATACACTATTTTTATTTCATTTTTAATAAAAAAAATTTATACTCTTTCTAATGTTACTAAAACAAAATCTCAAATTAGTCAGAAAAAAAGTTACAGAGGGGTTAGTTGTCCCATGTTTTCAATTTCTGAAAATGTATTTTTTAACTTCAAAAATTAATAATAAATATTTATAGTAATTAAATTGTATTTTAAACAATATATTTTGAATCTGTATCATAATCTGTATATAGTCAATTTCAGCAATTTAACTTGATAATTACTGAAACAATAGCAAATTATAATCGAGTCTGCCATTCTGCTTTGAAAGTGTCTCTGTAAAATCTGTGAAATAAGGCAAAAATTCAGAGTTATAAAAAACAAAATAATGTAAATAATCCAAAAATAAAAAGTATGGGTTTTCATATTTCTCTAAAAATACGTACCAAGTTTCATCCAAATCTAACGAGGTGGGGTGCTCACTCCTGGATGACTTGGCATGGAATAACCCTTAGGTAAAATATAATGTTTAAAGTATTTTAAATAATTTACATTTTTTTAAAACTTTATTTTAAGAAAATGTATTAATTAAATATTTATTTTAACCTATAAGTTTTTTAATCAGCTGATTAAATTTTACCCGCGTATGAGTCGAGAAGTTTTGGACCAAAAAAAGGCTTTAAAATGGGGGGTCAACTTACACGGGGGGTCCTTAATTTTTTTTTTTTAATAAGAAGTCAAAAATGCTCCTTTGAAAAACAATTGTTCTGTTCTCGCATTCCATAACACAATGACGTTGATTTCCATACCAGGAAGAATGTAACGATACAGAGATTGAAAATGTGTATCATGATGAGCCGATGACAACGAAGGAATTTTGTGGAGAGTCCAATACTGAATCGGATCTCAAATTAGTTTAGCTTTGTATATCACTACTTTAAGTTGTGTCATATTATTATTATTAATTATCAGCTTAATTTTGTATGATACTTTTGTATATTATTATCTTTATTATTGTACATTTAGTACTTTCTTTTTTTTCCAGATGATTTTGAATAAATGCATTTTTTTAAATTTAAATTTCTTGATCGAGAAATTGAGGGGGGGGGTCAACTTATACGCGGGAAAATACGCTAAATCATATCCTATAGTAAATTTACGTGTCCAGCTGAGAAAATCGGTTCCTGAGCATACTGTCAACTTTTGAAGATACGAAAGTGCCTTTTACAACTCTACGCCAGGGGTCTGCGTAATTTATAGTTATCAAAACATGGATAATTATGCTATACGCATTCAAACACCATGAACTCACTTGACAGATGATATATATTTCTGAACAGTAATATCTAAAGCATCATGAAATTTATTGACTAAACGGAGTTCTGGACTTTTCAATGAAGTTGGCTCACTGGTGCTGCTACAGGCACTAGACATTGTTTATAAAAATGGCTATAAAATAAAGTACTATGCTTATATTTTGTCAGTCCACTGTAAAATAAGACTATGATATGAAATTAACAAGTTAGTTATTTTATTCTACCGCGCAATTCTTTGATTCATTCAAATCCGTGATTTGATTTACATGATTGATAATTGCCTGTTGCCAAAACATTTTTATTCTCGTGGGTTTTTTTTTTTTTTTTTTTTTTTTTTTTTTTTTTAAGTTTTCAAACAATTTTGATAAGAATTTGTTTTGACCTCTATTACATTGGTTATCTTTTTTCTAGTGGAAGTTAAAATAAATATCATGATAAAAAATAAATACTATTATTAATTTCGTATTTGGCAGTGGAGACATTTTGTTTGTGTTTATTGTTTCGTTACTTCGGAGAAGTTAAATGTGAGATTGGTTTAATTCCAGCATTTACTAACTTAATTACCGTTTTTGACTTTTCTTTCTTAATATTTGTAAACGAAAAATAGTTACACAATGCTTATACAAAACGTCAGTGGCTTATTCAATTGCTATTGTACTGCTGTTAAAAATTTACAAAAGATTAGCGTTGCTAATGTTCGCCAGCATGTCAGGAAGGTAATTATTTGAACTATTTACATTTTGCTCTCAAAGGTAATTCTTATTCCTATGGTACGCTTTCTTTGGCGTAGCAAGTATAAATGCACAACGATTATAGAAATTCCTCCAGGAATTGGTATTTACCCAATCTGAATGCAGTGTTCTTAGAAATTTATATATTATTGAAATATATAAATTTCTAGACTCTTTCTATGACGTAATTCTCAAATCAAAATTTGAGAACTATATCTTAAAAAGGGTCAGAAATATAAGGTGAGCGGAAAAAACGCTACTTTTAATAGTAATCTACTTTTAATAGTTTTATGATGTAACACAGTCTTTATATGCTAATCGACGAGGCAAGGAGCGTAGCCAGAAAATTTTTTCGGGGGGATTGTATGAGATATAATTTTGTATTGATAAACTTAATTTCTTACTGACGACGTAGGAAAGGGGGGGGGGGGCTTTGGAACCTAGAATTGGCTTGGGGACCCCGAAATTTTTTCGGGGGGTTGTATTAGATATAATTTTGTATTGATAAACTTAATTTCTTACTGACGACGTTGGAAAGGAGGGGGGCTTTGGGGCTCGAGCCCCCCCCCCCAGCTTTGTAGGATGATAGAAAATAATCATATATCGGTGTCTTTTTCAGCCTCCAGAATCCATAAAAACATACTAACCCCCCTCCCCCAAACCTCCAAATCTACTGAATTGCTACACGCTACTGCGCCCCTATCGGATTGAGGGGAGACCTAGGCTGAGCTATGGCTTATTATTACTGGTTTTCTTTTTATAAGGGCAAGAGTTTATTCTGATTCATGGCAATTTATCTTGTTAGCTCTTGGTTTTTAAATAAGAAATTTTAGAATAAGGAACATTTATAAGTATATATATTTATATATAAATATTTTTATTTTTGAAAATATTCAATTTAAACATTGGTACTCTTATTTTAAAGATGCCTTTTTAAAAACTAAATTATGGTATTAATAAGTCAAAAACAATTTTTAAAAAATCTTTAAGTTAAATGTTAGTGTAATTGTAATGTTTTTAAATAAATTTTTAAATGCTGAAAAAAAAAACAGCATCACTTTTTAAAGGAAACTGGTTTAAAATCATTTAAAACTTATTTCTTAAAATGTAAAATATTAGTTATATATAACTGTGATTAAAATTATAGTTAATTAGTTTTGTTAAAATTAGTTGGAAAAGTTTCAATAATACTTTCTAACTTTTGTAACAGTTTTTAAACATTAATTTGATCAGAAATAGAGCCTTTGCTAAAGAACCTGACTGAGAATCAAAGACGACCTTGTAAGTGAACGCGTCCGTTAAATATGTAGGGCCGTCTATCCTTTTGCTGGGTTGTGAGCATTCAAAACTGCATTATTTTGTTAAAACATGATCGATTCCGGTTCTTGTACTACAAAACAAACATACAAAATTTGCAAATCAAATTATTAATTTATAAGTTTTTTATCTAAATAATTGATTTACTTATTTATTGTATTATTTTCAAGACAAAGTACATATTCATTTAAAGATGGAGAACAATTCTTTGTAGTGTCACCGGATGTCGACACCCGTACTCATTTTCAGGGTATACTGTTTTTTTTTTTTTTTTTTTTTTAAGTGTCAAACTCAGAGCCTGACAAAATCGAGGGCAGACGGAGCAGCTACCTTGGGTCCCCAGTGAAAGGAGAACACAAAATGAAAACGCCCCTGTCCTAAAGTAATGTAATATTTTTCAGGAGAGGCTACTTAAAAGAAAAAAAGTTAAAAGTGATTATTACTAAAATAAATTATTAATTATATCAATTATAATCAATCTTTGATTGCTATTGAATTATTTTCTTCCGAATTCTTTGATAACAATTTTTAAGTGAATAAAATTGAATAATATATTAAATTTTAACACATTTTAAGTACTGATTTGAGCATTCTAAGATTTTGCTTACAGAAATTAGTGAATTCTTTTTCATACTGCAGCATTTCTTTCCAGAGTTTATATTACTTTGGTAGAATTATTTAGCCCGTCATTTAGAATTTCTGTAGTTAGCACATTTACAGATTCTGCAGAAGGGAAAGAAGTGTTTTATTCAATTTTTATTAGTTATAGAAAATCAATATTCGTAATGTTATCCTTATAAATGACTCACTGTAAATAATAATAATAAATAATAACAATAAATAATAACAATAGATAATAATAATAATAATAATAATAATGAAAAAAAAAAGTTTTAAACTAGAAATTTTTTAAAAATTTGAACTCGTTTAAAAATTTAAATTCTAAATCACATCCAATAAACTATTACCTTTTTAAAAGTTATTTAATGTTTCTTACTATGAATAAAAATCATAGTTATTTTCTGGAAAATAAAAAGGAATAAAAGTGATACACTTTTTTACAAATAAAATAATTGGTATATTAATAACTTGTACAAATATTTATAAATTGCGTAGTCATGTTATAAATGAATTTTCAATTTATCTACACGAGAATGCTTTTCAAAGATTTATCGCTTTTTTGCCCTTTTTCTTTTGGGATTTTCGGAGTTTTAACATAGCCATAAGTAGTTGTGACATGATTCCAAAAAAAGAAGGGAAAAACAAAAAAGAAAGAAAAAAGCCTCTGCGAGATCCTCTACCTCCGCTTTGTTCTTTTTTGACCCCCAGGACATGTATATCTTACCTCTTTGTCTAATGGTCAAAACATTAGGGGTCGAATGCTATTTTTGGAATTCTCCTTTGACCTTGAACAAGTGTTCTCACTGTTCTGCAAAAGCGGAATTTTCGTTTAACCTTGAACAAGTGGTTTTGTTTGATGGATTATTGCAAGTTTGTCGAGGGGGGGGGGGGCGGTTAGTTAGAAGATTGACATATACATCCAGTAGGATCTTTTACATTAATTTCTGTCTTCTCGGGGGGTGGGGGGGGCAGTCGCCCCCTCCGCCAGGGGGGATATCGTAATATATCCCCCCCCCCTCCCGAAATTTTTTCCTGGCTACGCGCCTGCCCTCCGCCCCCCTTTAATCCGCCCTTGGTGGCGGTTGAGGAGGGAGGGGGTAATTCTTCAGTAAGAAAAGTCAAAATTAATTTGATATGCCAAAAAAAAACATTTAAACATGAAAAAAATAAACCCTTATCCCCCACCCCCACCCACACACGCACACCTATGTGTTAATTAAAATCCCTATTTAACAAGGATTTTATTTCTTTGAAATCTTAACACTTGTATGTCATCAGCGTACCTTAGTAGCCAGGAATTTTTCATGGGGGGGGAGGGGCGTTACGACTACTGCAACTCACATATATGCATATTTGCTGTGATAAGGGAGTGAAGAATATACATTTTGTATGGCAAAAAATTCATCATGTGGGGGGGTGGTATGACCCCCCTATCCCCCCCCCTTGGCTATGCTACTGGCGTACCTGAATGGTTTTTTGGGGGTCATACTCCCTAAAAGCTTCATTTACTGTTAAGTAATTGGAAATCTATTTTTTTTTTTTTTGTTGTTGTTGTTGTTAGCGGAAACCGAAATCTTTCTAGGAAAGTCTATACCCCTCCCCCCTTCCTTAAGGCCTACCAAATTATACACAAATTGAATTATTCAATTAGACATGTGTCTTCCCCCATTTCTGGAAAACAAAGTACATTAAACCTCATAATTCAACTTCATACCTCCCCTTTTCTGCAAAAGGAAAGAAATTTTTTCAAGTATTTAAATAAATTATTACACAAATATCTTTTTAGGTGGCGTTTTTTCCAGCGGCGTTTTTTCCAGGTGGCGTTTTTTCCGCCGGCGTTTTTTCCTACATTCGAAATATAAATATATGTTGACTTAAATCACTTTTCAATGATTTCCGAGGGTCGTACAGAAATTGCAAAGTAAAATAATCTTTTGCACTCTAGCAATAAACGTTTACATTCGAATTCATGTGTAGCCCGTGACTGTCTTTTTTAAAATTTATCTCTCAGATGTTTTATGATGAAATGCCGAAATTATGTACATCGCCTCACTAGTGTATTGGGGCACATTTTACTGTTTGGGAGTTTTCTCTTTCCTTTTTTGAGTGGAGGGGCTATAAAAATTTAAGGAACTTGTGTATTATACTGCCGACATGCCAAGCAAAGAGATTACTCGCCAAGGGTTTGTACTCTATTGTTGCTATTGTGCACACGATAATGCACATCAAAATACCATACAGGCCCGTCACTAGTGGGTGTGCAGGTTGTGCACCGCACAAAGGCGCCCAGGTAAAGGGGGCGCCGAAACGACTGAAAATGAGTTTTGCTAAAAATTAACATTTTCGGGGAAAAAAATCGAAAAAGTAAATATTTTTTGTTTAAGTTTATATTGCAGACACTTAGGAAAGGGCTTTGCCCTTTGAAATGCCCTTCTACAATGTTTTAGTAAGGTTTCATCTTACAAGTTCTTGTATGCAGCACTGCTTTGTTAGCATCCTCCCCCCCTCCCTCCCCAATCCCTTAGGCCAGCATTTCGCAATCTGTGGGGTGCAGAGCGACTGCAGGGGGGGGGGGGGGGCAGGAGAAAAACCAAAGAGCAAGTCGTGATTCATGTTTTTAAAAGATCATCTTATTTATTCTCATTTTTACTAAAAAATCTATCCATTTTCGCTTAAAATGTTCATTCAAACTTTACTGATAGCATTATTTTGTAGAAAAATCGACTAAATGTTCATTGTTGAAGATTAAAAAACCAAATATATGCTGCAAAATGTGAGGGGAGGGCGCCCCCGTAAGTTAGCCTTTGTTGTTGGAGAGGACGCAACGTTAAAAGGTTGAGAATTGCTGCCTTAGGCAAAAACCTTCTCCAAGTTTCCCCAAACTTGTTTTTCAGTGCTATCCACAAGGTGAAATTTTCTGATATGTGATACCATACTTACTATGGTGATGATATGGATGATCGTTTTCAGATTCCTTCCCATTCATGGGCGTCTGCCTGAGGTCCTAATGCCCCATTTACATTCAGCCCTTCCCACTTCTTCTCTCGCTGCAGCTTCTTTTCCAGAGAATACTTCCGCGTCAGCTCCAAAAGCCGTGAGTGTTTACATTCAGCTGTACTCGCCTTCTCCTGTATGTCGTTTTCTACTGTACTTCCCTCCTCCCTTAAAAATCCCAGGAAGAGGTATCGTGCCGGGCAAAGAGGTCAGCAAGAAAGGTCATGGCATGAGTAGGACGAGAGAGGTTCTTACACTCCTGTTACTGCCATTTCTCCCGCTCGCTGCCGTGAAAGTGGGCTGAGTGTAAACGAGGGGTGAGATGTTGCAGAGAGAAGCACTGTTGCATTTGTTGATGAGAGGGGCTCATCTTGGGCTTTCCCACACTTCAGTAGTAAAATAATACAAAAAAGTTCAGTACACTAATTCACTATACCGACGGCTTCGGGAGAGGCTATTTGGGAGTCCATGATGACAAATGCAAATCTGGGAATGGACATGGACCCAAAAGGGGCGCAAAGAGAAATGCATTTTATATTTGTTTCTAATCGAAGTTGCCTTGTACCTAAATGAGTGCTCATATAGAAAGGTAGATCGTGCCCCTTCCTTAGGTGTGTCTGACGTTAATTTTTTTTTTTTTTTTGATATTGAATTTGTATTGTTTTAGTACAAGGACAGCCTGTAGTATTTTACAGCCTGATAAAAGCATTTCCCTCACAGAAACACTAGTATAGGCATTCTTGCATGGGTCTCAAAATTTAAAATGCTTTCCCAACCTAACAGAAAAGTAACATGAATTGGCGTTTAAGTGTTAATTATTTTCTAAAATACATAAATACAATCTACTTTATTTGTATTACACATTAATTGAAATCCGAAGTATGGGATCCAAGGGAGGGCGATCTCTCTTTCCCTGAGCACGTTTAAAAATTTGCGGAGTTGCTGGGGAGTTTAACTCACTTTTGAACCCAGTTTTTTTTTCTGTCTGCTCTCATTATTGAAGAGATGCAATGGAGTAAGCTCTCCTTCTGTAACAAGTATTGCTTCCCGGCGTGGGTCATTAAATGCTCCGCCGGAACATTCAAAACTCATGCTAGGAAGCAAAACTGGTCACAGAAGGAGAGACTTCCCCATTGCATCTTTTCAATGATGAGAGCAGACAGAATCAAACTGGATTCAAGATTGAAAATGAATGGGGCGGGATGACCCAACAGTGGAAAAATTCTCTGTGATACTTATCTCTTCCCTCCTTGAAGCATTTCTGAAGCCACTACTGATCAGAAATTTAACAAGTCGACGTTGAGCCACATTTAAATAACTTTTGATTCAGGTAGTATTTTACATTACATATTCAAACAGTTCTGATCCCCCACCCCCACCCCAACCTAAAAATAAAAAATAAATAAATCCTAAAGGGTAACATTTTGTTTTATTATGCATTTTGTATAGGTAAAATAAGCTTTTTTTAAAAATTAGACCAAACTGAAACTGATTACATTGCTTTGGGGTTAAAGTTTGCTTTAATGTTCAACTTGTTTACGTCAAATATGCTTTCTCATTAAAATTAGCCCTTTCCACAAAAAAATTTTTATATTCGTGACTGCACTCAAAATTAATGTAACTACTATTAACTTTAATTTACTTTTCTCCAATCCTATATAGAGTAGTAAATTATTTTCGTCCTTTTTTCAACTACACTTTTTATAAAGAAGTAAGGAGTAGCATAGATGGATACAATTGTAAAATAAAATAATAATTAATTTTATTGACATTTGAATAATTAATTTTAAATACACTTTCTATATTTTTGAAACAAACCTATGTATTCAACACTAATTATGCCTTCTCTTGGGTGAACTATGACAAAAAAGAGTTAAACTGACAGTTTCTGTCGCGTTAAGCAAAGGAATTGCAACAATATGTGATTGAGCAAGATGATTCGAAGGATTATTATTATATATATTCGTCATAAACAATCTTATTCAACAATTTCATTCGAAATTTTAGAAAAATATAATAATATGTTTTTACTTATATCACAAATAAACATGTCTGATTGGGGTGAAAAGAAATATGAAAACCAAGACTTAAATTTGAAAGGCTTGCATTTAAAATTAACTGATGATTATAGATGGTGAATTTCTTTTCGAGGAACAAATATCTTTAAAATGTTTTTCAAATACCGCAATCTCGTTATGAATATATTAATCACTTCCAGTCACAGTCGCTTCCGAAGAAAGAAGATTTTCCAAATTAAAAATTATTAAAAAAAATATTTACTATCATCAATGAGCCAAAGACATTTGCCAAATTTATCAATCATTTCAATAGAATATCAGGAATTAGATAAAGTAGACATTAGTAATATAACTGAAAAGTTTGCTAGTGCAAAAGCTAGAAAGTTTCACTATAAATAATACTAGAGCTTCCTTTAAAAAAAATCTCTAACTAAACCAGTTTATTCCAAGCAATACCAGTCATAATTATCAATTAATTAAATTTGTTATTGTAATTTTAAGTTTTTTACTCACAAAGAAATATTTTTACTGTGAATATCTTTTTCTGACAAATTAACAAATTTTAGATATGCAGGCAACATTTTAGTACTCTTTTAAGGATATTAATTTTTTAAAAGAATTTTAGATATTATAATGTGGATTTCGTGGTTTTCTTTGTGCGAACTGTTTTACAATTTTAGAAAGATCTAATTCAACAGTTGACCTACAACGTTTTTTTCATCAACATTAAACGAATTTTATTTCGTTTTTATTGATAGAGCCATAATTTTTAATCATACGTATTTTTATTTTGTACCATGCTTTTAAACATTTTATTAATGCATTGTCATGCCTTTGATGACATTTCGAACAGTGCGCAAATTTTTAAATTATGTAGTAGAAAAATGTTTTTTTTTCCCTTTTTCAAAGTATTTTATATTCAAAACAAAAATCATAATTTAATTTAATAAAATACATAAGACGTTATTTTTACATTTTTTTGTTCCATTTTCCCATATTGTTCCAATAAGGGATACTGCACTTTCCATTTGAGTTGTCAATGTGAAAGTTAAATTAATCAGCCCTTTGAAATGTTTGACATTTTATTAAAACATCTACTGTTCTTGAAATTAAATTATATAATAACCATCTGCCATTACCTGGTACGCTGATATCGGTCACTTGAATTTCAAACCTATCTTATGTAAATCTGGATAAACAAAAAGCTTCAATAGTCGATGCTTCCAAATAATATGGACATTTTTGGAATTATTAACAATGTTAAAACTTGTCGTTTGTAGTTTTCCTTGTGTTAGATTGCTTTATTTATAAACAAACAGTGCACATATACAATTAAAATATTTCCATGCTTTTTATTTAGATTTAAGGATTCCTCATTACTTTTGAATCAATGTCATGGTGTCTTTGTGTAAATCGGAAACGTTATACCAAAGTGATCTTTCTGTTGGTTGTGAAGCGCATTCACTCGTTAAACATTATGGCAGTGTTCTATAATTATTGTTGAAAAATGTACTTTATTCTCCCCCCCCCTTCTTTCGTCCTTCTTTTTTTTGGGGGGGGGGCGGTGGTGTAAAGAACAGGCAACCCTTTGAAGCAGGGGCGTAGCCAGAATTTTTTCATGGGGAGGATTACGACTACTAAAACTCATATATATGTATACGTGTGTGTGATAATATAGTGAAGAATATACATTTTGTATGGCAAAAAATTCCTCGTGGGGGGGTTATGAACCCACCCCCCTCGTTATCCCCACCCCTTGGCTACTCTCTTGCTTTGAAGGATACCTCCCAAGTCCGTGCTTAATGAATTCCATATCGCTAGAACTCTGCAAAAGACTAGTCTATATCGAATCAAATCTGATCTCCGCATCCATGGTAAGTGTTAGCTACCTACTACAGTGTTTTTGGTTCCACTACTTTACAAGCACGTATACCGCATGTACTGGGTGAGTTTTTGGCGGTGCCGGATATCCATCGGGCATTCCTACAGTCCAGAGCAATGCCGTATATTCTCTACTGAAAACTAATATGGCACTCTAAAATCATATTTTTGTTTCAAAAACTGAATATTTATAGGGGTGCCACCTCCCGAGACTCGGTTTAATTATGAAATTTTCCAACTGAATAAGTACATGGAATAATAGAATGATATTTCAGTTTTGAAGACTGAAATTTTTTTTCTGTAGGCGCTAAATCGGTGTTTGCACAAAGGCGCCTGACACATCTGCGACGGCCCTGATACCATATGTTCTGCTATGGATAAAATTAACTCTGTTTCTTTTAAAATTTATAAATTTTTATGTGTGCAGATGATTTTTAAAATTGATTTATGACTTAAACGAAATTTAAGCATTTAACAAAGCTTTGTAATGGGAATAATATGAAAAGTACGTGTTATTAACTTGTTTGAGTTTGATGAACTGCGTTTGTGTTGTTCTTATTTTAAAACGTTTGTGTGTGTACTTTTAAAAAAATGTTTTGTATGTCTTGACGGAATTTAACAGCTTCCTCTCTTGCAGAAGGTAAGTCCCATATTTTAATCATGTTGTTTTTAACTGAAATGTTTTTTTTCTTAAACTAAGAAAGTATTATTTTCTGGTTTCCAGAGAAAACTGCGTGTTCCTTGCCACAAAATGTTGAACTGATTATCTATTTTCCCCGTAGCAGAAACACGGCGACAATGTCGTGGACACAGAAATCTGCTTGCGGACAGTTTTTGTCGGCATATAAAAAAAAAAATGGCTCGTTACGCTGTCTCCACTCTGCGATGACATCACTAATGCAAAAAATGTACGAAAAGGAACAGCCAAATCTAGCTTTTACACACCTCTGCGCCCTCCTGGTTTCACGTTTTTATTATTTGCCAACGATCATTTTTTATTTCCCATGCACCATTTTGGATTCATTTTGCGCCCTATCGCAAAAATGCATTTATTAAAACGGCCCCTTCAGATAAATATGATTAAATACAATAACCCCATCATAAAAATATGAATGACTGATTGAAAACGGCCCTTCTACAAAATTACCTTCTAAATCGGACCTTTCTCACAGATATTACTCATTAAAATGCCTTTTACAAATGTTCTATTTTTTCAGATCGAAATATTATTGCATTTTTCATTATCTTTGTTATCATTTGCATGAGCTGAATAACCTGAAAGTGCCTCTTCTGCAATGTTTTGTTTTTTGCTGACTCAAGTGAGAACTCAATCGGCAGAACTATGTGCGTATTTCACTTAGGAATTGAGGGAAGAGGAAAGAAAATATAATTGAAAAATTCAAAATTGTTTAGTCATCTAAGAATTTAATTTCCACAAATTCGGTAATTTCGTTTGATAAATACGTAGTTACGAATTATTAACAATTAGGGATCGACCGATAGTATCAGCGCCGATACCTCCTATTTTTTTAGGTATCGGTATCGGTTCTTTCGATTCTAAAAGTATCGGTTTCTGTTGCTTTCATCCATTTTCACCGATACTTTTCAACCGATACTTCGTCTTTCAGAAGAAAACCACGCAGGCGCAACACCATTCTGGAATCTTTATTTTGGTAATGAGATGAGAAGCGTCTTTCATTGGCACATTTGTTTGCGCGAGTGTTTTCGAACTGTGTTTTTTTTTTAAATTCTAACCATCGCTCAATGGATGTCGTATCACCAAATGTGGTCGAAATTATGGACAAAGAATCGTTAGATGACAGTTTAACAGAGCAATCGTCTATTCTTCTAAATTATTTTGAATTGTTGCCCAACACTAAATACGTTATCTGCAAGGATTGCAAAAAACAAATGTCGAGAGGTAGGCTATAATTTTACTTCAGTTTTATAAATGTTTATTTTCTCACTGTGTGGACTCGAAAAAGAGTTCATTCATATATATATATATATATATATATATATATTCGTAGTATGTATCGTATGTTTCGTATACAATGAACACACACACACAATTGAATCTCCCTATAACGAACTCGCTCGATTCCAGTTAAAAAATTCGCTATAGAGAAAATTTCGTTGTACAGAGATTTTTGCAGTCATTTCAGCAAATATTACAAACTTTTTAGCTAATTTGATGTTTAAAAGTATTAAATTATGACTTTCAATTAAAATTAAATTGGTATTTATTATAAATTTGTTAAACTTACGGTTTCTTACTTTTCATTGTATAAATGAAATGCTCAAAAGTAAAGACAATCCACGAATTTAGAGAATAAAATATGTAATGCACTTCAAAATACCGTTATTTTACATTGTTTTGCATTCTGTGATTTTAAATTTTCATAAGAATATTCACATTTTAAAAGTCCGCTGAAAATATTGAGGCACATTTTCTTCCATTTGGAAACCTCTTTTTAATTGTTTTGAAAGGTTGAAGCATTTAAGTATGATGTGGTTTTGGTCGTGAAGCGCAGGGCCTTATTATTATATGGGCAAATAGGGAATTCTCCCAGGGCCCACGACTTGAAAGGGATCACAATTTTAAATGTTTTTTCTGAAATATTCTTTTTTATATCAAAATTTTATGAAAAATATAACAAATTTCATAGATTGGGGACCCCAAATCTATCAATGCCCGGTGCCCCTGTTGGTCATAATCGTGCGCTGGTGAAGTGTCTTCATTATCGGAGTCAGTTTCACTTTCCTGGCCTCCATTTTTATCATCTGTTACTCTTCCACTAAGTGGTCTGTTCAAAATTAAAATTTTCTTCAAAACTAACAGACAAAAAATCAAAGGTAAATCTGAAATATTCGCTAAGGGAAGATAAGCTCTTCGTTATATGGAGAATGTTTATAGTGTTATTTAAGCCTTAAAGTTAGGTTTCCATGAAACATTTCGTTATAGGGAGAAATTCGTTGTAAGGAGACTTCGTTATAGGGAGATTCTACTGTATATATAGGCTTTTGATATCGTTGGAGAAAGTCTAGCTCTTGGTATAATTTCACTCTTTAAGAGACATGCTTTAAATTTTTATTTTAAAAAAATGGCGCAAAGACGGTTGATTAGGCTTGGGTATGATATAGATAAAATTGATGGGGAGACGGTCCTTGACATCGTTTGATATTTCAGGGGATGACGACCTTTAAAATGTTAAAGCAGGTATAGGCAACCTTTGAAAAGTTGTGGGCCAAACTTTAGAATGTTAGCGAAGTCGCAGGCCAAACTTGCGGATTTTAGCGAAGTGGCGGGCCGTATAATTGGGATTTATATGTTATGTAGAATGGTTTATACGGAGTTTTCGAATGTTCAAAGGGACGGCGGTTGCCCATATGTGTCTTAAAGTGTAATATTTCAGCCTTCAAAATACGTTTGAGGAATTTGTTTCTATTTAGCTTATAGAACTTCAGGGACAGACATTTTAATATTATAGACAGCCGTAAATATTTGAAACCGAAAGTAGCATTCTGCTATCGGATGTGTATCGTATTTCTGCGCATGCAAACGGGGACAGGGTTTGAACCGAATGACGTTTGTCGGACATACCCCCCCCCCCCCCCTCCCAAAAGGTGCCTCTCTGCAAACCAAAAAAAAGGCACCCCTTTTGTGCTCTAGATCAGTGGTTCCCAAACTATGGGCCGCGACCCATTGTTGGATCACGGGAGCAATTTCAGTGGGTCGAAAAGGGTGGGGAAAATTAAACTTTAGTATTTTATATATATATAGTAAACTATACTATTTTATATAGCCTATATTGGTTATCGCTATGTAGTAGTGGGTTGCGAAAAAAAAATCTAGTTGAAGATTTTTTGAAGAGAAGGACAAAAAAGTTTGGGAACCACTACTCTAGATCAAGATTTTCCCAGTTTTAGTTCAAAATAGCCCCCTTTTCGACAATGGCACCAGACCTTGCTTACCGTGCCATGCCGCCCCTGCTCAGAGCTTAGAATTAAAACAGATAAAATTTGTTCATATCAATCACAGAAAAACATAATAACAATGATCATAAAAATAAAAACACTGAAGATCAATTTCATTAAATATGCATACTTTAAGTAGCAACTTTTTTTAAGACTTGAAAATTGAATTTAGTTTATCATTTTTGGATTTTTCTTTAACCTTCATTTAATCTCGTCATTTTTAAGCATCCTTTATTTAGACCCACCAAGGCGTAGCTTGAAAACGAGCAAAAATATTTTTCTTCATATTGCAACTGTTTCAATGACAAAATTAACCACACTACAATTATAAACGAAACCTATATGTAAAAACAATTTATTCCTTCTTTGTGTCGCAAAGAAGTTAACTTTTCGGCAGTGACTTCAAAACTGGCGACTCCCGTGAACTTTAATTATGTTGGTCCAGAAGTTAAATGATTCGTTTTTAAAACATTACACACTATCGAAACTACGAGTTATCAAACATTTAATGATTTTTTATCGATCAGGTTAATGAGAGAACGTAGGATTTGTGTATCATTCTGTTTTGAGAAGTGTAATAATTATCAATATCTAATAATTATTTATATTGTTAATTTAAAATGTTGAATCTATATTAGTATAATAAGTAATACTAATTATTATTTAATTTATTTCAAACTTTGGGGTAAAAAACATATTTCTTGTGAATAGTATTTGGTTTATATATAAGGAAAACACAGGAATAATCGGTGTGTACCTGTTCTTCGTACGGAAAAGATCAAATACATGGATCATCCGGATTAATTGTGACTTAACCCTGCCCGGAGAATCAAAATATTCGGATTTTCAAAAAGAACTTAAAAATGATAATATGAGTTCATATTAAAAAAGAAATCTTGCTGAAACGTTTAATAATTCACTTAGTGGTTAAATAAGAGCAGATAAATAAAACTATTAATTAATGTGAACTTATTATGCATTTTAAGGGAAGAATTTACATGCGTATTTAATGAACAATATCTAAATACACATGTACTTACATAATACTGTACAGTTTATACATTATCACAATTTAATGCAGTTTAAGTAATCTAGAAAATATTTTCATATGTGAAAGAATTATAATCAAAGAAAATCTAAATAAAACTTACAAGCTTTGAAGTTGAATAAATTTCATGTTTTTACTTTTGTAAGCACAAAATTGAGGCATGAAACAAAAACAAAGACACATATAGTAAGAGTAAGCAGGAAGCTGTTTTGGGTATAATATGGAAACCTTTTATCTGGCTCATAGCAACAAGCAGGCGACAAAATAGAGGTTGGGAAAAATTGATTTAAATATTTGCACCAGTCGGCACTGGAAATGGATTCTCTTATTAATATATCCCTTTAACTCCTCCTCCCCCCCCCGTGTTTGTATTCTGTCAAGCCTAAATGAGGGGCATCTACCTATAGCGGAGGGGGCTTGGGAGGAGGACTTTTTAAGGGAGTCTAACGCATATTTACGTAACATCTGGTGAAAATCACCCAAAACTGAGGAAAAAGAATTCCGAACCTGCACACTAAGACGCTTCTGAGTGCTCAGCTTTTTATAAATTCGGTATGATTGAATAGAAAAGAAAGACTAGAACTACTCTAAATTCACACTTCAATGTAACTACTGCTTTTTCTTTTTAATGCTTTCTACTGGGCTCAAATTTCATCATGCTGTTATTCATTTTAACGAGAACTACACTCTTGTTACAAAAACTGCCCAGAATACAGATGTAGGTTTAAATGACATTAAATTATGTAAAGTATCGGTATCGGTTAAGTATCGGTATCGGCCGATACCATAATTTAAAAGTATCGGTATCGGCTATTTCTGAAAATGAATTTATAGGTAAAGTATCGGTCATCGGTGAAAATGTGGTATCGGTCGATCCCTATTAACAATTATTATTCTAGAGTTCGTCGCCAGCAGTATAGTTATTCCTCTTCTCTGTTTTAATTGTTTTGCACACTTGCAAGTTTTTTCTCTCTTTTTTTTTCTGAACGATTTACTCTGTTTAACCGGCTTTCTTAGTATGCATTATTCATAATTATTACAGATATTTACTAACCATAAATAACTACGATATGATATAAAAAGTGTCTTAGCAAAACTACATTTTGTGATTCTGAAATTAAGTAGGACTTCCAGAAATTGATCTGAAAATTGAGTGATTTGAGACATTTTGCGAATACAGCACTTGAAATGTATTATGTTTTGGCAAAATTAATAGGGATCGACCGATACCACATTTTAGCCAATGACCGATACCGATACTTTACCTATAAATTCATTTTCAGAAATAGCCGATACCGATACTTTTAAGTTATGGTATCGGCCGATACCGATACTTAACCGATACCGATACTTTACATAATTTAATGTCATTTAAACCTGCCTCTGTATTGGGCAGTTTTTGTAACGAGAGTGTAGTTCTCGTTAAAATGAATAACAGAATGATGAAATTTGATCCCAGTAGAAAGCATTAAAAAGAAAAAGCAGTGGATACGTTGAAATGTGAATTTATAGTAGTTCTAGTCTTTCTTTTCTATTCAAATTATGCCAACGAATGGCCAAATTTATAAAAAAGCTGAGCACTGGGAAGCGTCTTAGTGTGTAGGTTCGGAATTCTTTCTCCTCGCGTGGTCGATCGTGGTCGCTGTCGATCCAGCAGTCTACAGTTTTGGGCGATTTTCTCCAGATGTTACGTGAATATGCATTAGACTCCCTAAACTGTCCTCCGCCCAAGCCCCCACCCTATAGGTAGATGCCCCTCATTTAGGCTTGACAGAACACAAACACGGGGGGGTGGGAGTTAAAGGGATATAAGATAATCCATTCCATTTCCAGTGCCGACTGGTGCAAATATTTAAATCAATTTTTCTCAACCTCTATTTTGTCGCCTAATTGTTGCTATGAGCCAGATAAAAGGATTCCACATTAGACCAAAAACAGCTTCCTGCTTGCTCTTACTATATGTGTCTTTCTTGCAATTTTTATTTAGATTTTCTTTAATTAGAATTCTTTCACATATGAAAATATTTTTTAGATTACTTAAACTGCATTAAATTGTGATAATGTATAAACTGTACAGTATTATGTAAGTACATATGCATTTAGATATTGTTCATTAAATACGTATATAAATCCTTCCCTTAAAATGCATAATAAGTTCATATTAATTAATGGTTTTATTTATCTGCGCCAATTATTTAACCACTAAGTGAATTATTAAATGTTTTAGCAAGATTTCTGTTTAATATGATCTCATATGATCATTTTTAATTTCTTTTTGAAAATCCAAATATTTTGGTTCTCCGGACAGGGTTAAGTCACAATTAATCCGGAAGGATCCATGTATTTGATCTTTTCCGTACGAAGAGCAGGTACACACCGATTAGTCCTGTGTTTCCCTTACATATAAACCAAATACTATTATTCACAAGAAATATTTTTTTACCCCAAAATTGGAAATAAACTATATAATAATTAGTATTACTAATTATACTAATACAGCTTTAATTTTTTAAATTAACTATATAAATAATTATTAGATATTGATAATTATTACACTTCTCAAAACAGAATGATACACAAATCTGTAATTGCCCGAGACTATAAGTTTCTCTATAGCGAATTTTTCAACTGGAACCAAGCGAGTTCGTTATAGGGAGATTCAATTGTGTGTGTATATATATATATATATATATATATACACACACACAATTGAATCTCCCTATAACGAACTCGCTTGGTTCCAGTTGAAAAATTCGCTATAGAGAAAATTTTGTTGTACAGAGATTAGAGATTTTTGCAGTTATTTCAGCAAATATTACAAACTTTTTAGTTGTCATATATATATATGTATATATATGAATGAACTCTTTTTCGAGTCAGCACAGTGAGAAAATAAACGTTCATAAAACTGAAGTAAAATTATAGCCTACCTCTCGACATTTGTTTTTTGCAATCCTTTCAGAGAGCGTATTTAGTGTTGGGCACCAATTGAAAATAATTTAGAAGAATAGGCGATTGTCCTGTTAAACTGTCATCTAACGATTCTTCGTCCATAATTTCGACCACACTTAGTGATACAACATCCATTTAGCGATGGTTACAATTTAAAAAAAAAAAACACAGTTCGAAAACACTCGCACTAACAAATGTGCCAATGAAACTACGCCTCTCATCTCATTACCAAAACAAGGATTCTAGAATGGTGTTGCGACTGCGTTGTTTTTTCTGAAAAACGAAGTATCGGTTGAAAAGTATCGGTGAAAATGGATGAAAGCAACAGAAACCGATACTTTTAGTATCGGAAGAACCGATACCGATACCTAAAAAAATTGGAGGTATCGGCACCGATACTATCGGTCGATCCCTAAAAATTAAGCATATTAGTGACATTTTGCTTCATCGGTGTAGCTGGGGTTATTTGCGCCCAGTGCAGTCCTTTTGTTTTCTGCCACATTCTACTAAAGGCCAGAGCACACTTCAGTGCGTTTCCGTACACTAGAATGGGTACTCAATGTATTTTTCCGTATCTCCAGGACGATTGTGGAGAAAAATGTCCCCAATGTATGTTTGGCGTGCTTTTGCGGTTTCACGGTTTAACCTTTGTTGGTGAATCCCGACTGGTCGTTAAAAGCCTATAAATTTTTCGACCCTACCCTGTTTCCCTCCTTTTACAAAACATGCACGTGCAAATTGACCATTAAAAAATCATATCCCTCATATCATAATTTTTAATGACAAATCATATATCTTCTGTAATTTTGAAAAATTTCAACATTTTACTAAATGAAGAAAAAAAAATTAAAGCAAAGGTGAAGTAATTCTAGGAAAGTAAGTCTTCAGAAAACAAATTGTCATAGTCTAACAGTTAGGTTATTCTTAGAATAAACTATTATCAATTTAAGCTTATTTTGCTTTCAAAGACTATAAAAACAATTTTTTTATAAATAATTCCGGAAGTTTTTTTTTTTCTTATGAAATTGTTTAAATACTTTAACAGAATGTTATTTATTTTAATCAACCAGTTACAAAACTTGCTGCTTAAAATATAATTTAAAATTCATACGATTTTAATATACTTTTTTTTTTACATTACGAAATTGAAGTTTAAGAAAGAAGATTTATTGGTTTTAAAGGAACAGTTTACACCAAAGGTCAAAGAATCAATTTTCTTTCTGCTTGCTAAATTATAAAAATTTTGACACCTTATTTTTAATCATATGCCAATAATATCACGAGATACTGCAACTTTCGTTCATACACTCAGCGCAATTTCATTGGCAAACAAACTCCTTAGATGGCTTTTTCTCCATGTTCATGTTTTCTTCAATTACATGTTTTAAACATGCTAAGGCGCGCTTTTTTTTTTTTTTTTTTTGGGGGGGGGGGGGTATTTGAGATAAAGATTTAATTTTTTTTGTGTGCATGTTCTTTATTACAGTTCTTATCTGATAAATCTGTGCATGAAATAAACCTTCAGTTTTTTTTTTCTTTTGTATTTTACAGAAATCATATGAAGATATGTTACATTTTATTGTTTTACACTGTATCGTATATCAGTAGAAAAACTATATTAGATGTATCTGAAAATCCATGTACAGCCTTGTGTAATATATATTTGAAAGATTTTTTTTTTTTTTAATTGGACTAAATCTTTTTTTTTTTTTTTTTTTTTTAAGTAGTGGAGATATTTTTTAAAAAATCAGTTTTTTAAACTTTTACTTAAATGTGCAGTTTAAAGAGATTTATTCTTTCAAAATGTACTATTAGTTGAACATTGAATTAATTTTTCCCCGGCGGCCTTTTTTTTTTTTCTCTCTAGAGTCAACACTATTTAACAGCAGTGGTTAAATTTGCTGGTTTAATGTATGAATTATCCACTAAAATTACACGCAAAATTTTGCAGACTGATTATGAAGCTCTGAAAGCTTGTCGCAGACAGCTACAAAACTTTCTGCCACTGGGTCTATCTTAATATGAATGTATGAGCCCCTTTTATATATTTATTGCTTTAAATCTATGTACATGTGCAAATAAAAAGGCAGTATCTATTGGTTTTTGTTTTTATGGCAACTCGGGTGGTATGTAAATATTTGACCAGAAGTATTTTAAGGTAACCCGACCTTAGCGATGCGAACTAGGTAAAAAAAATTTTTTTGCGAAAATGTCGATGGTATAATACACAAGTACCAATTTAAAAAGCCTTACTATTTGAAATTTTATGACAAATTTTTTCTTAAATGTATCTTTTTTTTCCTACATAGTTTCAGAAAAACAACTTTGAAATGATGTAACTCCTCAGGGCTGGGAAGTATCGCTCTGTGCATAGCAAAATTACAGCACAGTCGCTACTTTTTTTTAAGTTTAGCATGCTACTTTTTAAAAAAATTAATGTAATATGTAATGCACTACTAAAAATAAGTAGTTTATAGCGCATTTTGGAAACTACTTCTTTAAGTTACTTCTGCCGCATCATCGCTTCCGCCGATTGATCACATGATGTGATTGCTCTTTCTCCTGATTCCAAGCATAGAACTGAAGTTGGTGCTTGAAGGAACCCCACACACAGACATACATGCACAGCACATACACGTTAGGGGAGAAGAGAGGAGAGGGAGGAAGTTTGTTTTTCCTGAAGCCTCTAGAGTTTTAGCTTTCACCTCCTCTGTCATAATTATAGAGTTGTGGGTTTTCCGGAAAATTTTGAAACAGAAAAATTTCCAAGCCATTAACACAATAAGGTACTGTAATATTAAACTCGCATTCACTAGAAGCTACAAGTAAACAAAACTGGAGTATTATCAGCTCTGTGATGTCCTTTTGAGTTTTCTCCTTTCAACAAAATATAAGCTAAATTACATTTTTAATAGCACAGAAATTGTGATTTAAAAGTTTTTAATCATCTATAAAGCTGATAATTTAAAATATAATTCTTTAATAATTATTCTACCCATATAATGTCTCAGTAATTCATTCAAAAATACCATATTGGACAAAATATTTTATTTATTAAATTGATCTATAAATAGCTGAAATGGAAATAAAATATGTTCCAAAGTAACTGCATATTTCTCTCCAAAAAATAAAAAATTAGTCATTCTAACACATTTCACGAAAAAACAAATTACTATAAAAATATGTTAGCTTTGATTTCTTTCCTTTTTTTTTTTTGTAAAGAAAAAATTTAGGCAATAAGAATTTTCAGGAAAAAAATAAAATATTATTTTGAATATTTTAATCAGAATTCTTTTCTACAAACTTTCTGGGTCACTCTCTGGACTGGAGAGCATGGGGTAATCTAAATCAAAATTACTACTACTAACAGAGAATATTATGTCTGTGCACTCCTTTGATAGGTCATGCTCAGAAGTAGAAGCAGAATTTGAAAGTATAAAACAAAATCAAACTTAAATTTTATTCATGTAGATTACAATGTTAGAATTATGACTTCTATTTTTTGTTTAAATAGTGCAGAAATTGACTAATAAAAGAAAATATAGAAAGCTCAGATATGTTCCATGAAAAATTGTCTTTTTGACATTGAAAATTTTCCGGAAAAACATAGTTGAAATTTTTCCTCCCCCACATCTCTACTTTTCAGATCCTTGGATTCCAAACATAATTTTGAAAAGCTGCTACATATGTTTGCCCAGAGGCTGTAAAACTCAAAGCATGATGGGATTATGTACAGTTACCAGATTAACCATGGCATATGTATTAAATTATGAATATCTCAAAATATGTCAGGTTGTAACAAAAGTTTTCCGCCAAATTTACTTGAGTCAGCTCATGCGGTACCTAGCGATGCCTAGCGCGACTAATGGACATGGCATTAAAGTCTAACTCCTTTAGCTAGCTCTCGAGTGGATAAGTATTTTATCTTCTTCCACAAATTCTCGTAGGCGAGCCTCATCAGCATCAGTAGGCCGTCCAGAGCGACCTGCTTTTTAAATGTCATAGTCCTCGTTTTTGAACTTTCGGTACAAAACCTTCAAAGTGTTATATAATACAACAGTAGTACCTTAAGCTGTACACATGATTCGATGTCATTCTGTAGCTGAATTTTTGCAACAGAACTGAGAGTAAATGATGGTTCAATCTGATAGCATGATAGTTCCATTTCAGACACCTTAATCATAACAATATTGTTTTACAGATTTCACAACACAGGGCTCTGAAACAAGTCTTTTTCTTTCAAATAACAAAAATCATTTGACAAAATATTGGCAAAGACACCAACGCGAACTGTTTGTGCAGACAATACTTGTAGTGGCAGAAAACTTTCGTTACAACCTAATAATTATGCTGCTATTAGTGTTTAACTTTGTAAATATTTTTTCATAACCAAGATTTTTTTGTTTTACAGATAATATATACTGTTGTGTGTTTTTAAGCACCTACAAATAATATAAAATGAAATTTTAATTAGTCTTTATTTAGTATTTAATTGCAAATGTAAAAAGTGGCATTTTATTTACAATTAAAATGAAATTTTAAAATATTTAACATTCGGCCACCGAATATTCGGTATTCGGCCAAATTACTATTCGTTACATCTCTAATCAATGCACAACCGAAAAACTGAAGATGGTGGTGAGATGGCTACCGAAAGTCCTTTTAAAGGATTTTAGTGTACTTTTAACTCATATTTTAAAAACAATTTTTTTAATGTAGGGTACAAGAATAGTACGAAAAGCTCGCAAATACAGAAGGCCCGAAGATTTAGAAGATCCATTTTATTATGGTGTTGGACCAAAACCAAAAGTTGAACAAGTTCTCCAGTCATTAACAGCCAGAGGGTAAAATTATTTTAAATATTAAATTCATCTTGGGCAATGTTGCCCCCAAGATTCACATCACTTTGTTGAAAAAAAAAAAAAATCTTATTCAAAATAAGAAAGAAATCACTTTAGTGCCCTTGTGCCATATGTGCAAGGCAGAGGCGTAGCCAGAAAATTTTCATGGGGGGGGGGGGTTAATACTACTGCATGTGTGTGATAAGGGAGTGAAGAATATACATTTTGGATGGCAAAAAATTCCTCATGGGGGGGGTATGACCCTCCTACCCCCCCCCCTCTTGGCTAGGCCCCAAGTGCAAGGTATGCACCACACTCAAGTACCTGAAATAAGTTATAGCCGAAATTCACTCACTGTTTTAATTAGATTGACTATATGATGCTTTTGTACTGTATTACTAAAAAGTTATGTTGTTATGTTACATAAATTTTGGAACTTTATCATACCTATTCTGTTTTTCAAGACTTCAGTTACTATTATTGTAAGGTATCCCCTGGCTTTGATCAAATCAGGGAAGGTTTTTAAAAAATACCTCAGCTGCTTCTGAATTCTACCTCATCATGTTTGACAGTAGAGTGAATAACACTTGTTCTTTTCCTGAAAATTTGTAACTACTTACTTACAGCTGGTGTTAAACAGCTGTTGTGGATTCAGCCTCTTGTGCTGAAGTATTATTTGGGGTATCCACAAATCCAGCTTGTGGCTTCTTGTAAATTACACTCTCTGTCACAATATCTTCTGCAAGATGCTTCTCAACCACAAAAGCAACAAGTTCATCTTTTCATTCTTGGAGTTGCATAACTTTGGAGTAATTTTTATGCCATTATTGAAACCTGCTTCAGAATAGTACACATTAGTAGTACTGCAGCCATACTGCTTTGCCTAATCTATTAATCTTCTACCATGCTTATGTTTCTCAATTGTTTCGCACTTTACATCTATGTAAATAGCCATTTTTTCTTTCCTTACAACTTTTTTTTCACTATTATCTTAAGCTTCATCGCTAAATGAAAAAAAAAAGTGCGTATTTCCACATGGGTTTTGGCAGCTTAGGTCAAGAGGGGGCACTTTTGCACCCTCCCCCCAGGTTTTTTGTATGATATTTGTTTTCCTGCTTTTTTGTTCATTCCACCATGGTAACCATGTGTTGAAGTGATTTTTGCCCCCCTTCTGGAAAATATTCTACTGATACCCATGTATTTCCATTAAAAAAAAAAAAAAAAAAAAAAAAAAAAAAAAAACTAACAAAACTCTAAATAAATTTCTAAGTAGTGAGTGTTAAAATTTTTCTTTAATGTCAATGAATTTGCATGACCAACTTTTCATTTTACAGAAACAGTTAGGCTTTGAAAATGTGATACTTCGAAAATATACAGGGTAGTTAGGTAGATACTGCAATCTCAGTAACTGTTCTTTTGAAGTTAAAGGTTAAGAAGATTAATCACAGTCTCTGCAATTTATAAAATCAGAGAATTTTTTAATGATCAGTGTAGTCCAGTAAAATCAATAAATTTTGAGGTAGAGTCTAAGAAAAATCCTTTTGTTAATTTTTAAATATCATGCATTAATTACTGTTCTCCAAAAAGTCAAACTCTTTTTACCTGATGACCACTTAAAATTCTTAGAGAGAAATTTCTTATACCAAAAATTAAGAAGTTTGTGGTGAATTCAAAAAAGTTTTTAAAGTACACTACTTTTTACAAATTACTATTATTACTTTTACAAATTACTATTATTACTAAAGCTCACTAACATTCAGCCTCGTATTTCAGGTACTTCCTTGCATTTCTTTAATGCCACGCCATAATTAAATCAATTAAAAAATAAGCCATTATGTTTAACACTAGATATACCGAAGATTTTTTTTAAGGGAAAAAATAGCCACAAACCAGTCATTTTGACTGGTCTTGGTATATCTAGTTTTAAAAGTGATGGCCAAATATGGCTCTGTCACTCTTATAATGGCCAAAACTGTGTAGTTGGTAGCATTGGTGTTAATATATACATTTTGTTTTAAGGAAACACTGAGAGTGCTCCATCTGTGAATGAAAGAATTGAGTAATTTGTACACAAAGAGAGCAACATCAAAATTCCTGCAATTTTTTGTAGAACTACATTAAGCTTCCTACTTATTACTAATTGTTTAATATTAAATTACAGTAATAGCTTTAAAGCAGTTTTGTATGTTTTATTTTAAATTACAATAATATGTCACATAAAGACAGCAAGCTTGTATTTGTAACATTTGTTCATGCATGCATATTTTACTTAAAGACTTTCAGTTTTAAAGACAGGAAAAACAGTAAAATAAATCTAAGAAAATCGAGAAATAAAAAATGCAAATTTAGTTTTAGATATATTTTTCTCTTTTTTAATGATTAACTGGGGTTTTCATTTAATGTACACATACTGAATTATGTTTTTAATTTCTTCATTGTTCCTTTCTAGATTTGGAAAAGAATTGCCATCCTATAATCCACCTTCTGATCTACAAAAGCAAATGCATGACTTGTGCAAAAAAGTATTTGGTTCTCAGTTGAATTCTGACTGGAAAAATCAATCTTTAACTGACAGAATTTTGAAATATAAGGTATTTTTTATTTATTGAGAAAATATGTTTTTATGTAAGCTGTATTTATGTGTATATTTAGGTTATCCTGTTAAGATATTATGTAAGCATGTGTCAAAAAGCATAACCAGCATTTAGCTCCTTCAGGGTCTGTTTGATACAGGTTTTTGATGTACAACTGTGGGGGGGGGGGGGGGGGAGGAATGTTCACTTGCACTTTTTCGACTGTCATTCGTTGTACAGCAAAGTTACAGATACCGATTGTTTATGACTGGCATACACTTTAATTTGATATACATAAAAATTGTATAAGGGGCCATCTCCTTATTAAAATTTGTACCAACTTTTTTTCCCCCCAATAGCAGCCACTAAATTTCACTTCATGTTTCAAGAATTTAGCTCATTTTAACCCCAGACACCAATTTTCAATAAATTTGAACTGAAAATGAGTGAGTTGTGAGCTTCCAAAATCCTGCTCCCCCCCTTATGTTAAAATATTTTTTCATACTTTAATACATATCTCATATAATATTAATAATATGAAGCAGATTTTTGTTTGTACTGTTAGAACTAAATCACCCAAACATAATTTCCTATTATTATAATTTTTAATAAAATATTAATATGAATTTTAAATTAATATTAAAAAAATTGTGGATAGTGACCTAGCCAAATTTCAATGAAAATAGATAAGTTTAAAAATTGTAACCTATATATTGGGGACCAATGTATCCTAACATTGCGTAAGTCTGGGGTGTATGTACCAGCTCATATATTCATTATTAAAATTTAGTTTTAGTCTTAAATTTGCTTTATTTTTGTCCTATTTTAATCTTCTAGATAGAAAATGCAATTTTATTGTATCAATTATCTTTTGATGTAACTAGAAACTGGTAAGTAATGAGCAGGGCCAGTTTGAGGCGTAGGCGATTGCCTACGCTTTAGTTTTAATCGAAGTGTGCCAAATTTCACTTTTTTTTTTTTCTGTATTTCCCAACATTTCCTTTTTTTTTTTTTTTATTCAGATAAGCGTACTGATTGCTATCATTATATAATAAAGCTTTTAAACAGTATTATTATCACAAATACTTTTAGACACTTCTAAAGTTTCTGCTGTGTATTGTCAGGAAGC
This sequence comes from Cheiracanthium punctorium, assembly GCA_038373885.1. NCBI lineage: Eukaryota > Metazoa > Arthropoda > Arachnida > Araneae > Cheiracanthiidae > Cheiracanthium > Cheiracanthium punctorium. Next base: position 764,180 of record JAWZYV010016822.1, on the reverse strand, counting down.
ATTCTTTGTATTGATTCGTTTTTCATTGTTGAAAAACACCCAGACTTCCACTGGATGTCTAGACCTGCACCTCCAGGCTATGCTAAATTAACCTCTTCGGCACATCATCGGAAGAGTTGATTTTTGTAGCTCTTGATCTGATATATGTACTTCAAAAGAAATGCCGAAAAATATATTCATCAAAAAGGTCAACCTATAATTAATTTTGAACAAAGCCACATTAATTAGAGTTATTTATTCCTCAAGTTTGCAAAAAAGGAAAATGCACTTGATTTTGGTGCCCCTGGTTTAACAAATATTTTAAATTTAGCCTCTTCTGCACCCCTTTGAATTAAAGTTCTGGGATACTTTAGCTTTAAGTTTTTCTCAGCTCCTAGAAACGGCCAGTGCCAGCCCTAGCTATTTTTCTAAGTGGTGCAAAATACAAAAATGCACCCCCACACACACATAGACTCATGCAGCTAAAAAAATTTTCAACGGAGTTAGAACGAAACTTTCAACAATATATAGATACTCAAATATACATAGTATAAAGTAAAGTATTTTGGCGCCCTTATGGAGATGGTGCCCAGTGCAGTCACACCTTCTCTTCACCCTAGGACCGGCTCTGGAATCAGTTTTCCAAATGGGGCCATAGCGAGGTTGCTGCAGGAACGACCTTCGCCAGGAGTGCAAACAAAAGAGGGGCACAAAATCAGGTGGATCAGAATTAGACAAAGACATCAGAAATTTCATTTATCTGGAATACTTTAAATAGTTTTTCTAATTGTTTTTTTTTTTTTTTTTTTTGGTCAAAATAGCACATCTGTAGGGGAGGAACGGATAGGATTTTGTTAGTATAATGATTCCAGACAAGGGCGGCAAATAGGGGGTGCGGTCGCACCCCCAAATTTAACAAACATTTTATTTATTTCATATTCTGGATTTTAGTACATCAAATCTCACACCCCCAAATGAAAAATTGAAATGTCACCTCTGATTATGGGGGTTGAAGAATTATTAAGCTGTCATTGAAACTGCAGAAGGGGGGGGTGGGGGCTAATTTAGACTGTTCTGCTAGGCTACACTGAGCTACACTCCTGTTTCCAAATGAAACAGATATATAGAATACTAGAAGACAGATTTTTCAGATAAATGAAATTTCCTCACAGTCTAAAATTTTAAAAGATCATGCTAAGAGAAAAGTTTCTAAGGAAGATATATTTTATTTTTCACTCCCTTAGTATGCCCTGATCAATCAGAATGTGATCTGGACGAGGGTGACAAAGAAATCGTCTAAGTCATTTGACAAGAAATGAAAAAGTTTTTCAGTTTTTCATTGTCTTTGCAAAATGAAAATTCAAAGTGAGATTCAATCTAGAGGGACGAAGAAACTGTGTAAGTCATTTACGTCATTTGCCAAGAAATGAGTAAAAATAAATAAAAAAGTAGATTTCTTGCAGTTTTTTATCGCCTTGCATAAAAGCAAATGCACTTAATTTTGATGTCCCATCTTTAACAAAAATTTTGAATTTAGCCACTTCTGTGCCCCTTGAATTAAAGCTGTGACGTTCTTCAGTTAGGAACTTCTTCACATTTCCTAGAATTGTTTATACAAATAAAACCGATTTAATGCTCTAGAAAACAAAAAATAGATTGTGTCCATAGAATAGTAAGAATTTACTTACCAGGAACACTAAGCTCAGGGATGTAAGTATGGAAATTTTTACCAGGAGGTATGAGAGATTTTTCGGTGCATAAATAAACGACATTACACAAATCTAAACGAAATAATTTAGTAACTCCTAAATTTCAAAGAAGCTCATAAAGTTAATAGGCAGTACCTAGAACCTTTTTTCCAGTTAATTATTATACCCGTATATAGTATTCTAGAACAAGGGTTCCCAAACTTTTCTCACTGCTGCACCTTTGTCAGGCTAAAAGCATTTTAGGGCACCCTTCTCGAGCTAAAAACTTTTGCGGCAGGTTACCTTTAAAATAATATGTATATGAAGGTTTAGAATGACACACTTTGGATGCATTTTTCATTATTTCTTTTATCTTTATAGGGCTAACTATCAAGAAAATGCTCTCTCAGGAAAGGGATATAGAGTTTTGCTTTAGCCTCCCCCCAATCTGAAAGAGTTCCTGTAAAAGGACTCTTTTGAACTTGACTGAAATATTTTCGTTTTCGCCCACTTGGTAATCGGTTTGGCCAACTTTTTTTGTGGGATACCTTTTCAGAGGAAATTTTTTGATTATACTCCCTCAAAACTTAGACTTTTCTTGATTATCTCCATTGCACCTCTGGCATATGCTTCTGGCACCACTGGGTGCCATGGCACACACTTTGAGAACCTCCGTTCTAGTAGACAAAACTTACATTTGTCCATAAAATGTCTTCTTATAGATAAGCGCACGGCCACAGCTAAGGTGCAAGAGAAATCAATGCAAAATTGTTGAAATTATTATATAAAAATGTTTTTTTTTGAAAAATGTTTTTTATAAAGAAAGCTATCCTGCCCGTGCAAAGAACGGGAGCATTCAGGCTAGTATTATAATTGATATCAACTTTTACAAAAGAAATTCTGTATTTTGTAAATTGTTTACTACCCTTCAATAAACCTCACTTCGATTGTAATATTTTTTCATTTTTTCTTTGAATGAACATTTGAAGTATTTGTATTTAAAATTTGAAGGAGAAGATATGAGAGCCAACTTCACATCCATAATCCACCACTATTTATACATATATACCCTCTCACATATGAAATGTTCTTTTTTATTATTTTTTGTAGTGTTCTCTCTTTACGAATGATCTCCATTATACCTCCCCTGTACATAATAAATTGATTCCTCAAATATCCTACATAATAACTATATAACAACTCTGAGCTTGTAATTAAATGTGCAAGAACACTAATATGTGTTACAATATTCTTAATAACAGTGTTATAAAAATGTATTTTGATGGTAAACAGGTTTTATATGTTCTGCTAACTAGGAAAATATTCGATTAATAAGTGAAAAATGCTACTTTGCACAAATTCACTTATCACGGTAGAGTCCGAAACTGATTAATTGTGATAAATGAGATACTACTGTAAAATTTATAACTGCTTATTTAAAGCTCTTTTAAAGAGTTGGATGATGATAGATGACATTTCGGAAAGTTTTTTATAACCTACGCCTTTAGCATGATTAACATTTCTCATTTTAATATACATAGCTTACAGAAAAAGAAGCAACATTATATTTTGTTAAGAAAGTTGCTATTCATAATATTGAGAGATGATGATGCATGACGATAATATTTTAGTGTCAAATATTTTATAAATTTTTGTAGATTACATGAATTTAAACAGTTAAAATGCATCTTTCAATATTTATTAATATGTTTAAATTGCTTTTCTGATTATGAGAAAGTGATTAGCGAAGCAAATGAGAGGGGGGGTAAAATCAGTTCTCGCCTGCGCAAAAATATGCCTGAAACCGGCCCTGGTAATGAGCATTTACAATTGGTAGAAGAAGAAACAGGAGTAGCATGTGTAGTCCTTTCAATATTAAGGCATCAATTTGCCAATCATGTTAGTCAAAAATGAAGACTAAATGCTGTCATAGCCCGTAAAATAGCCCAAAATTCACCCCAGACCTTGCATTTCCTCTAGAAGGCCTGGCTGTTGGTTTTCAGTAACATACTCTTGTGATGCGTAGCCTGTATCAATCGATTTTTAAATGGGGTGACTACTTTGTTATCTATTGTTGCGGAATTACTCGGCTACTCCTGGGGTTCGTCGTTCTAAAGTCCAGTTGGTGTATAAAGTTCAAGTAAAAAGTCTCTTGTCAGGATGGAACACAAACTTTATTGCTTCTAGAACTTCGTAGAACAATCAGCTGTACACAATTCACAAGCACAATCTAGCAGTAAAGTGCTTTTAACAGTTCGATTAGATCAGAAACTCTCACGAATGCTGTATTTCTCACACAAAATAGAACACTTTCACTGACAAGAATTCAGCGAAAATATACGAGAAATAACACTAACAGTCTCTCAAGACTCAGCGATGAGGAATTTACACACAGCACTTAAATTCAAAGCTTCACAAACAGCGCGAAACACAGTTTCCTTCTCAAAGCAAGCGCATTCACTCTCTCAAAGCTTGATCAACACTGAACTGTCGGGGCGACGCACGCTTCTATAAATAGCCGACGCAGGAGGTACAAGAGGTTTCCAGAAAAGTCAATTTCTCGAGGGTTCTACATAAAGCGTGAATTTGATTACGTCATAGAAGAGAAATGTTAGGTTATTATGCGTTTTTAATGCAGGAAAAACAACTTCCAGGCCCCATTGGGAAAATCGCGCCAAATGACCAAAAAGTCGCCAAGCTTGGCGACTTTTGGCGAAATATCGCCAAATTTGGCGCCAAAAATAAGTCCTCAAAAGTGAAGAGATCTAAGCTCTAGGACTAATATTTCTCGAGTTTTCTAGAAATCCCATATATTTGAATGGGAAAGCGAAACCTCCGTATCTCCGGTTCTAATTGGCCGATTTTGATGCAACAAAAAGCAAAATTTATCTATTTGAAGCGTAGAATACGAATTTTAAACCATTTTAAGCCCCAGAGCAGCGGGTTGCCCCGAAAATTCGTAACATTGCCCCCTTCCCAAGGACTGCACGTCCCGGGCAGTACAATCCCCGGTTAGGAGGTCACACAAATATACAGTGTCCAACCTTTGACCAAATCTTAGAAGCATAATTTAAGCAAATAATCAATAAACACAGTAAGCAAATCACTCTAATAAATAAATAATATACATAATAAACAATTACACTAATAAGTAATCAATGTAATAAACAAATACACATTAATAAAAACCAATATATTACAAATATGTACACTAAACATGGCGTAAGTAGTGAGTGAAAGAGAGTTGATGAAAGAGGAAGAGAAGAGAAAGACAGGAAAGAAATGAGAGTTGGAAGAAAGGAGGAATTACGCCATAGTGACCATGGTCTGAGCTAATTACAACCGCGGTAGATGGCTAGCCGATCGTAATGTACAACTCTTGGCTTCAAGTTTGGTGACTTACGAATTCGTACGATGACGTCATTCAGCCGGTTTAGGACTGTGTAAGGACCGTCCCACGGCAATTGCAGCTTGGGAGACAGGCCTTTCCGTCGAGTAGGATTCCATAGCCAAACCTTGTCACCTGCGTTGAACTCGTGTCCCGTAGCCTTCGTGTCGTAGCGAGTCTTCATCTTTTCCGTGTTCAGGTTGATCCGCTCCCGAGCAAAATGATGCACATCTTCAAACCGTGCCCGAAGGTTTTCCACGTACTCCTCTGGCGATGAAGGCGCATCTGGAGGGCGGCCGAACACTAGATCGGCGGGAAGACGAAGATCTCTGCCGAACAGCATCTGGGAAGGTGTGAAGCCGGTAGTCTCATGGACGGCGCTCCTATAGGCCAGCAGGAAGAGGGGAGTTTCTTGTCCCAGTCCTCTTGATTCCTAGATACCAGAAGCGAGAGGTTGTTTAAAATTGTGCGATTGAACCTCTCCACCATGCCGTCGGATTGTGGGTGTAAAGGTGTAGTCTGGGTTTTGTCCATTCCGAGAAGTTGGCATAGTCCTTTAAAGACTGCAGAGGTAAAGTTCGTTCCTTGGTCGGAATGAAGTTGCAGAGGGGTTCCATATCTGGAAATCCATTCTTGCACCAGTACCTCTGCTACGGTCGTAGCTTCTTGATCGGGAATAGGAAACGCTTCGGGCCATTTAGAAAAGTAGTCAATGACAACTAGGATGTATTTGTTGCCATCCGAAGTTCGCGGAAGAGGTCCCAGGATGTCGAGGGCAATCCTCTCAAAAGGCGCTCCTACATTATAACGATGTAGTCTTCCACGGCTTCGTTTCTTCGGGCCTTTACGGGCGGCACAGGCGTCACAAGCTTGACACCACTTTTCGACGTCGCCTCGAGCCCTAACCCAGTAGAAGCGCTCGCGAACTTTCTGCAGGGTCTTCATTACGCCAAAATGGCCTCCAGTGTAGCCATTATGAAGTTCTTCTAGAACCTTCGGAATCCTCGAACGAGGGAGTACTAACTGCCATCGGAGCATCTTGCCGTCGTCCGACTCCCATTTACGATACAGGACTCCATTCCTCAGGCGAAGCGAATCCCATAAAGCCCAGTACTGTTTTGTTGCCGGACTGTAAGATGATATTTCTTGCCAACTGGGCTTAGCGCTGGATTTTTCCATAAATTCCACAATAGGTTTGATGTCGCTGTCTGCTAATTGGTCCGCCCGAACATTTTCGTCACTCCAGGGATCTTGAGATGGTGCCGATGATGTAACTTGGCGGACAACGGGACGTTTCAGATGGTAATTTTTCTCCGCCCTGGAGCAATAGCGACAACTGTCTATGCAGGGCCTTCTCGACAAAGCATCTGCATTTCCATGAGATGACCCTTTCCGATGACGTTTCTCGATGTCATATTCTTGTAATTGCTGCATCCACCTGGCTATTTGGCCCTCTGGATTCTTGAAATTTAGAAGCCAGGTTAAAGAGGCATGGTCCGTTCGGAGCAGGAACTTTCGGCCGTACAGGTAATGATGGAAGTGCTCTACGGCTTTAATGATAGCAAGAAGTTTCTTTCTCGTAACACAATAGTTACGTTCTGCCTTTGAAAGGCATTTGCTCCAGTAAGCAATGATGTGTTCTTGGCCATCTATCTCCTGGGACAAAACTGCTCCAACACTCTCCTTACTTGCGTCTGTGTCCAGGATAAATGGCTTGTCAGGGTGAGGATACGACAGGATCGGCGAAGATGTTAAAGCCGTCTTCAGTTCGTTGAATGCGTCCTCACATTCCTCAGTCCATAGAAATTTCTGTCCAGTCTCAGTCAATTTGTGAAGAGGTCTTGCTATTTGAGAAAAGCCCTTCACGAATTTTCGATAGTAAGTACACAGACCAAGAAAACTTCTTAAGTCATGGGTGTTCTTGGGACGACTCCAGTTCTGGACTGCGGACGTCTTTTCGGGATCGGTTCGGACTCCGTGGGCGGATATTATGTGCCCGAGGTAACGTACTTCCCGACGAAACAAATTGCACTTCGATGGACTTAGTTTCAAGTTCGCCTCTTTTAATTTCTGCAGTACCTTTCGAATGTTCTCGAGATGCTCTTCGAAAGTCCTTCCGACGATGATGATATCGTCCAAATAAACGAGACATGCTTCGTAGGAAAGTCCTCTCAACACTGTCTCCATTAGTCGCTCGAATGTAGCAGGTGCGTTGCAGAGTCCAAAAGGCATAACTTTGAACTGCCATAATCCTTGTCCCGTGGTGAACGCAGTCTTTTCACGGTCGTCGGGATGAATTTCCACTTGCCAGTAACCACTTTTCAGATCCAGAGTGGAAAACCATTCGTTTCCCGATAAAGTGTCCAAAGTGTCGTCTATCCTGGGAAGAGGGTAGCTGTCTTTCTTGGTAATGTCATTCAGACGTCTGTAGTCAACACAGAACCGGGTGGAACCATCCTTCTTTCGGACCAAAACAATTGGCGAGGCCCAGGGACTAGTCGACGGCTCGATGACGTCATCACGCTGCATCTCCTCTAAAAGTCTACTCACCTCTTCTTGCTTAGCAAACGGCAGCCGCCTAGGATGTTGCTTGATGGGAGAATGGCTGCCTGTATCTATCCTATGTTGAGTTAAGCTCGTACGGCCAAAGTCACCCGAAGTTCGGGAGAAGAGGTCTTCAAATTCAGCTATTACTTTCTCCGCAGCGCTTCTCTGTTCTGCCGTTAACTCCATGTCTTGTATTAATTCCTTCGTCAGGCACTCGGAAGATTTAGCTATCGTTTGGCTGATGTTCTTATTAATGCAGGTAACAGGAGTGCATGTCGCCAACACTTCATTTTTCTTTATCACCTTCGACTTGTCCGTCACATTTACTACTCTAACTGGAATTTGTGTTCTCGACAAGTCCACAAGTGTTGCTCCCACAAGTACTCCTCTGATGGAATCACTATTGCTTGGGTGTTCGATTAATCCAAAACAGAATTTATTGCTTTCTTTTACTGTTCCAGAAATTATTGAATCAGTTCTGGGAGGTAGAGTGATATCAGTCTGGACTATTATTTGCTGAACAGGCAAAACAGTTTCATTTCTAATATCGAACGCAGCTATTTCTTCTGAGTCTGAACGAAGCTCATTATTCTTAAAGTCCAAATTAAATTTGTGCGATTTTAAAAAGTCGAGTCCGAGAATAAAAGAGTCTGTAATATTGGCGACATATACCACATGGTCGTATCTGGCATTCCCAAACGTGATTTCTACTTGCGCTTTTCCGCCCACTTCGATCTTGTCACCCGTCACAGTCTGGAGGGTCAGCGAGGGCGGAGTCCAGATAATCTTCAAATTTAATTTCTTGGCCAGATCCGTCCTTATGATGGTTACGTTCGCTCCAGTATCAATCACCATGTGGCATGGGGAACCATTAACATATCCCAGTACGAAGAGTCCATTACTGCCGCCATTCGCTGATGAAATCTGCAAGACTTTTAGGTGGGGCTTTTGACTATCTGGCAACCTCCGCCCCGCGAGATGGCCACCTCCTAGTTTCCCTCTTTCATGATCTTAGAGTTCTCTTGCTGGTCATGAGACTTTCGACCACAATACTTTTGTACATGGCCTTCGACGCCACACTTCCAGCATTTTACTTTCTTTGGGCCATCTCTCGTTCTATCGGATCTTAATTTTCGCTCTATGAGATCTTCAATTCTCTTCAACCTGTTCTCGACGCTCTCTGTGTCTTTGTCAGCTCCCTCTTGGACCGTGACCGCTCTAACAGCATGCCGATCTTTTCTCACGGCCCGCTGGGCTGCCTCTAGCTTCATTGCGAACACCAGAGCAGACTTCAAATCCTGATAATCCTCCAACATGAGTGCCTTTTGGGTTTCTGGATCACGGATGGCTTCAATAAAATGACGCACCGCCATTTCTTCTCGGACATTATCAAGGTGGTCCATGTAGGCTAGATGACACAGCCTATCTATGTCCGAAGCCAGCTCTTGGAGGGTCTCGCCAGATCTCTGCATCCTTGACTTAAGTTGGATTCTACTATATTCTTTCTGGCACTTCTCACCGAATTTCATCTCCAAGGCACTGGCAAGGGCGTCAAAATCTCCTATCTTCGTCGCTCCGATAGTTTGCAATACATTAATTGCATCTCCGCTAAGGGAAGCGGCCAGTTGATTAGCTTTCTCGGACTCGCTCCAACCATTGGCTCTGGCGACGATCGAAAATTGGGTCTTGTAAGCTTCCCAGGGAGTCTTTCCGTCATAAGTGGTAAGTTTCACTGCTGGGTGGCGTGACGACAACCTGATGTTTTCTGGTACCTTTCCCAGCTTTACCAAATTGTCCAGTTTTTCTTCTAGCTTGTGATCGATCTTTTCCTCAATTCTTTCCTCGTATTTCGCTTGACTTTCTTCCAGGAGCGACATTCTCTTCTCCATATTTTCTTGATTTGTCTCTACTCTCTCCAGTCCGGATTTCATTTCTTCTAGCCCGGCTTCTATTTTCCGCTCCAGTCCTGATTTCATCTCGTCGTGTGCGGCTCTTAACTCCTCCAATCCGGTTTTCATTTCATTGTGTGCATCCTTTAATTCGTCCAATCCGGTTTTCGTCTCGACTTGTCCGGCTACAATTTTCTTTTCTAAATCGGTCTGTCCGGCTACAATTTTCTTTCTAAATCGGTCTGTCCGGCTTTCAATTTTCTGCATCATATTCATGAGCTTTTGAAGTTGTTCTTCCATTTTTTGTCTAGTCAAAACCATAAACTGGAAAATTAAAGTCTTTCTTTAGAACCCCGATTCTGACACCAAATGTTGCGGAATTACTCGGCTACTCCTGGGGTTCGTCGTTCTAAAGTCCAGTTGGTGTATAAAGTTCAAGTAAAAAGTCTCTTGTCAGGATGGAACACAAACTTTATTGCTTCTAGAACTTCGTAGAACAATCAGCTGTACACAATTCACAAGCACAATCTAGCAGTACAGTGCTTTTAACAGTTCGATTAGATCAGAAACTCTCACAAATGCTGTATTTCCCACACAAAATAGAACACTTTCACTGACAAGAATTCAGCGAAAATATACGAGAAATAACACTAACAGTCTCTCAAGACTCAGCGATGAGGAATTTACACACAGCACTTAAATTCAAAGCTTCACAAACAGCGCGAAACACAGTTTCCTTCTCAAAGCAAGCGCATTCACTCTCTCAAAGCTTGATCAACACTGAACTGTCAGGGCAACGCACGCTTCTATAAATAGCCGACGCAGGAGGTACAAGAGGTTTCCAGAAAAGTCAATTTCTCGAGGGTTCTACATAAAGCGTGAATTTGATTACGTCAAAGAAGATAAATGTTAGGTTATTATGCGTTTTTAATGCAGGAAAAACAACTTCCAGGCCCCATTGGGAAAATCGCGCCAAATGACCAAAAAGTCGCCAAGCTTGGCGACTTTTGGCGAAATATCGCCAAATTTGGCGCCAAAAATAAGTCCTCAAAAGTGAAGAGATCTAAGCTCTAGGACTAATATTTCTCGAGTTTTCTAGAAATCCCATATATTTGAATGGGAAATCGAAACCTCCGTATCTCCGGTTCTAATTGGCCGATTTTGATGCAACAAAAAGCAAAATTTATCTATTTGAAGCGTAGAATACGAATTTTAAACCATTTTAAGCCCCAGAGCAGTGGGTTGCCCCGAAAATTTGTAACACTATCATCTGATAACAATCCAATGTCACCATTTGTATAATTAGCTGTATGTTTTCAATCAATACCCCCTTTTGTTCGTGTTAGTACGAATGGTTCACTTGCAAGCAGAGATTAGGATGATTAATTATTTTTTATTTTGTTTATTAGACTTTTAGAGAACTAGATTGCCAAGAAATTCATTGCTATTATTATTTTTATTTTATTCTTCCTCTCCATTATGTGCATATTCTAAAATGGTGTAGTCATTGTCTGTTGTGTACTTGTTAATAAATAGAATTAATGCACTCAGTGAATTTGTTTATCTGTGGATAACTCATGACCAACAGTTATTGCAGTCAGTATTAGTCTATTTAAATGCCAACCTGCTGGCCCATCTAGACCAAAAAAATAAAAGGTTGAAATCTGCATCAGTATACATTATTACAGCTATTCTGCACAAAATGGCTGTGGCATTAAACCTACTGACGCTCTATGTTTGCTGGCTGTATTTAAAACAGTCTGCTGTTTTAAATACAACCTGCTCTGTACGAGTGCAGTGCACAATCTGTACAAGTGCAGTGTATAGTGCTGTACAAGTGCAATGAACAGTGCACAATCTGATTCACTAATAATTAAATGAAAGTTATGATATAACATCCTTTAAAATTTTCATTCTTGCATTTCAAGCTGCTGACAAAAGCAATAGAACTGTTTGGAAAAGATGTTCCAAGTTCGGAACTTCACAAGATGAAAGAAGTGAAAGATGTGCACGAGTACTTTAGCACTGCTGTGGAAGGAAGATATCATTATGATTATCTGGTACAGAACCATGATCAACTGCCCCCGAACTTACAAGTTTTACCTGAGACGCCCTCTTTTCATCCTGCAACAGATACATTTTTTGATGGTATCACTGCTTTTCCTGGTCGACGGAGAGTAGTTTATACAAAGGAAGGTGTGAAGATGGAAAAAGTAATTGAGTGGCCACACATATAGCTTTCCCATTAATTTTGTGCATCTCCTTTCCTTTATTTTCTAAATGAAATGCTGTACATTAATAAAATTAGTTACTTACATTGTTTTGGTTTGTTGTTGGTGTTGCTGTTCAAATACACTGGTGTAAGAAATTAAGAGAATTTGCAGACTTGGTCGATTATCTCTAGAACTACTGGACCGATTTTAATGAAATTTGAATCAGTCTAATTGATACAATACAAAACAAATAACCATCCAATAATTACTACACACGCATGATCATGTGTAACACACGTTGGAGTCAGAAGGTATGAAACACCAGTTGCAGAATAAACAAAAAAATGTGTTAATAGGGGGGGAGGGGTATGGTCCCCTCTTACAGATATACAGGTCTCGCAGCGTGATTTCATATTTGAAATAAGGCAGTTTATGATTTCCTGTGTCAATAGGTCCTCCTTGTTCAGCAACACTGTTTTCATTCCCTGGATGGTTCTCGAAGGGGAGTTGCAAGTTGCAGTTGCTCCTCCCAGATTGTCCCAGACATGCTCTAAATGGTTAAGGTCTGAAGATCTGGCTGGCCAATCCATCCTGCGAATATCCTCACTCTAAAAATTTGTCGACCAGAAGAGCTCTATGTGGCCTCGCGTTATCGTCCATTAAAATGAATTCGGGGCCAACTGCACCCCTGAAAAGGATAACATAGGGCTCCTAAGACCTCATCCCTATACGTCACACCAGTCACAGTGCCTCTTTCAAAGACATGGAGAGGTTTGCGGCCATCCAACATGATACCTACCCTGACCATTAAACCTCATCTGCCAGAATGGTCGATTTCGCGGACATTGGAGGCTAGGTAGCGGGTCCCTGGTTCTCTCCATATGAACGTACGTCGAGAAATGGTGTTTAGGCTGAACCGGGACTCACCAGTGAAGAGAACGGTCGCCCATTGATCCACACTCCAATCTCTTTGCTCTCTGCACCATGCTAAACGGATTCTCCTGTTTGTAGAAGTGAGTGGAATGCAAACAACCCTCTCTCATGAAGTTTTTTGGAAACAGTGACCCTTGATACACGGGTTCCTGTGGCTGTATACAAGTCACGTGAGAGCTGAGAAGCTGTAGCACTCTTGTTATGCCTCGCTATAACGTACAAATGGCGATCTTCTCTGGCCATCGTGGGCTCATGGACGAACTTGCCCGGGTTTCTCTCGATGGACCCGATATCCTGAAACTGTTTCCGTAAGTTACACACAACGCTGGGCGTTAAATTGAACTCTACATATCTGGACTTGAGAATAGCCTGCTTCTAGCCTCCCCACAATTCGCCACCTCATTCCACCATCTAAACGTTGGTGGTTACTCATTTTTACTGTTATTTGAAATTAACCGATTGCTGCAAAATAACACCAAGAAATTCGCCGAGATGTGCTAGCGAACGAAATGCGTCTTAACTTATACGCGCTTATAAAGCCTGTTTCTGTACTGTTCCGCCTACACGCACGTGTACACAAATACGCTACAAGTATTTGACGTAAAAGATTTTCATTTTTGTCTGGAAGCAGTGGTTTTACATTCAGTTCAGTTCTTTACATGAAATTCGATAAAATATGCAAATTCTCTTTATTTCACCAGTGAATGTGGCTAATCAGTAAAAAAGTAAAAATTGTTTTCCGAGTATAATCCTGACCTTCGCAAAATTATGATTCGGATTGTTCATCATCATTTTATCAAAATTATCTTTGACACCAACAGTTAGTTTTTTTTATTTGAAAATTTTTTAAATATTTAAAAATTGAAGCTGCAATCACTTTTAGTATAATATTTAATCAGTAATAAATCAAATAAATAAAAGCAATAATAAATTAAAAGGGTGATGAGCAACCAGAATCTTAATTTTCTATACAGATTTTCATTGTTCACATAAAACCGCTTACATAGGATCCCATTACATAAGCCAGCAGGTCTTTCCGAAGGTCATGGTATAATCAGATAAATGATACTCAAAACTCTTCATAAATGACCCCTTGAATTAACCTTCTTTACTGTGACATCTAGGGTGAGATTCTTCTTACTTATGGCAGATTTTCAGACTTGGATTTTTAAAAAACTGTTTTTTTAATAAAAATCCGCTTATAGGCTTATTGCACGACCGGGAAGAGGGGGGGACTTGTGGCAAGTAAAGAATTTTCATGAAAACTAGGAACATGTAATTGCCGCGAAATTCATTTATATACAGTCGAACCTCGATTTAACGAATCGATTGGGACTCACAAATCCGTTCGCTAAATCGAATATCAATTTTTGTGAAGAGTATGGTATAAAAATATCAATTCAAAATACCCTTAGATATAGATGTGGAAAAAAAAGTGTGATTATTGTTTACTACGAGCTTAAAAATTATAACTTATACGTTAGGCGATCAACTTTAAACTAATCTAAATTCTTTAATGTTACTTGCTCTTATGGGGTGCTCGTAATTATAAAACGCCGCATAAATTTTAAAGAAAAGCTTTATTTGGTGTACACAAATTCTCTGGCACAGAAAAAACAATATCACATCTCGGATGAAATTTTTGAGAGAAGTGAGAAATAGAATAGCAGCACGAGCATGGCAAACTGCGTGTTGCCACAGTACTCCCCCCCCCCCCCCCAAGTACCAACAGTACGATACGTTAAAGGTACTTAGGGTTGAATTTTACTCTTTTTTCCGAACGAGTCACGGTAACCGGTGGAGTTGGCTTAGCTGTTGCGTGTTCACTTGGAGTAACCGTGAAGCGTCATCAGTTATTGCTTCCTGTTGCACGGTGGAAGAAGAAGGAAGAAAAGTTTCACTTTCGATGAATGCAGGTTTGATGCGATCAATACCGATCACCGATTCCTTGCCAGAGATGAGTACGGTGTAAAATTTTTCGTTTCGCGCAAGTACTTCATATGGGCCATCATATGGTGGCTGAAGAGGTTTTCGCACAGCATCACGACGAACGAATACGTGTGAGCAGGACTTCAATGCAAGGTGTACAAATGTTTTGATGTTGTTGTGCGCAGCGATGGAAATAGGCGATAAGTTTTTCATGTATTCACGAATTCTTATTAAGAAGTCTGTCGTATCCGTGGTACGTGTAGAAGATGATGCAAAAAATTCAGCAGGCAAACGAAGTGTGGAACTGTAGACCAATTCGGCTGATGTACACTTGAGATCGGGTTTAAAAGTGGATCTTAGGCCAAGAAGAACAAACGGCAAAGATTCTGTCCAACGGTTGTTTTCCCTAGCTCGAAGGGCCTGTTTGAGTGATTTGTGAAAACGTTCCACAAGTCCGTTAGAAATTGGATGATATGGTGTCGTCCTGATTCGATGAATGCCTAGCAATTTTGACTGTGAAGAGAATAGGGAAGACTCGAACTGTCTTCCTTGATCTGTAGTTATTGTGGACGGAATACCAAAACGTGAGATCCAGCCAGATAGAAACATACGAGCTACTGTTTCTGCAGTTATGTCAGAAATAGGAAAAGCTTCAGGCCGGGTAAATCGGTCAATACATGTCATTAAATATGACGAACCTTCTGACGGAGGCAAAGGACCAACCAGATCAAGGTGTACGTGGTCGAATCGCTTTTCTGGTACTGGAAATAGTTGAAGTGGGCTCTTCGTGTGCCGCTGCACTTTTGATCTTTGGCACGGAATGCAAGAACGCGTCCATCGAGTGATGTCATTGAACATCGATGGCCAAACATACCGCTGCTGAATTAGCTTCTTAGTAGCACGGATTCCGGGATGTGCTAAATTGTGAAGTAGCTGGAACGCTTGTCGGCGAAAAGATGCTGGTAAATAAGGACGGATCATTCCTTGAGAAGTGTCGCAAATTAAAGTAACATGACGGTCTATCTTCAGGGGTTGAAGTTTGAGTCCGCTGTTAGTAGAGCTTGACTGAATGGTAGTTCTTCGTCAGTCTGCTGCGCCTCAGCCAGCGATGAGAAGTCAATGTCGAAGGGCATAGAGATATCATTTATCCGAGACAAACTGTCAGCGACGACATTATCTTGGCCTTTAACATGCATAATACTTGTCGAAAATTGAGCTATGAAGTCTAGCTGTCGAAGTTGTCGCGGAGATGGATTAGAGTTTTTAGCAAAAGCAAAAGTCAGAGGCTTGTGATCAGTCAGGATCGTAACCTCTCTACCTTCCAGCAGGGGTCAAAAATGTTTCAAAGCAGCATAGATCGCTAGGAGTTCTCGGTCGTACGTGCTGTATCGAGTTTCTGCTGTTGTAAGCTTCCTTGAGAAGAAGGCAAGAGGTCGGCAGCCTTTAAGAGTATGCGCTTGCAGCACAGCACCAATGGCTGTATCCGAAGCATCAGTTACAAGGGATAGCTTGTCCTCAGGTGCATGATATGCTAAGGTAGCAGCGTTAGCTAGGTCATCCTTGCACTTTTGAAAAGCATGGATGGCTTCTTCAGTCCAAGTAATTAGTCGATTGTCCTTTTTCTTGCTGTCTTTAAGGTAATGAGTCAGAGGCGCTTGATCTAAAGCTGCTGATGGCAAGAAACGTCTATAGAAGTTTATCATTGCCAGGAAACGACGAAGTTCAGCTACGGTTGTAGGCTGTGGGAAAGTACGGATAGTTTCGACTTTCTCCGGAAGCGGGCGGACGCCGTCTTCAGTGATAAGGCATCCCAAGAAATTCACCTCTTTCATACCGAAGACACACTTAGAAGGGTTCAAAGTGAGACCAGCATTTTGTAGTCGCGTAAATACTTTCTTCAGATGAGATACATGCTCTATTTCGTCAGCTGAGCATATTAAGATGTCATCGAGATAAGCGATACAAAAATTTAGACCTTGAAGTACGCTATTTATATATCGCTGGAAAGTTTGACCTGAATTTCGCAATCCAAATGGCATGTAAACGTATTCCCAGAGACCAAATGGCGTAGTCACGGCTGTCTTTGGAATGTCCTCAGGAAAGACGGGAATTTGGTTGTAAGCATGGGTGAGATCTAAAGTAGAAAAAATTCTATTCCCAGCAAGCATTTGTGTACAGTCGTACGTGAGGAACAGGATACCGGTCTGGTACAGTTACTGCGTTCAAACGACGGTAGTCTCCGCAAGGTCTCCAGTCACCAGACTTTTTCGGGACCATGTGTAGGGAGCTCGCCCAAGGGCTCTTGGATGGACGAATGATGCCCTGTTGTAACATGAATTCAAACTCAGCTTTCGCAGATTTTAACAATTGTGCACTTAAACGTCGAGGTTTACAGAAAACTGGCGGACCTGTCGTTTGTATGTGATGATACACTGCAACATTAGAATTATCCTTAATTCAGCCGGATGTGCTTAGAAGTTGAGGAAATGATGACAAAAGTTTGTGGTAATCCGAGGTACCAGAGAGCAACGAAATGCGTCCGATGGACGTTTCGGAAATCTGTCCTGTGGTGGAAATACTTGTAGTGGAATCAAGAAGTTTACGACGGCGAGCATCCACTAGGAGGTTGAAATGGTTCAAAAAATCAATTCCGATGATGGGAGTAGATAATCGGCAACAATAAATGGCCAGGAAAATGATCTTCGCAAGCCAAGATCCAGCGTTAACAGTTTCGTACCGTATGTTGCTATAAGTGAATTATTGGCGCCGTAAAAAGCTAATTGACCGTTTTCACACTGACGATTCCGAGGGTGAGGAATAGCTGAAACGTCAGCACCCGTATCGATGAGAAAACTTATATTTAAATTATTGTCGGCCGCGTAAATTCGACGATTGCCGCAGTCATCCATGGTGGCCACTTGGGACCGCGCGGCTAGTTTTCCTGACTTCGGTAGTTGCAGGGCTTCTTACAATTACGAGCTGCGTCACCAAATTTAGCATGGTAAAAGCAGATTTCGGGTTTGTTTTTAGCCGTTTTATGACGTGAGTTGCTACGCGACCGTGCACGCTTATTATGTCTATGCTGAAACGGTGGTCGAGTCGACAGTTTAGCAATCTGCTGTGAAAGAGCATTAATTTGTTGCTGTAACAAAGCGTAATGCGTTTCTTGATTAACGGACTGAATCTGCAGCGTATTTGGCGACAATTCATGAATTTTATCAGCCATCTGCGCCAAACTGCTTAAGTTTTCAGAACTGACCGCCAGGATCCCCCGCATTTGGCTAGGCAAACGGTTAAGCCAGAGAGTTTTTAGCGCCGTTTCTCCAAAGTTGGAGCCAGCCAAGTCGCGCATTTTGGCGAGTAATTGAGAGGGTTTACAATCTCCTAAATGAGTATCTTGTAACAAATGATCAAGCCGTGCAGTTTCAGACTCTGCAAAATGTGAAATCAATCTTTCTTTTAATGCGTCATATTTCTGTGCAGCCGGGGGATTCGAAATAATATCGCGGACAGATTGTAATACACTAGTATCAATTGCAGAAATTGCTGTGTAAAACTTGGTTTCATCATTTGTGATAGAACTTAAACTGAATTGAGCTTCGAGTTGAAGGAACCATGTTTCCGGATCTTTCTGCCAAAATGGCGAAGGTTTAACGGCGACGCGCGCCAATTCAGAGGCTGCAACTGTTGTGCCAGACAATGCCATATTAAATAACGTGAATAAGCGTAAAGTCCTGTAGTATTCAATTCGAAAAAAACTTCTCTGTTCGCTTAAAAGTAAAATAAAGCAATTTTTGCGTCCAGACGATAAACAAAGTGAAAAAGATCTTACCACGGCAGAGATTACGGTGAGTTAAAGAGTTGGCTGAATATTCAAACGGAGAAGTCCAACTTGAAGAAAGATTCCTTCTTTAAAAAATAATCAATCACGAAGACGGGTCACCATTTTATGGGGTGCTCGTAATTATAAAACACCGCATAAATTTTAAAGAAAAGCTTTAGCTTCACAAATTCTCTGGCACAGAAAAAACAATATCACATCTCGGATGAAATTTTTGAAAGAAGTGAGAAATAGAATAGCAGCACGAGCATGGCAAACTGCATGTTGCCACACTCTTAAAACTTAATGCATAAGCATAATACATACATAATTGTTGGCACTTTGGAAAGAAATCTTTGATGGTGCTTTGTTTTGACTTTCCAAAGTTCTTTGTCTATATTTTCTAACTTCATAAGAACAACCTCGTGAGACAAAAAAAAAAAAAAAAAAATTAAGCGTTCAAGCTGCAAACTGCTTCTTGGAATGTCACCTTTTTTTAATCCAATTTACGTTTCTTCGTCATCTTCGCTACTTTCAGAATCTTTATCGCAGTTACTTAGATGTACATCGCAAGACACATATTCTGTAAAATTTCCATTACTAGGAACATCTTCAAATCCAACCATTTGATCATGGTTACCCACGGCGTAAATGTAACTGACTGTTTCTGTATCGCTGTCTTCGTAGGCACTTGCTTCGTTTGGAAAAATTAGTAAAAAAATTATTGTATTACACACTTGGATTAGGGTGTGAAAGATTCAAAATTTTGTGTGCGAAAAATTCATCGTTTTATGTGCGAATTTTATTTCAGCGATTGTTGTTCGTTAAATCAAAGCTAAAAATTCGTTAAATCAGAGCATTTTAGCATCCTTTTTGTCCGGACAAAAAAAAAAAAATGTTCGTTAAATCGAGGCTCGACTATATAAATTAGAAAAATTGCTTTTTCATTAAAAAGTCAAAGACTTCCGCGAAAATCCGCTTTTAACACTTTCCAACAAGCTTGAAAAGTGTTTACGATATTGGTTTGTCTATCTGTACCGCTCGTGCTTTAACTGCCGTAAATATGCATCGATTACTACGAAATGCATATATGTTATTCCAACGTGTTGGAAATTGTATATGTAGCATTTATAGTTCTTTTACAGGAGCACTTAAAAGCATTCCGATACATTACGCTCTGTAGGTAGCAGTGTCGTACGTAGGAACTTTGTGAAAGTAAGGGGAGCTGGGGCAAGGGCGGCTCCAGACTGAATTCTTGGAGGGGGCCATTGAACTTTTTACATAGATCTACAAATTGTTCAAAATGCAAATTGAACGTGTGAAATCGCGAAGTATGCGACTCTAAAGTAGCAAAGCAAAATTTCGGGGGGGGCTATGGCCCCTCGCTGGGGCACACGATGGAGTTATAAATTGGGTTGTAATTACTGCATTTTTGGTGGCATTATTGACCAATTTTACTAAACAACTGAGCGTCTTAAAAAATTCCCAACACGACTTTAGCCCTACAAGGCACCTAGTACCATATGTGGTACAACCACTTTCATTAACGAAAAACACTCAAAAACTGGTGTTAAAAGATAATATAAATAAAATCTATCTGGAATAGACTATTGCGATACTCCGGGAATCGGGATGGAGGTGGTTGTAAATAATGAGAAAAGGGATGAAGGCACAAACAGGGCCCTTGCTGTAGGCAGTGGTGGATCTAACGCCTGGCGGCCGCCAGGTGCCCCGAGCACCTTCAGATGCCCCGCACTACCACTAGAAACCCTGACTGAAAATTCTTCAAAAGAAAAATTAAATATGCTAAAAATTGAAGCAATACACTACAAGTGCAAACTTGATAAGAAAGAATCAGTCTTCATATTCTTTGAAAAATCTATTCCCTGCTGTCCAGGCTCTAGACCAGGGGTAGGCAAATAGCATAAGCAAAGAAAAAAGAAATGGCCCGCCAAGATAGTCAGAAAAATCTCCCTTAAAACGAGATTTCTGAAAAAAATAATTATTATCAAGACTAAAAAATTTTTAATCCCTACTTAGAAAAAAGTGTTTTTTGTTGAGAATAGGGATTATCGGCAGAGGTTACAAAACAAAATCAGAAAAAAATATTTCAGGCCTTAAAGAGTTTAAATTCAATTTGCTGTCTATCACTGCCGATATTGACACAGCACCTGAGGAGCTTCAGCTTGAACTTGTTGACATGCAATCAGATCATACTATGAGAGAAATGTTTAATGCTGTACCATTAGTTGAAGTTTACAAATCATTTTCTGCAGAAAAATTTTCAGGTATGAAGAGGTTTTTTCAATAATTTGAGTCTACATATATTTGTGGGCAAATGTTTTCTTGCTTGAACATCAACAAGAGTAAATATAGATGCTCTTTGGCAGGTATTCCAAAGAGCATCTACAGGGTGGCCATAATGAAACTGCAAGTGTTCAAGGGGTGCTGGAGAGAAAACAACCAGGAATATTCCAGTGAAACTTGGTATCTACACGTTTCAGAACATGCGCAAGTCAAACATGAAAAAAAAAGTCGCCATTTTCAACCGATAGATGGCGCTATACCGTGTTTCAATGCTTATGGACGTCCTATATGCAAATTTTAAGCCCATCCAACAGTGTAAAAACAAGACCACATGGAGTAATGGTCAATCATGACTCTGAATAAGAAGGAATCTGCACTGTTAGTGAAGATATTCTATCAGAATGGTAGCCATTATTCAGCTACTCTGAAAGAATACCGGCGTATGAAACGATTAAGAAGAGGTCCATGAGAATGAATAATGGTTTAATTGTTTTCCAAAGCGTCTTATGAATTGTTTAATTTGTGATCTTAATTTACGTTCATTTTTGATTACATGTTACTGTAAAAATTTAATGACTGAAGCGAATTGTATGGAATTTTGATAAACTGTAAATGATGTTTTTATTGTTTATATGCCTCTTAGAATGTCACTATGTTCTGTCTATCGGTTTTGGAAGTTGTATAGGCCACCGGTGAGCTTTGAAATACATTACAGCGCCATCTATCGGGTGAAAATGACGATTTTTTAATTTTGCATATTTGGCTTGCGCATGTTCTGAAACATGTAGATACCAAATTTCACTGGAATATTCTCGGTAGTTTTCTCTCCAGCACCCCTTGAACACTTGCAGTTTAATTATGGCCACCCTGTATATTTACTCTTGTTGATGTTCAAGCAAGAAAACATTTGCCCACAAATATATGTAGACTCATGGTATGAGATTGCTTGGCTCTCAATAAACAATCTCATACCTGTTTTTTAAAAAGTGTAGAAAAGTGTAATAGGGTGCATTTGTCTCATTAATTGAATTTAAAAAAAATGAATTTAGAATTAAATTTGCTTGGAGCTATATTTATTGATTTTTAACATGATACAATTTATACCGCTTCTAATATAAAACTTACTACTGAATACAATAATTTTAAAAGGTGCGCCCCCCCCTCTTTAACCTTCGCGTCTACAAAGTGCCCCACCCCCAAGATAAAACAATTGTCCACTCCTTTTCTAGGCCATAGAACTGTTCAGTTCAGCCGAAAAGAGGGGCTTTTGATTAGTCTAAAGGGCGGATCTTACTTCAACGTTTTTTGTCGCAGAACAAGGTTATCAATGTATTGGACGCTGGCGGGGAAACTATCTGCCGTTGCTCTCTCCATCGTGTCTGGTGCATCGTGTTTGGGGTTTTCAAGCGTTAGCTTTTGTCGGTGGATCCCGAATGGTCATTAAAAATCGTAAATACGGATAAGCTTTTAGCTCTGTAATTCGAAGAACGTAATGCAGACGTCCATTGCTTTTTTCCTAGTTCTTGTGTTTCTCAGTTATACAGCAGTCATTCCAATTCAAAGTGCTAATCACTACTGTACCCAGTTTTTTATTTTGTATGTGCGTTTTTTCCCCTTTTAAGTTGTTTGGGATTTTTTTTTAAAGTTGTATTGAGAAGGTTTGCTATAGTTCTTCGAGGCAGGACAAGTAAATCCTCAGAGATAATATATTGGTTTTTTTTTATGTTTGTTTTTTGGTAATTTTACATACTGTCAAATGTTATTTATCAAGGGGTAGACCGCCCCCTCAGCCTCGCTATGCCACTGATTGTGACTTATTTTAAACGATAAATGCACATTTAAAATGATTAATGTTATAATTGTTTCAAGAAGTAAGAAAAGAAATTATAATAAGTTACGAAAATAGTTTTATTATTATTTTTTAATGAAAAACTTTGAGATTCATCTTTTGAAAATTATCAAAATTTTTTTATTGGTTACAAAAATAAGTAAAAATTAAATTAAATAACAAGAAATTTTTGCTGGTGATACTTTGAGAGTTCACAACTTAAGAATAATTAAATTGTAATTTTATTGCAGAAAAATTTTAATTAAAAAACTTGGCAATGTCAGTACTATTTTAAGAAATTTTGCTACGTATTTTTTATTTATATTTTGTAGTTATACATTTTTAACAATAAACAAAACTAATAAAAATCAGCTGGTTAATAACATAAATTACTGTTAGTTCAATGATTACCTCTAATTGATTTTTATTGTTAGTCATCGATAATACATAGAACTTCACTGCCAAGAAGGAATAAAATATAACTATTTTAAATGTAATTGAACACTTGTAATAACCTATTATTTTTACATTCAATAAAGCCTCTCCCCCGCGAAATAAATTATGTATACAGATAATTTTTGTTCATTGATATCGTAGATACTCAATTTTCAAATTTGCCATACAAATTGCTCAAAAAGTTTTAATGACGTGTTTTTTTCAAAAAATTTCAACTGTATTATGATTTTTTAATTAGCAAAATAATTTTTTAAGTGATATGGTCATATTATATACTTTATGAAAGACCCCAAAACACTGAACAAAATGACATACATCTCAGCTCTCTAGGTCAAAACGGTCTTGAGTTACAGAATCTTAAAGATTACTATGCCATGCAAAATTTTTGACTTTTTCAAAATTTCGAACTTATAATCCAAAATCAGTAATATCTATAAACATGATGTCCAGAGCAATGGTAAGTTGTAATCGATTAATAAAACATAATCGTTATTTTTTAAGTTTTATTAATTATTATTATGTTGTTGTTGCTAATGTCTTCTGGCAACCGCGGAGCAGTGCCAGATCCCCCGTATAGGAAGGCAATGGGCGGAAGGGACGGCTTCCAGTTTAATGAGCCCTAGTGAGAGGAAGTCCGACTTAGCTCAGGGTCCCCTAATTTTCAACCAATTCCAGATGAGGGCCCAACCATCTGAAATCGGTACCCCCAGAGGTAGCGTTAAACATGGAGGACATTGGAACCACGACGGATTTTACGTGCACCAACTCCCATTAGCGTACACGGTCTCACAGCAGCCCAGCCGCGAGAGGAGTTCACCCTCCCAAGCTCTGGCCAAGCCGGGTACTGCTTCAATTTCCGTGTTCTTACGGGAACGGAGTTTAGTGACTAGGCCACAGCGGGGCATAAACTATTATTATTATTGTTAGTAGAAGACGTATAAGTAGTAGCAGTAATAGTTATTTGAACAGAGGGAAGAAGGAATTCTACCAGTACATTTCTTCAGTCAGTGGAAAGCAAATAATCAGGAAAGCAAGCAGGTTCCGACCTATAAGGTCACCTGCAAATTTTATTTAAAAATGTAGAGGGGAATTTTAGAAAGGCGAAGAAGCATCTGAGCTGTCAGGGTTATCATTTGATAATGACAGTGAGGAGGATTCCAGGGAACGTGTTTTTCAGAAGAAAAGGAACGTGTTTTTCAATGGAAACAAGGACGCTGGTTATGAATTTGGAAAAAAGAGAAATTTTTTTGTAAATTCATTGATGGTATACCAAATCCGAATAATTCAGAAGAATGGAACACGTAAAAATAGCATTTAGAGCATTTTAATGTTTTTTGGGTTATAAATTATCAAAAGAGGAAAAGAAAAAATCGATTAAAAAAACTTGAAATATATTTTGTCAATAAACTGAATCTTTTTTGCGATTTTTGGAAGAAAACAATGAACTTGACAGAAATGCATGTGTAATTTACATGGCTGCACGACAGATGTCATAAAATTTTCCTAATGTAGAAATAACTTTAAAAATATTAACTCTACCCATCAGGCCCTGATTATTGCACGGGCACTCGGGGCACGTGCTCTGGGCACACATGCAGGAACAGTCCAAAATACTGAGTTTAGAGTAATTTACAGGGCCCAAAAATTGAGCCAGCTATATGTTGGGGCACAAAATTTGTAAAGTGCCCTGGGCACAAAAGTGTTATAGTCAGGCCCTGCTATCCATATCAAATGCGTGAGGTGAAAGGTCTTTTTCGGTTTTAAAACGCGTAAAGAACTATTTAAGAACGATGATAGGAAAGAACGATTAAACAATTTGGCTTTATTATACATAGAATAGGAAAGTTTGGCAGACACAAAAATTATTAATTTCGTCACAGAAATTATTGATGAATTTGCAAAAGATAAATCAAGACGCAAGTTCATATAAAATACTTTCTTAAGCAGTAGAGTAAAGATTCTTTTTTGATTAAGTTTCATAAATTCTTTTGATCCGCCTCTGGCTGTAGGAGGGGCGGGCCCAACACTCGCAAAATTCTATTAAATTTGGCAAAATTAGTGAAAAAAATTTAACGAAAACGATAATTTTCTTTCTGTTTCTGGTACACTTGGTACAAAAATTATTAATTTCGACACAAAAATTATTAATTTCGTCACAGAAATTATTGATGAATTTGCAAAAGATAAATCAAGACGCAAGTTCATATAAAATACTTTCTTAAGCAGTAGAGTAAAGATTCTTTTTTGATTAAGTTTCATAAATTCTTTTGATCCGCCTCTGGCTGTAGGAGGGGCGGGCCCAACACTCGCAAAATTCTATTAAATTTGGCAAAATTAGTGAAAAAAATTTAACGAAAACGATAATTTTCTTTCTGTTTCTGGTACACTTGGTAAAAACTTCTGCCACACTTACGCAAATCTCGTTGGCAAAAGCAAAAAGCTAGTAATATAGTTAATAAAAATAAGTAAGTTGGTAAAAATCGATATTGGACGTGGCAAATTATCGACATCTCCCCCCCCCCCCTCTACACACAAAAAAAAAAAGCGCATATCGATAAATTTTAAAAATACAGGTTTCAATTATGACTCATCAGTAGATTATACCACTGACCCTTTCTGCATAATAGGATCAATGACGGTTACGTGTGTGAGGCAAAGAGGTGGAAAGGTGAAACCCTAGGTATGTGCTGCAGCGGAGTAAAGGTTCAACTTCCAGAATTAACGGATCCTCCCGATCTCCTACGTACTTTTCTACTTGGACAGTCGACAAAAAATAAGTATTACCTGGCAAAGATCAGAAGATAGAATTCATGCTTCCAGATGACATCTTTCGGTACAACCAAAGAAATTAGAGAGCCAGGATACATGCCGACATTCAAGGTTTAGGTTAGGGATTGCAATCCGGTAATTCGGCTGATTCGGTATCATTAGACGTCTAAAGAATCCGGTACCAGTTTGCTGGATCCGAAAAGTACTAAAATAGGAAAAGACTACAAATGAAAATGAAGGAGTTCGAGGACAATACTTGTCTTATATTCATGACTATTTGTTGACAATAAAACCGACATGTGTATAAGCTGAAAAGCCTTTTCAGCCGTTGGCTATACTTTACTATACCAAGTGGATTGGCAGATGATACGATAAAACACTATTTGTTTTCTGCGATCCTTTTTTAGAAACCAAACTTGATTTTTTATAATCGATATGACCAAAATTATTATTAAAAGAAAGTTTACTGAAAAATACTTGATATTGTGATAATTGTCATCATTATTATAAGACTGCTTAGCGGGACGATATTGTTAACTCAGCTCATTGAGTTAGATATAGGTAATATAAAAAACTTATGTAATGTGTTGCAAGATAATTTTCATTGATGTGATTTGTGAACCCTATTAAGACTTAACTTTATTATACTAATATTATATTTATAGATATAATTATAAATATAATATTTATAATGAAATATAATTATAAGTACATTGATATGTAGTATATACTAAAGCAAAAACTATTTCATTGATATCCATTGTTTTACTTTGAATTACAAATATATTTTTGCTATTATGGCATATCTGATATTAATAATAATGATATTATATGTAATAACTTAGATCTAATCTTATAAGATCAGTGGCGCACACAGGATTTTCTCTTGGATGGGGTCTAACACATAAAGCTGTGACGCCAACCAGCTGAAAAAATGCGGATTTTTTAGTTTTATCCTTAACTCCCTTGTACTGTGTTTTTATTTATCTATCTTAATTGCTGCAAACAAGAATGTGATGTCTTCTAATATATTTAAAAGTCAAAAATTACATGACTATTTAACGAAGGAAAATTGACAACTCTTTTGGGAGGGGTCCGGACCTCTTGGATCCCTCGCTTCTGTGCGCCACTGTATAAGATTAAAATTTAACTAGTTTTTCTAGATACTAGATTTTCATTGTTCATTTTATTCGTAATTGTTGCTTAGTTATAATAGAGTTGATAATAAGTTGATTTCCCAATAAATAGACGGTCTTTTTTTTATATAAAAT
Organism: Cheiracanthium punctorium; assembly: GCA_038373885.1. Taxonomy (NCBI): domain Eukaryota; kingdom Metazoa; phylum Arthropoda; class Arachnida; order Araneae; family Cheiracanthiidae; genus Cheiracanthium; species Cheiracanthium punctorium. The sequence goes on along the minus strand of JAWZYV010016822.1, from coordinate 737,163 downwards.
TTACGATATACTCACTTAAAAATCTTTATACAGTTAATTTTGGAACGAAAGAGAAATCGTTTCGATGTGGCCAATCCGACCGGATCCAGTCCGGATTGATGGGGATCCGGCTGGATTGCAATCTCTAGTTCAGGGTTAAGTATATCACTGCATCGGAAATCTACAACCGTCACCAAACGAAAAGTCGGAGTTTTTGCAAGTGTATTTAGTGTGAGATATTGTGCACAGCAAACAGAACAGTGTTGCAGAAATGTGCCACAAACACGACAATGAATTGTCCTTCAGTTGCAAGACATGCTGCATCATCATAACACCTACATCCACAGCTTCAAATCGGCATGGAAAAAATGGTGCCTTAATCGAAAGTCATCATTTTAGCGGATAAAACCCCACAAGGTGAGCATGAGAGGCATCATGATGGGTGACTGTCATCATGATGGGTGAAGAATACCGAGCAAGAGACATAGTTTTAGAAGAAAGGAGTTACACCATCCACAGAATTCCCGACAAGCACAGGTCGCAGGATGCCCTACAGTATCCGCTCCTATTCTGGCAGGGAGAGGATGGATATCATTTTAAACTGCGACAAAGGAACCCGATTACAGGAATACCACAAGAAAAGAAGATTTCTGCCATGGACTTCCACGCGTACAGAATTATGATCCTTCGCGCTTCAACTTTTTACTGAGAAGCAAGGACTTGTTTCATCAATTTACCGGGGACATGTATGCCAAAATCGAGTCTGAAAGGCTGAGGTACATCCGACTGAATCAGAGGATGCTGAGGATGGAAGAGTATGCGCATTTAACAGATTCCGTCATCATCGATGGAAATGTTTCCGACATTGGTCAGTTGATCATCTTGTCTTCAAAATTCACGGGGGGTCCCAGGTACATGCCTGAGCGTACTCAAGATGCCATGACCTACGTCAGAAAGTGTGTTAAACTGGACTTCTTCATCACCTTCAAGTTTCACGTGCAATCCTAATTGGACTGAAATACAACATGAACTATTTCACGGGCAAAAAGCTCAGGATTTTTGAGTGTTTCATCAAAAGCAAAAAGCACTGATGAGTCTCATCACAAAGAGAAACATTTTTGGTAATGTTCAATGCCACGTGTACACAATAGAGGGGCAGAAGCGAGGACTTCCACATGCTCCCATTCTTATTTGGCTCAAAGATACTGTTCATGTTCACAGAGTGGATGACTTAATCAGTGCAGAAATACCGAAAGAACAAGAAGACCCACAACTTCTCACTAGTGTAACGAAACATATGGTGCACTTCCCCTGCGGATCCATAAATCCACATTCTCTAAACATGAAAGACGGATTTTGCACAAAGCGATTTCCACGTCAATTTTTGAAAGACACACAAACAGGACAAGACGGATATCCACCATATCGTCGTAGAAGCCCACAAGATGGTGGATTCACCGTACAAATTCCTTTCCAGCGTTCAGAAATCTCTGGACAATCGTTAAATAGTTCCTTATTCTTCTCTTTTGACGAAAATTTTTAAGGCGCATATCAACGTTGAATTTTGCAATCCCGTAGTCAATAAAGTACGTCTGTATGTCAACAAAGTATCAGACATGGCAGTGTTGGGAGAGAAATCATCGAACAATTGAAGATAACACCACAGTGGTTCATTTAAACGTTCATCTCGAGAATGGACAGAGAGTCTACTTTAGAACGGAAAATGCCGCTCAACGTGTACAAGCACCTGAGAAAACAGCATTAACGTCTTTCTTCAAGCTTTGTACCCACGATGAGTTTTCGCGCATGCTACTTTTCAACCAGTACTACAGCTTCCAAAGTACTATATTTGGAACAATGGAAACAAGACTTGGAACCGCCGGAAACAATGACAAATTGTACCAGAACAAGCAGGGATAAGATCCACCGAGTGTACACCATCCATCCAAACAACTCTGAATGCTTTCACCTGCGACTCCTTCTGCATGAAATAAAAGGTCCGAAGTTTCGCTTCTTCGCCGATTTGGCGCTGTTACCCGACCCTATCACTGTTGCCAACTCTGCCGGAGAAAACGTGGCTCAAATCAAAGTTAAAAGTGTCCAGAAAAGGCTAAAAATGTTTTCAAGCTGAGAAAAGAAATAATTCTTTTTTTTTTTTGCTGTTTGCGTGCTTGTGCTGCTGAAATATGCTTATCTGCTAATGCTCTTTGAGTCATTTAGACTTTCATTTCCGATTTACAAAATACTTCAGTATTGCCAGTTTGCCAAGATTTTTTTCTCCGGCAGAGTTGGCAACAGTGATAGGGTGGGTAGCAGCGCCAAATCGGCGAAGGAGCGAAACTTTGCTCAACTCGAAACTTTGCTCGTACGCAAAATCCCCATAGGAGATATTGGTTTTTGGACAGCCTGTACTTATTCTCAGTGAGAGATGCTTAGAGCAACAATACTAATCCCATATTCACAAATCGTTACATTTCTTGCCCGTCCGTATTCATGCTTTCCAATCCATTTTACAGATTATTAAACTATAAATAAAATATCCAGAAAATAAACATTAATTTCTAACTAAAAATGAAAGATTTTCCAGCCTTAATTCGTCGGTATCGTTATATGCCAGAAGATGACTAGGTTTAAAAAATAATCTTGCGCATACCGAAAGCGCGCCAAACTAGTGATGAGTGGCCTAATGTATTACCCCAAACGGCAGAAGTCACGTGGTATATGCTGGCTCCTGGCTAGCAGACGAAATCCTACTGAATCCTCCGTCTACCCTAGTATAAGAAGTCGTTGATCTGAACCCGTCTGCAAAGGGGGGTGGGGGTGGAGGTTACTTGGGGCGCCGCCCCTGGACCCGTGCAAGCTGAGTGAGCCCGTATTCAGCTAAACTGTGCCCGGGAATTTTTCAGAATGTGTCACGAATTTCATTTATAGATCTGTAATTGAAAATTTAAAAAATAGACTGAATTGTGAATGAATAATTCAAGAATGATTTAAATGGCAGAAATGTTAATTCTCCCATTTGAATATTAGTATTTTTTTTTTTTCAACCTTCGAACATAAATTAAAAATACCATTACATGTCAGACAGAGTTCTCTCCCACTCTCTTTCCTTTTATCATTTTATATAAAAATCATTAAAAAGAGCAGTTTTACAAGAAAGCTCATCCCTCCCTTTTCTATTTCGAAACTTTTGCGCTCAGCGAAAGGGGGGGGGGGATGGAGACTTTCGCCCCGCCTTATAAAATTTCCCTCGGAGGCCCTGCCCGCCTGCGAAAAGAATGGGCGCATGATATGCATAAAGGTTGCTCATATGCTCATCCCCTGCACCTTGCGATAGTTAGAGATACATTTACCTTTTGCTCAAGAGCGAAAGATCGAAGATAACTATTCTTTCCTCCACTCAAACACGTTAAAGCGACACACTTGGCCCGTGATTTCTTGCGATTTAGATGCTGTAGCGAAATCTCGCTCTTCAGCAGAGGGCGTGAGCAAGCACTCTCTAACTAGTTGTCGATGTGAGAGAACGACAGACGAGTTTTGATTGTACTTCGATAAGCGCACACATGCGCATTCGTTTTGTAAAACTTCAATGTAAATATTATGTACATTTAATTAAATAGATTTAGTCAAGACTACCTCTCTTCGAGTCATTCATTTGAATATTTCGATTAACCACCTTCGATGAACCACCGACGTTAGTTTTAAATTGCCTTTCGAAAGTGCCCTTTTGTCGTCATGGTGCATAGCGGCCGGTAAGGGCCGAATGCTCTTTATCTGTGATCAACTACATTGTTCGAGATTCTAGTAAGGGAGGTAAGTCCGCATTTTGATTTCGATATGAGTCTTGACAAGTTGAAAAAAAAGAGATCGACCCAAAAGGGTCTTATAACGAAGTTGTTTGGAAAAATTGATGAAAGTTTGAAATCGGAAGTAGATCCGAAAAAACTAAAACTTTTGTTAAATCAATTGATAGAAAAAACTGATCATATTAAATTGGTCGATTCTGAAATTTTGAACGAAATTGATGTCAAGGAAGTAGAAACGGAAGTGGAAGCTTCCGAAGAGTATTTGGATAATTTGATAGCTTATAAATGTAAACTGTGCGATAGGATTGAAGAATTAGATCGTGATAAAGTTCATGTTCCAAATTCAAGTGCCAACGGTAAAGTAACAACTTCGTCGATCGCTTCAAATCAAACCTTTGAAGTTACTGACTCGATAAAACTGCCAAAGCTGACAGTAAATAAATTTTTCGGTGATACATCACTCTGGCTAGAATTTATAGGCCAATTTGAAAACACAATTGATAAAAACCCAAATCTGAATAAAATTGAAAAATTGATCTATTTGAAAAATTGCCTTGGAGGATCTGCTGCCAAAGCTGTTTCGGGCTTAGCATTGAAAGATGAAAATTATGACGCTGCTTTGAAAATTTTACGTTCGAGGTTTAGACAAAATAATCTGTTAATCAACTCTCATTTGGGAAAACTGTTAGATATCCCCCCTGTCAGAGATTCGAGCGATACTACGGGTTTGAGAAAACTGTTTGACCGTGCCGAAATCCAAGTTAGAAATCTTGAGTCATTGGGAATTGATTCAAAATCATATGGAAACCTCCTAGTACCAATCCTTTTAAAAAATATTGCCACCCGATCTGACATTAGAGTATAGCAGATCAAATAAGTCAGAAAGTTGGAATCTTGAAGCTCTTTTGAAATTTTTGGAAGACGAAATCCTTAGCCGCGAAAGAGCACTTGCTGTTTATTCGGGTAGAAATTCCCTGCGCGCAGATAGACTGGGTCAAGGTCGTGAGTTCCGAGTTCGAGGCGCCGATTCACCGAAATATAGAAACAGCGTTTCGAAGATTCCGACTTCCGCTCACGAACTGCTAACCAATATTAATTCGAAATGCATCTTCTGCAAAAACCAGCATGACTCAGAGAGCTGTGGGGAGGGTACCGTTGAAGCTAGGAGAGAGCTTTTGAAAAGAGAAGCCAGATGCCTAAATTGCTTAATTCCATCACACCGGGCTAATGAATGTCGCCAGAGAGAAGGTTGCTCCTTCTGCGGGAATAAATATAAACATTCGAAAGCCATTTGTTATCGGTTTCATAATAAAACAAAAAAGGAAAATCCCATAGACGCCAATTCGCTTCCAGAGGCGTCCGCTCCGCATGATACGGCCGTCTCGTCCTGTCAAATTGAGAAAAATAGCAACACTAAGAGAATTTTTCTCCAAACGGCGGCTGTCTCCGCGCGTAATAAAAATAATCTTTCCGAAAATGTAAGATTGTTATTCGACAGTGGCTCCATGCGCAGTTTCATAACGAAAGATGTTTCTAGAAAGTTAAAATTTCCTTTCATTCGCAAAGAGTTGCTTTCGGTCCATTCCTTTGGTGGTGAAACACCTATGGAAAAGTCCTTTGATGTTGTCCGGGTCAAATTAGAAAATAGAAATGACCCGAATCTAAACGTATACGTCGAGGTGTTAGAAATCGAAGAAATTTCATCAGCACAAATTTCTCCTCCAGATGTTGATCTAATAAATAAAATCAAAGATTTGAGGAGTCTGAAATTGTCGGACACTTACACAGAAAACGGAAATGCTAAAATCTCAATTCTAATTGGGGCAGACTATTATTATTCTCTAATTTCGGGAAGAATAAAACGGATTAATAAACAGCTAGTCGCGACCGAAACTTTGTTCGGATGGTGTTTGTTGGGGAAAGGTGAAACTAAGTCCATGGATTCCTTGGCGATGAAAGTTATAGTTGAAGAAAGCAATATCTCTGAAGATATTAAAAAATTCTGGCAGTTGGAAAGCCTCGGAATTGAATCTGAAATTGAAACTTCTGATCCACTTAGTGACAGAAGCTTGAAAAAATATGAATCTAGTGTCGTACACCAAAATAAAACATATAAAGTACGATTACCTTGGAAATCTGAAAAGGGACATCTGTTACAAAACAATCGTAAAATCGCTCTTGAAAGATTTTCTAGACTCTGTTCGAAGTTTCGAAATGACCGAACTTGGTTTTCAGAATATAAAAAGGTCATTGATGATTACCTCACCCAAAACATCATCGAGCCGGTTTATGAAAATGCCGAACCTGAAGTTAAACATCCAGAGTTTTATTTGCCCCACAGAGCTGTAATACGCGAAGATCGAGAAACAAGCAGACTCAGAGTAGTTTTCGATGCGTCGAGTCATAGTAAAGGAAACTTATCATTGAATGACTGCTTGGAAATAGGGCCTAACCTCTACCCCGACCTGTTTGAATTTTTACTCAAGTTTAGAGAATACCCAGTAGCCTTTACGACCGATATCAAACAAGCCTTTCTCAGAATCGAAATCGACGAAAGGGATAGAGATGTCACAAAATTTTTTTGGTCGGATTCACCTAGTTTCGAATCTCAATCCCCGCACGTATATCGGTTCACTCGAGTATTATTTGGACTAAATTGTTCCCCGTTTTTACTCGGTGCCACGATTAAACATCATTTGAGAAAGTTTGCCGACAAATTTCCCGACACTTGTGAATTACTAAATGAATCTTGCTATGTCGATGACATTATTGCGGGATCTAGTGACGCCGACAGTGCATTTGCTGCTAGCAAAGAATGTATCAGGATTTTTGAAGAGGCAAATATGCAATTACATAAATGGAAAACCAATTCGGAAATTTTAAGGAAACTTTGGCAAGACGATGGCATATCTGTAGAAACAACTAGAGACGTTTTAGGACAGACTGGTATAACTTCTAAAGTTTTGGGTATCGCGTGGGATACTGAAAAGGATGGCTTTTATTTTGATACGCATAACTTGCAGGAGTTCCTCCGAAAGCAAATAAATTCGAAACGTTTTCTGCTACAAGTAGCTGGGCGTATATTCGATCCTGTAGGATTCATTACCCCATTTGTAATAAGAATCAAATTTCTAATTCAGCAAGTTTGGCAATTAGGTCTTCAATGGGATGAACTATTGCCCCTTGAATTTCGAGAAAAGTTTAATAAATGGTGCGAAGAACTGTCTAGCCTTGAAGCCATTCTCGTTCCTCGGTGTTATCTTACACAAAATAATTTCGATGAAGTCCAGTTACATTGTTTCTCAGACGCCTCGAAAATAGCCTATGGGACAGTTGCTTACTTGAGAATTAAAAATTCAGACAAGACCTTTCACACTAGCTTTGTGGCATTCAGGAGTCGAGTCTCTCCTTTGAAGATTCTTTCCTTGCCTCGACTAGAGCTCATGGGAGCACTTTTGTCGGCTAGATTATGTCGCAAGATTCTGAAAACACTAAAGTTCGTAAAGTCTTGCTATTTTTGGACAGACTCTTCTATCGTATACCATTGGATTAGAAACAATCCATTAAAATTTAAGCCGTTTGTGCAGCATAGAGTGGAAGAGATTCATAAATTGTCCGAACCCTCGAACTGGTTCCATTGTCCAGGAAAACTGAACCCTGCTGATTTGATCACAAGAGGATCTTCTACCGAAAAACTGAGAGGAAATGATATGTGGTGGCTTGGGCCAGTATTCTTAAGGCAGCCAACTAACTGCTGGCCTCGAGACGAAAAGTGTCCGATGAACAACGAGGAGTTAGAATTGAGGAGCAGATTTAAACACACTATTCAGAACAAATGTTCCGTAGAACCAAATGAAAAATTATTAGACCTGAAGAAGTTCAGTAACCTGACCAAACTACTTAGAGTTACTTCATATGTTCTAAGATTCGTATTCAACGTTAGACATACGACCAAGAGAAATGGAACCCTTTCTGCAGAAGAAATACAATTAGCCGAAGACTTTTGGATTCGAGATTCGCAAAGAGAATTTTTTGGTTCGGAAATTGCCAACTTGAAAAATAATCAAGGAATAAGATCTGATTCATCGATTTACTCTTTAGCACCATTTTTGGACTCTAAGAAAATACTCAGGATCAAAGGTCGATTCGCTGAGTCAGATTTCTCTCTAGATGAAAAACAACCGATCCTCCTTCCTAAAATGTCGAGATTCACGGAGTTGTTGGTAAGAAAGGAACACGAAAAGGTAATGTATAGCGGAGTATCCCTAACGTTGACGAAAGTGAGAAAGAAATTCTGGATTCCTAAGGGATGACAATTAATAAAGAAGATTATCAGTAAATGTTTGATTTGCACGAAGTATTCAGCAAAACCTGTTGGCCAGATGACAGCTCCCTTACCCAAACATAGAATATCCCAAACGCCTCCTTTTAATGTTTGCGGCGTTGATTTTGCTGGACCAATTTATGTTAAGAATGGTACGGGAACTATGAAATCTTATATAGCACTTTTCACTTGCGCGGTCACAAGAGCGATACATTTAGAGTTAGTTACAACAATGTCGACGAAATGCTTTTTGTTAGCCTTTAGGAGATTTGTGGCCAGACGAGGAAATTGTACTATTATATATTCGGATAATGCAAAGGCCTTTAAAAAGGCCAGTAGAGAACTAGAACACATCTCCGAAATATTGTTGAGTCATCAGTTGAAAGATTACATTTCTTCCCAAGGCATCACTAGGAAATTCATTGCGGAAAAATCCCCATGGTGGGGAGGATTCTATGAACGTTTAGTAAAGTCAGTGAAGGATCCGTTGCGAAAAATATTAGGTCGTGCACTGTTGAATTTTGAAGAGTTATCCACCTTACTGACTGAAATAGAAATGATTTTGAACATGAGACCGCTGACGTACGTTAACAACTCCCTGGACGAACCCTCGCCTTTGACGCCTTCTCATTTCTTAAACTTTGGAAGAAATGAAACAGAATTTCCAATAAGTTTGGTAGAACTTGAAGATACGTCTAGAGAATCTTTAACTCGAAGAAAGATGTACCAAACCCAACTTCTTAAGCAAGTCTGGAAGAAGTGGAGGAATCAATACTTACTAAATTTAAAAACTGCGTACCATCTTAAAACTCCTGAATCCTCCAAAGACATGAAAATTGGACAAGTCGTACTGATAGACGGAACATCAAAGTCGAAACTACTGTGGGACTTGGGTATTATTCAGGAATCATTCATTGGAAGAGACGGACATGTTCGAGCTTGTTTAGTGAAAACTTCAAAGGGACTATTTAGGAAGCCCGTGCAACTCTTGTACCCACTTGAAGTGACTGATGAACTTTAAAGACAAGACTATATCCTTTATTATGACAATAATCATTAACTTTTCTCATAATCTAGTATTCAGTGTTAATAATTTGCATCCTTTAAAGTTTATGTTTAGATTATTATTTACGTGGAGAATTCAAATTTAAGTTCGATTGTTTGACATATAATTTAGTAGTTATGTTTGTTTATTCCTTACTAGACATTTGTATTGTATTTTCTTTCGAATTAGATTTGTGTAGGTGAACTCTCTTGAAGAGTTCAGGTGGGGAGTGTAACGAAATCTCGCTCTCCAGCAGAGGGCGTGAGCAAGCACTCTCTAACTAGTTGTCGATGTGAGAGAACGACAGACGAGTTTTGATTGTACTTCGATAAGCGCACACATGCGCATTCGTTTTGTAAAACTTCAATGCAAATATTATGTACATTTAATTAAATAGATTTAGTCAAGACTACCTCTCTTCGAGTCATTCATTTGAATATTTCGATTGACCACCTTCGATGAACCACCGACGTTAGTTTTGAATTGCCTTTCGAAAGTGCCCTTTTGTCGTCAGATGCTAAATGAAGAAAAACTTCAGATTTGTGCAACTCTTTTCCCAAATGTTAAACCTTCATGTGCCTTATTTTGTAACTAGTAAAAATCAGTTCAGTCTGAAAGAGGACATAATGTGCCACAACTATACACTCATGAAGTCCCTGTAGGAAATTTACAGAAAAAGCGTTCATCTTTGATTTTTATTTCTTTCTTAACACTTTTCCCCGACATATAAAATGATTCTTCGGCACAGAGTAGTTGTCTACGTCCGTCAGTAACTTAGTCGGTTGAACTCGGTTCCCATCAAAGCACCGATACTGAAGCAGCCTCGGCTTGTCCAGTGCTTGGAAGGGACAACTCCTCTCTCGAGTGAGTCTTCTGTGGACCGTGTACACTAAAGGGAGTTGGTGCACTTAAAATGTGTCGTGGCGCCAATGTCTTCCATGTTCATACGATACCTCTGGAGAGGTGATAATCAAGGTGCTAGGTCTCGCATCTGGATTTTTTTCAAAATTAGGAGACTACCATGGACCCCACAAAAGTGGGGCTGGATGGACTCCTGGGTCCAGGGCCCGGCCGTAGAGGGGTCTCCGAGTCCAGCCCTGCTGCTTCAAATTTATAACCTATAACCAGTGGCGTAGCCAGAAATTTTTTATGGAGGGGGTTACGACTACTGCAACTCAGATATATGTATACGTGTGTATGATAATGGAGTTAAGAATATACATTTTGTATGGCAAAAAATTCCTCACGGGCGATTATGACCCCCCTAACTCCCCTTTCGTACGCCACTGACTATAACTAATACAAACCAGCCCTACTACTTCAAATTTAATTGCTATAACTAATACAAACTAGAAAAAAATATCATGAATATATTTTTTAGCCAACGAAATTTTAGAAAACTTCAGCTAATTGTAACTTAAAATTTAAAACAACATATTTATGACAAACCGTTTATCATAAAAGTTTAGTAAAATTGCCACTGTGTGAGTTGCGTGAACTTGTGTACGTATTTCCATCTTTTCTTCCTATACCAGGCCCGCCGTGAGAAAGGGACAGGAAGGGCAACTGCCCACAGGTCCGGGAGTTAGGCGGCCCGTAACTGAATGGAAATGTTATCATGTATAAGGTTTTGTTTTAAATAAGATAAGTCAAATGTAGCCATTACTTGTAATCTTTAAGTTTAGCTCTTTTAGTATGAAACTGAGTAGATTCAGATGGTACTTAATTTTTGTCATTTTTAAATAACATCTATATATATTGTGGCGGCGCGTACTCTCCTGACAAACTCTATGGCTTTATTGCGCCCGCACTGTAACCGCTAACCATGGCTGACTGGGATCTTCCCTTCCCCGGCTTTCCAAACGGTTCTAAAAGCCCGTATAAGCGGTAGTTCGCATTCCTTCCGCCGTGGCGTAGTTATATGTCCTGAACAGAGCGATTTAAAGGGCCAGTCCATATGATTAAAAGGGCATTAAAACTGTCAAAAATGCTTGATTAAAAGTTTTTTTTGTGTTGTTTAAACAGAATGTATCTTTATCTATAAATATTTTGAAACGTTTCTTCATCCATGCACATATTGAAAAAAAATTTAAGAAATTGTTAGTTGGTTAATGCTTTTAGGAGCTTCTTCGACATGTAATAAATTAATAATAAATAAATATATTAATTTATGTTTTATTTAAATCTTCAGAAGACCGTAATACTTTTTAAAGACTTGTGTTTCGGAACTCCTACATATTTTAATATATTAATACAGCATTCTCCCTATACGTAAAAAACACTCAAAATACTGGGGTTAAACGATAAAATAAATAAAAACTTTGTGAAAAAAACACACATAAAATGTAACTTATAATAGTTACGATCGTTTCGACCAAAAAATTCTTTCGGTCTGCATCAGAAAAAGTCCGAGACGCAGGGGCGTAGTCAGAGGGGGGGGTGCTACCCCCCGCCCCGAAATGGGACAATTTACTTAGCTTACAATTTGATATTTAGCTTACAATGAACTTTAGCTTTTTAGCTTTAAATTTATTACCCAGCCCACCCCGAAATAAAATCCTAGCTACGCCACTGCGCGAGACGAACGTCTTTGTCTGATGAAGACTGAAAGAATTTTTGGTCGAAACAATCGTAACGAAGTTACATTTTATGTGTGTTTTTTTCAAAGTTTTTATTTTGCAATACGTATACGTATGTTCGTGTCAGTAGCGTAGCCAAGGGGGGCATAGGGGGTCACCCCCCCTCCGATGAGAAATTTTTTGCCATAGAAAATGCATATGCTTCGCTCCCTTATCACACACACTTATACACAAATGTGAGTTGCAGTAGTCGTAACCCCCCCCCCCAAGAAAAAATTCTCGCTACGCCACTGGTTCGTATTATTAGGTTTTGGTTTAGTATACCCATGGCAAGGATAAATTTTAATCTTTTTGTGCTTTAACGAATTATTCTAATAATCAAAATAGGCGCCAGGGGGGGTCGTGCACGTGCCCCCTGTCAGGGAGCCAGTGACCCTCCCCTTTCGGGGACTCCTTATTCATTCGTCGGAGAATTTTTAAGATAAGAAATAATCCAATTTTTAGGCCAATATTCATTTTGAAATATTTAAAAGAAAAACTAATTTTGTAGTACTTTCGCTTTTTAAAGATTTGTGAAAGGATGCGTTTACATTTCAATCTGAAACAAAATTTCAGATTAGTGGGGAATGTTCGCAGTGGCGTGGCGTAAGGGGGGGCCGACCCAGGCAGAAAATTTCTAGAGGCGGTATAACACATATGGTTAAATTATTTTAAGAAGATTAAAATATCATGGAGTTTTGGGCGGTTTTCTCCAGGTGAAACATGAATATGCCTTAGAACCCCATAAAATGTCCTCCGACCAAGCCCTCCACCCTTCTGCTTAGGTGTATTATTAAAAAGAAAAGAGGAAAATTCTCTATGCAAATTATTCAGGAGCTAAGTTAAATTGTTTAAAATTACTTTAAACAGATTAACAAAAATAATAAATAAAAATATGAAATTTTTCTGGAGGATGGGCTCAGTTATCTAAACAAATTATACGGCAATAAATAAATAATTAAATACGTAAGTAAATAAGACACTGAACATGGTAGATGGTGGAAGCGTTACGGTCCCACGTTCGGGCCTACCGCGCGGCTGTCGATCAAACGGTCTGCAGTTTTGTTCGGTTTCCTACAGATAGAATTTGAATACACGTTATTCCTACGGGATGTTCGCAGTGGCGTAGCGTAGGTGGGGCGGATGGGGCGCTCGCCCCGTGCAGAAAATTTTTGCGGGCGGCAAAACCCCTATCGTTGACTTATTTATTTTAAAAAGATTAAAATGACATTTTTTAATCTTTATATATATATATATATACATACATATATATATATATATATATATATATATATATATATATATATGTATGTATATAAATAAATAAATAAGTAAGTAAACAAGACACTGAACATAGTAGATGGTGGAAGTGTTACCAATAAGCAAAATGAATTCATGTTTTCATTTCAAGTTTAAATGAAACCTTTGTAATTTTTTTTTTTTAATAATTCTTTGTTATTGAAATTACGTAATAAATATTTCCAATGCAGCACTTTTATTTCGTCAATTCTTTGATGATTTGCATTTAACATTATTACTACGGATGTAGCAATGGCTTTCTAATGGTATAAGTAAGTCAACGATAGGGGTTTACCGCCCGCAAAAATTTTGCGCACGGGGCGAGCGCCCCAACCGCCCCACCTACGCTACGCCATTGCGAACATCCCATATGAATAACGTGTATTCAAATTTTATCTGTAGGAAACCGAACAAAACTGCAGACCGTTAGATCGACAGTCGCGCGATAGGCCCGAACGTGGGACCGTAACGCTTCCACCATCTACCATGTTTAGTGTCTTATTTACTTACTTATATATATATATATATATAATATATAATAGCTTACTTACGTAAAGTGAAATCACAAGATAATCCATTGATAAAGTGAAAAAAATGTAAAAATATAAAAAAATAAAAAAGTAGATAGCACATGGTGCCAATTAACGAGCTTATACCGGATAAGTGTTTAAATATAGCCTTTTAAGGCAATGAAAGAGTGGATAAATTGGATATAAAGCGCCAAATTAGAACTGGTGGGCTTTTTAAGCCTAATCACATGTAACCGCAAATAGACGGAAAATGGAATTTATATTGAAATGGTGTGCTCTATCATCAGGCGCCACCGCACACACATTTCAATTTAATCGAAAAAAACAATAATAGCTAGGTTTCTGCAAGTTACCTGACCAAAATTAGGGTCCTTTTGTAACTTGGGGGCGCGACCGTAGCTATTAGAAATAAACAACGAGGAAGTGGACCGACAAGATCAAAGCTCAGTAATGGAGGCAGTATTAGTGCATGTTGCCATCAGAGAAGACTTAATGCAATCAATAGACAAGTAATGCCATGGAGTGTGAAAAAAAAAAAAAAATAAATAAATTGTTTTATTAATAATACTTTGGAAGTATGGAAAGGAAAGGAATAAATAAAAAGTAATAATTAAATGAATAAATAAAAAGAATAAAAATGGTAATAATTAAATGAATAAATAATAAAATAAATATAACACTAGTATAGCTAGGCTATGTTTAACGTAGTACTAGCTGCAGTAGCTAAGAAGTACTTAGTTGAGGTTGTGGAAAAGGAGGAAAACTGTAGAAATAATTTTAACAGTAATGATATTGATAATAATTATACACATTTATTAATTGCTATTTATGCTAATATAATTGTAAAATATTTAGGTTGAACAGTACTCTGTATGGCTTCATTGGTTATAGACTCACATAAAAAAAGTACCAGTAATCAACTATTCTTAATTATAGATTTTTTTATTTAAATAAAATATATAGATATATATTTTATGTTTTTTTTTTTTTTTTTAAATATAGAAAGAACCAACAACCAACCAATATTCTGATTAGGAGATAGAGTTTTTTTGATTACATAGAGGATATAAAATGGAAGTTAGAAATTTACTGGGATAATTATATTTTATAGCAGTTTTATATAGGTCAGTTAAGTTACTGGCCTTAAAACTATTGGTACATAGAGACTCTATTCTATACTTATGATTAGAGATAATACACTCATGTCCATAAATTAAGGATAATGAAGTTCAGGCAAAGAAAGAGAAAGAAGCAAAACAAATTTGACTTATTTGTAAAGTCTATTTATTAAACAAAAAGTAAAGAGCAAAAAAGATGCTATATGTTTGACATCTCTACTTATTATAAAAGAAGGTGTCTGTGTGTCTGTCTCTCTGTGTGTGTGTGTGTCTGTCGGCAGCGTTACGGACAAACGGCTACACCTAGAAACACCAAATTTGTTACTCGGGAAGATGTAAATATGTAGTTGTGCACCTCGAAGCGATTTTTTCGAAATTCGACGTAGAATTTTTTTTATTTTATGTTTTATGCGATTTTTGGCATTTTTTCTCACCTAACTCGTAATAACGGCGGAAATTACGCTCGCAGCAAAACGGCATTTGTATCATCGGATAGAGGAGGAAATTTTCTTTTAAAAACAGTTTGTTCTGAATACGTAACATGATTTACCGATTTTTAGGAATTTTTTTACTAAGCATTTGCTTCGCGATTGTTTTTCGTAAAATAATTTTAAAACTGTCGCATCTTGAATTCTATCCGTCATAACTTTTAGATATTTTGACAAATCGTGAAACATTCTTTTCTCCCTCTTTTAAAATAAAAACGAAAAAATTATGTAAATTAGATGATTTTTTACGAATTTTAATGCAGCCTAATGTTTAGAATTTAATAGCATCAACGCGATCTTACGCCATTTATTACATTGCGATCACGGCACGAGAATTTATGTTCGGTTGTTGCCACAGAAAGGATTAGAAAAAAGGATTTTTTCAACCAATCGAGTTTTTAAATGGGATATCAGAATTTCATTTCGCAAGTGAGGATCTATGACGTCAAATGCTTTAAGATACCTAAAAATTACTCCATAATTTTAACTCATTTATTCCAGCTCTATTTTCAACACAGGGAGACGATATTTTGATTAAAATTTACTGTAGAAATAAACTAAGAAATTCACGATTATTATTATTAGAAGTGGTATTTTAATCCGGTGCTTATTTAAAAATTGAAATGTTTTTCACGGCGCTGAAAATGTTCATTTTAAAAGTTACAAAGTTCGTTTCAAAGCGCGATATATTAAATTTTTTCTATTTACTATTTTTATTTTTGGCATTTAATTTAGCGCAGGCGTTGCCTAACATACGCATGCAGGTTGCGAGTATAATTTTATTTTAACGTTGAATTACGTTCCTCCATAAAGGTTACATAACGCAAAGTTTTAATGATACCGTTTGAAAACAATTATGCGAAATATCGAAATTAACTCCCTCAACCTACCGGGGTATCCTTTACGGCAGTCAAACAGTGACGTCATAAATAAACAAATGCGTGAAATTTGTAAACTCTGCAACTCTAACGCCCTGTCACAATTAAAGTGGGAATAAGTAGCTCCTCGAGATTACACAGTTTGATGTTTTTCAGGAGACAGGACTATGGAGGATATAAAAGATATCGCTATATTAGATACATGGATAGTCAAAATGGCACTCCTTGGATATTTTCTCCCCACAGTAAGATGAAATGGTTTGCGGCGCTAAATACGCCCATCTTATAAAACTACTAGCTGAAGTACCCGTTCTTCGCACGGGAATGAATGGACTTTTTGATATTACGGTTTGTGGTGATTACTATTCATTGTAATAAACAGATATAGCAAAGTGGATATCGCGTTATATTGTGTCCAATAATCATGCATACCGAATTGCAAGGCAATCGTTTGTACGGTGCAGAAGGCCATGCGGCGTAGCGCAATCTAGTGGCGAGTTTTAGCAAAACGGATACGGCGAAAATAATTTTCGCATTCAGATATCGATGTATACGAATTTTCATGACTATCGGCTGGACAGTCCTGAAGTTCATGTGTTGACGCGACATTTAGTGGCAAGTTATAAGAAAATGGATAGCGCCAAACTCTTCCCCGTGTTCAAATATCTATGTATACCTATTTTCATAACGATCATTTGCACAGTCAAGAAGTGATACACTGCAGGGCCATCTAGTAGTTAATTAAAGTAATGATTTGCTACAGCGCCGTCAAGTGGCGAGTTATAGCAAAATGGATAACGCCAAAATATTCTCATTGTTCAAATAGCTATGTATACTGATTTTCATAGCGACCGTTTGAATGGTCAGGAATTTGGCCTGCTGCAGCGTCATCTAGTGGCGAGTTAAAATAATAATGCATTGCAGTGTCATCTAGTGGTGAGTAACATCAAAAGGAACGCAGTTAGAATATATTCTTCGTGCTCAAATGTGTAAGTATAAAAAATTTTATGCCGATAGGTCGAACGGTATAGAAGTTGATGCTTTTCAGCGCCATTTAGCGGCAAGTTACAGCAAAATGGATAGTGAAAAATATTCTCCGTGTTCTAATATTCGCGTGTACCAAATTTCATCGAAATCGGTTGGACGATATTCGCATAGCAAACGGCTAAACGGAATAGAATTCGACGTTCTGCTGCGCCACCTTGTGGCAAGTTAGAGGAAAACGGATAGCATAAAAAGCTTCTCCATGATAAAAGACTTAGGTGAACCAAATTTCATGGTGCAACGGTGCTCAACGGTGCTGGAGTTTTTCAACCTCATACACTCATACCAACATTCATTTTTATCTATAACCAGTGTCATTATATATCCCAGTCTCAAATAAAATCCAATTTCAAATCTAAGCCTCGCCAAAGTGCCAACATACGCCATTTTGCAAGCGTTTTTTCAGGAAATCATTCGAAGCATTGACTTAGCAGCAATAATATATGGGAAATGGTTCGACCGCGAAAAAGTAAAGCAAGCCTGTTATTGCTTGTATTACCTTATTCATATTTGTATCTTGTCGCCAATCCGCTTCTGGCAACCCTATCGATGGGTTCTGGGTGGTAGCTGTGTTTTTCGCCAGTCGCCAGTAGTCGTCTCGTTTTGTAAGCCGTAAACGCGGCATCGTTGTACTCTCTTGACTCATTTAAACTTAAATAGTCACAGAATAAAGAAATTAATTGTTGATCATTCGCCTTACAGTCCACTTTTTTCGTATCGCAACATTTCTGGTCCTTAATCATCGCCGGAGGACCTATGGATAAACAAACTCTCGTAACGTTGAACAGGCAATTAGGCAGCCTGAAAACAAAGGTAACCAACCTTACCAAATATTTAGATGATTTTGTTCCGTCATCGGATAAAGCCATTGAACTCGACTTGAAATTGAACTCTTTAAGAAAAACACAAACCGATTGTGAAGAATTAAGACTCCAATATTATAAGTTACCGGAAGAAATAAATATTGCCGATAAAGAGCATGATTTGGATATCCTCGATGACGCATTGCAAGAACAGGAGGTAAGAATTAGATCTTTCCTCTCTTCTATTAGTAAAGTTGTTGATATTTCTGACAAGAACATAAAGCATTCTATTTCGAATAATGTATGCACAAATGTAAAGGTGAAATTACCCCAAATAAATTTACCAGAATTTTTCGGATCGTATCAAGAATGGGGACTCTTTAAATCAAAATTTGACTCCCTTATCACATCTAATGAAAGTTTAACAAATCAACAAAAACTGCACTATTTGCAAGCTTCGTTAAAAGGAGAAGCTGAACATTTGCAAACGCCAAACGATACATTCGATTCCCTATTAGGCGCTTTGCAACAAAGATTTGAGAATAAACGTGTTATTGCATCATCTCACATCAATTCTATTTTGTCCTTGAATAAATTAAATAATGAATCGGCAAGGGATCTAAGAACCCTACTTGATAACATTCAGAAGCATATTCGTTCTTTAGAATTGTTTGATTTGAAACCCGACAAACTTTCTCAGCAAATGTTGGTTAATATTGTGTTAAACAAACTAGATCATGAGACTCGTAGGCAATACGAAATGACCTTGGACAGTACTGAATTTCCAGATTGGGAAGACTTTCTCTCCTTTTTGTCAAAGAGATGTCAAATTTTAGAAAGTTTAAATGCTTCTTTTCATAACCAAAACAAGCAAAAGAACATTCCCCTACATTCTAAACCAAAGGTGCTTCTTTCGAAATCTCAGCCTAATAATTGTGCTTTATGCAAACAAGCACACAGTTTATTTAAATGTAAACACTTCAATTCAATGAAAGTTAATGAAAGATTTGATGTAGTAAAAAGTCATAATCTTTGTATAAATTGTTTATCTCCATTGCATAAATTATCGAATTGCCCTAGTGTTCGAAATTGTTTCTGCTCTAAACGGCATAATTCCTTATTGTGTAGAAGTTTGAATAAGAGTGTCGATAATCATAAGCATTCGCCACAAGAAACTACTAACCACTTGAAAACGGAAGCAGTAAATTCAGAGTTAAATGTGAATTCTCCACCCTTTTCGCCTCCGTACCAAGATGACAGTCAGTCTACATTACCAGCTGGGAAAGAGGAAGGATTTATTGGTTCGAGTTTCGTATCGGGAAAAAATAAACAAAGCGTGGTTTTAAGTACTGTTCTTGTTTTTGGTGAAAATAACGTTGGAAATAAGTTCCCGATAAAGGCAATTCTTGATTGCGGTTCTATGGTGAATATTATCACATTGGATACTGCGTTAGCTTTAGGATTAAGGCTTCGAAAAATAAACACCTTAGTTTCGGGTATTGCAGGTGCATCTCATAAAATAAAGCATGAGGTTTCAATTGCAATTTCAAATAAGGAAGGTCAGTTTAGATGAATAATTGATTGTTTGGTTGTCGAAAGTATTACAGATTTTACACCAACGTGTAAACTTGATATGAAGGGGATAAAAATTCCTGACAGCATTAATCTATCAGATAAATCCTTTCATTTACCAAGTAAAATACATATGTTGCTTGGAAATCAGTTAATTTTTGATTTATTAAAACCTGAAAAATTGAAATTAGCTAGAGGTAATTTGATATTACAAGATACTGTGTTCAGCTTCACTGCTAGTGGCATTATGAGTCATGAAAACACTAGTCCTGACTTTCATTGTGGTCTTATTTCAACCCTTGATGAATTAGACAAAAATATTAGATTATTTTGGGAAATAGAAAATTTAACGGACGTGGAAAATCCGGTCGTTAAATCCGAAGAAGAACGAATTTGTGAACAGCATTTCTTAAATACCTTCAAAAGGGATGAATCTGTTCGCTTTATAGTACAGATGCCTTTAGCTAAGGATCCCAGTTGTTTAGGGGACTCCAAACAGACAGCTTTGAATAGACTCGAGGCCTTATGGAAAAGGTTAGTCAAAAATCCGGAAATGCTAATTTTATATCGTAATTTTATTCGAGAATACCAAACAACGGGTCACATGGTAGAGATAGTTGAAGAAGAAGAGCCAGCGGTGACCTATTATCTACCCCACCACGGTGTTTATCGCCCTACTAATAGTACAACTCCACTTCGCGTAGTTTTTAATGCTTCGTCTGTTACTTCCACTGGTGAATCTCTGAATTCATTGCAGATGAATGGTGGTATAATACAAGAAGACTTATTTTCAATTCTACTTCGATTCAGAATTCACAAGTACGCGTTAACTGCAGACATAAGGGAAATGTTTAGGATGGTTGCTATAGATGAATCTCAGCGCGATTTGCTACGAATCGTTTGGAAACATAATTTTGAAGATCCAGTGAAGAAATATAAATTAACCACCGTAACCTATGGTACTAGTAGCGCTCCGTATCTAGCCACTAGGTCGTTGAAACAACTTGCAATAGACGATGGCAAGGATTATCCATTAGCTGCTGAAGTTTTGCTTTCAGACGTGAATATAGACGAGATCTTAACAGGCAGCGATGATCTGGAATTAGGGAAGAAACTCCAAGCTCAGCTTGTCTCACTGTTACAAGGTGCTTGCATGCAATTGCATAAATGGGCAGCTAGTAATCCTTACCTATTGCCAGATGAATTAAATGAAGATAAAGACTTATCTTTTTCCAATCAAAATGAGACGAAGACACTCGGGCTTTTATGGAAGCCACAGACAGATTCCTTCTCCTTCAAGGTATCTACTAAGGATGAAGGAGGAAATAATTGTAAATTCACCAAAAGAACTGTGCTCTCCACAATTACGAAATTGTTCGATCCACTCGGGCTATTAGGGCCCATAATAGCGAGGGCTAAAATTCTAATGCAAACTCTGTGGCAGTTAAACTTAGACTGGAATGATTGCTTGCCTCCAAACTTAAAATCTGAGTGGAATTCCTTTGTTACCGCTCTGTCATCTATAAACCTTTTGGTTATTCCTCGTTATTGTGTTCAACATCATTCCATTCGAACAGAAATTCATGGGTTTGCAGATTCTTCAGAGAAGGCTTTCGGAGCCGTAATCTACATTCGTTGTGTTGACGCAAATGGGCAGATCATTGTTAATCTGTTGTGCTCTAAATCTAAAGTTGCTCCTCTAAGGACAATCACCATTCCTCGGTTAGAGCTGAACGCTGCAGTTCTTCTTTCCAAATTGGTTAAAGGATCTCTGCAAGCTATAAAAATCCAAATTGATGACATTTACTTTTGGTCTGACAGCAGCATAGTGTTAGCGTGGATTAAGAGGCCACCTTCTCATCTCAAGCCATTCGTTAGAAATCGTATGAGTGTCATTCAAGAGCTTACCAAAATTGAATGCTGGCGCCACGTCAGCTCCATGGAAAATCCAGCCGATATCCTTTCGAGAGGCGTAAATCCTGACAAAATTCAGGAATGCGATTTGTGGTTGCTTGGGCCGCCATTTCTACGTCAAGTCGAAATAAGTGAATTCTCTAACCCTACTTCAATTGAGAACAATCACCTGTTTTCGCGAGAAATAAAAGAAACACCAACCAGTGAAATGTGTGGGTTGCTGGAGACAGTCGAACCACTTGAATTGATCAATAGCTGTTCTTCATTCGCCAAATTACAGAGAGTGCTTGCTTGGTGCAAAAGATTTGTAAACAACGCAAGAAACCCTTTACAACGAGAGACTGGATGCCTTAAGAGTTATGAACTTAATCAATCCTTGTGGACAATAGTGAAAAACATTCAAGGAACTAACTTTGCTAATGAAATACAGTGCTTAAGCAAGGGGACTCCGATTCCAAAATCTAGTAAACTTTTAAGTTTAAACCCTTTCTTAGATAGTAATGATATCCTCCGCGTTGGAGGACGACTGAAAAACTCTAACTTGCCTGTTTCTCAAAGGCACCCAATATTGCTTCCTTCTCACCATCATTTTACTTATGTTGTAATTAATTATTTTCATACCTTATATTTCTATACAGGTGTAGAAGCTACGTTTACTTCTTATGGTATATTTGAAGGTATTTTAAAATTGGAATATGTATGTATGTATGTTTTTTCCCCACTTTATTCCTTTTGAAAACTGAAAATATTTGTATTTTTATTTAGTATCATTGTGATGGCATTTAATCTCATTTACCAATTTTGATTGTTATTTGATTATTTAACCTGTAACTTTAATTTGAACGCCTCCGTCGTTGCAAGGCGGGGGAGAAATGTTATTGCTTGTATTACCTTATTCATATTTGTATCTTGTCGCCAATCCGCTTCTGGCAACCCTATCGATGGGTTCTGGGTGGTAGCTGTGTTTTTCGCCAGTCGCCAGTAGTCGTCTCGTTTTGTAAGCCGTAAACGCGGCATCGTTGTACTCTCTTGACTCATTTAAACTTAAATAGTCACAGAATAAAGAAATTAATTGTTGATCATTCGCCTTACAGTCCACTTTTTTCGTATCGCAACAAAGCCTTTATTTGAAAAGTTGAATCCCTTAATACAGCCGAATTTTTTAAAATTATCAACTATAACGTGTTTTATTCATCATTACTCCGATGTACTAAATGAGAAGATTTCAATTTTCTGAAATTTGGCGGAATTCCCCCAACTTAAATCAATGTACTCATTTGGCGAGAATTCTGGAGATAGATCAATTGAAATCCCTTAATAACTGCATTATTTCTTCACGGATCATTAAAATTTAACGCTGTATTCTAATAAAACCTTTGCACTTGTTTTCAAAAATCTATTTCCTTAAGGTCTCAATAAATTGCGCCAAGCCGAAATCTGTGCAAACCGCTAGAACTCACTTTCACAAAATCGGCCTTTGAGCCATTTTATTTTTTCGCCAAACTAAAATAATTTACCTATTAGCCTCGGAAATCTTCAATTCTTTTTGTTTTGCGTGTAAATCATTACATTCCTGCTCTGATTTCCCATGCACACTATATTATAATTTAAAAAAAAAATAACCTTACGAATATAAAGTAACAAAAAAAACATCATTATCAATTATAAATCAGCGGCAAAATCGCCACACATGGCAACCACGATCCTTATTTCACACTTTTTTCACTACAGGGGTTACAATTACGGAAAGCTTTTTGCGTGAATAGCATAAAAAATCTCTTAAATTCCGGGAACGGGTGGACTTTCAAAGTTTTAAAGTGGACTACGATTTATTCCATATTATTTTACATATCTGTGCTAAATTTCAGGCCGATAGGTCCATTTTTGTGGATTTGTATACGAACGACATTTTATTCGGCAAAATCGCCACACATGGCAACTACGATCCTTATTTCACACTTTTTTCACTACAGGGGTTACAATTACGGAAAGATTTTTGCGTGAAGAGCATAAAAAATCTCTTAAATTCCGGGAACGGGTGGACTTTCAAAGTTTTAAAGTGGACTATGAGTTATTCTATATTATTTTACATATCTGTACTAAATTTCAGGCCGATAGGTCCATTTTTGTGGATTTGTATACGAATCAAATCCACAAACAAACAAACAAACAGAATTTCATTTTTATTTATAAGATGTATAAATTAAATATATATGGAGAGTTTCCTTAATGGCAACCATTATGTGAAATGATTGTTATTTATGCTAATGCGTAAATTGCAAAGAATCGCCACAGAATCAAAAGATCCCATTGAGGCCAAATAATCTAAGCTGTTTCTTTAAAGGGAGCCTTGAAGAGGGAGAAGCAAATATAGATAGTATTAACGTACGTAATAGGTAGTATTATTAGATTTGTAAAGATAATATGATTAAATCGCAATGTACCACGTTAATAAATATTTCATGAAATTAAAAGTGTCCTGTTTCAACGGTTGTCTTACAACCAACTAAACGAAAAGTAATTCTAATTTGCGTTAATATATCCCGCAGTAATTTCAACAGAGGAGATTACTTGAACTTTTTTAAAAATGAAATTCTGTTTTGTCACATGCAGATATGATTTTAGTAGTAAAATATTCGCTTATTCCCGTATGAAGAGCGGGTGCGCAGTTATCTTAAAAACATCTCTTGAAAATAGCATAAATGAATTCAGAAGACCTCAAAACGTGTAAATACACCAAAATCTCGAAGTCGAATTTTTTCATGATTACAATACTTTCCTTATATGGTACATGTTCGGAAAGAAATAAATGGTTGTCCATTCCATGTAGTGTCTTAGGTATTTAATGCTACAACTTGAGCCTAAAAAACAGTATCATGTAAAAATAAGACCAGGTGCGTAGCAGGGAAATTTTTTCGGGGAGGGGATATGAGCCTGGAAATTTTTTCGAGGGGTATATGAACTTATATATGCATAAATAGACGGAATTTCATCACTAATCCAAAAATTTCGGGGGGGGGATATATCCCGATATCCCCCCCTCTGGCTACGCCCCTGAATAAGACATTTTGAAAGCCAGGAGTTCTCTGCAAACCATTAAACTTTCCACTTTTTTGATAGTGAATGACACTGACGTAGTTTTTTGAGTCATTATACTGCAATGATAAGGTTAGTACTCATGACACAAACTTTACATTAAGAGTCAAATAATTTAGCTCTTTTTTTTTTTTTAATTCCACATCACGAATAATTTCGAATTACACATGAAAGGAAAATTTTCGTTTCCTACCGTGCGAAGAACGGGCACGCAGCTAGTAATTAATAAAAATTGCAAGTTTTACTCCCTTGACCAAATTTCAAAATAGAACCTATTTACAAAAAACAGTATAACATGGTTAGTAGGATGGTTAATACGGAGTATGTCTCCCGGACGATGCAATACAGGCCTGACAACGCCTAGGCATGCTGAGTATCAAATGATCAATCTGATCTTGGGGAATATTACACCACTCATCAAGCAATGCACTCCGAAGTTCCGGTAGACAGGTGGGAGGGGGTTGACGGGCTGCAATTCGTCGGCCAAGCATATCCCACACATGCTTTATTGGATTCAAGTCCGGTGAGTATGCTGGCCAATGCATACGGGTGATATCCTCCGATTGAAGGCATTCGTCTACAATGTTTGCACGGTGAGGACGGGCGTTGTCATTCATAAACACAAATTCAGCACCCATGGCGCCCCGAAACAAACGTGCATGTTGTTCCAGAATGACATCCCGATAGATGTGGCCTGTCATCGTTACACTCTGAACATGCAGGTCAGTTCTGGAACCAAGAATAATTCCTCCCCAAACGAGCCATCCTGCACCACCGTAACGGTGTCTTTCAATGGTGTTCTCTTGGTGGTAACGGGTACCTGGCGCTCTCCAGATGAATGTTCGGCGAGAATCAGACTCCAAACTAAACCTGGACTCGTCGGAAAACATCACACAAGACCACTGTTGCGGTGTCCACAATGCATGCTCTCTACTCCAGGTTAATCGCAGACGACAGTGAGTTGCGATAAGTGGAACACATCTGACAGGCCTACGAGCATATAGACCAATGTGCCCTAAGCGTCTGTACACGGTCTGCCTTGAAACTGTCGTACCGGTAGCTGAAGAGAGCTGACGAGACAGGTCTGATGCTGTACTCCGTCTGTTTCTTTTGGCAGTAACTGCCAAATAGCGGTCCTCATTCGGCGTTGTAACTCGGGGGCAACCTGTGCTGTAACGTCTACTCACATTACCATCATCTTGGAATCGTTGCCAAAGACTGGAGATGACACTCTGGGCGATTCCAAGTTCCTCGGATACTTCCAGCTGGGTACGTCCACATTCCAGTCGTCCGATAATTCTGCCACGTAAAACATCATCCAAATGCCTCCTTTGTGCCATAACTATGCGGTTTTTGCACTGAAAGGCTTTCACAGCGCTTGTGAACAATTTTACTTCTTTGCCACCATTCCTTATATACCCCCCCTCTTACACTCTCGTCATTGTGACGTACCATCCACGCCATCTGGTGGTATCCTGTAATTTGCATATTCTTCTTCAAGATGTGTGTGATCATTCCACAGGTGAAATTTTTATTTTAGAGATCAATTTCTGTGTGATTCTGAATTATCCTTAATTTATGGACATGAAGAAGTGTGCATACATGAAGTGAAATGAGTGAAAGTATATATATATGTAGAAATATTTAAAAATGTCATTTTAATCTTTTTAAAATAAATAAGTCAACGATAGGTGTTTTGTCGACCGCAAAAATTTTCTGCCCGGGACTAACGCCCCAACCGCCCCACCTACGCTACGCCACTGCGAACATCCCTTATGAATAACGAGTATTCAAATTCTATCTATAGGAAACCGAACAAAACTACAGACCGTTAGATCGACAGCCGCGCGGTAGGCCCGAACGGGGGACCGTAACGCTTCCACCATCTACCATGTTTAGTGTCTTATTTACTTACTTATTTATTTGTTGCAGTATAATTTGTTTAGATAATTGAACCCATCCTCCAGAAAAATTTCATATTTTTATTTATTATTATTTTAATCTGTTAGAGTAATTTTAAACAATTTAACTTAACTCCTGAATAATTTGCATAGAGAATTTTCCTCTTTTTTTTAATAATACACCTAAGCAGAAGGGTGGAGGGCATGATCGGAGGACTTTTTAAGGGGGTTCTAAGGCATATTCATGTTTCATCTGGAGAAAACCGCCCAAAACTCCATGATATTTTAATATTTTTAAAATAAGTTAACCATAGGCGTTATACCTCCTCTAGAAATTTTCTACCCTGGTCGGGCGTCCCAACCTCAATAAATAAACCAAAACTTATTAATACGAACCAGTGGCATAGCCGGAATTTTTTCATGGAGGGGGGGGGGGGGTACGACTACTGCAACTCACATTTGTGTATAAGTGTACGTGATAAGGCAGCGAAGAATATGCATTTGTATGGCAAAAAATTCCTCATCGGAGGGGGGTTGGTGACCCCCTATACCCCCTTGGCTACGCCACTGACACGAACATACGTATACACGGAAGTATAGGCAGAATAAAATAAATAAAAACTTTGTGAAAAAAACACACATAAAATGTAACTTATAATACGTTACCATCGTTTTGACCAAAAAATTCTTTCGGTCTTCGTCAGACAAAGACGTTCGTCTCGCGCAGTGGCGTAGCTAGGATTTTATTTCGGGGTGGGCTGGGTAATAAATTTAAAGCTAAAAAGCTAAAGTTCATTGTAAGCTAAATATCAAATTGTAAGCTAAGTAAATTGTCCCATTTCAGGGCGGGGGGCAGCAGCCCCCCTCTGGCTACACCCCTGCGTCTCGGACTTTTTCTGATGCAGACCGATTTCTGATACAGTTTTAATGCCCTTTTAATCATATGGACTGGCCCTTTAAATCGCTCTGTTCAGGACATATAACTACGCCACGGCGGAAGGAATGCGAACTACCGCTTATACGGGGTTTCCTTTTGTTCTCGGTTTCGTCTGGATAGCCGGGGAATTGAAGATCCCAGTCAGCCATGCCGCTAACTGACCAGAGCAGGATTGAACCGGTTTTCCCGGACTGGACTGAAACTCACTCGGTGCACTTCCCCAGTGTGTGTGTGGATTTTCCCTAGCCGCTGCAGTACGCGCAGCAGATTGTATTCTTTTGGTTCCTAATGTTCTAATTTCTAAGTTAATAATTAAATGTTGTTGTTTTTGTTAGAATGTAATGTGTTATTTCTTAAACACCCGACATTAGCAACCGAAGTGGTGACCCGGACAACGAACACGCATTCTACCGAAGTGACCTTTTAGGACTTCATGCGCACGTTCCTTCTGTTTTAAATAAGCACGTGGTATCTACCGCCTTCGATGTGGATGTCTGTTATTGCTAGTGAACCTTCAAATAATGGAATAATCAATATTGTGTGATCATCTATAGTGCGTGGTGTTTGCCGTATCTTGTGCTTCCTTACAATTGTGGATTATTACCGCATGGTAATATTTTTTTTCTCCCACGTGTTCATCCCAACTCAGCACCGGGGTTCAGTCGCTAAGTTTAAATTTTCTGAGTACCATTTTAGTTGCGTAAAAGTGTTTATTTCGCTCAGACAGCCTTGTTTTTAACAATTATTACGGCCTTTAGGCACATAGGCAGATGTTATCATATAGATAATTCTCATTTGTTTTGCCTGATTACCACAATTAGTAATAATTTTCTAATCGTGAATACTTGTATGACTAATTATTAACTTTTATTTGCTTTTTTCAAGTTACCCTTACTTTAAAATAATTATGTGGTATTTACAATTTTGGTGATTACATTTTCCTTGGTCAGAATTTTAAAGTGCTGAAATTTTAAGTGTGATTTTTTGTACTCTCTTAAGGATTTTTGCATGTTTTTCCTATATTGCATTTTAGTGTTTGTGAAAATTTAAATCGGTAATTTGGTATTCCGAAGACTTTAATTTCACTGACAGGTAAAACTAAGCACTATTAATCAAAATGCAGGGCGGAAACAGCGAACAGGCGAATAGTATGCCTTCGGCGGAAGTTAGCCGTGTGGCATTAAAATTGCCACCGTTTTGGGAAAAATCCGCGGACCTCTGGTTTGTCAATATTGAAGCTCAATTCTGTATTAGCGGAATCACGGAAGATAGCACACAGTACTGCTCGGTAATTGCGGCTCTGAATGCTGATGTATTAGTGCATGACAGTGACGTCGTAGTCGAGCCCCCGGCCACGGATAAGTATAAATGCATCAAAGAGCGTTTAATTGAGGAATTCTCCGATTCAGAGCAGAAAAGACTTAAATCTCTAATTTCTGAACAAACGCTAGGAGACGACAAACCATCGCTTTTGCTGCGTAAAATGCGGCAATTAGCTGGTACTCGCCTTAACGAGGACTTATTAAAAACTCTCTGGCTGCAGAGACTACCCAACCAAGCCCAAGCTATCTTGTCAGTTTCCGATGACAAATTAGCCTTAATGGCTGATAAAATGCTTGAAGCAACTGATAATGGTTCGCAGAGCTTTTTTGCGATTTCGCAAGCTCACTCAGGGGATAAAATTAGTGTACTGCAAAGGCAAGTGGCAAAACTAACAAATCAAGTAAAAAATTTGGCACGCAGGCAAACGACTTAGATATCGGAATCGTTCTAGGAGCAGGGACCGCCCTCCGAAAACAGCTGGAAGTGCTAAAAAATGCTGGTATCATCGCAAATTTGGCCAGCAGGCAAACAAATGTATCCAACCCTGCAGTTTTAAGCCCCAGGAAAACTAGCGGAGAGGTCGCACAGTGCGGCAAGCTGCGACTTCACTCCAACTAAACTTTGCCGCCTTTTTGTCAGAGACCGCAAATCCCAAGTTAGTTACCTCATAGATAGTGGTAGTGATGTTTGTTGTTTTGATTGATGTTTGGCATACGCCAAAAACGGGAAGAAAAGGTGAAGTTCGGGTAAAATTATTTTCAGCAAATGGCTCAGAAATACATACGTATGGCACTCGCATTGTCAACGTTGATCTGAATTTGCGACGACAATTTACTTGGCCATTCATTTTAGCCAGCGTAAGTAAACCAATTATAGGAGCTGATTTTCTCAACCATTACGGTCTCCTCATTGATATTAAAAATAAATGCCTACGCGATCTTAAGACGTCATTAACGACGCGAGGACAACATGCTACTGATTGCCAAACTCAAATTATGTGAGTGGCAGAAAACTGCAAATACAAACAAATCTTAGCTGCGTTCCCGGAGGTTGTAAAGCCGTATCCCTCAGTACAGCAAGTTAAGCATAGTACCGTTCACCGCATTGAGACTACATGGCAACCGGTGCACGCTAAACCGAGAAGATTTCACCCTGCACAGTTAGCAATTGCTAAACAAGAATTTCAGTATATGCTGAACCATGGCATATGCCGGCGAAGCAAATCAAACTGGTCCAATCCATTACATTTAGTACCAAAATCTAATAGCACAGACTATCGTCCGACAGGTGATTATCGCGGTCTGAATAAAATAACGGTCTCTGATAGATATCCCTTACCTCATATTCTGGACTTCACTAATGAACTCTATGGCAAAGTCATCTTTTCAAAAGTGGATTTGATTCGAGCGTATAATCAGATCCCTGTACATCCAGACTATGTATATAAAACGGCTATAACTACCCCATTTGGTCTGCTTGAATTTTTTTTCACCTTTTGGGTTATCTAACGCGGCCTAAACCGTTCAAAGGTTTATTAATGAAGTATTGCACGGCCTAGACTTCGTTTCGCGTATTTAGACGATATTCTTATTGCCAGTAAATCAGAAAAAGAACATTTGCAACACCTAGAAACTGTGCTACGTAGACTCACCGAGTATGGCATGCGAATTAATACCTCAAAGTGTATTTTTGGTGTAAAGGAATTACCATTTTTAGGCTATACAATTAGTGTGCATGGCATCAAGCCGATGAAAGTCGAGCCTATTTTGAATTTTCCTTTGCCTGAAACTGTAAATGAGCTTAGACGTTTTCTGGGCTTGTTAAATTATTATCGACGGACTATTCCCCACGCGGCGCAGATACAAAGTCCTCTCACAAATTTACTCAAGGGCAAGCATTCTAAGAGACGCAAAAAATCCTCATTTGAGTGGTCAGAGGACACTAAAAATGCGTTCGAGCACTGTAAAACACAGCTCGCGCAAGCCTCTCTATTAGTGCATCCAAATCTGCAGGCAACCTTAGTACTATTCACAGATGCGGACAACAACGCTATTGGAGCTTCATTAAACCAGCTAGTCAAGGAAGAGAAACAAAAAGAAATTGCGCAACCCCTAGCATTTTTCTCAGCAAAGTTAAACGCGACTCAGCAGAAATGGTCCACATTTGATAGGGAATTGTATGCTATTTACGTGGCCATTAGACATTTCAGACACATGGTTGAGGGTCGAAATTTCACTATATTTACAGATCATAAACCTCTGACATTCGCCTTTCAACAAAATCTTGATAAATGCTCTCCGAGACAGATGAGGCACCTCGATTTCATAGGTCAGTTTAGCACCGATATAAGATTTGTTAAGGGACTAGAAAACATTCCTGCTGACTTGTTATCGCGGATTGAGGCAATTAATTTACCTGATTCTCTGGACTATAAAGCGGTCGCGCATGCTCAACAAAAGGATGCAGAGCTTCAGGAGCTTTTTAAGAAGCCACATCTGCAATTAAAGCTAACGAATATCCCAGACACCGAAGCCACGTTGTATTGTGATACGTCAACTGCGAAAGTTAGACCTTATTTATCAGTAGAATTTAGAAAACTGGCATTTGACCTGATGCATAACCTGGCAAACCCAGTTATTTGAGCTACTTGAAAGCTAATGACAAGTAGGTTTATCTGGACATCGATAAATAAAGATGTGCGGCTCTGGGCTAAAACGTGCATCCCATGCCAGCGAGCCAAAGTCCATAGCCATACCGTTAGTCCAGCAGCCAAAATATATGTTCCGGACGGCAGATTTGAGCATGTCCATATTGACCTGTAGGGCCCTTGCCAACCTCAGAAAATTATCAGTATTTATTAACAATGATAGACAGGTTTACTCGATGGGTCGAGGCTGTTCCGCTGCGTGACATTACTGCGGACACTGTCGCAAAAGTTTTTTTCTCACAATGGATTGCACGATTCGGAATATCAAATGTTGTAACGACGGACCAAGGTCGTCAACTTGAGTCAAATTTATTCAAATCTTTGGCTAAGCTTCTAGGCATTAAACATATTGTTGCGGAATTACTCTGCTACTCCTGGGGTTCGTCGTTCTAAAGTCCAGTTGGTGTAAAAAGTTTAAGTAAAAAGTCACTTGTCAGGATGGAACACAAACTTTATTGCTTCAAGAACTTCGTAGAACAATCAGCTGTACACAATTCACAAGCACAATCTAGCAGTAACGTGCTTTTAACAATCCGCTTAGGTCCGAAGCTCTCAAAAATGCTGTATTTCTCACACAAAATAAGTCACTTTCACAGGCAAAAATTCAGTGAAAATATTCAAGAGATATCGTACACAATCCCTTAAGACACAGCAATGAAGAATTTACACACAGCACTTTGAAAACAGCTTCGTAAAGCAAGCTAAAACACGGCTTCTATAGCACTATCAATTCACAAAGCCAGCGTACTCTCACTGACAGCTCTTCACACATTGAGCGTTCAACTCGCACTGAACAGTCGGGGCAGCGCGCTGGTGGAATTTATATATATCCGAGGCAGAAGCTGCGAGCAGTTTCTAGAAATGTATATTCCTCGAAGATTCCAGATAAAGAGGGACTTCTGATTACGTCATAGAAGAGAAATGTTGGGTTATTATGCGTTTTTAATGCAGGAAAAACAACTTCCAGGCCCCATTGGGAAAATCACGCCAAATGACCAAAAAGTCGCCAAGCTTGGCGACTTTTGGCGAAATATCGCCAAATTTGGCGCCAAAAATAAGTCCCCAAAAGTGAAGAGAACGAGGCCCTAGGACCAATATTTCTCGAGATTTCTAGAAGCCCCATAGAAAAGCATACGGGAAACCGAAACCTCCGTATCTCGGGTTCTAATTGGCCGATTTTGATGCAACAAAAAGCAAAATTTATGTATTTGAAGCGTAGAATACGAATTTTAAACCATTTTAAGCCCCAGAGCAGCGGGTTGCCCCGAAAATTCGTAACATTATTCACACAACTGCATTCCACCCACAAAGTAATGGGTTGATTGAAAACGCTTACCGGCCATTAAAAATCGCTCTAAAGTCTGAACGAAAATTTGACTCAGAACCTCCCAACTGTTCTCCTGGGTCTAAGATCGGTACTCAGAGAAGAACTTGACGCGTCCACTGCTGAACTTGTTTATGACACAACACTGCGGCTTCCGGGTGAATTTATCGCCCCCAGCAAAGAGGACAGCAATCCTGCTGGATTGTTACAGCAACTTTGCTGTCACTAGAACTAGCTATGAACACTCTAGGACCACGTGCCACCAGCAACCACGGGGCTGCCAAAACATTTGTGCCTCAAGCTCTATGTTCCTGCACGCTTGTATTCGTCAGGCAAGTAAAACCACCCCTTACACCTCCATATGACGGACCGTTCAAGGTTCTGGAGCGGACCGACAAGTTTTTTAGAGTGCTCGTGAGAAATAGGGACCAGGTGGTATCCATCGACAGACTTAAGCCTGCCTTCCTCCTAGAGACTGAAAATAGTCACGCAAAGCGGGAAGTTGCTTCGGAGGCAACCAAGGATCACACCATGCCAACGGTAAAGGGAGACAGATCACCATTTGGGACAGAAAAGATGACACGCTCGGGAAGAAAAGTGAAATTCCCGGTCCGTTTCTTGAAGTAACGTTGCCACTCGAAGGGGGTACTGCGGCGGCGCGTACGCTCCTGACAAACTCCATGGCTTTATCCGCGCCCGCACTGTAACCGCTAACTGACCAGAGCGGGATTGAACTGGTTTTCCCGGACTGGACTGAAACTCACTCGGTGCACTTCCCCAGTGTGTGTGTGGGTTTTCCCTAACCGCTGTAATACTCGCAGCAGATTGTATTCTTTTGGTTCCTAATGTTCTAATTTCTAAGTTAATAATTAAATGTTGTTGTTTTTGTTAGAATGTAATGTGTTGTTTCTTAAACACCCGACATTAGCAACCGAAATATAAATAAAACAAATTGGTGTTAGTTAAACCATTTATAACTCAAGAACGGCTTGACCGATTTTAATGATCTCTGATTTGTTGGATTCGTCTCCGCCCCGAATAGTAGAGTAGCTATTTAAATATTCGAATTAGTTTAAGAGATATTGATTAAAAACATGTCACACAAAAGGCTAATTTTTGCTCTGTAATTCCACAATTGTAACCCCTATAGTGAAAAGGTGAGAAATAAGCATCGCGGTTGTATGTTTGGCGATTTTATTAAATGATTTAGACTCTTGAAGTAAAAATATAAAAGAATAATGATTTTTTTTCTGTTTAGAATATTTTCTAGGTTATTTTTTAATTAAAACATCGTGTGCATGAGAAATCAAAGCAGGAATGCAATGTTTTTTATACGTAACAAAATAAGGACTTGGAGATTTCTGAGACTTATATGTATAATTTTTCTAGTTTGACGAAAAATAAAATGTCTTAAATGGTGATTTTGAGAAAGTAGTAGGTTCTACTGATTTGCGCAGTTTTAGGTTTGGTGCAATTTATTGAGTGCAAACCGAAATAGTACTTCTAAAAAAAAGTGTAGGTTTTATTAGAATACGACGTTAAACTTTAATTTTCTATGCAGAAATAGTGCAGTTATTAAGGCGATTTCAAGCGATCTATCATCGGAATTTTCACCAAATTAAGTAAATTGATTTAAGTTGGGGAATCCCGCCAAATTTCAAAAGAAATGAAATTCTTGCATTTTGTACATCGGAGTAAATAAAGCACATTATAGTAGATAATTTAAAATACAGCTACTTTCCAGTTAGATGTCTGCATTAACTTTTGACGATCGAACCATATAAGTGACAGAAAACTATTTCCCATTTTCATTATTGTTAAATCAGTGCTTCGAATGATTCCCTAAAATAAAAAATAAAAATTTCTCGCAAAATGGTGTATGTTGGCATTGTAATAAACAATTCTTTCTTATTTGTTAAAGCAGCGCTACGGAAGTTTCTTTTACTGGAAACTGTTAGAATGGCATAATTAATACTGTGTAATATATTTTTTGTTTTACCTATTAAAATGTATGTCGATTCCTACTTTAGGGCATTTCTTAGCAATGTTGTCGAAAAATATTCAAACGTAGTGCAACTCTGCACGTATTATTAATTCCATTCCACAATTGAGATGGGCCGATGTCACTAGCGTATGCCTAGGTAATTTTTTTTTAAATTCCGCCAAACAGGGTATTGCGTATTCCGTAATAGCACAGATGGTCACAAAAGAGTCGCTGTGACGTCACAGAGTGTCACAATTGTCACAGGACTGTCACATACTACTCACATTGTGACTTGTGAGTGATGTGACTCTACTGTGTGGTCACTGTGAAGTTTATTTGTGACCAGTCACCAGGTGACGTCGCCGTGAAGTCACCATGTGACAAGTATGTGATCGGTCGCTAAGTGACTCCACTGTGAAGTCACCATGTGACTAGTATGTGATCGGTTGCTCAATGACTCCACTGTGAAGTCACCATGTGGCTAGTATGTGATTGGTCGCTCAGTGACTCCACTGTGAAGTCACTGTGTGACTATTTTGTGACTACTGATTTTTTGAACTTCAAAATGACGTCACACAGCCGCTTTTGCGACTTTGGAAACAGACTTATTTTTTCTAATATTTTGTGCAATTTCTTTTGTGAAACATTTAATAAATAAATCCGAAAATAGTAATTCAATAAAACCTCGCAGTTATGTAGTAATGGAATTTAGTTTAATTTATTAATTTTTAAATTATTTCGTTTAAACAAGGCAATATTATTTATAAAAAAATATAATTCTTAAAAATATTAGAGTTGAGAGTTCTAATCACAATGCTGAAAACTAAGTATCTGTGAGTAAAATTAACAATTTCTTTCATATCCCCAAGGCATATATGTTTCGATAGCGTATGCAAGGTTTAAATTTCGGATGGGGGGGGTGGACTATCCGGTATTTTTAACCTTATTGTTACTAGAGTAAATACAAATGTCTAAAAATTGCTGTTTTTTAATAATTGCTTAAGTTTTCAGATCCCCCCCACCGCTTTAAATACGTCTCTGGTATGTTTGAAAGTTCCACTACGAAACATTTGAGGTAAAACTATGGGTCTAAGTCAAAAATACTTTATTTATTTTATCTAATGCATGTTTTTCCAATTAATTTTATTTATTTTTATATGAAATCCCTTTTAGGCAAAACATAGCAAAAATATAAATCTTATCCCTCATACCTTAATATATATCAAACCCAACATGTCGCACATTACAAATTTATTTCATAACCGTATAAAAAATTTCAATAAATCATTAGTTTTTTCGGATGAATACTTAAATAAAACAGCACATTATCTCCTGAAAATAATTTATGTAAAAAAAGAAAGATTTTCAAGATTTTTAATTTATATTCATTAATAATGATATTTTTTATATTATTTATAAAATACTCACAGAAAAATTTTAAATTTCCAAAAGAAGCCGTCAGAACTAGCTTTTGCAGCAATCACTTTACTTTTAAAAGATCCTGAACATGGTAATCACAGCATTGCGGTAAGATGCTCGGCTATTAACCATTAGATCCAGTAGACCATGGGACGCTCGCCCAATAAACACATGGAATTTAAATTCCGTTTGCCATAACTTGGGACTGCACAAATTTGTTATTAAAACCCTCTATTTGGTGCAATTTATCATTAATTGCAATGTTCCCACACTTACTCTTGCACACTGTTTTAAAATAAGTCAAATATACCTGGAACTATATTTCTGCCCTATTTGCAACTAATCTTAGAAATCACCACGAGATGGCGCATCGATAATCTCATTAATTTTTTTTTTTAATGCTGCTAACTAATAATATACTTCTTTTATTTCATATTATGTCAAAAAAAGCATTAATATGCCAATAAATACAGTTCGCATTTTCATTTCGGTTTTATTTCATCACCAATAAATGGCCATTGTAACCTTCCGCTGTTTGTTTACATTTCGACCGGCGGTTGAGCAGACGAACGTAAACAGACATCTTACGAAGTCCTACGTCCTACGTTTTAATTTTGAAAATTTCCAATTTTTTTTTTTTAGAATATTGATCTTGAAATATACATATTAATATTTTTATATTTTCACTAGTATAAATTTTTTTAGGAAGTTGAAAAAATTAATAATATTTAATTTACTTACAAAAATATTACTAGATTTATTAAGGATTCATATCTGAATCTAAGTGACAAATATTTTGATTAGTACTAGTTGCCCAACAGGGATTCTACGGCATACCGAATATTTAATTAGTAATTTTTTTATTTTACATGCACTTCTTTATTTTTCATATTTATTTGCATTAAAAAAATAAAAAGAAACTTTTCTAAAGATTTTTAAAGTATGAATTAAATTCAAACACCTAAAAATAAATTTTACACTCTAGGTAGAGTTTTTTTTTTTTTTCAAATAATTGTTGCACATAATGTTTTAGTTACTTATAAAATTCATATGCTGTATTTATATATTGTTCTTTATTAAATCATATTCGTCCTTGCTGTTGGAAGTACTCCGCTACAAGTTCAATATAGGCACATGGTGTGTACATAAAAAATAAAAATAAAAACTACTTTTTTTCCCCACAACTTTGCTTCTACAAAAAAATATATAATGTACACTTTCAACCAGCTATTTTCTTCATTTAAATTAATCTTCATAGCATTTATTTTCAATAGAAAATGACAGAAGGTAAACACCTGACAGTGTTTCATTTTACCCCACATATCAGGAAAACAATAACACTCTAGGAACAAATAATATGGGACGGAAAGCAAATTTCAGCAAATGTGTTTTATTTACATTAATAACAAACACCAATGTCAGAGAAATATGAAATGTAAATTGGAAAAAGTAATTAAAATAAAAAAATACTACTACATAAGCAATAGTAGCTACAAGTTGTCATAAATCAATAAAAATACTACACTAGGGGCATACCTAAAAGTATAATAGTACTTTTTTTTTCTATTTCTAATGGCACAGATAAAAAGACAAATACAGCAAAGAATAGATATGAAAAAATACAGAGAACAGCTGTATCAAATAGTCTATGTATCCAGAAGACCCCCTAGCCTCCCATATATGTCCACAAGAGAACGTTTGGATAAAGCTTGGCAGTGAGCGAGGTGGTAACCCGTCAAAGATCAGAGACTGCAGACATAGCACTTTAAAGGGCATATTTTTTCAATTAAAATGTTATACTACAAACTCTAAATCGATACATATAGTTGATCGATATAAAGAGTAATATTAGTATACGAAAAAGTATTACTTACATTAGGGAATGCAATCCCGCTTTTGCGGGATTACAATATCATGGCTATAATTTTCATATTTATGTAAGGTATTGTTTTAGTTTTGAATTAAGATAAAGTATTAAACCTGACTGTGCTTATAAACTTACTTTTTCCCACTTTTCTCTATTAAAATTAAGTTTTATTTGAATGAAATGTCAATCCCGCGGGATCCCGCAATCTCGTGCGGGATTGACATTTTATTCAAATAAAAATTAATTTTAATAGAGAAAAGTACGAAAAAGTAAGTTTATAAGCACTATCAGGATTAATACTT
This sequence comes from Cheiracanthium punctorium, assembly GCA_038373885.1. Taxonomy (NCBI): domain Eukaryota; kingdom Metazoa; phylum Arthropoda; class Arachnida; order Araneae; family Cheiracanthiidae; genus Cheiracanthium; species Cheiracanthium punctorium. The sequence continues at coordinate 698,885 of JAWZYV010016822.1, read as the reverse complement.
TATCTTAATTCATAATATGAAACTTATAGCCATGACATTCTAATCCCGCAAAAGCGGGATTGCATTCCGTAACTTACATTAATTTATTCTGAACATTCGCTTAAATCATCAATACAATCTAAAAAGCTTCTTTCATTGTTAGAGTTTTAACAGTTACTCTCATAAGAGCAAAACTCTGAACATGCTGAATTATTCAACTTGCAAGTACATTTCTTTGACATACATGCAGTTTTAAGGCATGCACATGAGATGTGTTTCAGTAAGAAATCTGCTGCAATAGGCAAGTTACAACACTGAACAGAAATGCAGTCATTTATAATCCATCCATGTTCAGGTGGGCTTGGAGCATTAATACAATTTTCCAAACACCTACGATAAATATTACATTGATAATTGCATCGTTTCAGCCCATTTTCCGAAGCTCTAATCGTCCTTGAAACCTTTTAAAGCGTTTAAATACTCAGATATTTCTTTTTCTTTGCCATCAAGAAACAACCCCCACTGTCTTAATTTTTCAAAGCTTTTGTCCGATAAAAGAATTAGATCATCATTTATATCTTCGAAAAGATGAATGCAGCAAAATGGGGCGGCAGTAGCACGCATTTCAACGAGCGTTACTATTATAGCGTAAGAACGATGGGATGTCAACAAACAAATGTACACAAACAAACGGCGGAGTGATACGCAGAAAGAAATGCGGCATAAATAAAATAAAGATGTGTAATTTTACTATATTTACCTAGTATTAATTATTTTAATGACATGAAATGAATTAAAAACTAGCATTTTGAGTTTACAATGTTATTTATTTAATTTAGTAAAAAAATTTGCACACGCCATCTGGTGGCTATTCCATGTATGGCTGCAAACAAGACAAAAATATAGTTCGCGTTAGAGTTGTTATTTTATATAAAACGTGCACCTTTAAGCGTGGGAACATTAAGATTTAAGATAAAATTTAACATTTAGAATAGTTTAATCATGCGTTTGCGTAGTCCCAAAGCATGGTAAACGAACTTGAAGAATATTAATGTTCGTCCCATAGTCTACAGGGTTGGATCCTGGACCGCAACTTTTTCTTGCCTGAGAGTTTGGTGCTGCCATCTGGTGTATATTTTCGGTAACTCTTTTTCCCCGAATTTTTTCGCTGTCGCAAAACTGTCCCATCGTGACTTCTCTGAACGGTTGCAATGCGACTACACAGCGAGAGGACATAGGGACTCTGGTGTGACTTTGCTGCGGAGTCGCGGCGACTGTTTGTAACTCTATTGTGACAGTATTGTGTGGTCGCATTTCAGTCACAGGGGACTGTTGTGCTATTAGGGTTGCCTTTATTCCCAAGTTTAATTTGTGGTTTTAGCTATTTGCCATCGATTGGCGGTGTGAATTACGTCAATATGACAGTTCTAACATAAACATAAAAAACTCAACATAACAAACTCAACAAAAGTAAACATAAAAAACTCATTTCATGTTCTATTTTTATTATTGCTATAGTTATCTTAGCAACAGAATCCATTGTTGCGACTTAAGTTGTTAAATTTAGCAATTAAGTGAAACCACTCAATTCTACAGCTCTTAAGACTCGAAAAAGTGAAAACGCATTAATATGAAACTGTTAAGATAAAATGACATCAGAGGCCGATGAAAGTTATAAAAAGATTTTATTAAGTTTAAAAAAAATGGAATAACGCACATGACAGTGCACTTACACATCAACGTACAAGCTACAACTACGCACTTACTACAACAACAACCAGAGCGTTGCCAAACTACTGAAGTCAAATATACATATACAAAACACAAACCAGGGAGTAAGTGTGATTAATCTCAACACCCTCCCTTAATCACACATTAATTTACATTTATCTCTTAAGTAACATAATCTGGGTTTAGGTAAACATTTTGTAAATAGATCAGCTAATTGATCTTCAGTAGACACATACAAAATATCTATATTATACTGTTTTACAATATCCCTAACATATTTTAATTTGATATCCAAATGTTTCAATCTAGCACAATTATTTTCATTTAGTATAGCTTTAATAGCAGACTGATTATCTTCATAAACTGAAACATTAATGTTATCAACCCCTAAAACTTCTTTAGTTACATTGTATAGTACAACTACATCTTGAAAAACCTTTGCTAAAGCCAAAATTTCTGCCTCAGTTGAGGACAGAGCAATAGATGTTTGCTTTCTAACAGACCAAGTTACAGGACAATCATTAAAGAAAATAATATACCCAGAAACTGATTTTCTATCATATGTATCTGCTCCCCAATCAGCATCAACATAAACATTAATCATAATATTATCACTATCAGATCTACAGAAAGATATGGAGTTCAGATGTCCCTTTTAAGTATCGAAGAATTCTCTTCAGACCAGCCCAAGCACTATTAGTGGGTTGTTCTTGTATCTGACTCAGAAGGTTCACAGAATATAAAATGTCAGGGCGAGTCGCCATTGATAGGTACAGCAAGACACCTATAAGTTCACGATAGGGACCATGAAACCTTTCACTATTCACAAAATTTGATGTAGTTGACTTGGGCACTAGAGGAGTATCAGATGGCTTACAATCTGCCATCCTGAAATTATTTAATATTTTCTCAACATAAGCCTTTTGGCTTAAAGAAAGTTTGTTGTGATGATATTTAAAACTTATTCCAAGGAATTCACTTGCAATTTCAGCCTTGGACATCTCAAATTCATTTCTGAGCAACTGAATCACAACTCTTACCTCTGAATCATCAGATCCAGCAATAAGCAGGTCATCTACATACCAAACAATAAAGATTTCATACTGTTTAGATCTTCTCACAAAAATACATGCTTCACAGTTGAGCTGCTGGAAGTTTAAGCGAACTATAAAATCAGTGAATTTCTTGAACCACTGCCTGGGTGCTTGTTTAAGTCCATAAAGACTTTTAAAAAGCTTGCATACACGCCCACTGTTGTCATCGAAGCCCTTTGGTTGTTCCATGTAGATTGTTTCTTGGAGATCACCATTCAAAAATGCGGTCTTCACATCTAATGCATAGACTTCAAGATTCTTTTGAATAATGATCGCCAGCACAAGACGAAGTGATGGCATACCAATAACAGGAGCATGGGTCTCAAAATAATAAATGCCTGGCTCCTGTTGAAAGCCACGAGCAACCAGCCTAGCTTTATATGTATTGTTTCGCTTGATGTGCAGCACCCACTTACAGGATATTGGTTTTTCATCCTTTGGCAATTCAACCAGCTTCCATACTTCATTTTTATTGAGAGACTCCATTTCCTCATTCATGGCCTTCCTCCATAGGACTTGCTCTTCTTTTGGCAATGTATCTATATCCTCAAATGACACAGGATTAAGAGCTACTGTATTAGCTTCATATACAAAGTAATCATTTAACCTGGCAGGTAATTTCACATTTCTTCTCGGCCTAATATTTTCTTCGAGACATTTAGATTCTGCGTCACCTGCATCAGAGATCACCTCTTTATCAGGATCATCTTTACCTTCTATGGAGAAAACATCCTGAATTGAAATACATCTCTTTTTCTCTTCACTGAATAGCACATTTCGAGATACCACAACACGATTTGTGACTGGGTCCAATAAACGATAACCCATAGTAGTGTATCCAATAAAAATCATCTGTTTGGATTTTGGATCCAACTTCTTTCTTAAGTGATCAGGAACTCTCATATACGCATCACATCCAAAAACCTTGATGATGTTCAAATCAGGTGACTCACCATATTTGAGCTTAAAAGGTAGATCTCCAACAGTCTGGTTTGAAATTCGATTTTTGAGATATGCAGCTGTCTGTACAGCATATCCCCAACATGATTTTGGAAGCATTGCCTCATACATTAGAGCTCGAGCCTTCTCTAGAAGATATCTATTAGCTCTCTCCGCAACACCATTCAAAGAAGGTGTATAAGGTGGAGCAAGATTTATCATAACGCCATTCCTCTTGCAGTAGCGAGCTAGTTCACCAGACACATATTCCTTGGCATTATCACACCGGATTTTGTAGAGATCAGGATTCTGCTTTATGAACAATTTGAAAACATCAAGAATATCACTTTTGTGCTTCAGGAGGTGCACTTCACAAAATCTTGAATAGTCGTCTACGATAGAAAAAAAAATATTTTTCACCTTCCCTAGTAGGTGGATCAATGGGACCACAGATATCAGTGTGAACCATTCTCCCTGGCATACGCTCTCTGCTTCTAGGGCCTTTGCCCATTGGAGTGTTGGAATGTTTTGCCATAACACACTCTTCACAGAAACTTGACTCTGAAACTGGCAAACCCATTTCTTTTAAAACTTTGTTGGATGAGTGCCCCATGCGTCTGTGCCATAATTTAGCATCATGATTTGCAAGGTATGTTGAAGCCTTAATGGGCTCAAATTGACTCACATACTGTCCTTTTTCATTTAGTCTGGCAAATTCAAACCTTTCACCACTCTTCTCAATAACAGCTGCATCATTCTTAAAAGTCACACTGCAGCCTGTCTTCTGAATGTTCTTAACAGATATTAATTGACCGTTCAAGTCAGGCACATACAACACATCTGTTAGAATTATTTTTCTGCCATTTAATATTCCAGGTACTGTGCCAATACCTTCTATTTTCAAAACATCACTTTTCGAAGCACATTCAATAGTTCCAGAAGAAGGCTTAATCTCTTCAAACCACTCACCTTTACTACACATGTGTGAGGATGCTCCAGAGTCCAGAATGAAATTCTCAACAGGCTCACCAACCATGTCACTGCAGCAGCTTCGGATTTTTGTTTAAATCTACAGTCCCTCCTGTAGTGCCCTGGACGTCCACAGCCAAAGCATACTAATTTTCTTTTACAAAACTTGGCAACGTGGCCTTTGTTTTTACATTTGTGGCAAATTATGTCTCGCTTTTCCGCGCTAAACGCTACATTATCACTTGATGCAGAAACACGAATAGTATCGGAGTGTTTTTCATCTTTCAACTCTTCGGCATTCAAAAGTCTCTGCATAACAAAGTCCAACGTAAGGATTTCGTTAGGCTGATTTTCAATTGTTGATTTAATAACATCATAATCCGCAGGCAATGACATCAGCAAGTAAATAACCACATCCATATCCTTTACTTCTGCACCCGCACCCGAGAGTCGCAATTCGTTCACGATAGCCAACAGTTCATTAATATGTTGCTGCATGCCGATATCTCGGCGTTTCTTTAAAGTCGCAAGTTTCTTTCTTACTAAAATTTGACTTACGGCACTAACCTTTAGATATTTCTGCTTTAAACTAGTCCACATCTGACAAGCAGAAGATTCTGTCGCCATAGTTGCCAATATGGTATCATCTAGAAGGGTTAACAGTAAAGCGTACGCTCTTTTCGCATCCTTGACCTCAGTAGCTTTCGTTTCATCGGCTTCACTGTCCAAATATTTTTCAAGGTCCTTTGCAGCAAAAACTGCTTCAACACGACGTTTAAATAAAGCAAAGTTCTTACCGCTAAACGGTTCAACAGTACTTAGTGTTATCATCACGTGCTGCCATTTCAAAATATCACTTACACGTTATTCACCTTAAAACAAAATTCAAGCAGTAGAATTCCTCACTTAAAACGTGTTCAATATCAGAACCACGCTCTGCTGTTAAGATAAAATGACATCAGAGGCCGATGAAAGTTATAAAAAGATTTTATTAAGTTAAAAAAAAATGGAATAACGCACATGACAGTGCACTTACACATCAACGTACAAGCTACAACTACGCACTTACTACAACAACAGCCAGAGCGTTGCCAAACTACTGAAGTCAAATATACATATACAAAACACAAACCAGGGAGTAAGTGTGATTAATCTCAACAGAAACAAATGGAACTTTAACATATTTTGCGCTTCAAAAATAATCGAAGTTTTCATGCAACCCTACATATCTTATAATTATTCATACATATCTTATAATTTCCTTCGCGTGTGGACGTCACTTTACGTCATTGTTTGCTGTTTTGCTGGCAGAGTATCCGGAGCAGTATATAATCGCTAACGTATGTGCTGCTTCGGACATAAGCAAGAAGCGTGTGTCCGGCGCATATTTCTGTAACCCCACTGTGTTAATCAGAGTCTTCTGGAGTCCGATTTTTTAGACCATTTTTACCATGGAGATTCTCATCCTGAAGTATTGATCATTGATCCATGAAATAAATGCTCAATTATACGCAAGCATAAGTTGCCACGTCATGAAAAACTATCGTAGATGGCAAACACCAAAGTTGTTCCTTGGGTTATACATACTTCAAAATTTTGCAAAGTTTAATTTTGGTAAAGTTTAGATATTTGCCGCCACGGTGATGAAATATTACTAAATACGACAACCCAGAATTTTCTTAAATATTGACACTATGCAACTACAGTAGATTCCCTATAACACGGTAGATACGTTCCGTGTTATAGAAATCCGTGTTGTACGGGCAGTGAGCTATACTCCACCTGGTGTGTGGACTGCGCGGTATAATCGCGACAAAACTTATTTGCGCTCCGTAGAAATACAATGATGTTTGGTGTTGCCATTCAAAAGTTATGTTAATTACAGGAGCTAAAGCGTCATAATATCAGAACATATGTCTCATTTTACCATGCTGTACGAGTCTCTATTAACGTGTTACAGGAAAACGATCTCATTTTTTTTTCGCCGTGATCTACGAATTCGTGTTCTAGACCTATGCTATAAAGGCATCTGTAATCTGTTAAAAATAAAATATGAAATTAGTTATTTGTTTAGCACGAATTGACAGTGAGATCAACGTCAGTTTTATGTAACGAGTGTGATATTGCATTAAGAGTTCAGTAAGGGTAATAAACTTTATCGCAGAAGTCAGGGCCGTACCCAGAAAAAAATTTCGGGGGGGGGGGAGACCAAAAGGTGAAAAAGGCTACATTATTATTGTTTTGTTAACAAAATTTTAAATTTCGGGGGGGGGGGGAAAGACCGGACCCCCTTGTCCCCCCTCCCCTCCACAGTAAATTTTCAGTCGGAGCAAGTGCTGATCCATACTAAATATTCAAAAGACAAATCGGTGATACTGTTAACATTTCTTTCCTTTTTTTTTTTTAATTTACTGAGAATTATTCAAAGAATTATTGAATAATGCATGTTGAAGTTGTGAAGAAAAATAATCATTTTAAAGAAAATTTGAATATTTTCCCAAAATTCCATGAATTTATAGAAACAGTTAAAAAAAATCATTTTCTAGAACTTGTGCCCAGAACAGCAATAAATATGGCTGCAGAATAATGGTAAAAGACAGATTTGAATTTCAACTAAATTTTTAATTTCTTCCAGAAAATAATGGCTGTGTAGTGCTGCCATCTATTTCTTTTGGGAGAAGTGAAGGTTTCATAGATCATATTTGAAAGCAGTTGACAGTGGCGCATCCAGAGAAGGGTTGGGGGGTTTTCAGTCACCCCCCCCCCCCTCATAGGCACCCATATGACTGTTTGTAGGGGGGTTGCAAATCAGGAGTCCTGCCTCAGAAAAGTTTATATTTTAGTGTTCAACCACTTCAAAGTTATACCGTTACGTACATATACATTTTTCCTTGGAGCTAGAGGGGGTCATACAGGGCCGAATTTAGGGGAGGGCAACTGAGGCTGCTGTCCCGGGGCCTCCACAAGAGAGGGGCCCCCACAGTCAGTGACGGATTTAGAGGTGTGGAGGCCCTGGGGCAACAAGGGAATGGTGGTCCCTAATTATTTCTCAAACAAGTTAACAATTTTTTCGACGACCAGTGTGACGAAATGGGCTCCCGGTTACTCATAGCCTTGACATCCAGTGTTCGATTCCCGTGGGGGTAGATTTTATTTATACAAAAAATAATGTCTACTTCTTGCGTGGTGTTGCACTCTTAATGCAACCTGGATATGGCTCGCAACCGATCATGTTGACTTCCAGTAGTATGAGAAATGTATGCAAAGAAAAAGATGCTTTGCATCTGACTTCTTTGGGGTACGGGTTGTGACATTATTTCTCAAGCAACTTTTTCTTTCAACGTATAATATATAGAACGTACACTAATATTATTATATATGTAGTATACGTTGTATAATGTTATATGTATAACATAACAATTACATGTAATATTTTACACGTACTCTGTAACATGATGCATTATATATATATATATTTTTTTTGAGTGGATCAATTCATTTCTTGAGTTTATAATAGTGTGATGATTTACTTTGTGATTGTTTCTCGCAAATACACACATGATTTATCGGATCGAAGATTAATATTAACCATTTTGACATGAATTCGAAACGCGCTTTGGAATGTTCAAAACGAAAAATGAGTGGAAAAAGTGAGAACTGGTTTTCCATTGTCAGAATTTTATTTCTAAAAATATTATTTTGCACATCATTCGGTATTCGTTAGGAAATTCTTCGTAAAAATGTCTCTTGTAGGGTCCCTGGGGCTGCAGCCCCGGTTGCCCTCCCCTAAATCCGGCCCTACCCCAAGGGCGGCTCCAGACTGAATTCTCGGAGGGGGCCATCGAACTTTTTACTTACTTATAAATTGTTCAAAATGCAAATTGAACGTGTGAAATCGTGAAGTATGCGAATCTAAAGTTGTAAAACAGAATTTCGGAGGGGGCCGTGGCCCCTATGGCCCCCTCACTGGAGCCGCCCTTGCCCTACCCACAGTAGACATTTTTACGTAAAATTGCCTAACTAATGCCGAATGATGCGCAAAATAATTCTTAAAAAATAAAATTCTGACAATGGAAGACCAGTTCTGTCACTTTTTCCGCGCATTTTTCGTTTTGAACATTCCAAGTGCATTTCGAATTTTTGTCAAAGTGGCTAATGTTATTTATTTAAAATTTTGTAGAAAAGACTTGCTTTAAAACAGTAAAAAGTTTAAAAATACACATTGAAATCCTTTAGTAGCAGCTTTCGGTGGCATGCCAGCCCCATTTTCAGCCTTTGCTGTCCCTGCTTGCGCTGATCTTTATTCCTCATTATTTCGCCCCACCCCGGTTCGATTTGCACGTGCGTCATATCATGTATGGCGCCATCTGTTGTCAGGAGCTGAAGTGCTTCCTTTTTTAGAGCGTAATTAATATTTTTATAATCGGTGAGTTTTTCAATTGCATTAAAATTAATTTCAATAGGTTGTTCTTGTGCTATTTTAGAGAGAGCTGTACTGGGTATATTAAATGTAATGTCGTTAAAATGCTCCTTTTTTCTTTCTTTAATTTTCCTTTTTGTCATTCCTATGTAGCAAACAGGTTTATTTGAATTATTATGGGTGAAATTTTATTTTATATATTCCGGCGTTTTCCTCTTTTTCTATTTGATCTTTTCCACTGCGTATTCGTTTGAAAATATTTTTATTCGATTTATTCGATTTTATAGTTATTTTGATGTTTATCTTCGCTGCTTCATCGGTTATTTTTATGGCTGCTCCCCTGCAGTAGGGTATAGCTTTTGTAAACCGCTGTTTTTCCTTTGATGATTACTAATATGTTCAAGTTTTTAATTCTATCTTTATAGAGGTTCTTGACAAGGTTTATCGGATAGCCTGTGTTTGTACACTGATTTTTGATGAACTGAATGTCATTCTTGAGGAGGGTTTCATTGGAACATATTTTTATTGCGCGATTGACATAGGAACGGATGGCGGCTATTTTAAATCGCCGCCATCCGTTCCTATGTCAATCGGTTGTGAGCCATATACACTTTACATTAGAAGTGCAACGCCAGACAAGAAGTAGACATTATTTTTTGAGTAAATAAAATCTACCTCCACGGGAATCGAAACCTGGACCCAAGGCACGTATCCAGAAAAACATTTTGGAGGGGTCCAAACAGTTAAAAGACACAATTTTTAACAAAAAGACTATATATCATTATCATCTTAGTAACAAAAATCAAAATTTAGGGGGGGGGTCCGTACCCCTTTGGCCCCTCTTAAATACGTACTTGCCTGGACCTCTAGGATACGAGTTAACGGCGAACCTACTTCGCCAGGCTGGTCGTCGGAAAAATTGTTAACTTGTTGCTTCAGAAATAATTAGGGTCCACCAATCCTTTGTTGCCCCAGGGCCTCCACATCTCTAAATCCGGTACTGAAGTCACGGCCCTCCCCTGTCCGTAAGTATGAGCGCCCATGTTCGGCATTTTAAACCTTGTTGTTACTAGAGTTAATATAAATGTTTTAAAACAGGTGTTTCTTAATAATTACTTTACATTTTCGGAGGAGCGTGGCCTCCTTGCCTCCCCCCCCCTAAATGCACCCCTGTAATTTTTCGTGTTGCAATGGGGTGTTTTTGAAGTAAGTGTCCCGTAAAAAAACAACATTCTTTAGTATTATCCATCTAAATTTACCAATTTCACAACCAATAAATGTGTGGGAAATGTTATTTGTTTAGAAATATTTACATACCATACGTATAGGAATCTCATTTTCACCAATCCCACTAGCCACTAATACTATAAACTAGCGGCCAGCTTCGCCAACCCATACCTTACTATTCTTTATACTCAGTACAGTGTTAACTAAATTTCTTGACTCATTTCAACGAAAATCATCATTCTTTGTTTTTAACAGTATTTGTCATTAAATTTATTTAGGTTAGGGTTGCCACACACTTTGGGTGTGATCATAAAAGGCGATGTAGAAACAGCAAATGGCTAAAATGTGCTTCAGTCCGATGCATGGTGACATTTTTTAGATGTCCGATGAATGCGCCAAGTATTGTAAATTCGATATTTTAAAACTGTGAGAAAGTCCTAAGATCTTGCATTTTTGTGTCTGTATTATTGTTATTTTGGAATCTAGCTACTGCGTGACATATGCTTGTTTCATTTGACGTCACTGAACAGTTAATTTCGATTTTTGCACATGCATTATTGTTATTTGCACATTTAGCTGTTGCCGTTCGCAGCGTGGAAATATCGTCTATTTTGGTACCACATACGTTAGCGTATTATATAAGTAGATAAAGTTTATTTTGGACTTATAAAATAGTTAGCATAATTATTTCCTATATTTATAAGTTAAATTGCAATCTTCTAAAAAGAGTATGGGTAAACAAAACAATGCAATTTCAATGCAGCACACATCTGAAAAAAAAAAAAAAAAATATATATATATATATATATATATATATATATAGGGGGAGGGCGTCTCTTGGGTTCAGGGCCCGTAATCGAATGTAGGGGGACCATGGAGACACCACTCATAGGGGAGAACGTTGGTCTGCCAATTCGGCACCCTCATAATGAAATGACCAACGTCTCCGGTCGTCATAGTGGTCAAGCCTTAGTCGCCAGTTGACCCAGCCATTAAATAGAAAAAAAAAGTAATTTATTAAATTCATCTCCAAATATGTCTCTTGTTGGCTATCTTTAAGGAATAAGGGTGTAGTTTGAAGTAACAAAATATCCTTCTTTGACTTGGTACACAAATTATACTAAAAATTGTACAAATTGTAACCTCATTTGCCCTAGGCACTCCGAGAAAATTCAGGATGACTTTTTACAAGTTGCACTGCACTACACACTGAAATAAATGAGGGGAAAAATCCCTTTTATGAAACTTCCAGAAAAAGTTTTAAGCATGGAATTGCGCAGCAAAATTTCAAAAATTAGCACATTCTGCGATATTTTCTCTTGTTTAGAATTTTTCTAAAAGTTTCGTAACTGATGTTGCTTTATTGTTTATTTCAGTGTATAATACTGCTTGTAAAGAGTCATTTTAAAAATGTTGAAGTGCTTTATATAATTAGTTTATTTGTATTTATGTATCAAAATCAAATGATATTTTCAGAAAACACCGTTAAATACTAAAAATGACATAAAATAATTAAAACTTTAAAATAACATATTGACTGATTAATAAAAATGTACTTACCAGTCAGTTGATAAGTATACTTTTTATGCCTGTTAATCAGTCAATGTGTTATTTTACAAAGTTTTATTTATTTCATCCTTTAAATACCAGTTTCTTTTAATTTTTTTTTCTAATTTTTTTTTTTTTTTTTTTTTTTTTTTTTTGTTACTAGACATGACAATTTAGAGTGGGATTATGGGATATATGTATTTTTATTGTCTTGTAAAGCACTTGCTAGCCGAGTGTATAAGACACCAAACATGGTAGATGACTGAAGGGCCAGGGTTCTGGCCTTCTAACGGTCTGTAGTTTGGGGCGGTTTTCTCAGGTGTAGCGGGAATACGAGTTAGAACTCCTTAAAAAGTCCTCCATCCAAGGCACCCCTCCTAGGCAGATACCCTTCGTGCAGGATTGGTTTAACACAATACATACACGCACATGTAATGCACCCGCAATGTGTTTTTGTTTATAAAACAGACGATAGAACATATAGCCTTTTAAAAACTCTTTTGCCTTGCACGTGAGCAAATTGGCTGCACGAGTTTCTTGATAAGCGCAGTACAATGTTCTGATAAGGCGGTATCATTCCTTTAAAGGTAAAAAAAGGAAACTTGTTTTCGTTTTGGATTGCCATAGTAAAGTTTCAATGCTTAGTAGTCTCTTATCACAGTCAGGTTTTATCGATCTTTTCGCAGCTAATATAGTACTTTTCTTGAGCTAGTTTTAGGCACTTTTTTTTTTTTTTTGTCAAAAAAGAGAAGAGGTATTCATGTCAATACAGTTTCAGGGTTTTTAGATCAACTTCGCGGTTGTAATCATGATAAATATTTGCTACGGTCCTGAGCCCACACTCGGCCCGGGGTTTACCAGCAACGGGACATTCCTGATCACCGCGGAAAGGACTAAATTTAACGCTTATTAAAGATTATGTGAGCCAGTCTCATTTCGTTTCACCATATCTCGCGAAGGCACTTACAAGCTTGAAATTTAGTAAGGCAGCATTCCTTAGGCTCTCCTTCTCAGGCCCGGACTGGGAGGGTAGGGGCCCGCCCGTCTCAAGAGAAGGGGGGGGGGCGGGTTATTGTGTAACCGATAAATAATACGATGTGTTAAACTTTTGGGGTATGGGGAAGGTATGCTGTTAAAATTAATTAATTAATATTTAACGAAAACTATAATTTACTTTCTATTTCTGATTCACTTGGTTAAATTATTTGTATTTACTTGGCAACCGTAATTTAGAATTAAAATGACGATTTGGAACAACATGGAAGTACAGCATTCCGTTACATTTTTATTTATTTTGGGTTGCCAATTAATGCAGCTTTAATAATTAAGCGTCTTAAAATTCCTTAACGGGTGCGTTTATCGCTCATTTGTTCACTTTAGCTTTCATCTAGTTCAGGGATGGGCAAACTTTTTCGGTCGCGGGTCAAAAATCGAAAAGAAAAAGTCTGGCGGGCCAAGATAAATTTTTCTAAAATTTTAAAAACAATTTAAATGCATTACAATTTAAATATGTTAATGAGATGAATGAAAATGCGATTTCATTTTTAAAAGTTTTTTATATTGAGGTTCGAAGTGAGATGTACCGATAAGTAACGAGGCTAAATGCTCATCTGTCAGTCTACTTCTGAAAGAATTCTTTCTAAGGTTGAAAGTTGAAAACACTTGTTCACATATATCAGATGAAGCAAACATAGCACTGGTTTTCTGGGAATGAGATATTAATCTTGGGAAACTTACTTTCGATAATGATTTGTAAAACTCTAACTTTCGTATATTTAGGAAAGCTGTTTGAGAGGATTGTTAGATTGCAACTCAATTAATTCAAGCTGCAAAACTGACCTCAATGCATCACAATTTACGTTGAAAGGCATGGTAAAAAATATCCAATTCTGTTTGAATGGCACTGAAATCTTGAAATCTGCGTTCGAACTCAAAATGCAGTTTTTTCAAGCCACCTTCATCATCCTTAATATGGATATATAATATATAAATATATATTTTCTTTTAATTTCCGTCGGACCGGCAAATTTAAAATTCTATCCGCGGGCCGGATAAAACCTTCCGGCGGGCCGGATTTGGCCCGCGGGCCGTAGTTTGCCCATCCCTGATCTAGTTCTTTTGAGAGCGTTGAAGCTCGTGCATAACTCCTAGAGACCATGACTGCAAAGCTCGCCAAAGTGCGGCGATTTTTTAGATTGACGAGAGTGGGAGAGTTAAAATAGAAATCAACTCTTTCTTGTACCACAAAACACATCTTGGAATCGAAATCTATCTTAAAATCGCCTGCTGAAACTGTTTTACAATCTTCGTCAACTACTCTCTAGAGACTACAAAACAAAGAGTAAGTGCTGCCATTTATTTACATTTCGGCTTCAAGCTATCTTCGGTTTTACATAGATTGATGTTCTTTGAATGCAAATAATGCAGAAAAAAATAACTATTTCACGCAATTTTCAAGTCGATTGAGTGGTCGGCACACTACGATCACAAAAAAGATAAAGAAAGTCGCGGCGAACGGCGCGACGCTCTTCCACAGGGAGTGGTCAGTCGTAGGTTTCCTACGAACGGCATCGGCGCTTCACAGTCGTCACCTCGCCCTTGGAAAACAGGACGTCTTATTACTTTAAAAACCGAATTTCAATTTTTTCACTCTCGTCAAAGATCTCTTTTCTTCCTTTTTTCTGTATGGGGCCCCGCCCTTGGCAGAGAGGGCCCGCCGAGAGTGGGGGCCCACCCGTCTGCAGACAGTCGGACACCCTGGCCAGTCCGGGCCTGCTCCTTCCAGCTAAGAAAGACTTTCTCCCGTAATTCGCGTCTAATTAGTTGACGGAAGTAAAGGTTATGTCGTTCTATCTCCATGCAGTTGTGTAACGGAAAATCTTAAAACTTCACCACACTAAGTTTCCATGTCTAAAATACATCGATTCTTTATCACCAGCGTTATACATAAACCTCCATATGGGAAAAATCTGTGAAGAGAAGTTGTTTTTCTGATCAGGCGCGTAGCCAAGAAAATTTTTCGGGGGGGGGGGGATATGCACCTGGAAAAATTTTTTTTTTGGGGGGGGGATATGAACTTATATGTGTATATATAGACGGAATTCCATCACTAATCCAAAAAATTCGGGGGGGGATATATCCCGATATCCCCCCCCCTGGCTACGCCCCTGTTTTTGATACCCGAAATGTGGTCTCTCTAAATTAGACCAACTCCATAAGTCCGCACACCTCCAAAAAAGAAGAGGTTCTGAAAAAAAAACCTCGTCCACAGTAAAATGAAGGTTTTTAAAATATGATCAGATGATGCCTAAATAGCCTATTTTACTAATATATAGTTGTAACCAAATATTTTAGTGTGAATATTTATGACAGCGAAGGTAATCAGTTATACAGAGAAAAGAAATCGTACAGTAAGAAAAGTACTTTTGTATGGATTCACTCAGCTTTAATTTCCTTTGCTTAGTTCGGTGTTTCTCAAACCATGCTCCGCGTGAAGATAGCAAATACTCCACGAAAAAATGTATTGTTTCTTCATCCTCCATTTTTTTTTAAACCTCAAATTTACACAAGTTGCTCCGCCAAAATTTAACCCTTTGAGGCGCAACCCTTTCCCAATGCTGAAAAAAGGGCAGCCGTGACAGCCAGCTGTCGTCAAAAAAGGGGTCTCTAGATCTGTGGCACGCGATGAACGTCTCGATCGTCCGCCATCATGCTGGTAGTTAAGTCGAGCGATGGCAACGGCTGCCCTTTTTTCAGCATTGGGCAATCTATCCAGCTGTTCTCGCATTCTTCTATTTTTCAGCAGATGTCGGTGCTGTTAAAAAGAATCGTAACAATTATTTTACGGGAAAGGACGTGCTAAAAAGTAAACGGATTCTCGTGGAGCTATGTCTCCCGCAACTATTTTTATAGAAATCAAAACTATTCTTCGTGACTGGCAACAGTCAAAACGTCAGAGTTTGGTGTTCTCAGAGCGGGAACACTGCGCGTTAAAGGGTTAAAAGACCCTCAGGGTGCTCCACGAGAGAAAAAGTTTGATAAACACCGGCCCATGTATTTGTCCTTTGGGGACGTGATTTGTTGATTAACTTCTAAAATGCCCTCAGTCAACAAAGGAATAATTTTCCAAGCTAGGTTCGATGACCTGAAGTTAGACGTTATGCTGAAAATGAACTTTGTATTGAGATTGCCAGAATATCGCTGCTGATTGTACAGACTGCATTTCATTATTCGACTCGGTTACTTTATTCCCAGTTTTTGAGTGAAAAAGTGTATCTGAAAGCGAAAAGTTGTCTCAAAAAACTACTTATTTTATTGAAACTGCTCTTAGGAAGAAGAAGGGCGAACTGTACCCATTACTCAGCTTTTCAACTATCTTTAACAAATTATGTTCGAATCTGGAAAATTTTCAGATTGCTACTTCATCAATAAGACTTGAAAGATTTGCACTGATGTTGTGACCACTTCGACAGGAAATTTAATACTGGTGAAATGTGGAAAATTTGAGAGACTAGGGCCAAGGCCCCCAGACTCGCTACGCTCGCTTTTCGTATGAGGCATTCGGCCCATAATAAGGTTTATTCGTAAAAAAGACATAATTTCAACAGACAAAACCCGAAGATGGGATCAGATAGAATGTTACTGAGCTACACATTGCTTGGTTCTTGCAGGTTCATTGGTACATAAAAATTTAAACTTCACACTACAGTAGATCCCCTCCCCCTCATAACACGGAAGCTATTTTGTTATGGGAATCCGTGTTGTACGGGTCCTGAGCTATACTCCACCTGGAGTGCGGACTCCGCTTATAATCGCTGGAAAAACTATTTGCACTCCCCAGAAACACAATGATATTTAATGTTGCCATTCAATAGTTATATTAATTAGGAGCTAAAGCATAATAAAATCAGAACATCTGTTTCAGCTGTATTTTTAATATTGTAAAACCTATTGGATACCTTGCGAATTATCCACCCATGGCGATTTTTAATTATTTGGCGACTTGCGTACATGAAAAGTTAATAAAAGCTACGGAACAGATAGGATAGCTTGCCACCAATGGCGACTTTTCATTATTTGGCGATTGACACATGCTCACAACATATAATTATTCTTCATTTAAGGTTACCGGAAAACCGTTATCCATATTTTCATTTACATAATCGTTTGCAGATTGGCGTACTTAGCACCACGAATTATACCATCTCGTCGCGCTAGCAAATATCCAAATTGTACTGTAACTGCTATAATGGCATAGTTAACGCCGCCAAATATTTTTACTGGTAGCAAATAATCCAGCTGGACCGAACCGGCTTTAAAATAATCTGCATTTTAATTATTTTTCATTTTCAAGATATTAGTTATTCTGTTTTGGAAAAACGGATAATCGCTCATTCTAAACTCCTGTTGTCTAAGCGAACTTACTATTTGAAAATTGTCAACTTTGTGTAACACATTTTGAGTTACCGTAAAACGGGGTGAATCGGAACAGCGGGGTGAACTGGAACGAAACTTCCCGGTTATACAAAGAAATTTCCCATAAATATACGTTGGGGATTTTTTAGTTGCCAATTTTTTTTTTAGGAAGGTAATATCATGAAGAATTGAGAAATTAAGTTTTGTCGTGTTAGCAACGCTGCTGGCTTAGGAACAAGACTGCAAGTGGAAACCCAAACATTTCCCCATTTCCATCCTCTGCAAAGCTTTGCATGTAAGTACAAACCTTTTAGAATTCTAAAAGTAGTATTAGTGTTTTTTGGTTAGGCATATATCTATACATTAATATGTCATATTAGAATTTTCGTACTTCTGAAATTGCGTAGTAAAAGTCTTGTGACTTCATAGGTTTAAGATTTACGGGGTGTATCGGAACACATCTTTTGTTGTTCCGATTCACCCCGCAAATTACTGCCATGGTTTATTCGTCTATACAGTAATATTTTCATGTCATACCTGAAAAAATATGTATAAATAAGTATTTTAACAATATTTCATTTGTTTCAGGTTCTTTACGAAGTTAAGATGCCAAGAAATTACGTAAGTAAACAAAAACAGCCAAGCCCCAATCAAGTGCCAAATCTGACACAGCAATACATGTTTCACGTATAGAGGCTATTGATGACACTTTCAAACAGTTGTTGACATCATTGAGACAGTATGACACTCCTCAGTTAAAGAAAAGGAGAACCAAAGTGAAAGTCATCCCTGGAAAGAGTGTTGAAGTCAAGGATTTTGGAGAGCAAGTGACGGCAGACAAAAAAGAACTAGTTGAAGAACAAGATCAAGTGAGGGAAGATCTTGACCAAATTAAACAAGGAACAAGTAAAGACAAACCAAAGTCTTCATTAGATTTGTTAAAGGGACAAAAGAAGTAAAGAAAGAAACTAGTCACAATATCATCATCTGAAGATTCCAACTCCAATTATTCTATTCGAGACAGTGACAAAGACACATATTCTGCAAATTCTGAAGAGAACGAAGATTTTGGAATACCAGAAAGTCCCCAACTTTCGAACACATTTGCTCCAGGTAACTTCCTTGTCCTTAAAGTTGATGGGGAAAAGTCATACAGGGTGTATGTAGCAAAAGTCCTCTACACAGAAGACGACGGATATGCGGGCCAATTTTACAAAAGGGTCCCCCAAACCTGGAGATTTCAAGAAACGGAGGAGGGGGCAGCGTTCCTTCTGGAAGATGTGATAAAAAAACTACAGCCAAATAAGAACATCCAAACATCTGCTCTTTTGAAGGACATGATAACTTGTGAACGACACGAGTCAATTGAATGTGTATTAAATTTATCTTTCCCAATTTAAATGCATTTTATTACAATAAAATTTAATCTTTCTCGAGTTCAAAATTGTTATCGAATTTTTAAAAAGTTACACATTTACTTTTATAGAAGATAAAGGATTTATTTGATAGTAACTACGATTCACCCTTTCCGATTCACCCCTTTCTGCGGGGTGAATCGGAACACCACTAAAAAAACTTTTTTTAATATAAAAATAGTTTAAAATCTTTAGCTTTCCCTCTCAAATAGTACAACAAAACAACACCGAAGTTTCTAATGAAGCAGTCAATTTTTAAAAAATCGTTAGTTACTTTTTTTTTACGTTTAAAGTTGAAAACTGTTCCGATTCACCCCGTTTTACGGTACTTATTTCATGTAGTTTTTATTTTGGCGTAAAATGGGTGTATTTCTACTTCATGTTTGACAATTTCACGTGATTGGAAATGCTTTGTTTCAAAGGAATAAATGATTTTATGCCAAATCTGGCAACCATTCTGTTTATTTTTTTCAGTTTTTTATTAATATCTTCTAAAATCGATTCTATCGATCTAATTCGATTTTCGAAATTTAAGTCATCTGATCAGGTTCCTCGGATTTTTTCGAATCTGTGGGCACCTTAGTCGAAACTTAAATCCCCACGGTTTAAGAAGAGATAAGCCAACAAGCTTTGGCAGCGCCAGCGGCCTTTACTTTTTTTTAGAATAGAGGGATACCCAAATTAAATTTCATTCTGTTCTGGAAACTCGCGGAATCTTTTCGCAATCGAAAGATTTCGTTTTGTGTACACAGCTATTCTCTTGTCCATGCAAACGATTTATTTGTGAAAAAAAAAATGATAATAAACTGTGTAATCTGGAAAAGCTTTTTTAAACGAATTTGAATCCCAATTGTATGACGTCATATTCACTTGAAAAGTGTAATTTTGTCACGCAAATGATTTACTTTTTTGACTCTCGGAAATAATAAAATGGTGCTGATAATAGCGAAAAATCGCTTAAAAAGGAGGGAACGGGTGGATTGTCAGATTTTTAAAGAAGCGCAGATTGTTTTCTATATTTTTATACATGATCATGAAAATTTTCAAGCGGATCGTGCAAACGGTGAAGAAGTTATTAGGCTTTTTGTGTTAACTTTGTAAATTTCACGCGATTCTAGATACTTGGAAACGCTTTGTTGCAAAGGAATGAATGATTTTATGCCAAATCTGGCAACCATTCTGTTTATTTTTTCAGTTTTTTATTAATATCTTCTAAAATAATTCGATTTTCGAAATTTAAGTCAGCTTAGCAGGTTCCTCGGAATTTTTCGAATCTGTGGGCACCTTAGTCGAAACTCAAATCCCCACGGTTTAGGAGGAGATAGGTACACAAGCTATTGACAGCGCCAGCGGCCTTTACTTTTTTTTAGAATAGAGAGATAAAATATCAGGCAATCAGTTATTTCCTACGAACGGCAATTAGCAAAAAATGGCAATTTTACTATTACGTATACGTATAGGTACACGCTTAAATCTATTGAGTAAAATAATAATCAAACGGAGTATATTTTTACTCAATCATTGACTTCAAACAGCCATTCTCCCGATTGAGTAAAATTTGCTCAATTAATCGACAAATATCAATGGAGCGAAAAATTCTCAATTTTTGAGCATTCTACAACAGCTCCATTTAGGCTAAATAATAATCAAAAATGAGGAGTGTCTGTCCGTTTTTGATTAATATAACTGTACTCAATTATGATTATTATTTAAGCTATAGAATGAGCGTTTTTACAAAATCAGTGATTTTTTAAATTAATATATCTGTACTCAATTAATATTATTATTTTAAGCTAGAAAAAGGGTGTCTTAAGAAAATTTGCTGTTTTTGATTTATACATTGAATGATTCGCTTTCTTCATTTTTTATTATCAGAGCTGTAATCTATGATTATAAGCCCGAGAAAATAAATTTTAAATCAAGACTTAGCAAACTTAGCATATTCTATAAATCAGATCAGAACTATTCACGTGGGAATTCTAAAAAGAATGGCTGATAAAAGTCGTGCACAATGAAAATGAGTCTTCTACACAGTGCCATATTACCGGCAGGGCAAACAGAGCAACAGCCCAGGGCCCACATATTTTAGGGGCCCAAAAATCTTACATCTTACACTTTTATAATTTTGCAGTAAAATTACAAGGGATAAAAAAAATTAAGTTAAATGATTTTTTAATTATAAAATGTGAACAATGAAAATACAATTCAAATTTACATTTGTATAAATTAATTTAAACTTATTTTTAATTCTACGAAATACTCTATAGTCGATAAAGCATACCATCCTGTAGGAAAATAACTAACCACATTATGTAAAAAGTATTTTTAATGTTAAAAAATTGCAAAAATTTTTGTGTAAATTATTTGATAGTTTAAAACATATACAAAAATGACTTTTTACAAAAAGTGGTTGCATTCTGTACATGTTGGCAACTGTGATATAGTATTTCGATGTAGCATTTAACTATCAGTTTCATTGACATCATGTACGTATATTCATTCATTTCAGATTACTTGAAACAAAATTTGTGTTTTAAAGGGGTAAGATATATAAAACTTTCAGTATAAAAACCAAATAATCTGTTTTTTTTTTAAGGGGAAGGTTATTGCATGGGGCCCAATTTTTTCTTCTGCCCAGGGCCCACAGTTACCTTGATCGGGCTCTGCTTCTACACTGAAAAATTATCTGCTGTTTCTTCTCCAGAAGTGAAGTAGTGTCTCTCTATTCTAAAAAAAGTAAAGGCCGCTGGCGCTGTCAAAGCTTGTTGGCCTATCTCCTCCTAAACCGTAGGGATGTGAGTTTCGACTAAGGTGCCCACTGATTCGAAAAATTCCGAGGAACCTGCTAAGCTGACTTAAATTTCGAAAATCGAATTATTTTAGAAGATATTAATAAAAAACTGAAAAAATAAACAGAATGGTTGCCAGATTTGGCATAAAATCATCCATTCCTTTGCAACAAAGCGTTTCCAAGTATGTAGTATCACGTGAAATTGTCAAACATGAGTTAGAATTACGCCCATTTTACGCCAAATTAAAAAGTATATGAAATAAATAACTCAAAGTGTGTTACACAAAGTTGAGAATTTTCAAATAGTAAGTTCGCTTAGACAAGAGGAGTTTAGAATTAGCGACTATTCGTTTTTCCAAAACAGAATAACTAATCGTAACTGATTTTAAAAGCGCCATCTTGGCATTAGGAATGATTTGGCAAAATAGTATCTTTCCAAGCAGGGTGAATAAGCTTCGAGTTCCAGAATACTGGAACCCAGTATTTTGAAAATGAAAAATAATTAAAGTGCAGATTATTTTAAAGGCGGTTCGGTCCAGTTGGAGTATTTCCTACCAGTAGACATATTTGGTGGCGTTAACTACGCCTATTTGCCAGCGTGGCGAGATGATATAATTCGTGGTGCTAAATACGCCAATCTGCAAAGGATTGTGTATATGAAAATATGGATAACGGTTTTCCGGGAACCTTGCATGAGCAGTAATTATAGGTCGGGAGCATGTGTAAATCGCTAAATAATGGAAAGTCGCCATCGGTGGTAAGCTATCCTAGCTGTTCCGTAGTTTTTATCAAAGAAAGCAGGTAAAGTACTGTTTTCTTAGAGATAATTATTAACTATACATATACGCAAGTCGCCAAATGATGAAAAATCGCCGTGGGTGGCAAATACGCAATTTGTCCAATAGCTTTTACATAATTAAAAATACAGCTCAAACAGATGTTCTGATTTTATTACGCTTTAACTTCTAATTAATATAACTTTTGAATGGCAACATTAAATATCATCGTGTTTCTGAGGAGTGCAAATAATTTTTCCAGCGATTATACACGGAGTCCGCACTCCAGGTGGAGTATAGCTCAGGACCCGTAGAACACGGATTCCTAATAACAAAATATCTACTGTGATATGGGGGAGTAGTCAACTGTAGTGAGTGTGAAGTTTAAATTTTTATGTACCAATGAACATGCAAGAACCAAGCGACGTGTAGCTCAGTAACATTCCATCTGATCCAGTCTTCGGGATTTGTCTGTTGAAATTCTGTCTTTTTTACGAATAAGCCTTATTAGGGGCCGAATGCCTCATACAAAAAGCGAGTCTAGGGGCCTTGGCCCCAAGTTTTACAAAAAGTCACTGCTCATGGGTTTTAGCGGATAGTTTTCTATAGTGAAAACAGCTATCCTTGGCGACCATGGGCGCCCATAAATTTTTTTCTAGGGGGTGTGGATGTCGGGCGAACCTCAAATTCGTAACAATTTCAGTTATGATTTACCTAGTGATGCAACTTAATTTATATCACAAGGCATTTATTATAAATATGGGGGGCAAGTGCCACCCTCTTATGGAACCCCTAGGTTTGTGACACTTCTACTATTTGTTAGCATTTTGTTCTGCTAAAATATAACTATAAAAACGCAACACCAATTCATTTATTTCTCTATCTTGCATCCTAATGCCAGATTATGGTATTAATTTGGAGAATAATTTTATTGAAAATTCAGTTTCGAAATATTGAAATACCCTATCACTGACAATGATTTAAAAAAAAAAAACAATAATATATATCATAGCTTCTTTCAACATTTTTTTCCCCTGTGGCTTTGGAATAAGTTGTTAGACTCTTCAAATTTCTTAAAGTTATCAGGTCGTGCGTTCAGTCTAGTTGTTAGTTGTGATGAAATTATTGAAAGTCAAAATTATGTTTTCAACCCTTCTGGGGAAATCCAATCCCAGTTCAATGTAATATTGGAGAAAGGCAGGGTGCGAATTGAACATTTTCTCCAAGGGGGGACATTTCAAAGAAAACATTCTCCAGGAGGGGGACATTTGAAAAATAAAGGGAGGGAAGATATAAATGCTCCACTCACATAATATATTAGGTATTACATGACAAATGTAGTCGCCTACATGTCTGGGAAGTTAATTAAATTCAAACAAAAGTGGACCTCCGATTTTTTATGCACAATATATTCCTGCCTCTGTTGATTCTACGTTTACTTTCAAATTCGGCTCTCGGCAGAGCAGTGCTTGTTCGTTCATTTCACAGTCTTCCTTTGAATCCTGACCTCAGTTACAGAATGAGAAATGGCATCAGGCATGTGTATATCTATTTCAAAGGGATGTTTCTAACTTGCTCCTTTGTGTAGCAAACAAAAGAAGAATTTCTATTCTCAATACTTAAAATCGTTAGGTACTGTTGAGCTTGTAGGGACAGAGATTAATTTAACATTTCTCAAGCAGGGGATAAATAGTATCCCTAGCAGGGGTCAATTAATGTTTCTCTAGCCAGAGATATTACATTCTTCAGCCGGGGACGATCCCCGGCATCTTTCCGTCTATTCGCACCCTGGAGAAAGGATTGATGGGGAGGGGGAGGGGGGAAGAGACCTGTCACTGTTTCAATCAGTTTGGTCTTTTGACTATACGACCTTTTAAAAATAAAATAGATGTTTTAAAGACACCAAACTCATCAGAGTCTGTATGCTTAAGACTGCTTTTGTGCTTGCAAAATATTCTTGATAGTTCATCTCGTGTAAAAAGCAAAAATGATACCTGTAAGTAAATTATTTTGAAAGATTGCCTACTCCTGGTCTAACCAAATTCTAAAGTAATTTCTCGCCAGATTTTTTTCCCCCTCCGAGACATCGAAAACTGCACAAAACCAACGACAGATGAATATTAAGCATATGTTCACAGCCAGTGCATTTACTTCATAATCACCTTAACTTAGCAGATAAGACTCTGACAGACTGCATATTCCATACATAATCAGTTATTTTGTTACCGGGATAAACACGTCCAAGATGGAGTGTAGAATTCCAAATATTTATGAATGAATTAATGAGAGGGATTCAATACATGAAGATGCAATTTACAATCAGACAAACGCCAAACGGTAGCAATCAAATAACAAACTTTCCAAGTTCTTTCAGAACTCAGTCGAACTACATAATACAGCTTACTATAATAGCATATTTATATGTAGTACTAGCTGCGTACCCGTTCTTCGTACGGTAGGAATCGAATTTTTTTTTCTTACCCATGGAAGTGAAATTAATTCCATTTATACGAAATTTTAAAATGTGAGAAATTCTTTGACTCGTGGTATAAACTTTGCCTTACAGATACTTACCTGAGATGCTAGCGTAACTGCAAAATGATAACACAAAATTTATCTCAGCGTATGAGATCAAACAGAATGTTAACAATGATTTGCAAACAAATTTATTCACTTCCAAAGTGCTTCTGCAGGATATTTTCGTCATTTTGGCTTAAGTTCTAAAATAACGTCACATGGTGTGGACTACTATTTTATTTTGTCTTCTAATTCCTAAAATGTGAACAATGTGTAATCTCAGTCATTCTGCAGAACACCTTGGTAAGACTTTACCATATAAAAAGTCTTAAAATATTGTTGATATCATAGCCATAGAAATATCTTCATGAAACATTCATTGTTCCGTGAAGTTTTTGGCTATCGTGGCTGTCGTAAAAGTAAATCGTAGTAAAGTAATTTTTCCGTAAGGTGCATTATCCTCACTAAATTTTTTATGCAATTTCAAATTTGTGACATCAAAATGGTGTCAAATTTACTTCCGATCAGAATTTAACATAAAAAACTAATTTCATATTTATCATAATTGTTACCATAATAACAGAATCCATTACCAAGGACATATTTAGGGAAGGGAAGGGGGGGGGGGTCTGGTCTGCCTCCTTCCTCCAAAAATTTCAATTTTTATTAACAAAATAAAGCCTTTTTGAAAATGTTGCCTTTTCCAACGTTTGGACCCCCCTTACCCACTCCTACAAAATTTTTCTTCCCTCTCCGTTACTGCCACTTAAGCCGTCAAATTCAACAAGGAAATAAAAACTAAGCTAATTTTTAGAGTTCTTAGTTTAGGAAAATGAAAATACATATTATGGGGTGAAAAACAAATTATTTTACAGGAGTTTTTAAAATTCTTAATACTACTGCAGCAATTTTGCATTTTTCCCTTTGTATGTCTAGCAACAGACTTTTCAATTTACCCGAAGCTGCACATGCATACTAGGCTCTTATCCCTAGCAAATGCAACGAACTTTTGGCCTCCTACATGATACTTGTCCTTTAATTTTCATTCATGTTTTCTTTTACAGCAAAATTATTCAGTCCTGTCGTTGCAAAGAAACCGGGGAGCATTAAATTCAAAATGCTGTTTAAAATTTGTATAAAGTCTCCTAATTAATATTTTTTGTTGTTTATCTTTGAATGAAGGCCTTAATGTGCATTTTATTACTTGGCAAAATTTTTAAAAAAGTAAGAAAATGTGATACACTTTCAGATTTTAAATACGCTCTAAAGTACTAAATATTAAAAGCGTATCATAAACCATGCGGCTTCCCTATTTTCTTCCCTTATTCCATTAAGTTGGAAAGTGTATAATTATTCAAGAGTGTGCCGTATTTTTCTCCCTTGTTCCATAAAACACATCTTTGGAATCGAAATCGATCTTAAAATCGCTTACTAAAACTGTTTTACAATCTTCCTTAACTGGTGCCTTTATCACTAATTTGTTCACTTTAGTTTTCATCTAGTTCTTTTGTGAGCGTTGAAACCTGGGCATAATTCCTAGAGACCCCTGACTGCAAAGCTCGTCAAAGTGCTGCAATTTTTTTAGGTTGGCGAGAGTGGAGGCGTTTAAATAAGAATCAACTCTTTGTTGTTCCATAAAACTCATCTTTAGAGTCCAAATCTATCTTAAAATCGCCTACTGAAACTGTTTTACAATCTTCACCAAGCATATTCCAACTATACTTCATCATTTTAAACACTGTTTGGAATGGACAATATAATCCTTGAATGTGCCGTGTTTGTCTTTCCTGTACCATGAAACACATATTTGGAATTGAAATCTATATTAAAATCGCCTACTAACACTACTTTGCAATCTTCGCCAAGCATATTTTAACTATACTTTCCTAATTTCTAGCCAAATTTGGAAGATATCGCCAAGCACGGTTCAGTTTTGAAGTTATTTTTTGGCAGCAAACTTGGGAATCAATTATCAATAATTGCAAACCTTGTGTGACTTTCAAGATTTTAATCCCCCCCCCCCCACCTCTGCATTATCTAGCAAGCATATTTGAAAAGATCTTCATCGTGACATTAGTCGGTTCATATCTACAAACCTGTCTACAAATCATGTCTGCAAAACGTGTCTACAAATCATGTCGACAAAAATCTGAGACTGAAATAATTAGCACCCCAGTGATAAAAAAAGATTCTGACTAATAGATTTCAGGATGCTAGAGGGAAAATTAGAAAATGAAACGTAATCTTAGATTTTAATAAATGGCTATAGTCCTCAATTGGTTGGAAATAAGAGAATTTGCGGAATTATTTCGTGTGTGGCGTATTTTTTGCTTGGAATAGTGTTATTCTGATTGACTTTCGAAAGGGGTTTGAAACTTGTTACATCAAAATGACGTAGATCTATATCTCACTTACGAAAACACGGAGTCTTGTTTAAAAGTAGATTTTTTTTTTTTTTTTTTTTTTTTTTTCAAGGGCCAATTCATTGTTACTGTTTCCAAGACAACCAAACCGCAAGATATGATAGCGAAATTTTTAAGCAGCTGCTTTTGAATTCAAAATATTTTTTTACTTAAAAATTCGTAAAAATCTCCTAATTTATATTTTCCACCCGTTTTTCTTTTAAAAGATGGTGAAATGAATGCTCCGTCATTTGACAAAATATCAAAAAGTTATGACGAATATAATTAAAGATGCAACAGTTTAAAATTATTTCCCAAAGCTTTCATCAAAAGGATCTTTCTTTAAAAAATTCTTAAAAATCGGCAAATTAGGTTACATAGTCAAAACAAACTGATTTCGAAACAAAAAAATTTTCCGCTATCTGATGATCCAAACATCATTTTATTGCGAGTGTAATTACCGGCGTTATATATTAGGTATTATGCGAGAAAAAATGCAAAAAATCGTAAAAAAAAAAAACATAAAATAAAACATTTTCTGATCCGAATTTCGAAGAAATCGCTCCGAGCTGTGTTAGGACATGTACTAGTGAAGCCCTATAAAAATTTGGTAGTACTGTGACAACCGTTGCTGCGCTATGCGATGGAAAAGTCCCGCAAAATCAGATCGGAGGTCACATACCTACATACAAACTTGCATAGTTCGCTACAAACTTTGTTTACTCTCGGATTTTATTATATAAGGTACTTCAAAAATAATATTGTTCGCTTGAGATTACTATGACAAGAATATGAATTCCTCCACTTTTGTAAATGATTTATTGACGCATACAGATTTTTTTAGAGGGGATGATTCTTAAGAAAAGCTTGTCTGACCTAAACAAAATGTACAATTAAGCAAAAATTATCCCATAACACACCATATAATTTTTTTCGAGAAGGACTAATTTATATAAAAAAGCTCATTTGGCCTAAACAAAGTGAAGCCCCCTAACCCATTCTCTGGATCCGCCACAGTTTAACTTAAATGATAGGACTGAAATAAAAGTGCATATAAATTTTATTCTTAATAGTATCAACATAAAAATTTCGCAACATAATACTTTCTTAACTTCAAGCCATTGCTAAAATGTAAAACATCACTTATTCACTCTTTAGAAGTTATTTGGATTTATATAGATTTACATAGCACCAGAAATTAGCATAGCTTTGATACTTTCACCAAAGTATCTGGTTAGAATAGTAAAAAAATTATTCTTTATCTCGATGATGAGGCAAGCATACATCTGCATCGGAAAACCATGCTTTACATAAATCTTTTACAGTCTGTTCAACTTGAAAAGTACCCAGAATCTTTTAAAATCAGATGATTTTTCAGAATTGATTTTAGTGGCCATGAAATTGGCACTATCCATTTCCTTTTCAGTGACTACGATAATTTTCTGAATATTGATCTTTCGTAGAATAAATGATCTACTATAAGCAGGGCCGGATTTAGGGGAGGGCCTAAATCTGGAGGCCGCGTGGCCTCCCTTGGGGCCTCCACAAGAGAGGGGCCTCTCTTGTGGGACTGGATCTCATTATAACGTAAAATTTGAGGAAGTATTACACATACTTATTTACTTACAAACGCAAATGCGATTTTGATTTGTCTTACCAAGTTTTGTGTGTGTGTGGGGGGGGGGGGAGACCTGGCATTGAATTTCTAGATTTATAAAGACACTAAAATAAATATGCGAATTTTGATGAATAGATAAATTATTTAGTCCTTTCTCTGAAATTTTCAACCAAGTTTGTGGGTTAAAAAATATAACAGTAAAATCAACAAAATAAATTTTGTGACATGAGCCAGCGCAAAGCCAGTTAACAAAGAAATTTTGTTAATTCAAACAAATAATTAGGTTGATTTAACCAAATAAACCATTCAAACAAATAGTTTGGTTAAACTTGCAAAGCATTTGGTTATTTCAACCGAAGTGTTTGGTTAAATTGACAAAATGTTTTGTTGAAATAACCAAATAATTTTAACATTGTTTTGTTAATTCAACAAAACTTTTTTTTTTTAGTGTGTGTGTATGATCGGTTGCGAGTGATATCGACATTACATTAAGAGTACAACGCCAGACAAGAAGTAGACATTTTTTTGTGTGCAAATAAAATCTATCTCCACGGGAATCGAACCCTGAACATCTGTTCTATGAGTTAACGGCGAATCCACTTCGCTTCACTGGTTGTCGAAAAAAATGTTAACTTGTTTGAGAAATAATTAGGGACCACCACTTCCTTGTTGCCCCAGGGCCTCCACACTTCTAAATCCTGCACTGACCCCAGCAAACACACACAGGTTCGCTGAACGTCTATTAACGTTCATAAGACGTTTTCTGAACGTTAATAGACGTTCAGCGAACCTGTGTGTGTTTGCTGGGACTATAAGAATTCATTTATCATATGAGCCTCAGACATTTCGAAGGCACACTAGTCTGTATGCCTGACGTTTCTTTTGCCTTTCTAAGATATTTTTGATAGTTCCTCTAGAAGGGGAAAAAAAAAAAAAAAAAAAAAAAAAAAAGATGGCACTTGAAGCAAATTGTTTTTAAGAAATTGCTCACTTGTAGTTTAAACTAAATACCGAAAGTAGTTTTCCTTCAGCTAAGTTCTGCGAAATATGGAAATAGTTGAAATGCTAACGAAATATTTTTAAAAATATTCTTAAGTACTCGATATAATCAACGAAATTAGTCCAAGGAGCATTATTTTCATTTAGTTTAATTTGCTATTTGTTGTAAACAAAATTATTTTAACACAATTATATAGGTTGCAAATTTATGGCGCAGTTGCATTTTCTGAGGAGACCCTACTTGAGCTTGGGTCATTCATTCTAGAAACAGGTTATCTGTCCATCTAGATTCTTCTATCTGTAATAAGACAAAAAAAAAAAAAAAAAAAAAAAAAAAATGTAGTTCACATATTGCTGTTGCTATGAAGATTTAACAAACAACAGGTGCTAGAATTACACAATGCACCATTTTTTCTCCTCGACAAACTTCTTTGTCAACCGATTTGTCCTGTTGCGACATTTCGAATTTTCAAGGAGGAGGCCGTACCCCCTTAACGGTTCCAATACCAAAAGCGGCTTGTTTTCCAGCGGAGGTTCATCCTCCCACTAGCCGCTTTTGGTATTGGAAATCAGCAACCACCTTATTTGGTGGAGAGGCCTTGAGAAGCGTTGTCCGATAGGACCCCTTTCCGGAGCTCGTGTGATACGACTTCGCCGATTCTGATCCCTAATATGGAAGATGGGATCTGATAACCTGGGATTTCGAGGAGGTGATGACGACAAAACCCTAAGCTTATCAGAGACAATAATACAGAATGTTCGGATAAAAAAGAGATAAATTTTGCAAATATCTGGCAATTTTTATTTCATTTGTTATCTTGTCTCTTCTCCTTTTTTACCGCAAGAATTGTTTTTTCGTTCGCATTTTTTGAATTAGCAGAGTAATGCGTTATGCCGAATTTGGAATCAGATTGGGGATAACACTCAGATTTCTGGCACGCGACGAAAGTATTTGAGAGCGGGAAGTTAACTGGGCGCTCAACTCTTTTGGAGGGGTCCAGGGGGCTGGGACTAGGACTTCTCCAAAAGCCTGTTTTATTAGGTCACCGTGTATTTTTTGACAAATTCTATATTTTTAGTATGTGCGTGTAAAGGTAAATAATACCATGCAAACAGATCGAAATGCAGAAAGAATCAATTACACACGACAATCAGCAAATCTCTTATTTTGTAGTCATGTTTTATGCGAATACATCCGTTTAGAGTTAAGAACACAGTCAAAGAGAAAACATTTTATTAAAGGTGGTCACGAAAAAAAGACTTTTCATAGGCATTTTTGAGATGCTGTTTATATAGCTTACTAGCTGAAGTACCCGTCCTTGACGGGTTAGTACTGAATGCAAATTTCCAAAAAGCAAGAACTTTCGTCAGCATTGTAGGAGTACACAGAATGGATGTAGTATGTTGCCAAAGTAAAGAAAGCGAAGTTATAATTTTTATGTATTGTTAAAATATTATGTATTGTTAAAATATACAGGTTAGAGAGTAACTAAGTAATATCAATTCATTCGATTTAGTCGTAATTATGTGATGCGCGAACAAATATTTACGCATGTTGAAATAATTTTCGCGAAATCTCAAAATCTAATCAATATTTTTGAAAAATCGGAAGCCTAGAATTTAAGTTGAGTGACAGCCTCATGTCACCAAATTTCGTTTCATTCCCTGCAGTCTTTACTTCGTGATGCTGGAACAAAATTTCAGCATTTTAAAACGATTTTCACAAAATCTCAAAATGTAATCAAAATATTTTTAAAATTCAACGCCTATAAATTAGATTAGCAACTACCTATCATATCACCAAATTTCGTATCATTCATATTAGTCGTTATTACGTGATGTTTAAAGAAATATAAACATATTTTTAGAGAATTTTCACAAAATCTCAAAATCTAATAAAAATGTTTAAAAAATTGGACACCTATAGTTTATGTTGAGCAACCATCTATCATGTGACCAAATTTCATATCATTCGCTTTAGTCGTTATTAAGTAAATGCGTGAACAAAGATTCACTCAGTTTGAAACAATTTTCGCAAAATCCCAAAATCTAATCAAGATTTTTAAAAAATTCGATGCCTTTTTTTTAAGTTGAGGGACCACCTATCATGACACCCAATTTCATATCATTCGCTTCAGTCGTTTTTACGTGATGCTTGAACAAAAAAAGCGTCACGGACAGAATGACAGAACGACAGACAAACTTTTTTTGAGGGTCGCATCGGATTCCCGGGTGCTTGAAACGGATAGAAATCGCAAAAATTTTGAATTCCAAGAAATGTACAGACAAAAGTCTAATTTTATTTACATAGATATGGACTGGATTCCTTCCAAGAAAAAAATTCTGTTTGCGTTCTTGGACGAAGGTGGATTCAAACGCAAAAATACCTTACCTGTGTCTAAGATTTGTCATAACTGATTTTCTCTAAGGCAGTACAAAACAAAAATTTTATGCGTGTAACATTATTAGACTATTTTCAAAATAGCATGACATTTTGTGTTCTTTCAATTTATGAGCGAAGTAGTATTTAGATTTTAAAATCTTTATTAAATGGAACATAATCAAGATGTGAGAAGTAATAGCCTCTTTTATCAGAAGTAAAATGCGTTTAACAATCCCTTACATCCTTCCAGATAAAACAAGTGCATTATATTACTGCTCCGTAATTAGGAGAGAGAGAGATTTTACTGTTGTTACGTCATCTTCAAATACTTATTTTGTTTCTAAATGACGAGAGTGAGCTAGTTTTGCAATTATTTTACTCATTAATATGTTCTCCCGTTCTATATTTAAAAGGAAACAAAGCACTCCTTTGCCTTTCACTTTTCAAAACAATATAATCAAACAGCTTCTCAAAAGAATCGAAAGTGTACACCCGTGAGAAGCATGTGCACTCAAGTGATGCATCTTTACATTTCTACAATCTTCCCGTCATGAGCTGGAAAGGACACACTTAGAACACAATAGCTTAATTCTAGCTGGGTTATGGAAATATGGTCAAGGTATGGACCATCTTCGACATAGGCGTAATCTGGGGGGGCGAGGGGGGGGGAATTGCCCCTGCAGTTGTAAAAATTGCCCCCCTAGTCTAAAAAGTCAGGGGGCAAAGTTATGGTTTTGAACCCAAATCATGCATTTATAACCCAAATATACTATCAGATTAAAAAAAAAAAGAAAAAAAATTCCCCTGCAAAAATCAACAAAAGAATAGAGTCACAGAAGCTTTTCAACCGAACAGGAACGATGACAGATTCTACCAAATGGCCAAGCTAGATAATTTCTCGGGAAAGCAAAAATCAAGGGGCAGCGATTTTAAACTTGTCTGAAATCAATTGTTCAGCGTTAGAAAAAAAGACCTGTTGCTGCAAATAGTGAGCAAAAAGAGGTCATTTTCACAGGCAATGCCGCAATTAGAATTTATGTCATCCGGGTCAAACCATAATTAGTGTCGTGTGCATAGTAATTTTCATAGGGGGGGGGGGTCAAACTTAAAAAAAAATTTCTAGAGGGGGGCAAATTTCAAACTTTTAACAAATTTAGTTCTGTTTTTGCCATTTGTTAACATAATGAGACATTAACTTAAAACTTTAGGGGGGGCAAGTTCCCTACCTTGCCCCTCCCCCTTATGGGTGCCCATGGTCGTGTGCCCTCTCTCATGGAACCGCGCCCCATCCCAAGAAACTATAACTGATTTTGGCGTTCCATTTAGAATGTCTTCCGGTGCTTGTCCCCGCTTGCCCCCCCTGTCACAGGTTGGGGCCAGTTTCTCATTTATATTTTAATGAACCTAATTTTGGTGTTTGAAGTCAGCAGCAGAGAGACAACACACTTTTATGATCGGGCACAACTTACTTGACTTGACAGACGACTAATTGCGAATTCAAATGCGACGTAGTTTAAGAGAACAAGAAACGGTCTGCTATTTTATGATTTATATCTGCTGCCAGGGGCAACTAGGGACACGTGGCCCCAGACTTGGTAGGGGGCTCCAAAATAAGTTATGGTTCCATGGGAGGGGCCCGTTCTAGTTGGTTCGTCGTGAGAGATAAACTCTAGTTGCAGTACTATCTAAGTCAGTATTTCGATACCTTTAACCCTTTTAGATTTTCATGCATTAGAAAAAAAAAAAACAAATCACCTCATTACTTCCTACTAACAGCGTTGCTCCCAGCAATACGGAGAAGCAACGTTCGACACGAAGAACCTTCAACGTTCGCAAGAAGAACCTTCACTGCTATTGTTTATAACGATCTGCTGATGTGCATACATGAGTGCCCATAGTAATTTTCCTAGGGGGGGGGGGGCAAATTAAAAAAAAATTTCTAGAGGGGGCAAATTTCAAACTTTTAACAAATTTAGTTCTGTTTTAGCCATTGTTAACATCATGAGACAGAAACCTAAAACTTTAGGGGGGGCAAGTTCCATACCTTGCCCCCCCTTATAGGCGCCCATATGTGCATATAATTCTATTTTCTAGCATTTCAAAAAAATCTTTTAAAAGTCTAGCTAAGATAATATCTCAGAATATTAGTTTTCTTTAGAGTATATGTACATTCACCTAATTTATATACCTCCCCCCCCCTCTTTTTTTTTCGTGAATACGTCTTCAGCTCAATAACATACATAATTTATCAGGGGTCAATCCAGGAATATTTTTCAGGGCCCCATTTTTGTAAAAACTGCCTATTTTGTGAATTTTAATGCTTAATTTTGTGAATTTCAGAACTTTTTGTGAATTTTCAAACTAAAATTTAATAAAAGTCACTTTTTTGTTAATTGATGAAACACATTAAAATGTAGGGTAAAATGCCAATGAAGGGTAGTTTTAATCGACTGTATTTTTGTGAAGGGGTTCCGTTAAAATCGATTGTAATTTTGTTGAAGGGCCACAAAACGAACCCAATGTTTGTTTGTATCGACGCCTGTTCCCCGCTTATGCCGAACTTTTGATTAATGAAGTCACGCTAAAAGTCGTTCCAGCTCTACAAACTATTAAATATCTTTTTCCACCTTATTTTTCAAAAAATATTTACAATAACAACCCCCCCCCCAAAAAAAAAAATAAATAAATAAATAAAAATGACGTACTGGACTTTCTTAAAAATTTAAAATATTCTGTCCAAGTCAAGGAAAAACATGAACATTGAGCTTAGAATGCTGTAAATTTAGCAGGTCGCTAACATTAAAGAAAGTGCCGCGGGAACAGAGGTTACAGAAAATAGAAAATGTGCAGTGCAATGAGTTTCATTGTAAGGTATTTCAAACTCCGCAAGAAAAGCGGCTTTTTAACAAGGCATAAAATGATCGTTTTTCTGGACCTACAAACAAAACATAAGAACATGTCATCACTCAATGACCATTAAGGTTCTGTGAAAAATTGGAGTGATTTAAATGTCAAACGCGGCCCTTTTATCTCCCGTTAACGCAAAAATCAGTCACATCTGTGTTCACTTAAATGGAATAGGACCAGTTTTTCCCGCAAGCATATTGACTTGATGTTTTATATTTCAAGTCTGTTGTTAATCTTTCGCTCCTGGTTGGCGCATGGGGGGGAGATATCCGAAGAAGAACACGGGAGATGTACAAGAGGGTTGAATGAGGTGCAAAGAGTGGATTACAAAGAGCTAAGCTAAATAAATTATGTCTGTGTGTCAAGTTTGGTTAAATTAAATGAATTTTACCAGCCGAATATCTGTATCCTGCAGTGAAATATTAACTTGCTTTGTGCATGAGTACAGGTAAGTAGTTTTCGTAATTTTCTTGTCAAATCGGTAAATTTTAAAGAAAGATAAACTATTAGTCTGGAGAAAAGACTCCAATGTACTGATGAACATCATCTGGGTTTGTTTGTCAGGAATTCCTTAAACAGAAGACATCCATTATAGTTTCGCTTTGAGGGGGGAAAATGTAGTTTTGTTTAAATTAAAAATGATGCCTCTCCTTACTTATTGGAAAGAGCCTTTGAAAATCAAAGTCGGCCGCTTCAGTTTTTGACCGTCAAATGTTTCTTGGCAGTCAAGCCCTGCTCATGTCCAGTGGCTGTGGAGTTTTTTTAATTTTTTTTTTTTAATAGTGAACACATATTGCAATTTCCAATCCTTCCAGTGAACTTTGTTGTGGACGTACACACAGACTCTACCGCTTAAAGCTGATTCGGTCCCCAGTGATACCAGTGGCTGTGGAGTTGTTTTGATAAAAGGGGGAAAAAGTAAGCCCTTTTATCTATTTTATTAATTATACTTATTGCACTATTTACTTTTTGTTTTCAAGAGTTAAAAATAACTGTTCTCAAATTTCATCCGTTTCAGTACAGTATTTTTTCCATTGTTATAGAAGAAATATTTTATGATTTATAGTTTTATATATATATATTAGCTACGTGCCCGTTCTCACGGTAAGAAACAAAAATTTCCCTTACATGTGTAATTCGAATTTATTCGTGGTGTAGAATCTTTAAAAAAAAAAAAAAAAAAAAAAAAAAAAGCAAAATTATTTGACTCTTGACGTAAAGTTTGCGTCATGAGTACTAACCTGGCATCATTGCAGTATAATGACTCAAAAACTACGTCAGTCATTCACTATCAAAAAAGTGAGAAGCTTAACGGTTTGCAGAGAACTCTTGGCTTTCAAAATGTCTTATTTCTACATCATACTGTTTTTTAGGTTCAAATTGTAACATTAAATACCTAAGACACTACATGAAATGGACAACCGTTTATTTGTTTCCGAACATGTACCATGTAAGGAAAGTATTGTAATCATGAAAAAATTCGACTTCGAGATTTTGGTGTATTTACACATTTTGAGGTCTTCTGAATTCATCTATGGTATTTTCAAGAGATGTTTTTAAAATAGCTGCTCACCCGCTCTTCATACGGGAAGAAGCGAATATTTTACTAAAATCATATCTGCAAGTGACAAAACAGAATTTTATTTTTAAAAAAGTTCAAGTAATCTCCTCTGTTGAAATTACGGCGGGATATATTAACGTAAGTTAGAATTACTTTTCGTTTAGTTGGTTGTAAGACAACCGTTGAAAAAGGTTAAACACTTTTAATTTCATGAAATATTTATTAACTCGGTATATTGGTATTTATTCATATTATCCTTACAAATCTAATAATACTACCTAATCCTCCATGGTCCTCAATGGTCCCTGAAAAACATCAAGCTGTGTAATCTCGAGGAGCTATTTATTCCCGCTTTAATTGTGACAGGGCGTTAGAATTGCAGAGCTTACAAATGTCACGCATTTTTTAAAAATTTATGATGTCACTGTTTAACTGCCGTAAAGGATACCCCGGTTGTCTGAGGGAGTTAATTTCAATATTTTGCACAGTAGTTTTCAACGGTATCATTAAAACTTTGCTTTATGTAGGACCACTATGGAGGAACGTAATTCAGCGTTAAAATAAAGCTATACTCGCAGCATGCATGATATGTTAGGCAACGCCCGCCCCATAATTAAATGCCAAAAAAAAAAAAAAAAGTAAATAGAAAATTTTAATATATTTTAATATATAATAAAACGAACTTTGTAATTTTTAAAATGAACATTTTCAGCTGTGTTAAGACATTTCAATTTTTAAATAAGCAACGTGTTAAAATATCACTTCTAATCATAATAATCGAGAATTTCTTATATATTAGTTTATTTCTACAGTAAATTTTAATCAAAATATCGTCTCCCTGTGTTGAGAAAGCTGGAATAAATGAGTTAAAATTGTGGCGTAATTTTTACGTATCTTAAAGCAACTGACGTCATCGATCCTCACTTGCGAATTGAAAATACGGACGGTGCCCCATTAAAAATTTATATGGATAGGTGGAAAAACCTTTTTTCTAATCCTTTTTGAGGCAACAACACAACATAAATTCTCGTGCCATGATTGCGGTGCAATGGCGTAAGCTCCTCCGCGTTGATGCTATTAAATTCTAAATATTAGGTTGCATTCAAATTCGTAAAAAATCATCTAATTTACATAATTTTTTCATTTTCAAAGAGGGAGAAAAAAATGTTTCACGATTTGTCAAAGTATCAAAAAGTTATGACGGATAGAATTCAAGATGCGACAGTTTTAAAATTATTTTACGAAAAAATTTGCTGAAATACATCCTTAGTAAAAAAATTCCTAAAAATCGGTAAATCATGTTACGTATTCAGAACAAACTGTTTTTAAAAGAAAATTTTCTCCTCTATCCGATGATACAAATGCCGTTTTGCTGCGAGCGTAATTTTCGCCGTTATTACGAATTAGGTGAGAAAAAAGCCGAAAAT
The DNA here is from genome assembly GCA_038373885.1 of Cheiracanthium punctorium. Classification (NCBI taxonomy): domain Eukaryota; kingdom Metazoa; phylum Arthropoda; class Arachnida; order Araneae; family Cheiracanthiidae; genus Cheiracanthium; species Cheiracanthium punctorium. The sequence continues at coordinate 660,767 of JAWZYV010016822.1, read as the reverse complement.
CGCATAAAACATAAAATAAAAAAAATTGTAGGTGGAATTTTGAAAAAATCGCTTCGAGGTGGACAACTTCATGTATAGAACTTCCTGAGTACCAAATTTGGTGTTCTAGGTGTAGCCCTTTGTCCGTAACGCCGCCGACACACACACAGGCATCTTCTTTTATAAAAGTAATATATACATATACATGTATATATATATGTATAAATATACACATATAAACATTATATATATGTGTGTGAATGTACGGGCACGCATATATAGACTTTCATTTAGAATGACATTTGCCCCCCAGTTTCGAAGCCCAAGTTACGCCCATGATCTTCGAAACTTAATTGCGTTCAACCGGGGCCATCGTGAATCTTCTCTCGAGCCTGCTACTTGAAAATGATAACTGATAGAACGTGGAGCGAATTTTCTCAACTAAACGTTGAAACAAGTAGAAACGTCGATCGCAGCCTCTCGCCTGCTATTTTTTTTTAACTATCAGAAACTTTAAAAAAGAACAGGCTTGAGGCTGAGATCGACGTTTCTACCCTCTTCAACGCTCAATTGAGAACATTCTTACCATGTTCTTTTCTAGTAACAGGCCTGATAGAAGATTCACGATAGTTTCGGTTCAACTGTTCTTCATATCCTACTACACTATTGTGCAAAATGAAAGTTACAAAGTCGAGGATTATCTGGAAGAAGAAGGTATTCTTCGTATGATTAGCAAGGTTCTAGACCTCAATCCAATAGAGCACTTATGAAATTTTCGAGGTGTCCACACCTCTTAGTAGGTGACGCAATAAAGAGTTGTGACGTATCCCATTTTGACCAATGTTCCTCTCATTTGCATACCAACCTACATTAAGCTTCTGTGGAAATATTTTTGTTACCATTTCCTGACTTACAGCATAAGATATTAGTGTACCAAATTCCTATTCATTAAAACGCATTTTTTTGTCGAAAAGTCATTTTTTATGTGTGTAACTTTAATTTTGGACAGCAGTGTTCATGCTGAGCAAACACTTTGCGCTCGTAATTGGGAGAAGAAAATGAGCTTGTATAATTGTAGCATCTGTTGCTTGTGAATTTCTTGTAGCAACATCAATGAGGCTCTCAGTGTCATTTCTCCTTCCTGACATGCCTATTTCTATATTTAAAGTCCAGTTAGAGAAATCGCATCTCTCAAGCACTATGTCAATATATGAGAATTCTGTTATCCCATTCTTTTCGAGACACATCTAATTTTACTCACATCCCCTTAAAGTGGAACTAATGATGGAATGTAGTAAGATCAATAATATTAGAATATTAGCCTTCGCTGACATACTTAAGAAATCGTTTGCCACTGTCGCAGACTTTGCTTTGAAGCGAGGTTCTCTCCAGGATTTTAGCAATAATCATTCCATCCATCCATCCACAGTAGGTATTCAGCCGAAACATGGCTTTCACTCTTGGAATCACTTTTAAAGTATTTGACCACTTCTATGCCCACCTGCAGTTAATTATTTAACAGTACACTGGTTTTAATCTGATTTCTCTGCCAGGAGAAACGCGTTTATTTCTAACATTTCTTGCGTACTCCGTACATTTGCGACTTGTCTGTCATGTGAGCTACCAATCAATGTCTCTGCCATTGTATATGGATATAGTGTCGATGAGAAATAATGAAACTTTGCTGGAGCGGCGAAAAAAAAAAAAAAAAAAAACTGATGTGTCCAACACATGACTTCTTTGCACGTCCATTAGATCAAAAATATTTTCGACGCACTTCCTCTAAATTTATTTGTTTGAAAGAGATAAAATATCAATAATAATAAGGTTTAGCGATTTCTAGCCAAATATTTCGATATCGCCAAGCTGAGTTCAATTTGAAAGATTTCCTTCTGACACTTTATTTGGCGATATTTCACCAAAAGCCGACAAACTTGAGATAGTCAGCGAGATTTTGGGGATAGCCAAAGTAGTCATTGACCACAGACCTTCAATGAATTGAATGCATCTATACACCTCAATGTATTCAAAGTCATTTGGCTCACCATGTAAATAAATTCTCAGTCGATTGCTGTCAAAAAAGATATTGAAAACAGTTAGATATTACAATAGTTCTAAATACAAAGTTAAAAAATCTACGGGTTAAAGTTTTAGAGTTAAACAATATAGGAAATAATTTTTGGCGCCAAATTTGGCGATATTTCGGCGAAACTCGTCAATGTCGACGACATTTGGCGAGATTTTAAGCATAAACCAAACAATGACAGATTATCGCCAAATTTGGCGATATTTCGCCAAAACTCGCCAAGAACGATGACAAATGGCGATACTTTGGGCATGGACCAAATGACTGACTATCGCCAAATTTGGCGATATTTCGCCAAAACTCGCCAAGGTCGAGGACAGACGGCGAGATTTTGGGCATGTACCAAACAATGACTGTCTACAGTTGTATTATAATGAAGATGTCCATAGACATTAAGGTACTGAAATTCTTTTCGGTGGTCCTGTAAATAAACTCTCCAGTAGATTGGAACCAAAAATCGAGATGCACAACTAGATGTTACAACATTCTTATATATGAAATTTCATAATAGTTTTTGAGATTTGAGAGTTAAATATGCACACACGTACACCAAAAGTCGCCAAGCTTGGCGACTTTTGGCATAGTTCTTGAGGGAGGCACGTGACCGTGGTCGGACCATTACCTAACTTATGTGGTAGGACGGTATTGTGCTTGAAATGGATGAATGCTCCTAAAATTGCTATTGACCGTAATGTATTGGAAATCTTTTGAGTGTTCCTGTAGCAGAACTATAAATGATAAAGACACTTTTTTTAATGGAGAAATTCATTTAACTCTTTACAGCATATATCACTTCTGAGTCGTTTGAAATAGCCCAATACCTCTAAAAAACGCTTTGATGAATTTCGGCCCATAGAGCGTAATGTATTTCGAATCTTTTGGGCGGTCCTGTAGATAAACTATTTAGTCGAATGGAACCGAAAGGGGAGGTGCACAACTAGATGTTACAACAATCCTAAATATAAAGTTTCAACATTCAACGCCTAACAGTTTTTGAGATATGCGAGTTTAATGAATTTCGGCCCATTGAGCGTAATGTATTTCGAATGTTTTTGGGGCGGTCTCTGTACGATAATAAACTATCCATTCGATTGCGACCAAAAGGGGAGGTGCACAACTAGATCATAGAACAATCCTAAATATCAAATCTCAACATTCTACGACCAATAGTTTTTGAGATATGCGAGTTACATACATACGTACGTACGTACGTACAGACGGCATGGAAAAACTGGCCACAGTAGACTCGCCACTGGTCAAAATGAGTTGCAGACGCGTTAATATGATCGTGCATGCTAACCTACGATGAGATGCATCGAAAAATTTTTTAAAATTCAATTTAGAGGTAGTCAAAATCGGTTTTTATGTCGAAATTTGGCCCCCAAAATTTTTCGGGATCACATTACTTCCTTATACTACGTACAAGGAAGTAACTAGCATTTTTGAGAATATGCATGATGAAAGCTAAAAGACCAGAAGCTTCATTGTGTTCCTACATATTCCTGAAATTCAAAATTTTCTGTTTGATCTTATAAATCTATATTTTGTATAGGTAAAGTGGATAGTCGGGATAAAATGGGTATATTTACTTTTTTCGTGTTCATTTTTCTAGACAACATTTATTTAAATGAAAAATTATGATTAAAATTTTCACATATCTGACAACATTTTAACATGGTAAAAAAATCTGGCAACACATTTACTAGGCTTAGCATCTATTTTGTTTTTTTAGAAGATACAACACTGGGTTTTTAGTGACTGGGAAACTTCTTTCCCTAAAAATTTACATAAAGAATTTTAGAAATCTATTTTTTGAATTTTATAGAAGAAAGGTTATCCTCCCAAAACTTAAAATTGAGTAAATTTTCTTACTCACAAAAAAATTATAGCATGTTTAGTTACATGGGGTAAAGTGGGTATGGACAATATTTTTGAGTTCAAGATGTGAATGTATGAAGATTGATCAAAGTTGAAAGTCCTTTGACAGCAAATTTAGGCTTAGGAAGGGTTGTTTTATGCAAACTGGAATGGAAAAGAACCCTTAAAAATAATTCAGAAAGAATCGATTGAAGAAAGTGGTTAAGGCTGTTTTTTCTTGTCTCGTGAAACAGCTATTTGAAAATGTGCCTGAGAAAAATGCAATAGCGGGTTTCCGAGGAACAGGGCTTTTTCATTCAACAGAGAAGCATTTCAACACAGGATTGTTTGTTGTTCATTCAAACCCTTCTCATAGTCCTATCCAACCACAACACAATCTTGTTGCTCAAAAACAGAGACAATTAATTCTCTTGCTACATCTTCTTTGAAACAGATAAAACAAGCAATCCTAACTGCCCTTTCTCCACAACCATCTTCTAGCACTGGCAAGGCTATGAAAAATTCGCTGACGAAACGTAAGAGAGTGCAAGGAAAGGTGGGTTTTAATTACAGAGCAGGTTGCTGCATGACTTTACATTGATGAACAGGCTAGGAACTCAAAAATGCCAAAAAAAAAAAAAAAAAAAAGGACGAACCGTAAAAAATAAACAAAACTATCAATGAAACAGAAGTTAATTCAGTGGTTCTCCCTGCAGTGAATCCAGTGACTGGGTCGTTGTGAAATTTGTGGAAGACTGTTCAAAAATTTATAGGTCTTATTACAGAAACCCCTGATGAAGGTGAACATACAGTGAACTTTGCAACAAAGGCATCTGGCGAATTATTCTGTCTTCCCAGAGAAAGATGATATAGCTGATGTGCAGACATCACAGATTGTCAGAAAGCTACCTCCACCAATCTCCAACAGTCGTTGCCAGTATACCTTTAGTTCATAAACTTTGGTTCAGCTTTTAACAATACATTACACACAATCCCTTTTGATTAAAAAAAATTTTTTTTGAAGTGTAACTTTAGGCTACTTAATTTCTCATTTACTCCATTAATTAGAGTGTAATTCAACTTTAACCAGCGAATACCTATTTTACCCCGGTGTGTACCCATTTTACACCGAGCCACGTGTTAAAATAGGCATACAAAGGGTAAAATAGGTATAGCCATTTACACAAAAAATGAAGTAAAAAGGAAAAACAAATTATGTTCAATTTAGACCTAAGATACACAATGTTAAGATTATTGAACAAAAACACGATTATATTTCATGATGTTTCTGTTATAGGACATTAAAAATAGAAAAGCTGATTTTTTAATACCCGTTTTAACCCGGTTGACCCATAGGTTAGAGCCACCCCTGATACTAAGTTTTAATGGGACTATGTTTACCATGCGCAAAAAGTACTGAGACACTCCCACTTTAGCCCACTTTTAACCCTTTCAATTTCGAGACGGCTCAGACGGTTGTTAAGTTAAGACCCCAGAAACGTCCAGGAGGCACCCCACAGTTCCTACCCACCTCTCTTTTTGAGTACTATCCATTTGCTAATGTCAAGATGGTAGAGCTTCTTTGAGCTATTGTTCTCCCTCACTCTTTGCAATGTCTATCCTGAAACGAATGCACATGCCTCAGTCTCACAGATGCACTGTTAAAGCTGTTCCAACATTTGAGGATTCTTAAAACAATGTCTTTCGAGTAGTCTCACAAGAAGTCCCATATCCTGTGATCCGGGGAATATGGAGGAGGCCAATCCATATAAATGCCTGCCACTCACAAATAATTCAAACCAATGATTCGATCACTGAAGTATTGCTCAAGCAACTTTCCCTTACACGTGTCAGCAATGAACAGACAGACGAAAGAATTTCTGTACACCTGCTCAAAAAAAAGGTATTCGAATAAAATCGAAACTTCTCGTGTTTATTTCGTATATCAAAAATTATTTATGATAAAATATGAATTAGATTATCTATAATTTTAATTTTTTATATTTCTGTGTGTGCGTTTTGCAAGAACTAATTCATTATTCGCAAAGCTAAATAGAAATTTCACGTATAGTCGAAGATTTTTTTGAGAGGGTGTACTTTTGAATATTATTTAAGCTTCGTATGCTTGTAGCATCACCTGTTAGCTAGTATTAGAGCTATTTCTACAAACCGGAGTATTACAAATTCCAGACCTGAGTGCAGGCCCGGACTGGCCAGGTCGGCTGGTCGGCGATCGCCGAGGGCCCCGGTGAGGCATTCAAAAGTGGATATACAACTTTATAATAAGAGTAATTTGATTATTTATTTTCCAACAATCTTACGTAGTAAAGCAGCGGAGGATCCTAGAAACCCCGCTACGCAAGGGGGCCCCCGAAAAGTCACCCCCCTCCCCAAATCTCTAAAATAGTTAAATGTGATTTTTTAGGCGCGTAAGCCTCAGTTTCAAGTATTATATATTCTAATACTCTATTCCCTCTAAATTCCTCAGTAAGAGGCAGGGCCTGATTTCCGGGAGGGCATTCGGGGCAAGCGCCCGGGCCCGCAAATTGTACTTTAAAAATTTGTAAATTGTGAAAAAGTTTTCGAAAGAGGGGGCCCTCAATGAAGCTTTTGACCAGGGCTCCCAAATCGACAAATCAGCTCCTGAAGAGGCCCTTTTTAAATCTCTAGCCGAGGACCCCCAAGGCATCCAGTCCGGGCCTGCCTGCGTGCTCGATATACCAATTGTTTCACCTTTCTGTTTCTCACAGCTTCGCAGTTCGTCTTTTCAAAATTGGAGAGTCCTTTCTGAAACATCTTGTACATATAAACTAATAAATTTTTACCAAGCGTTTCAACTTTCGTGCAATTTTTAATCCATGACTTCATCTAAAATTAATTTCATTAAAATCTAATCCACGATATCGACTTCGATTCTTTTTTTTTTTTTTACTGTCCCAGTTAAAGAAACCATCCGATTTTCCGTCTTCAACTTAGATTATCTAGCTCTGGAGAATTTAATTTAACAATTGATATCGCATAATAGAGTGTTTTGATGAGAATAATGGGTTTGGCAAAGTTTTCCATTTATAAGTAGATCATCTACGTATATAAAACACTAACATATGCGGTACCAAAGTCGACGATATTTCTACGCTGCGAATAGCAACAACTAGATGAAAATATTAGCGTAATAACAATAGCACATGCGCAAAATTCCAAATTAACAGTTTAATGACGTCAAACGAAGCAAGCACAAGAATATTCGTTACTGGTTACTTTTACTTACGTCAAGCAGTAGCTAGATTACAAAATAACAATAATGCATACGCGAAAATGCAAAATCTTTCGGATATTTTCACAGCTTTAATCGAATTTACAAGACTTGATGCGTTTATCGCACATAAAAGAAAAAGTTGCCAGTCAGTGGGCTAAAGCACATTTTAGCCATTCAGTATTTTCATAATCATTCTAGGAATGGAAATGTCACCAGTAAACTTCCATGAATGTCACCAGGAAAGTTTCCATGCATTTTGCAGTGTTAGTACTTGGCATCGCTACCATGGCCATCATCGGCTTTTATGATAACATTCAAAATTTATAACTACCCTAACCTAAGTAAGTTTAATGACACGTACTGTTAAAACAAAGAAACATGATTTTCGTTGAAATAAGTCCAATAATTTGGCCAACACTGCACTGAGTATAAGCAACACCTCCTAGATGTAGAAGGCCTGAGAACAGAAACTTTTACGTCATTACTAGGTCTTCTCATAGATCTATGGGTCTTCTAAGATGGCGTCATCACAGTTTTACTTTCAAAAAGTAAAACTATTTAAAATTTCTGGTGATTGATACAAATATTGGAAAATATCAAGTTAGCGATAAAAATTAAAATACTTCTCTGATAAAAAGTAATTTATTATCTATTTCTACATCATATTATATAACTACTGATAGTTAAAATTTCCTATTTGTCGTAAAATTAAATTTTCTATCTTAAATCATTACAATTTTTTATGCGAGAGTAAATTCACCACAAATTTTAAATAGTTTTGCTTTGTGAAAATAAATGTGTGATGACGTCATTTTAGTGGACTTAGTGATGACATAAAAGTTTCTGTTCTCAGGCATTGTATATCTAGGAGGTGATGTTATAAGCAACATTAAGGTATGGGGTAGCGAAGCTGGAAGCCTTGGCGGCTAGTTATCATAAAATTCACTTAATGATAACTGCGAATCCATGCTAATCACTCAATCAGTTTTATGCAGTGATGGGAAGAGATATTCCAGATAGTACAAGAGATAGAAAAAAATCTTATACTCTGAGATCAGAATGTAAATACAAATTTCAACTTCATTGGAAAGTGTTGAAAAGAAATCCTTTTACAAACAAAGCAAAAGCGGGTTTTTTCCCCCCTATATTAGTTTGAACGAAAGGAATGCAATTTTAGAATGAGTAAATAATTTCACTTGCAGATCTGATTAGTTTCACGAAGCGAACGTTATCACCCGTCTACAATAAAAGATGCTATTTATCGTTCGGTAGATTTTTCTTTGCATTTCAAGCTAGGTACTTCTGCACCGTATATAATCCACTATTGTCCGCGGATTGTGCTTTTGAATATCTGTCGTTAATTTAACTGGGACTGCTCTCCTCTATTTTCCGTTTTCTCAGTTTTAAAAGACACGAGATCCTTTGAATGATTAGTAAAAACGAGTTGAATGCTACGCGGGTACTCCTTTCATTTGTCTTGATAAACTAAATTGAGGTCACGGGCGACTTGCTTTGTGCTGGCGTAAGGCCAACGCACTCTTTTGCTGTGTTTAACGATACCGTACTGAAGTGCGCAGCTCTTTTTTTAAAGTGGTGATAAATATGGTATTCTTAAACACAGATCAACCCTTCATGTTCAGGGCCTGATTATGGCCTAGGCACAGTAGGCGCGTGCCTAGGGCCCCAGATTTTTATGGGCCCCAAAAAACTAAAAAGTAAGAATTTTGTTTGCAAATTTAGAAAAAAAATTTGCTTACAAAATAAGCTGAGGGTCTACGATAACTATGGTGTTTTATGGCGCGATCAAAATGATCTCACAATTCTTACTTTTGATTATGCTTACGTTTGCTATGTTATTTAACAATAAAAATGCTGCCAATCAGTATGCATAACTTGAAATGGGTCATCATATTATTGGAAATATGGCACTTTATTGTTTACATGTAATTACAAAAACTATTTTAATTACAGAAAAAAAATAAATGTATACAGTCCCATAAGAATTTGGATTTGAATTCATAATGATTCTTCAATTTGCATAAATTTTGTACATACTAAAAATTTTAAAGGGGTGGGGGGACGGCAGGCATAGTCATTGTTAGAGTTGGGGGGAGGCGAAATAATGCTGTGCCTAGGGCCCCGAAATACCTTAATCGGGCCCTGTTCATGTTGCGGATTTTTATCAAGCAACAACTGCCAGTGTCACAAGTAGGAAAAAGAAAAGTAAAATAAAGAGAGAGAGAAAAGAGGCTATTGTAGCCCGAAAACAAGCAAACAAGATTACTGTCTAGAAAAATCATCTCGATTTTTTCTGAAAGTCGAAGAGGGGGAAAGCTATGTGTTATAAATTTATGTTGAACTCATGTTTTGTCGCAACCAGGGCCGGATTTCCCATAAGACCAACCTAGGCCATGGCCGAGGGCGGAACAGTGAGGTGGGCGCAGAACTCCCCTGCAGAACAATCACCGATGAGGAAAATGCTTGGAAAGGGGAAACATTGACGACTTTATTTTAAGTAATTATTGACCAAGAAAAACACATTTATGGCTAGACCGTGATCTGTGTGTGAAAACTTGTGTCACACGATGGTCGGGAAGATATGATGCCGGTAGATCACTAAAAGAAAATTGGTTTGAAATTATAGGCACTAATGCAGCTGACGCTCAAATAGATTTTCTTTTCTTTTTTTAAACACATTTTTTAAAAGTTATTTAAATATTACAAACGATTTTTATATAATAAACACTTGGGGGCAAGGGGGGAACCCTAGTAGCAATGACTGCTTGCTTTCTGCTCGGTCGTTCATCGACTCATTGTTAACTCATCGACTCGTCGAATTCAATCATCGGCAAATGCACTTTTGTTTATCTGCAATTGATGAATTTTTATTCATGGATAGAAGTGATCTAGACGAGCAGTTTCGCCGATGGGAAACCGAAAAACAATATCTTATCCGAAACTGCAGCTCTATAGTCATCGGGCCTTGCAGGTGTCCCCAGTGGTTTACACTTTACCCAAATTCCTATAAATATTTGCGTAATTTAGATGTGCCTTTGCATAATCTAAGGGAAATTTTGAACAATTCTTGAATTAATCGCATAATTTACTTCAAATATCTTGTATTGGGGTTGGGAGGGGGCAGGGGGGTGGTATCCCCCCTTGCCCCCTCCCACAAAATTTAAATTTGAAAAGAAATATTTACAAAAAAAATGCAAGTACTTATTATATAAAAATCGTTTGTAATATTTAAATAATTTAAAAAAAAAATGTGTTTAAAAAAAAGAAAAGAAAATCTATTTGAGCGTCAGCTGCATTATAAGAAAAACGGAAACTTCATAACAATGAGCAACTCTTTTGAAACCTCTTTAATATAAACAGCAAGAAGAGAAATCAGTTAATTTTTAAAAGTTATCCAAACAATATGAAAGTTAAAATCACACTAAAATTCCTATACAATTGGCAATTTTTTTAATTATTAATTATGTATGTTGTTGCTACATACATTGGTAAAAAGTGAAATTAATTTCTTACAATCGAATAATTTGACTGTTATTAATAATAGCTGAACAATACTTTGTCAACATTTCACCCTAAGTCCCAATCTGAGACTAAAATAACCGGTACTTCACACTTTGCCTTATGACAAGATTCGATGGTCTAGGGGTAGCTCGCTTATCTCGGAATCAGTACGCTCAGGGTTCGGGCCCGTGGGAGGAAGAATTTTTTTTTTCATTTTTTTTTCAGAAAAACGGAAATTTAGCATACAAAAAACGAAAATATAATAAACAGAACGGACATTTTTTGAAAATTTTGCTGCCAGTCGTTTATTCTTTATTAACAAATATATTTTAAACAGTTTACCGGTTACTTTTCGTTATTTCATCGGAGTCATCGGGAAACGATGATCGGCTTTATGGCCTCCCGAGCGGACATTTTGTACCAGTTGCCGATGAAATTTCCTCTTTTTTTGGACGAAAAGCCGTGATCGGCCATTGCTCCTTCTCCTCGGATTTAACTCACCCGCCTCTCATCGACCGATGGGTTATTGCTACTGGGGGATACCACCCCCAGCCCCCTCCCAACCCCAATACAAGAAATTTGAAGTAAATTATGCGATTAATTCAAAAATTGTTCAAAATTTCCCTTAGATTATGCAAAGGCACATCTAAATTACGCAAATATTTATAGGAATTTGGGTAAAGTGTAAACCACTGGGGACACCTGCAAGGCCCGATGGATATAGAGCTGCAGTTTCAGATAAGATATTGTTTTTCGGTTTCCCATCGGCAAAACTGCTCGTCTAGATCACTTCTATCCATGAATAAAAATTCATCTATTGCAGATAAACAAAAGTGCACTTGCCGATGACTGAATTCGACGAGTCGATGAACGACCGAGCAGAAAACAAGCAGTCATTGCTACTAGGGTTCTCTAGTAGCAATAACCCATCGGTCGATGAGAGGCGGGTGAGTTAAATCCGAGGAGAAGGAGCAATGGCCGATCACGGCTTTTCATCCAAAAAAAGGGAAATTTCATCGGCAACTGGTACAAAATGTCCGCTCGGGGGACCATAAAGCCGATCATCGTTTCCCGACGACTCCAATGAAATAACGAAAAGAAACCGATAAACTGTTTAAAATATATTTGTTAATAATAAATAAACGACTGGCAGCAAAATTTTCAAAAAATGTCCGTTCTGTTTATTATGTTTTCGTTTTTTGCATGCTAAATTTCCGTTTTTCTGAAGTAAAAAAAAAAAAAAAAATTCCTCTTCCGGACCCGAACCCTGAGCGTACTGATTACGAGATAAGGCCGCTACCCCTAGACCATCGAATCTTGTCGTGTGAAGTTAAGGTTATTTTAGTCTCAGATTGGGACTGGGTGAAATTTTGACAAAGTGTTGTTCAGCTATTATTAATAATAGTCAAATTATTCGATTGGTAAGAAATTAATTTTACTTTTTACCAATGTATGTAAGTAGCAACAACATTCATAATTAATAATTAATAAACAATATTGCCAAGTGTATAGGAATTTTAGTGTGATTTTAACTTTCATATTTCTTGGATAACTTTTAAAAATTAATTGATTTCTCTTCTTGCTGTTTACATTAAAGAGGTTTCAAAAGAGTTGCTCATTGTAATGTAGTTTCCGTTTTTCTTATAATGCAGCTGACGTTCAAATAGATTTTCTTTTCTTTTTTTTAAACACATTTCTTTTAAGTATTTAAATATTACAAACGATTTTTATATAATAAATACTTAAAATTTTTTTGTAAATATTTCTTTTCAAATTTAAATTTTGTGGGAGGGGGCAAGGGGGATACCACCCCCCTGCCCCCTCCCAACCCCAATACAAGAAATTTGAAGTAAATTATGCGATTAATTCAAGAATTGTTCAAAATTCCCCTTACATTATGCAAAGGCACATCTAAATCACGCAAATATTCATAGGAATTTTGGTAAAATGTAATCCACTGGGACACCAGCAAGGCCCGATGACTATAGAGCTGCAGTTTCGGATAAGATATTGTTTTTCGGTTTCCCATCGGCGAAACTGCTCGTCTAGATCACTTCTAACCATGAATAAAAATTCATCTATTGCAGATAAACAAAAGTGCACTTGCCGATGACTGAATTCGACGAATCGATGAGTTAACGATGAGTCGATGAACGACCGAGCAGAAAACAAGCAGTCATTGCTACTAGGGTTGAAATATTTCGAAAGTGACAAGACCCAGAAATCAGAAACGCGATCAGAAGCTAGAAGTATATTCATCAAGCTGCAAAGGCTTGAAACAGCGTTTGTAGCACAATTTGGGGGAACGGTGCGGCTCAGACTACACCAAGTGAATAAGTATGAGCAAAGCGTTGACACTGATGTTTTGGAAGTTGCCGAAATTCTTCATTCACTTGTGAAGTTCTTGATGGAACTACGAGAACAATTTGACATGTATGAGAAAAAAAAAAGCTCTTAACATATCTGAAAAGAAAGTATGTGAGCGTGACGAAAAGTGTTCCATTCGTAGAAAACTTCAATTTGATGAGACATGTGATGGTGAAGTTCACTTGAGCGGGCGTGACAGTTTCCGAGACACATTTCTAATGATTGTTGACAATCTTGAAGCAGAGAAAGAGAAAAGATCGAATTAGAGAAAAGATCAATTGCATACAGAAAGTTTGACGAAAACTTTTCAGCAATTTCCAAATTTTGGTCGTAACCTCTTCGGAACTTGAAAAAGAATGAAGAAATCTTCTTCTGATTTTCTTCAAGATGATTTGGAACCCACTCTATGCGATGAACTCATTCATCTTAAATCTCATGTCAGTGATTCTAATATTTGCTCTGAAAGCCCCTAAGCACTTTGCAAATGGCTAAGAGAAAGTGGACTGCAAACAGTTTACTCAAATGTCGACATTTTATTAAGAAAGTTTATCTGCACCTGCACCCCAGTCATGAACCCTAGTTAATCATGTTATGTTTCCTTTATTTTATGAATGTTAGTAATACTGTAGCTGAATAAGCATGGGCCCAAGCACTGAATTTATAAAATGCCCCCAATTATTATTATTATTATTTTTTTTTTTTTTTTTTCAGAATGGTGGCACATCATATTGTGTGCCATTAACTGTCAACCACTAAAAAATTTCGTCTGTTTGTTTACTTTCCGAATTCATTAATTATTAATATAGTTGACCTATAGGCCAACCAATGTGTAGCACAGTGGTTAAAGCCACTGACATTGGGAGATGGCTCAAGTGGAGGAACAGGGTTCTGTCCTCTCGCGGGGCCGTCGGTCTAGCGGTCTGGAGTTTTGGGCGGTTTTCTCCAGATGTAACGTGAATACGCGCTAGATACCCAGAAAAGTTCTCCCCCAAGGCATTTGACCCCCCCTTGTGTTTGTCCTTTCTTTGACGTGGATTTATAAGCGGTTCCTCGTGAACAAGCACACAAATCCGAATACATGTTCCAATAACAACAACAACGACCTATAGGTCCCAATCGCTTCTAACAACAACAAAAAAATATAGCTGATTTGTTATCATCTGAAGTCAAACTTCGGACAGTAACTCTAAATCGTATTTTTCACCAAACAGCAAAATTACGGATACCTTACCCGATACCGAAAGTATCTATGACGAGGTAAGTTAAGTTATTGCGACTGTTATTTATTTTGAAAAGAAAAGTTAACGGAATTAGTTGTTAAATACACAGCTTTACTTTGTACTAAATATTTAATGTTAGTTATTTCATACTGTTGTCTCCCTTTTCAAAAAATGAATTACACCTATCATAGGCATGCCTATCAAAATGGATCTGCTGTTTCTTCTTTTATTAATTCGTATTATCTCTTATGACGTCGGATATTATCGTGATATCGTTTATCTGTAGCTTTTAATCTCTCGCAGCATGGCTTGGCGGATCATTCGGATGACAGTCAGCACATGGCCTGCACCGCCACCACAATGGAAGTCATTCAAAATGTAAGTTATTCGATTTCTATTATTCATTATTACTTAAATCGAAAAGATTTAGATGTCAGCACTTATTCAAATAATGCTGCTATTCAATTAAAATTACAATCTTAAAATTTTGTTTATCTTTCAGTATTGTTATTTAAAATAGAGTAATTAGAGTATACTAATACAAATGTATTTATAAAAAAATCACTTTACTAGATCTTTTGTTATGTGTTGCTGTGAAAGTTTCGTTTTGCATTTGCTCACTTAATTTACTAATTTTCATTCTCTTACATTTAGTATCCTTTCTTAAAATCATTTTTGGCTGGATCCTTAAGTGGAACTTGTTCAACTCTTCTCTTCCAGCCGTTAGATCTTATTAAGACAAGAATACAAAATGCTTCTAAAAGTGGGTAAGTATTTTTGATAATTTTCTGCATCGATTATTCTACTCTTATTGAAAAAAAATGTTTGGTTAATCTTTACAATTTGCTAATAACTGCAGAGTTGCCAACTCTCCTGATTTAGGCTGGAGACTCCTGATTTTTCATTGATCTCCTGCCAATTTGCTTTAGGGTTACATTGCTCCTGATTTTTGATAATTTGTTCATTTTCTCCCGATTTTTAACATTCGTCACATGAAAAATGCGATTTTTTGATTTTGAAATCTTTTTTTTTTTTTTTAAGTTCTGTCTTGGCAAGGAACCTCTCTCAGCATTTTTATCGTTTCTGCAAAGTAGTTCCAGGGCTTCACTGACAAATGAATTACAGGAAGTGCATCTTCATGTTCTAAACTATAGGTTCCCAACCTTTTTTGAGCTGCTGCCCTCTTTTCTAGTGAATATTTCAATACCGCCCCCCTCCCACTCCAAAGAAACAAGAGCGTACATAATGCATGGTGAAAACAGGAATTAATTAAAAAAAAAATTACTAATATATAGAATACTGTTGGAATTGAAACGCTACTGAATTTCTTCTTCATTTAAAAAAGAGAAATAAAAGTTTTAGCTTACCTGTTATAGGGACAGGCAGGGGTTTTGATAATACGAAGTAATAGATAATAAACTATTGCTTTCTAAATAAATAAATTGACAGTTTCAGAAAACAATCAAAACACATACTTAATTATATTAAAAAGTGTATTTATTAAAATTTATTTTTATTAAAATATTGTCAGTGTAATTTTTAAGTCTTTTTTAGACTATATTTGGTTAATCTTCCCATGAACCTCCATGCCATATCAACGCCCCCTAATTTTCTCTGGGTCTTTTACCGCCCCCCCTGAAAGCCTAAAACGCCCACAAGGGGGCGTTATCGCCCATGTTGGGAACCTATATTCTAAACCATACCAATTTCTATCTTTTCCCACCACTCTTAAAAAATGATTATTTTTTGTTTAATCCTCCAATGTCTCAAGTTTGTGTAAAAATTAGCCCCAATTTTTAATTTTCTAACTTAAAATTTTTTAATGTTACAAAATTTTTTACAATATACTGACTGCCTAATAGAAGACATGACCCAAAATTAATTTTTTTTTATGCTCTAAAAATATCTATTTGTAGCAACAAATTGCACCATAAATGCTTTTTATTTCTCTCTGCAAAGTGTAGTTTTAGCTGATACATCCATGGTCTTTTAAAATTTAGTTTTTTAACCGAAAAAAAGTCTCCTGATTTTTATAATAAAAATTCCTTGATTTTTGTCCTTGCCAGGTTGGCAACTCTGTAACTGGATGCATTTTTTTTTTTTTGTTTGTTTGCCAAAATTGCAAATTTACAAACGTACCATGGAAGTATTGATGGAATGATATATTTTTCCCTCTATTTTTATTAATTTTGTTTTATTCAGTAATTCATTCAAGAATTATCTAACTTTTAAAATTCCGTGTGTGCATTAAAATTTTTATACGTTGTTCATTCTTAAAAGTAGGGATTTTTAAGGAATGATATGCCCCATAGAAGTATGACAGTAATAAGCATATTCCTTTTTAATTTTCAAAAACTTAAAATTGCTAATCTCAATTTACACGCAGCTGATTGATTGGTATAATTTAGGGTCTGATCATCTTAGATCTCAAGCTTACTCATGATGAGTTATCAAAAAAATATCAGTCTTTAGTTGATCATGATTAGTTGTAACTCCTAGGTGCATTAATTGTAAGTAGTAATTACTTATGATCTAATATAACTATTTTATTCAGTGTGAGTATTTTTGTTTCTTTAGTGAAAAATCTTTATCCTCCATTTGTTCTTCACTGCAGTTGAGTGTGACACCATCACCACAAATTTTGATACAGGGCCCTATCTAGAGCAAACTACACCACTGGTCTAAAATTATAAAAAGATTAGTTTTACTCTACAAATGATATTCAGTATAAAAGTTCTAAGACTTCTATAGGAGATAAAGATATACAGTGAAACTTCTATGAGTGACCACTTCTATCAAGCGACCCCCATAAACAACAACCAATTTTTTAAGGCACAGATTTTTCACCCTACTTAAAATTAAAACCTCTAGAAGAGACCACAAAACCCTCTATAAGTGACCATGCCGGATCCTGTCGAATTTTAAAAAAAAATATTTTCCATAATAAGGTAAACAAAAACCATCACGAGATGGCGGCGGTGACGTATGTGTCACGTGATGTTTTCATGGTTTATTTCTAAGCTACAGAAATGAGAAATCAATGTGGATTAATATTATACGTATGGAACCTCTTATCCGGAAACCAGTTATCCAAAATCATTTTTCAATCAATTAAATTCCTATTTTTTCCAAAAAAAAGCAAAAAATGAGTTTTTTTTATATTTTTATGTTTTTGTTTTTTCAATTTGGAGTACTAAAGCTAGAATTTATAAAGTAAGCAATCTGGTAAGGTATTTTATTTATTTTTTTAGTGTGTGACTAAGTTTTCAAGAAGTTATCATACATTTACTACTTTCTCTCTAAATGATTATTATTTATCTTGATCATATTAGAGTTTTTTATATTATTTTTCTAGTATATTAACAATTAATGTTTAATTCTAATCAAAAATTGAGAGTAACATTTATGCTACCAATCAAATCAGTGTTAATCCCCAACCAGTTCTCCAGAAAATTCAGTTATCCAGAATACACCTGGTCCAACCATTCCGGATAACAGGTTCCATACTACTTAGATGATGAACCCTAATTTACTTTTTAATTTCTACTTTCTTTAGCTTAAACACAGAAATAAGCTATCAAAACACCACGTGATTCACACGTCACAGCCACCAACTCGTCTCATCATTTACTTTTAATCAGTCACATCATCTATTATCAGATGCAAAAAATAAAATAGAGAAAGAAGTGTCGGAGAAAGAAAAAAAAAAATATGAAACAATTCGAAATTTCTAAATATCTAATTGAAATTCAAATGAAAAAGACATTTCTTTGCCTACTTATTATAATGCAAATTCTTAAATAACAACATGAAAAATTTTCAGCAGTTTTTTTTTTTTTTGGGGGGGGAGGGGTATGAAATGTTTCTTCTCTGAGCACCTCTGTTAACCAATTTTTCGCGGAACAGAGGATGGTCATTCTCAAGAAGTGTTTCACTATAAATAAATAACTTTACATGAACCATGCATGCCTATGTACCATACCAAATTATTTATGTTTTTAGTTAACTTAAGCATTTAATATGAATTTTTGATTTTTTTAAAAGTTATTATTTTATAAAATCTAAGAGATCCTCATCAGCTAAACATTTTTATTTTTGGGTTTACAAATTGTGCTTGGGGAGGGTTATAAAATCCCCCCCCCCCCCATCTTCACCTATTAAACTTAAACATCATTGAATCCTTGCAATGATCACAAGAAACTGATTAAATGTAAGATTTCTTGACCGTTTACCAACATCTATGTACTATGTTCAAGTGTTGGAGAGGAGAAGAGGGGGGTGGGTGATTTCATCCTTCTGTAACTTGCTTATGGATAACAACAGCAACAAAGTTATTTATTTTATAAAAACATTAAGTGATTTATTATGTTAAGAATACCGGTTAACACACTTAAATCGTGTAAAAGTTTAAAAAAAATTATTTCCCATCTCAAGTTATTCCTTTTTAATTTCACTTCAACAAACCTCTGAGAGATTGGAATTCACAACTTTTAAATTCATGTAGTACTTAGATTTAAAAAGATAAAAATTCAAAGTTTGTTGTTTTGTACTTACATTTATTGAAAGTCAATCTATTTGATTCAAAAGACTTACTACATATAGTTGATGTTTTATCATTTCTTAAAGTTAATAAAAAGGAAACTGCAAGCAATTTGGGGGGGGGGGGATAGAAAAACTTCTGGAAAAAGTATCAAGCAGTACTAAAATGCTAAACTATATTCAATAGAAATATATCATAAAAGCAAAAAAAAAAAAAAAAAAAAAAAAAAAAAACCCAAAAAACAAAAAATAAATAAATAAAAAATCAACATATACAGTGTAATCTATCTAATGTGACCACCCTCGGTAAGAACAAAATTGGTCATCTTATAAATGTGGCAAAATGTGGTATTTGTAAAGTGAAATTGTACTTAAGTGGTCACTGTGAAAGGTGGTCTCTTTACCAAAGTGATCACTCTAGCAAGTTCCACTGTATATATATTTTTTTACATAAATTGCTTTATATATACTGACTAATTTCCAAAAATTAGCTTAACCAAGGACTTAATACATTCTAAAATTGTAGAGTTTTTACCTTATTCATAAATACATCAAATTAATCAAAATTAGCTGCTTTGATAAAATTGTTACAAGTATTCATTTAACCAACTCTCCTTCATTTCATCTCCATATAAAAGAAGCAATCTGACAATAATTTAAACCGGTTGTTCTCTATTTTATTTCAGTTATTGTTTTAAAAATATTTAGCAATATTTATTTTGGAAAATGTAATGTTAATTTTACAATAATGGTTTAATTATACATACATTTATTTATTTAAATGCAGATCTAGAAATGGAATGATCACCTTATTTGTTCATGTTCTTAGAAACGAAAAACTTTTGGGTCTTTGGAAGGGAACAGTCCCAGTAAGTATAATAATTTCTTTATGTTTCATTAGTTAACAAGGGGTTTACAAATTTCACGCATTTTTAAAAATTTATGATGTCACTGTTTAAGTACCGTAAAAGATACCCCCCGTTGGTTGAGGGAGTTAACTTGGATATTTTGCTCATTAGCTTTCAAACAGTATCATATTAAAATTTACAAAGACGGTGAAATTTTTTTTGCTTTATATAGGAATAGGACACTATGGAGGAACGTAATCCAATGTTAAAATAAAACTATACTCGCAACATGCATATGTTAGGAAACATATATGCCTGCGACATAATTAAATGCAAAAAATAAAAAAGTAAATAGAAATTTTTTAATATATTCAGCTTTAAAACGAACTTCGTAGATTTTAAAATAAAGAACATTATCAGCTGCGTTAAAATATTTCAATTTTGAAGTAAAACTTCTTTAGGCATAACTAGGGAGTAACTCAGATTTTTTTTTCTGATGGAAGTAACGCTCAGTAAAGGAAGTGACGTATCTTTTTTCACCTTGCTACCTTCATTTGTGGAACAGCTCTCGGGCGTTTGTTCCTGCGAACGTCGACTGTGCTCCCGGCACGTCGATATTACTCTCTACCTGTTTTGAAGCAAGATCTTGTCTGATGACTCTGTTCAGTGGATAAGTGGACCGGCTCTTGTCAGAGCCACTGTGAGAAGCCTTTCGCTGAACAGGCAGCGATCCTGCTGACTGTCTCTCACTGTTGTTACGGGCGGCGACCCAACCCGTCACCTCCGATACTTCTCGACTTCAATCAGCAACGCATTTCGGCATAATGATAAATGCTGTATTTTCAAGAAAATTAGCAAATTTAGAGAGTAAAATTTATGTTTCACATTATAGTTACCACAAACCTATAATTTCATACATAAAAAATTATGATGACATTGAAGTACCTATTGTTATGAAAATCGCCAAGTGGGTGTATTTTGAAACAGTCCAATCAGCACAGTAAACAAAAATAACACTTTATTCACGGCTCGCAGCTCAATAGCTCAAAATAATACAAGAAACTTTAAAATGCGCTAACTAAAATCATAAATAAGCACAACAATAATGCTATTATGCCTGCAAAACTAGTTTCACGGCGGCGCATGCAATACGGAAGCAAATTAAGTTATTATTTCGCAACACTGCTCCCCTCTTTAAAAAAACTGACAACCCGGCAGTCTAATCACACAACATTATGATCAGTAGCACCATATGGATCTAAACGATTAATGTGGGTGACCCTCGGTTTTGAATTGGGCGATTTCTGGACTCTGTAGATAACGTCCTTCAATTTCTTGACAACAATATAAGGTCCTTCCCAGTTCTGTTGCAACTTAGGACTCAGACCTCTCCTTCGTTTTGGGTTATACATCCAAACTTGATCACCCTCCTTAAATTGGTGATTCATTGCTTTGGTGTCGTAATGAATCTTCATTTGGTCACTCGCCAAATTGATTCGCTCTCTGGCAAACGAATGAACTCTTTCTAATCGGGCTTCTAAATCACTCATGTAATCATTCCGTGAGGAGGGCGTATCACATGGTCGTCCAAACACAATATCACTGGGTAATCGAAGCGAACGGCCAAACAACATCTCTGATGGAGAATATCTGGTTGTCTCATGAACCGCACTTCTGTAAACCAGGAGGAACAGTGGCAAATATGTATCCCAGTCGGTTTGATTCTTCGAAACAAATATTGAAAGATGATTCAAAATTGTTCGATTGTGCCTCTCGACCATGCCATCGGACTCGGGATGTAACGGTGTTGTTTGAGTCTTTGTGATTCCCGAATATTCGCAGAGTTCCGAAAATAGTGCTGAATTAAAATTTGTACCTTGATCCGAATGTAACATCATAGGCACTCCGTAATAAGAGATCCAGTTTCTAACGAGTTCTTCAGCTACAGTTGAAGCTTCCTGATTCGGGATGGCAATCGCTTCTGGCCATTTGGTAAAGTAATCCATCAGGACTAAGACGTATCGATTGCCTTTCGATGTTGTAGGCAGGGGGCCTAGGATATCTGAAGCTACTCTTTCTAAAGGCGCGCCAACATTATAGCGCTGCAAACGACCCTTGGTTTTTATTTTAGGTCCTTTGCCGGCAATGCAATCGTGGCATTCTCTACACCATTTTTCAACATTGGCACGAAGTCGATCCCAATAAAATCGCTCCCTGGTTTTATTTAACGTCTTCATCACTCCAAAATGCCCTTCACTTGCGCTATCATGAATCTCCCGCAAAACCTCTGGAATTCTGCTATGTGGGAGAATTAACTGCCATCGGCTTGATCTTCCGTCATCGCTCTCCCATTTCCGATATAAAACACCGTCCTTAAGATGTAAAGAATCCCAAAGAGCCCAGTATCGCTTTGTAGCGGGACTCTCTTGCGCGATCTCTTGCCAAGACGGTCGATCCGCAGAATTTAGTTTCTTCTCCAAAATTTGCCTAATATTGGAATCTTCTAACTGTGCTCTCTGTACTTCACTCGAAGCCCACCGATCCACAGTCGTTGCAGTCAAAACCTTCACGAAAGTATCCGTCTCTGTCCCGTACTTTTTCTCGGCATTCATGCAGTGTTTACAGTCCTCTTTACAAGGTCGCCTGGAGAGAGCATCTGCATTTCCGTGCGAAGTTCCTTTGCGATGTTCAATTCCGAACTCATACTCCTGCAGCCTTTGGATCCAGAGAGCTATCTGACCCTCAGGTTCTTTAAAATTCAAAAGCCATCTCAAGGAAGCATGATCAGTCCGGAGAAGAAATTTCCGTCCATAGAGGTAGTGATAGAAATGCTCAATAGATTTAACAATAGCCAGCAATTCCTTACGAGTGACACAATAATTCCTCTCTGGCTTACCCAAGCTCTTGCTGAAGTAAGCTATGACATTTTCATCATTTTCTGTTCTCTGCGAAAGCACAGCTCCTATCCCTTCATTACTGGCATCTGTATCCAAGATAAAGTCTTTGTCAGTCCGGGGATATGTCAAAATAGGAGACGTCGTTAACGTCTGCTTTAAAGTAATGAACGATTTCTCGCATTCCTCTGTCCAATTAAAACTTGCTTGGGCTTCAGTCAATTTATGTAAAGGTCTCGCTATTGTTGAGAAATTTCTTACAAAATGGCGATAATAGGTGCACAGTCTGAGAAAACTTCGCAGTTCATGTACCGTTTCCGGACGAGGCCAATCGACAACTGCTTTAACTTTTTGTGGATCAGTCTTAATCCCGTCTGCAGAAATAACGTGACCAAGATAAGTAACTTCCTTACGTAAAAATTTGCATTTCTTCAGGTTTAGTTTAAGGTTAGCATTTTGTAATCTAAGAAACACTTTACGAATATTATTTAAATGTTCTTCAAACGTTTTTCCCACTATAATAATGTTATCTAAATATACTAAGCAGGCCTCAGACGAAAGTCCACGCAATACAGTTTCCATTAGTCTTCAAAAGTAGCGGGGGCATTGCAAAGACCGAAAGGCATTACCTTAAACTGCCAGAGTCCTTGTCCGGTGGTAAAAGCTGTCTTTTCTTTATTTTCAGGTTGGATTTTGACATGCCAATACCCGCTCTTTAAGTCCAATGTAGAGAACCACTGGCTTCCATTCAAAGCATCTAAAGTGTCATCTATTCGCGGGAGGGGATAGCAGTCTTTCCTCATAATATCGTTCAGTTTCCGATAGTCGACACAGAAACGTGTCGATCCATCCTTCTTTTTAACAAGAACGATAGGTGAGGCCCAAGGTCCCGACGATTCCTCTATTATGCCACCATCTACCATTTCTTTAATCAGGCGTTCAGCTTACTCTTTCTTTGCAAGAGGCAAACGTCTTGGGTACTGCTTGATTGGTGGATGATCACCTGTATTAATTTTATGTTGTGTCACATTACAGTGGTCCACATCAGCGTCACAGGTAGAGAATAAGTTTTGGAATTCCTGGAGTAATTTTTGCACTGCTATTCGCTGTTCCTTACTAAGTCCTTCAAGATTCTCCAGCATTAGTTAAAAATGATGACTATTAGAATATCCTTGAGGACGGGCGACAATTTCCACCACTGGTTCACACGTCGCAATAACGGCCCCCTTCTCTACAGTCTTGGGTTTATTGTCCAAATTCAACATTCGAATAGGTATAGCTTACCCTCTTAAATCCATGAGTGCGGCGGCTACCAAGACCCCTTTTAAGGAGAACTTGCTAGGAAAGTTCGTTACGACGTACCAAAAATGTCCAGAGACTTCAGGAATCCCTTGGATAAGAAATTCAGATCTTGCTGGTATAGTCGTTTTCTCTTTCGCGAATATAGAACATGATTTTAACCCTGCTCGCTTCCTGAAAACAAGGGAATTTCCTACCCTCCTGTCCGTATCTCGTTCTTCTCTAAGTCTACGGTAAAGTTAAATTTTTGAAGGAAATCCAGTCCAAGGATACAAGGGTCAGTGATGTTAGCCACGTAGACCCTGTGCCGGAATTTCTTGGATCCACATTCAATGGATACATCCAGTTTTCCTTGTATCTCTGTCTTTTCACCGGTAGCGGTCTTAATAAAGACGCTTGGAGACGTGTAGAGCAATTGTTCCTTCAGTTTCACGGCAAAGTCCGATTTTAGAAGAGTGACATTCGCACCCGTATCCACTAGCATCAAACAAGGGATACCACAAATAGTTCCTTCAACATAAAGTCCAGTTTCTCCTCCGCTAAGTGCGGAAACTTCCAATTTCTCTTCAGGGGCTTTATTCAGAAAAGGCAGCCTCCGCCCCGCAAGATGCCCAAGACCTAGTTTTCCTGTTTGGGGAGAAGTCCCGTCGCATTCTCTTTGCACGTGTCCCCTTTTGTGACATCTCCAACAGGTCACGTTCGGATTTCTTCGGGGAGAGCCCCTTTTCCCAACACCGAGACTATCTGATAATTCCTGGAGTGCCTTGTGTACAGAATACAGTTTATCATCCTTTTCCTTGGCGGCGTTCCCCTCTATATCCACAGACCTTACATGCCTGGGTGTTTGCAAAATGGTTCTCGCAGCTTCATATTGCATGCTATACGCCAGAGCTGCCTTCAAATCTTTCGGGTCTACCAGTCTCGTGGAATGCTGTGTATCTTCATCCCTGATAGTGTCGACGAAGTACTGGGCTGCTAAACTTTCTCGAACATCTAGGGGACATTCCGCGTAAGCTAGACTCATCAGTAGCCAAATATCGGCGGCTAATACCTGTAGACTTTCTCCAGGCCTTTGTTGCTTGCTTTCAATTCAGTCGTATAAAACTGGGTAAGATGGCTATTTCCAAATCGAGATTCGAGAGCCTTTTCGACGGTCGGTAGGTCGTTCAACTTGTCATTCAGTATTCCTAGGAGACTCTCCGCAGCTGGTCCTTGTAGAGAGGCCACAAGTTGACTGGTCTTGAAGCTATCCGTCCATCCATTTGTAGAGCTCATGACGTCAAACTGAGTCTTAAAAACAGTCCAAGATGTTTAGCCGTCAAATGTTAAATGCTCTACAGTCGGTCTAGTATTAATGATTTCTCCACTTGCCAAAATATTGCTTGGCTTCCTCTCAAGATCAGAAAGTCTCTTTTCAAAATTGCTGATTTGTTCTTGCACATCGCTGATCTGTCCTTGCACATTGTTTCGTACTCCCTCGATTTTTTCTTGTACGTCGCTGATCTGTCCTTGCACTTTGCTTCGTACTCCCTCGACTCTTTCATGCACAGATTGTATTTGAGTCGTCATTTCTTCTTGTCCTGAACGCATTTTCTGTTGTAGACTCTCTAGTCCCAAAGACATCTTTGACATATCTTCTTTCAGACTTCCTTGTCCCAAAGACATCTTTTCTTTCATAACTAACATCATAGCAAACAGTTTTTCCAGTTTATCTTCCATAGCTGCTCTGGTTAATGGCATTCAAACAGATCCTGACCCCATTCCCTGACACCAATGTTACGAAAATCGCCAAGTGGGTGTATTTTGAAACAGTCCAATCAGCACAGTAAACAAAAATAACACTTTATTCACGGCTCACAGCTCAAAATAATACAAGAAACTTTAAAATGCGCTAACTAAAATCATAAATAAGCACAACTATAACGCTATTATGCCTGCAAAACTAGTTTCACGGCGGCGCATGCAATACGGGAGCAAATTAAGTTATTATTTCGCAACACTATTTCCGATGAATAATATGAATATAGCATTTATATAATCTTTGTAAAGTACATGAATAATAAGTATAATTAAATTATAATATGATATTTATTTTAAGTTAAAGTTTAATCATTTCAGTGATATGTGTCATAAACATCAAAGAAGTTTTACTTCAATAGCGCATAAAGATTACACGCACACACTTTTTTAAAAATAAGCAACGGATTAAAAAAACCACTTATAATAATAATAATCATGAATGTTTCAGTTTATTTCTAAAGTAAGTTTTAATCAAAATATCGCCTCCTTGTGTTAAAACAATCTGTACTACTATCTGTAACAATCTGTAGTAACATAGTATCTGTAAATATAAAACATTTTTAATGAAAAAATATCTTTCAAGGTAACTAACATAATCACATTTACCATAGACACATCATGCTTTGGGTTTTGCAGCCTCTGGGCAAAAACATATGTAACAGATTTTCAAATTATGTTTGTAAGTGAGAATCTGAAAAGATTCCTCTTACCCCCACCCCATAAAGAAATTAGAAAACCAAGTCAAGTAATGTCAGCAAGCAGAAAAGTTTGCATTTCTGTAAAATTATTAAATACACATTAGATTATGTTTCATTCAGCTTAAAATTCAATGACTTACGATATTTTATAATATGAAATTAACATATTAAAGTATAATTAAGCAATATTATTTGTAAATGCATGTTACAATATTTTTCCCCTTTATTTCTGAAATTATTCAGCTGAATATGTAGCAATATTCGTTCATAACTATTCAGCCGAATATCTGTTCAGTATTTGGCAAAACAGCTAAATACTCGTCACATTTCTAACTATCAATTTAGTTTTTATTAATGTTTGTACTTAGATTGTTTATTGTAAATCATTGTGCAGCAGTGAATATAATATTCTACCAAATTTTAATGCTTTTCTTACCTGTTAACTCATGCCTACATGAAGGGTTTAGTGATTTCATATGAATTTTTGGAATTTGCAAGGAGGAAAAGGTTAGGGGCGATAGGAATAGATAATACAGTGAAACCTTGATTTTAATCCCCCGAATCTATGTTTTCCCTGCATTTTATGTTTTTTTCATCAGGTCCCAGTTTTTCCATATAGCTGTAATGTTAATTTAGCCCAGATCATAAGTTTGTTATTTATGGAATTTCCCGCATTTTACATTTTCTCAAAAAATTAAAAAAGTTCTAAATTTAGCAATATTTTTCCTTCTGTGCTTTTTTAAAGCTAATCCATGCTTTCGAAAGTTAATCTATGAAAGTGGGAACGCAATGCACAGACTCCTGTCTTCTGAAACTGGTTTCTTCTCATTCTTTGAGTACGCATTATTGTTTGGTTTCCCCCTCCTCCCCTTCTTTGTTTATTGAACACCTGTTGTCATGGACTGCTCCCTTTCCTGAATACAAGACAGCTGGTGGGGAGCAAAGTACAGAAACAACACACTTTATTGGTATACAGGGGCATAGCCAGAAATTTTTCATGGGGGGGGGGAGTTACGATTGCTACAACTCATATATATGTATACGTGTGTGTGATAATCTCGTGAAGAATATACATTTTGTATGGCAAAATTTGCTCATGGGGGGGGGGTTATGACCCCTCTAGGCTACGCCCCTGTTGGTGTAGGATTGAGATGGGTGGAGGAAGTTACCAATCAGATGGGGTGGCTCCTTTTCTTTCGTCTGGAAGGTAAAGCAGTCCTTACCCTTCTACACGTTTTCAGATTTAGTTTCTGTTTAGCACACGGTGGTTGCATTTCTAACCTTTTTGTACTAAAATGATGAGTAAAAAACGTGAAATATTTTCTGTTGCTGGGAAAGCCGAAATTGTTAAACAATTTGATGAATTTCATGGAACCAAAGTAGCGTTCACCCAATTGCAAGCAATTCTTGCGACAATCCTGCAATCCATACTACAGAAAAAGAATGCATTGCAAAGAACATAGAGAAAGTGGGTGAAAAAAATGCCAAGAAACGGAGAACATTGAAAAAATTACCGTAAAACGAGCTGGAAGGTACTTATTAAAGTGTTTTAAAGAAGCTCGAGCCGCGAATGTACATGCAAATAGCACGATACTAAGAGAAAATGTTTTAGAAATCGCAGATAGGCTTGTTGGTTTGAAAGACTTCACAACTTCAAATGGCTGGATTGACCAGATGATAAAAAGACACAATCTTATGTATAGATCGCTTTCGGGAGAATCATTAAGTGTAGATGAAGCTACAATAGAAGAATGGAAGATCTACAAAATTTGACCAAAGGATTCAAGCCAAAGGACGTATTCAATGTGGACGAGAATGGACTTTTCTTTAACCTCCTACTGGATAAAAGTTACTTTGCTAAAGGAGACTCCTGCCATGGAAGAAGATGTCTAAATTGCATCTTACGGTTTTACTGGGCTGTAATTCTGATGGAAGTGAGAAGTTGATGCCTCTTCTTGTTGGAAAGTCTCGCAACACACGATGATTCAAAAACGTGAGAAGTTTTCGGACAAAGTACAAAGTAAACAAAAAAGCGTGGATAAAACAAAACCTTTTTGAAGACTTTTTGGGCAAACTTAACAAAAAAATGACGTTCTAGAATCGTAAAATAATTTTGTTCATTGATTAATGCAGTGCACATCCAGATTTTCAACTGTCTAATGTGCATGTCGAATTTTTTCCAGCAAATTACAGCCTTGTTATCTCAGCATTATTCAATCGTTCAAGGTTTTTTTTATAGAAAGTAACTTGTCCAGAAAGGTGTAACTGAACTAGAAAATGGAAACCTAAATGATGCCTGCAAACTAAAGTTACTTGTTCTAAAGGCTATGCATTTTATTTCTGCATTGAGGAGAAAGGTTACAGAACAGTGTTCCATTGTTTAAGAAGGCTGAATCATAGTGTCTAATGAACCAAGAGCTGATGAAGAATGGCTGCGGTAGACTCTGAGAATGACTATGAAACAGTTATCTATGACTTCGACGATTACATCCTGGAAAACTTAACAACATGCAAAGCTGAAAGCGCTACTGCTCCATCCGTAGATGAGCTTATGGACTTTCGTCCACAGATGAAGATGAACAAGAAGAAACAGAAGCACAGACCGTCCCTTCTTTTAATATTGCATTGAAGAGCTTACAAATGGTGAAAGACAATTTTCTTTATCATAAAGTCTAAGCAAAAACTTGCTAAGTATTTCAATCCTGGAAGATGCTGCATTCACTTTGAACTCAATGACTAAAAAACAATCCACTGTTACGGACTATTTTCAACCTAAACTCCAGGATTCGCAACTACATGTGCTAAAATGATCTAAGAGTCATCTTTACTACCTTTAGTTTTTTTCTATTTGATTTTTTGCTTCCTATGCATTTCCCGTATTTTATGTTTCTTGCACCCATTCCTTTGAAAAATGTTAAAATTGGGGTTTCACTGCATGAATCATATTTTAAACA
This sequence comes from Cheiracanthium punctorium, assembly GCA_038373885.1. Lineage (NCBI taxonomy): Eukaryota > Metazoa > Arthropoda > Arachnida > Araneae > Cheiracanthiidae > Cheiracanthium > Cheiracanthium punctorium. Next base: position 631,451 of record JAWZYV010016822.1, on the reverse strand, counting down.
AAACAAAATTAATATATTTTATTAAAACTATGCAGTAGTATATATACAAAGATATTCATGTTATGTTTCATAATACATGCACTTTTATTTTTCTTTTAATTTAGTTTAAACATTTTTATATTTCATAACATTATGAAAGTATTTTTTAAACATTAAATATTTTGCTGAACTATTTCACTCTATTTTCTTTAGTCAATTACACGATGTGTTCCCGGAGTTGGAATGTACTTCAGTTCCTTGCATTGGCTACAAGTTAATTTTGGGTAAATATATGTTTTCTTGTTAGAATAATTTAATATGATCTTAAAAATAAATAAATATGGACAAAACTGTATAATTTTTAAAAATATTGTTCATGTTATGCACTTTTTAGAGATACATATTTCTATATGATTTTTTTACTCATTTGATACAAACAATTTCATTACCTAAAGTTTTAAAAATGAATCGCAGATAATTTTAATTTAAAAATGCAAACTTTTTCTTATTATTAAAAATATAAAAGATTGAAGCTTTTAAAAAAGCAGAAATTTCAGGAAAATAGTTTCAAGATACTACATACTCTACCAGTCCACGAGGGGGGAAGGACTTTCAGAACACACAGAGGGAGGGAGAGTATTGAAATATTGTGCCATAAACTTAGTATATTTATTAACCTTGGGGGATTATGAGTTCAATATTGATAGCGAGCAATTTAGTGTTGTTTATATGTTTTCGGGAGCAGTTTTTAAATTGCAATTGATCAACCTCTAGGGTGTACACATTTGAAAGTGTCCAGTCACTTTTGGAAACTGTTGTATATCTCTTTAATGAATCATATATGAATTGAAAGAGAAAAGTGATTATAGTATGTCAAAAACAGCATATCGGAGGCACTGATGATCAGAAAGGTAACAAATTAACCTTAGTTTTAACCTTTAAACACCAGTTTTTTAATGTTCTTATTATTTAAATGTTGCTACATTACCTTGCAATTCCTTTTCTTCAAAGAATGGATAAAATTGTTTGTTCAGAAAATTTCAAGATATATGTGACACAAGTTTCATTTTTTTAAATTTAGTACTGTTTGGTTTTCAGGTCTTCAAATCCGTCATCTCTTGAGTCATTCACGTTTGGTGTACTTGCAAGGTCTTTTGCAGGTGCAACATTACTACCAGTCACAGTTATTAAAACAAGATATGAGGTATTAAATTATGCCTTATGGAATTTAAATGTTTAAGAGTTTTGTATTTATATCTTTATTATTTCAACACAAGTATCAGGATAAATGCTTTAGAAAAACTCATAAAATATATGTATTTTTAGAGTGGTGTTTACTCCTACAATAGCCTGTCTGAAGCTTTAATAAAAATATACAAGAATGAAGGACGAAGGGGTAGGTATTTATACCTATGTAGTATATGATTAAATTTTATTATCAGCATAAATAATAACTTAATAGCATGTCATACTTTGCTTTTTTAGGCTTATTTTCTGGTTTAGCTCCAACTTTGTTCAGGGATGCTCCATTTTCTGGTATTTATCTGATGTTTTACAGTCAAGCCAAAAAACTAGTTCCTACCAGTAAGTATCAATTTGTGTATGATTATGTTTTAAATGAAGTAAAAATCTACTACAAATTATATCATAAAATTATATAAATTGCAAAGCTCGTAGGAAATACCACTTACTGCAAATTTAGTAAATGAATTACAATAAAATATTCCTGAGAGATATATCTTTATTTCATAAAATATACACTGAATCCAGTAGGTACAGAAAACAGTATATGAGTTTTTAATTGGGATATCTTATTTAGATGTTAAAACAAATTAAGAACTTGGTAAAATAACACACATATATATTTTAAAAAAAAAAGAAAGAAAACAGCACACAGAACAATTGTTTTGGGTAGTTCAAAAAATCAACCATTCCTCATCTGTAAAAAGGTACCCATCCATGCTGGCAATAAAATTAGAACCGAAAGTAACCTGTAAGGTAGAAATTAGAATTTTTATTGTCTCTGTTTTTCTTACATTTTTTCCAATGGCAACTTGCTGTATTTACTTTTGTTATAATTTCCCTACCTGTGTGGATGGTGGAACTTTTTGCAGCTGAGAAAGGGTTGACTTTTTTAGCACCCAAAACAATCATTCTTTGGTATATTTTTTATTCATATGCATGTGTTATTTTACTAAGTTCTTAATTGATTTTAACCCTTAAATACCAGTTTTTGAGTACTATTATTATTTAGATGTCACTACATTACCTGGCTGCTCCTGCTTGATAGGTAATGAAAACATATTTTAATAATTTCATACTTTATGCCACACTATTTTCACTTGTTATGAAGCTAAAAGTTTACAAAGAAATTTTGTTAAATAGGGAGTGCTATCATGTTTTTTCAGCTTGGCATTATGGAATTTCCTATTTACTTTGGGTCAGGCAAAACATTTTAATATCCTTTATTAAAATGTTCCATTATGAAAGATTTTTTTTTTGTTCATGATTGGTTCTTGTCTACAGAAACTTTCCCCACTTTTTCCGAAGAATTGATAACTTTATAGATTAAAATGACACATATTTTGAAGTGTAGAAATGGGGGTATAGAACTTCTATTATAACAATGGTTTCAATAGCTATCTTTTTGTTTTAAACATTCAACGGGTTAATTATTGCTCCAGCCTGTCTTAAAAGGTTAAAGTACATCATCTCTATTAGAAAATGCGAAGTTAATTTAAATATACAGAGGTATAAATGATGGAATTCTGTAGATAGATTAAGTTTATACTAAACAGGTCTTGCTTTAGTATTTTATTTTCCTTAAAAAAGATTTATTTTTATGCGTGTGTGACTGTATATGATATTATTCTGTGTTTTCAGCTGTAAGAGATCATGTTGCAACAGCACCAATTAATTTTGGATGTGGCATGCTATCTGGAGTATTAGCTTCGGCCATAACACAGCCAGCTGATGTCATAAAGACCAAAATGCAGCTTTACCCACAGAAATATAGCTCAGTTCTAGTATCGATCACACTAGTGCTCAAGGTAAAATATTACTTTATAAAGTAGAAAAAAAATTAATTTAACGAGTTTTGGTTGATGGTGTAATATTGTAAGTTTACAATACCTAACAAGGACAAAATTACTGCACCCCCCTCCTCCACCCCAAAAAAAACCACCTTTCTTTGTACTTTATTGAATTAAAATAATCATAAGCTGAATTAGAATATTTAATAATTTTGGATATTATGCTATATTCAGAATATATCAATGTTAACAAATCTACTTGTGATTTATTGCCTGAAGACTTTTCAAAAGATAAAAATATTCAATTTGAATCAATGTAGTTTATTTAGCCAATAAAAAAATTATGTAATGATTAAACATTTTGTCCATCTTTGAAATATTGCGGACAATGTATAATATAGCATGAAGAATACTAGCGTGATTTTAAGTAACCTGCATTCAATTGAAGCCATAAAATAAGGTTAATAAAAATTATTCTGTGACTGCAATTTATTGGTTTTACAGGCATACCAGTAACTATGTATTTTTATGAACCTAGTTAAAATATACATGAAAGGTTCTTTAATAATTTCTTTTTACAAAACTAAAATAGGAAATGAATGGTCCTGTTTTTGGATCAGTTGAATACAATGGACAGCTGAAATTGAGAATCAGTTAAATGCTTAGGAATATGTAATCTTAGCAACTAAAGTGCTTTTCAGTTGTTAAAATTTTTAATTAATAAGATGATAATATTTTTTAATTCTTGGAGCCAATGAATTACTATAAAACACTGATTTTTCAAAAAAAAAAAAAAAAAAAAAAAAAATAGCAAGCTGAAGAAAGAAAAATGCGAATTCTATAAAAATATTAAAATTCTAAAAAAAATCTATATTCCAGGGTTTAGCATGAGAAGGAAAATAAAATAATAGACCAACTTTTCAAACCAATAGAACTGTTCCATACAGCAATCTTGTTAATGAATATTTTTCTTTTTATTAAACAAATTAATATTTTCCCCCTTTGCAGTCCATTTAAACTTTTTTAATCATTTAAAATCTAGTATAATGTTTGTTAATGTTTATAAAAAATAATGCTTGACCTTTGTTCAATGTAGGAGAGTGGAGTTCCAGGATTTTTCTGTGGAATGGTACCAAGAATTGTAAGGCGAACCCTAATGGCTTCCATGGCATGGACAGTATATGAACAGGTAAATATACACTGGTGTGCAAAACTTAAGCCACAATATAAATTTTAATCAGATAGCCATGAAATTGGTTGTGGCCACCCCAGAAAAAATACTGCAGTGGATGACCAGTATATCGTCCCGTAGGCAAAAAAAAGTCCAAAACCAGTCAGCTAGCGCCATTGCTCAGCAACTTAGCAACAGCAGCATCGGGTCCGCCACGGCAACACAGCAATGGGACGTCAAGTGTCGCGGTTTACTGTGTCCACACACCTTCACAAAGGTAGCCTATTCGCCCACCATCCTGAATGCAGCATCCCTTTGAAAGTTGACCATCGGCACCACCGTTTAGAGTGGTGCAATAAGCACAAAAACTGGACATCTCATCAATGGAGTTGTGTCCTCCTTACGGATGAGAGTCGTTTCAGTGCCACAAGCAATTCTCTGTGCCAGTTGATTTGGAGAGTGGTCGGGACACGATTTAATCCCAGTAACACAAGAGACCATTACGGTGGTCCTGGCATTCTCGCCTGGGGAGGCATTATGCTGAACGAGCAGACTGAGCTCCCCATTTTCGACAAAAGTTCTGTAACCAGAGATCACTATTGAGATGATTCTTCCAAATGTCCATCTGTTCCGATGTGCCATTGGAGCATTTTGCTTTTATGAATGACAATCCACAGCCACACTGAACTCCTGCTGTTCAGAAGCCACTGGAAAATGAAGATATCACTCAAATGGATTGGCCAGCTGATCGAAATCCCACAGAACATGTGTGGGATGCTTTGGGAAGATGCCTTGTGGCACGATTGCATCTTCTGGGGAACATTCTTCAACTGAAACAGATGCTGATTGAGGAATGGGCACTCTTACCTGAAAAACTATTGGACAATCTAGTGCTGAGTATGGTGAAGCATTTTAGCACAACTGTGCTTTCATCATTGTTTAAATACAAAATGCTATCTTCATTTCTGAATTTCACGTCTATCAGATGATTTCTTGTGGAGTTATGGCGAAAAGAACACCTGTTGCTTAAGTTTTGCACACCAGTGTAGCCATTTATTGTGTGATTAAAAAAAATTTAGTTTCTGTTAATTGAATAAAAATTGAACTTATACATTTTCTGCAATTAAATATATTTTTTTGTAGGTAATAACTTATACAGGATTGAAATAAAGTGCCTCATCTATGGGCAGAAGATGTCAGTTTTATCACTTTGCATTTTAAAAATATGAGCTTGTGTGCTTGAGAATTGCATTTTTAAGAATGGCCATAACAATGTGTGCCAACCAGTACAATATATAAGTTGTACTAAACTGTTCTACTGAATATCCATGCTGCAAAAACTGTATTTACAGTAATTTGTGTACAATGACAAGGTGGCGGCTGTAAAATAAGATGCCATGTTCTGTATACCATATTCTATTTTTCAAAACCTAACATTTGCAAGTTGTCGCTATCTTGTAAGCCATTTTTATTTTGAATCAGGGTGTACTGGTAAATTTCTAGTTGTTAATAGCATGAATCTGTAAATAAAATATTTCTTTGGTATGCAAATAAAATAATTCTGTCCCGAGCGGATGATTTTGGAAGCGTAGCAAAATTCACCGATTATATACGATTTACTTTACAAATTTAAGTAAAGATTTCAGAAATAAAACTTTACTAAAATGTTAATCAAATGCAGTAACAATAAAAGTATTATGCACAACCTTTTTCAGCTCGCCGGCCATCAATTAGCTTTAAAGACTAATTGATGGATGTTATGACACAATTCCAAATATGTATTTATATAGGTTTCTTTTCAAATTAAAAGTTCCTGAAAATATGATGTTCACACATGGAAATGCAACAGACTGATTCTACAGTATTTTGAGTGTTTATGTCATGTCTGCAATAAGTTCAAGTGATTGTAACTGAACAAAAAATTTAATTAGGTGAATGGTTCTTTTCTTTTTTTACTATAGTATGTTATATTGTTTACCCAAAAAAAAAAAAAAAAAAAAAGAAAAGAAAGAAACACTCTTTACCTAATTCAATTTTTTGTGCAGTTATGACCAATCAAACTTATGGACTAAAATACTCACAACACTATGGAAGCATTCATTTATCAAATAAGTTTTTTAAAATATGATAGCACATACTGATAAAAGTCCATTTAAAAATTATAACTGAACATTTTCTGGTGTCATGTCCATACAATTAAAATAAATTTAAATAAGTAAATTTTCACAATTAATTTCTATCCTTAAAAACTGAATTGATGAATTTCGATTTGTGGTTTTCAACGTGCAACTGAGTTGGCGGGTAAATGGAAGTGTTATGAACTAATAATGGCCAGTGGGCCAGAGTTTGAGTATTCCTGATTTAAATCACTGACACCCTGTTTTGAATATAAGTGAATTTTTATGTTGTGATTTTTTATCTTAGCTACATCTGTATTTAAGAATATTTGTAAAATAACCCCTTAACTGTAAAGTAATAAATACACTGTGTCATTTTGATCTCGTAATATTCTTTAGCAGGGTTGATGGCAACTTGCTGCTTTATGCTTATTGCACTGAAAATATATTCCTATGTATAATTTTTCATGAATGTTTTAAATATTAGAAATTAAAAAAATAACTCAGCTGTTTGAGCCTCGTCAGGGGGAGACACCCCTGAAACCCCCCCCTAATTTTTTAGCTTCATTAGTATTGCCATATTTAAACGATATTAACTGACTATGTCATTTTATCTCTCATCTTTGGTGTATTTTGCCTGGTAACCCTGTGTTGAAATTTTTATGATTGTAACCTATTTATAGAAAAATACATGTGATGCATATTCTACAATTACGAAATATTGTAACAATATATTAAAGCTGTTGTGAACTAATAGTATTTAAATATATGTAAAAAATACATGTGATGCATATTCTATAGCTTACAAAATATTGTAACAATAGATTAAAGCTGTTGTGAACTAATAGTATCTCTCTATTCTAAAAAAAAGTAACGGCCGCTGTTGCTGCCGCAGTTAAGAGCTTGTTCGGCTATCTCCTCCTGAACCGTGGGGATTTGAGTTTCGACAAAGGTGACCGCGGATTCAGAAAATTACGAGAAACCTGATACACTGATTTAAATTTTGAAAATCGAATTATTTTTGAAGATATTAATAAAAAACTGAAAAAATAAACATAATGGTTGCCAGATTTGGCATAAAATCATTCATTCCTTTGCAACAAAGCAATTTCAAGTGTGTACTGTAGAATCGCGTGATATTGTCAAACATGAAGTAGAATTACACCCATTTTACGCCAAATTAAAACGTATATGAAACAAATAACTTAAAGGGTGTTACACAAAGTTGACAATTTTCAAATAGTAAGTTGGCTTAGACAACAGGAGTTTAGAATTAGCGATTATTAGTTTTTCCAACAGAATAACTAATTGTAACTGATTTTAAAAGCACCATCTTGGCATTAGGTACGATCTGGCAAAATGGTATCTTTCCAAGCGGGATGAATCTAAGCTACGAGTTTCAAAATGTTAGAACCCAGTATCTTGAAAATGAAAAATAATTAAAATGCAGATTATTTTAAAGCTGGTTCGATTCAGCTGGATGATTTGCTACCAGTAGGAATATTTGGTGGCGTTAACTATGCCATTATAGCAGTTATGGCACACTTTGGATATTTGCCAGCACGGTGAGATGATATATTTCGTGGTGCTAAATATGCCAATCTGCAAAGGATTATGTATATGAAAATATGGATAATGGTTTTCCCGGAACCTTGCATGAGCAGTAATTATAGGTTGTGAGCATGTGTAAATCGCCAAATAATGAAAAGTCTCTAATGATGGTAAGTTATCCTAGCGGTTCCGTAGTTTTTATTAACCCTCCAAGCGGCTGAGACGTAAAATCCCGTCAACTTCGTTCCAGTTTTCACTGCAATGCACCTATAACTTAAATTACTTATAACAGTCAGGTATCATAAATATGTTCCGATATTGAAGCTTTCACATGATTTAGAAACTTGTTTTTTTAATAATTACAAATCTTCGTATCAAAATTTTATTTTTTGTATAATTTTAAAGCTACATGAAAATTTTACCGTAAAAACAACTTTACATTATTTGCCCATTTCCAGGACGCTCAGAGGGTTAAAGAAAACATATAAAGTACTGTTTTCTTAGAGCTAATTATTAACTATACATATATTCAAGTCGGCAAATTATGAAAAATCGCCATAATGCCAATACGCAATTACTCCATGGGTTTCACATAATCAAAAATAGTGCGAAGTTTTAATTTTTATGCTCCAAGGAACATGCAAGAACCAAGCAATGTGTAGCTCGGTAACATTCTATCTGATCCAACCTTTGGGTTTTGTTTGTTGAACTTATACCTTTTTTACGAATAAGCCTTATCAGGGGCCGAATGCCTCATACGAAAAGTGAGCGTAGCGAGTCTAGGAGCCTTGGCCCCTAGTTTAAATATATGTAAAATTATGTCACATTTTTGGGACAATTTTCAATAAAAGTAGTGAGAAATAAAATGACATAGTCATTAAAAAAATCAAAGGAATCTGTACTATATAGATTTATCATATTTTTGTCAGTGATTTAATAACGTTATTGCCAATTAGTGCTAAACAGTAAAAGTATAATGTTGTAACATAAGCCAAGACAACCTGAAGGAGTTTATTTCTGTAAAACCATTCTATTACAGTTGAGTTAATTTGTTTCATACATAATGGAATTAACTGATTAAAAGATAGCTGAAAATGTTTTAGAATTTTCAAATTAAATAGCCAATGAATGCTACTTTTGTATCTGAATATTGCAGTTTATTGTTCTTCAAATATTAGTGCTGTTGGACCCAGCACAATACATTGAAAGTATATTTTTTATATGTGTTTAAGATTTGTAAAAATGTTAATAAAATATGCTGTACATATATAGGTCTTTAAACTATACGTTTTATTTATTTTATAGTTTATTTATAGTGCTAATTTTTACAATTGTTAAGTATTTTCTTGAAAGCTGTTGAAATAAAATTATCAAAACATTTTCTTAGTAGTCTTCTTTTAATATGGATTATAAAATCAAAAAGGGTTTAGTCCAGTAAATTTTGTTCCAATAAAACATAATTTTGTGTGCACTTAAAATTAGAGATACTGCTTTTTTCCAAACAATTGCAGGAAAAGGCAGTTTATACCAAAGTTTTTCTATATAAACATTACTTTGTGGACTCATATCCATAATTTACTTTACTCTTCTAATCTAAACTATTATTTTCTATTTAGTGGGGTTCACTTATTCCGAAAATGAAAAAATTTAGCAAGCTAGTAAATAGATTGTATCAATATTTTAAAGGTTTATTTTAAGGGCAAAGGGGGCAGCAGTTAATAAATTTAGCTTTGAAAGGTGCAAGGAAAACGCTACTAAATAAAGAATTTTAAAACAGCTACAAAGTGCTGTGACAGAATAAGCGCTAAATCTAGAAAACTTAATGTTATAATACAAAGTTACTTATTTAATTTTTATAACTTGTAACTCTGATGAATTTGGCATAGTCTGTATTTGCACTAAACCACCATATTCACCTTGCCCAGTTTACCAACAAAACTAAGAACATAAGATCCCATAAAAAAAGTTCCAGCTAATATTTTTAGTTACGACAATAATTTATCAACAGTTTAATTTTACTGGCACATGTGCCAATGAATTACATTCAATTTATGCAGACTGCATTCTTGGGGGAATCGATTTGTAACTATAGCTCCCTCCCCCCTTAAAAAAAAACAATTATGAATCGGTCGAGGAAATTTTTTTTATGTTTGTTTTTAAAAGTATGTCTTTCTGAAAAAATTCTTAACTATAACGCGGTACTTTCAGATATGAGTGGTCTCACATACAAGTTTGAATTACATGTCATCATTAAATCGATCTTCTGACTTGAGATCAACCTAACTATATTAAAATTGCAATTTGATATACGAAGTAACTATAAATAAATATGTGGAGATAATTACCAAATAAACATGAACAAAGTAAAAGTTAATATTACATAACTCTCAGTTGTTTAGATTTTCTTTGTATATGTATTTTTAAAAATTCTATTTATAAAATATGTATTTATACTAAATACACTAATACAGAGTGTCTGAAAAGTCCTTGACACATTTAAAAAAATCACAGAAAAGCAACAAATTGTTGTTTGAATTATGCGGTTTGCACAATAATGCTTCACAGAATTAATAAATTTTTCCATCTTAAAACGAATTACTTCCAAAATGTGTTCATAGATGGCAATGCATCACCAGTTTTCAGCAATGACAGCCAATAGGGATTTTTTTTGAGTTTCAAACAGCATCGACGGTGAGGGAATTAAGGAATGCAACCCCGCACTTGTGGGATTTTGGGATTGTGATTTATTGATCCAGCGGGATTGACATTTTTAGCTAGGACTTATTTCAACAGAGAAAAGTAGAAAAATGTAAGATTTTAATCACTATGAAGTTAAACTTTGATAATAATGATTAATTTTATGAGATAATTAATACAATAACTTACAGAAATATGAAAATTATAATTATGATATTCAGAATAATACACTAAGTTATCCTGTCTTATGTTAGTTACTAAAAATGAGCAATTTACAGAAATATACAATTTATAGATGTAATCACAAACTTAGGTTAGTTATATACTTAGAAACATTAAAAGCCATTAAAATTTCCGTAAAATCTAAAAAACATGCACCATTTGAGCACTTTCGGCAGTTCAATCCACTGCCGTCTTCAGAACTGAGCCCACCTGGCTCACTCCCCACTTCTTCATTAATTCTTGCTTGGATTCCTCTATTTGCGCATGCGCCATGTCGTTGACAGCTCCTTCTTGTGTCGTTTCCAACGCTTCCCGTTTCAAACCATAACTGTGGTTATTGTAATTAGCTATTTTCTTGACATTTATGAAATCTATATCTATATTTTCTTTTAAGGCTAGGCGGGAAAGGGCGGTACTCTGTCTATTGTATTTTATATCATTTATGTGTTCTTTAATTTTTCTTTTTGTAACACCAATGTATGTGAATGTAGTATCCGGGAAGGTTGGATTCTCTATAAGTAAAATTTATTTTGTAAATATCTGCAGTTTCTAGAGGGTTTATTTTGTCTTTATCTGACCGGATTCTTCTAAAGATATTGCAATTGGGATAAATCGGGATACGGAGGTTCATTTTACGGGCACGGTTGGATATTTTTACAGCGAGACCACAGCAGTAAGGGATCGGATGAGTAAAGGTGGGTTTTTCTTTCTGTGCGTCGTTGATGATGTTGAGTTTCTTTCTTCTATTTTTGATTAGGTGGGGAATAATATTGTAGGGATAATTGGCTTCACGAGCAAGTTGCTGTATAAATTGTAGTTCATTCTTTAGTAATTTCTGGTTGGAGCATATTTCTAGGGCCCTATTGATATGTGAACGTAGGATTGAAATTTTGTAGTTATAAGACCGCACTGTTATTAGTTTTTGAGTTTTTTTTTTATTGTTTTTAGTTTTTGAGGAGTAATTGACAATTTTATTGTTATTGGTGGGTTTTCGATAGACTGTAGTTTCGATATTGTTTGGGGTGGTTCTAATTACTTTGACATCAAGGAAATTTAGGCTATTATTTTGTTCGAGTTCTATAGTAAATTGTATATTTTCATCAAGAGAGTTAATTTCGTCGAGAATATTATCAATGCTATTGTTATTTACTATGGCAAAAACATGATCAACGTAACGATACCAGTATTTGATATGGAGGTGGAGGTTTTTACTGATTAAAGTTTCCAGGTTTCTCATTTTCCATTCAGCTATAATTTCAGAGATCGGGGAGCCCATAGGGACACCTTTATTCTGTTAGTAAAATTTACTATTAAATTGGAAATAGGAGTTATTGAGGATGAGGGACAAGGCAGCTTTAAGGGTTATGGAAATATCTGTATTAAATGCGTTCTCGATTTCTTTGCTTATTGTATTGTACATTTCTGTTGTGTCTATTGATGGATATAAATTGGTGACATCGAAGCTGACCATTTTAACAGAATCTGAGAATTGTATGTTTTTTAATTCTTTTAAGAAATCATTTGTGGAGTTTAGGGATGAGTTTGAGCAAGGAATTAGTTGCTGTAATATGTTTTTTAAGTATTTTTCAAGTAGGTAAGTAGGGCCTTCACATTTACTAACTATTGGGCGGAGGGATGGTGGATTTTTATGATCTTTATATTTTTTAAAAATGGTTAGTTGCTGAAAAAAGAATGTACAAAATTGAACAAATCCAATGAATCATTTCCTAGTCTAGATTTAATTTTAGTAAAATAATTAAAAGTGTGTATATACCGTAAATTCCGGCGTATAACGCACACTTTTCATACAAAAAATAAAGTCGAAATTTAAGGGTGCGCGTTATATGCCGGTTATAAAAATGAAAAATTTAAAAATGAGGAAAAGATGAGCTTTAAAAAATGAGATTTCTACAAGTACCTGAATGTTGTTTATTTAAAAGAAATGACGTACCTTATGAACTTCAATTTTCATTATCGGAGAGCATAAAAAGTTCATCATATTCATCTTCCATTATATTTTCAGGCACATGATCAAATTCAGTTTTATCTTCACTATCACTGTACTCTGATCCATAAATAAATAGTTATCATGCCTTCCATCTAGATTGTTTGATATACTGCATTTTTTAAATGACTTTTTAATTATGTCAGGTTTAATTTCATCCCATGCTTGTATTATCCACTCACTCACTATTTCCAGACTGGCATGACGCATTTCACCTCCTTTCTTAAATGCTTTACCTCCTTCCAACATCTATGTATTGCAAAATCTTTTTAAATTTCCTTAGAATGGTTTATTAATACACACATCTAAAGGTTGAACTAATGGCGTTAATCCGCCTGGAATAACTGCCATGTCTGTGTTACACTCTTTCATTAATTTCTTTGTATTAACCGTAAAATGCGATCTGAACATATCCCAAAGTAAAAGACTTTCTGGATTCCAAAGGGCAAGTCTGTGATTGCAAAGTAAAGGGTGTACGTTATACGGAGGATATACATAAAAATTAAAAAATGAAGTTTAAAATTATAGGTGCGCGTTATACGCCGGCATTTACGGTATATATATGTAAATAAATTAAAAACTAAAATGAAAATTTTTTATAATTAATTTGTGACTGTTCGCTAAGAGATAAATTAGTATGAAATATTTCAGCTCATTTTGAGATTGGGAAGTTTGTGAAAAATTTAGATTACAATGTTTAGATTTAGATGTTTGATCCAGACTCCCACTGGAAGATAATAATAATAATAAAAAAAAAGCTTTAAATTAAAATTTGTAATTATTGATTCGTTTATTGTTAGATAAAAGACGTAAATATGCAAAAATTTTCGACTGATTGATTGGGAAAGCAGCGTGAAATTGTGGCCTCGTATGAAAAGTTTTTAGAGACTGGAAGCATTTTAAGGCAGGGAAAGAAGTGTTTGGCCATGAAGATTGGATGAGACTGTACAAGGCATGGACGACTTGAGTATTTGGGATGAACATGAGTAGCGTTTAGATGTGGTTTGAGCAACAAAAGGTGCATACATTGAACTCTGGTAATGAAAGGTATTGCTTTGCTTTCTACTTAATAAAATGATTATACACCTCACATTACGTTTGTTTTTCTTACTGTGATGATACAGCGCCACCATATATGAACACAATTTGGAAGTTGGTTTTTTTTTCAATGCCAGAAAAAAAAAAAAAAAAAAAAAAAAAAAAAAAAAAAAAAAAACCACCTCAAAAACCAGAGAAGTATTATTGTGCAAACCGAATTTTCATACGACAATTTGTTGCTTTTCTACGGATTTTTTAAATTTGTCAAGCACTTTTCAGACACCCTGTATATAAATTGGAAGCATGTGGCAGTTCAGCCATTTAAATGGGGCAAATAGATTTGAGATTTACAAGTATTTTGATTAACAAGCTTGGTCAAGGCACCAATTATATTAATATTTGCAGGTACCACTGCACAATATTTTACTATAAAAAGGTGTTCTTCCTCAGAGAATTTTGCAATGTGATACCATGTTTAAGATTTTTTTCTGGAAGTTTCATAACCAGCCTAGGTCTATACTTATAACAGCATGTACAGTTTGTGAAGAGGCACCTTAAAAGTTACTAATTTAACTTATTTTTGAAACTTGGTCAGTCATGAAAATGATTTTGTTTCTTTAACAACAATCTTGATAGATAGAACATAAGCTATGTTGCCTAGATGCAAAAATGAAAATGAAAGTGTTAAATTCTGCATAATTTGCATTTTTCTGGCATAAAAACACACACAGAAAAGAAACAAAAATGAATGCTTATGCATGAGCTGATGAAATACATCATGTATTTCAATTGGAGCTCATGGGGGAAAAAAATTCTGCTCAGAAAACATTTAACAATGTGCATAAGAACAAGCATGATTCATATGAATTTTCAGGAGTCGATACAGGAATTTTTTCCAGGCTCCCATTTTTGTGAATTTCAATACTTAATTTTTTAATTTCAACACTTAGTTCTGTGCATTTTCATACAAATTTTTAATAAAAGTCACTTATTTTTGTTAAAATAATTGATAAAACATATTAAAATGTAGGGTAAAATACCAATGAAGGGCCATTTTAATCGATTGTACTTTTGTGAAGGGGCACAAAATGTGCCCAATTTTCGTCTGCATCGACCCCCGATTTTAGTACATGCACTTACATTAACACTCATTTTAATAGTACAAATTGAATTGTGTCCCAAAATATAAGAGTTTTATTTAAGATAAATGGCATTTTTAAGACAAAAGCACTTTATTACAAACTATGCAGAAATTCTAGCCACCCACATTTTTTATATTACATTATTATACATCAAAACATTGAGAAATGCAACAACAGTTGAGCTGCTGGGAAACAAAGAAACACTAGCTGTGAAACAAACACATAATTGGAAATGAACCATGACACAAAATTTATCTAGCTACAAACATTCATTCATATTCAAATACAGATAGTGTCCATAAAAACTCTTTCTAAAACAAATGATAATCCATTATATACAAATGTTGCAGTTCAAATTAGAAGCATGTGTTTTTTAATTTTTTTTTCAATGCAAAGAGGACAAACAATAAAATAACACAAAACGTCCTGGATTTCATTTTTAAGCGCCTATAAAAGTAAAATTTAGCCAATCAACCTAACAATTGAATTAATATTTTTACAATGTAACAGTCATTTGATTTTTGTCATTCAAAATTAAAATGCGAAATTGTTAAGACTACACATAGTAAAGATGAAACAAACTTTAAAAAATGCATTTGGCCAAAATATGCTGGAAGAAAACAAAAATCACAGATACACACACTTGTATACATTAGAAAAAAGTGTAAAAACTTGTTCACATTATAATGTGAAAAAAATTGGTGTATAATCATTATCACGCAATTTTATTTTTCATGGCAGTATATGCTGATTCATAAAATTCCACCACTTCAGTAAAGCAATTGTATGCTTCTTATCATAACAATATCCTAAGGCAACTGAGATAGGCATCTTTATGAGTAAAATATAAAACAAATGGGGGGGGGGGGAATGGCAGTGTTCAGTTGATAAAAGACTGTGTCACTTTAATCCTCCTATATAAAAAATACAGTTCCTTATTGTCATTATTTAAATAAAATAAAAACAAAAAAATTATCCGTAAAATTATAGATGTGTGAAAAACAAAAATTTTTTAAATGGACAACAAATACAGGGCTTGAACATAACATTTAAATAACAATACTGTAAAATTGAAATTTAATCAGTTATAAACAATGTGACAGCAATTAAATAAACAAAAAGCCTTACTAGACATAAAAAGAAACACCTATTTACTTTGTTTCAAGTAGCACAGCAAAGAAAAATCAAAAACACTATAATATTTTAATATATTTGATGGCTTGATTAGTAACAGATACAAATGAAATACAATAGATACAGTTTTTTCTAATCAGTTGGTAAGTGCACCAGGCATATAACTAACAAAACAACTAGGTGCAGAAATTTCTTTCTAAAATTTATGAACTAAGATTAATATAATAAAAATAACACTGATCAATGGTTTAATAAAATTTTAAAAATAAAAACAACTTTTTAAAATTAAAACTTCAGGGTTCGTACTCATTGCATAGCATGAAATTTAAGGACTTATAAGGATTTTTTAAGGACCAAGTGCAAGAAAACTAAGGACCATTCGAAAATTCATTATAAATGAATTTATATAGATAGCACACTTAAATCATAAAGTAATATAAACAAATTTAAAACTAATCAGTGTGAACAATATATTTTTGATATAAAAGCTTAAAAGAATCAACTGTAAATGTAGAAATGTACTTGGTAGGGTGGAATAAAAGAAACTTAAAGAAATAGCACTTTGGAGAAGTTTTTAAATATTAGCATTACTTTAGGACCATACGAACCCTGAACTAATCAAAAACTATCAGTTCTGCCAGAATATCTCAGATGAACAGACAAAGATTATTTATGTGTGACAACTGACAAATACTCACCACAATGTGTTTTGAGCTTGTCTAATTTTAATGTACAGAAAATTTATTTATACTAAAAATAAAACATCATGCAAACTATATCAGTCTCATTTTCAAAAAGTGAATAATTATTATCACATAATTTTTGGCAACTATAAAAAACTTAAAGTAATTTCCTTGTAATAAGCACACAACAACAAATTCAGTTTAATACGAATGTATTTATAAAAAACAATCTATTTTCTTTTTAAAACTTAAAGCTGAGAAATAAATTTATATAATAAGGTATAAATATTCTGTCCAGATCCAGTTAAAGAATCCTGTAATAACTAATACAATTTCATTACAGACAGTGTTCATTGACCCTAGTAAGTTTATAATAAACTCAAACCTGTTTCTGTGCGGTGGATTTGGATAGCATAAAAGAAATTCTCACTAAACTTCATGAGTAGCTATAAAAAAAGTTTTTGCAACACAATTAAAAAGTATTTTTTCATGCAGTGAATAGGGACCACATAAAAAAAGTCTCATGTAGGAAATAACTCAAAACCTTACAAAATAACTAGGAATTGCTTTTTAAAATGAAATTAAGACATGAGGCTTGGCAGCAACTTGGAATCTTGCCAAATCTTTTAGAATCTGATTTAGAAAATATACACATGCAAACATTTTTATATCTATTTTATTTTCATGCGTACTTATTTTACACATACAAAACTTTTTAAAACGTATAATCACTATCCTTCATAGTCTGACAACACACAAACTTTCTTGTGATAAACTGGTTCAAAACCGCTTTCATCACTTGAAGATACTACCTCGTACTGGTTTAGAGTTGACTTTTTTTCAGTTACCATGTTGTCGGTGATCAGTTTTTGCAATGACTGTTGCTTCACTCGACACTTGTATATGCTGTGGTAGCCAGATATACAAGATTTAATACAGAATTCAATACATATGTAACGTGATGAAATACTTATCAAAAATCGAAAAAACTAAATGGCCAATCAAACTTTTTTTTAATTGAAAACTTCATTAATTATGTACTAATTTGATTGAAATTTTCACATACCACACAAAAACAGGTTTGAGTGTACATATTTTACAAAATAGGGCTTTGATGAATAGTAAGAAAAACTTTTGATTACTTTTATTTATTTCCATGTATTTTAGGCAATTTAACTTTAAACATATCTTAATCTCAAAATTAGTTGGAAAGATATTAATGTAATTCAAGTCAGTACTTCATCAACAAACGTATATAGTAAATCTGTCAATATAAATATTTTATATTAAAAAACAACAGAATGCTTCTTTTTTTACCATTTTAGTTTTCTAAGAATGTCATACTTAATATTTATTAAAATTATTTATTTATTTTGTAGTAAACTGTTATATATGAAAAACCATCTTAGTCAATTTTGTAACTCTATTAATAAGGAACTTATTAATTTAATACAGTAATAAAGAAAAATCTAATGTTAAGATTTTAACCTAACAAATAAATTTTAACAATGACTATATTCATGAGAACTGAAATTATTGAATAATTAAAAGAAAGTGCAAGAGGTTCAGAGCAAATGTGTAGACAAATATAAGTATGTACAGTCAAATTAACTTAATATGATAACTGTTAAGATGAGGAGATGAAGAAAACAAACAATTTGTGAATTATGTTACCTAACTCAATGATTTAGTGATGGTTGGTTAATTTTTAAATTAAGAAAAATATTTTCTACAAAACAAAAGGGCAAAAAAAGGTTGAAAAGCTACAGTGTTATACCTATAGTTATATATCACTGCAAATTTCCCCGACTTGATCCTTTTTTTTGGTGTGTGTGTGTGTTAATCAAACTTACATATTTTAATGTCGGCTTCTTAAATTTGTGGGTCCAGGGACTCATAAAAACAACAGTGTTTGGGAACTTTTCCTGAATTTTCTTGTGGTTTTTTTCAATAAGATTAAAAATAAATAAAATACTTAGTTTAATACTGGGGCATAAAAGCAAGTTCTTAAGAATGCCTAAACTGTTTATAGGAAGAAGGGAGGGGAGGAGAGGATAAAATACCTTGAACTCTAATTAATATCCCCCCCACCAAAAAAAGTAAAATAAAATGGGAAAATTTTTAGAGTACTTGTCTTCTAATTCAAGTACTTAAGATTTTCACTGTGCCTTGGGAAAAAATTGAATAAGTTAATTATAGTAATCAATATAAATAATAAGCTTATGCTGCTTCCACAATATAGCTTATTTCAATGTTGCTGTTTGCAATAGTACAACAGGGTATGAAAAAAAGAGACTTGCAAAATTTCCTTCCATTATTTAACTAAATAGCATCATTTGGGGGAAATAATATTGGCAAGAGAGGTTGATGGATCAATATGACAGAAAAAATAATATTTACTAATTCCATGAAATTACTTTTATAAAACAATTATAACTTGGTTGCATGTTAGCATGGGTCATGCTGGCTTGAATTTGTGGGTCTTTTTTCAATAACATTAAGAAATATTGAAAACATTGAGTTTAACACGGGAACGTAAATATGGGTTTTCAAGCATACCTAATGAGTTAAAAATGCAGATTCTGGGAAACCAGTAATTTGAAACAAAATGGATTCCTTTTTTGAAAAGATAAAATATGTGCTACACTTTAATCCCTGATGATAACCTCATCTACATTATCATTCATAACTAACTGTACAAGCATGCAGATGTTTGCGAGGTATAGGTTTATTATTTTTTAAATGCATGTGGCTTGAGAAAATTCAAGTACCTCTAGCTTCTCATATTAGTAAAATTTGACTGCACATATTAAATATATAAGGTATTACATAGTACAAATCAAAAGACATACCATTTAATTTAGACAGAAATAAGGTATACTCTAAATTTATGATAATTCATATATACAACAAAGTTAGAAAAAACATACATTAGTTTAAGAAAAAAAAAATCCTAGAAAATTACAGGGGAAAAGTATTTTGCTAATAAAAAATAACAAACTATATATATATATATATATATACAAACATAAGCACAGGTGCAAATTTCTCAATGTTGAAAATCTGCAGATGTGTTAGAATTATGAGACATCCTCAGTATTAATTACATTGATAAAAACACATCAAGAATTTTTTGGATTTTTAATGGACTTTCACCCCCCTATTCCCACAAAGAAAAAAGGTAAAACGTTTTTACAAAAGCTAACATTCATAAGCATTATCTGTTCTATCGAAAACTAATTAACCTCACATTTACTGAATTTTCGTCAATAACAAACACTGCTGCTGTTTGTCTGTTAGAACATCTTTTGCAAAGATTTCATTCAGCGTCTATTAATTACAAAAATGGCTCTAGTGCATTCCTCATTTGAGTATTTTTAAGGAAAATTTAATAACAAATCTTTGAGAGGAACATGACGAGGAAAACTTTGTGTCAATCATCCATTCAAAACGTTGACTAGGACTCATTTTAATGTGGCAAGAAACAGAACTAATTGAATTATCCGAAACAGCACCTGTAACAGACAAACAACATACCAACTTACACATCCAAATAATCAGCATAAGGGCTTTTCTCATGAAATGACAAGAAAAATAAATGAGAGTTTATAATTAACGATGAAAGTACTGTTAAAAATAGATCCCAAACTCTAACACAAGAATTTGTAGATAAGATTTTTTTCCTTCCAAGTAGAATAAAATGAGAAAGAATTTTAGAATACTTGTCTGCTAATTAAGGTACTTTTCAAAGCCTTACTTTTAAACTTACCAGTAAATTATATGCATTACATTTTCAACAACATTTTACTTATCAAGTATTCCAAGCATGCACTAAACCCAAAGAAGCATTTTTAGGAGTATTGAGTACAGAATGCCAAAATTTCCCATTGAGAAAATAAAGTCACTAAGTATGTCATGTGCATCACACCCGCTACATCTTTACCAATACCTTTAAAACTAAAGAGATACTTAATGTAGTTCACTTTATAAGACATGCTTAGTGCATAACACACTGTAATTTTTTAAAAAAGTTAAACAAAGGTATGTCCCCATACAAAAATGGGTTACATTTACCAAGCGTTTAAAAAAAAAAAAAAAAAAAAAAAAAACTATTCAAGTTTTTGATATCCTTAATTATGCAATAAGAATATCCATAAATATTACACTGTAATTTACAATTCATACGGGAAAATACAATAACACATTTGGTACTATGCAATAGCTATGGAAATAAGTATATCTGCCTGAACCTCTATACCAATTAAGCACAATGTCTTGGATAAATAGGTATGCAAAAAAAAGAAAAAAAAAATATATATAATAAACCTGAAAGAACTCTGGTAAAAAAATAATAATAACTAACATTGCAAAGGGCTACAAAGACCAAGATAAACAGCTTCGGTTCTCAAGTTCATCCCGTAATTGGTTCAGCTGATGCATCGTATGATAAACAACGGATGCACTGATAAGTCCATAATCAAAAAGGTTGCACATGTGTAGGAGGAAATTCTTATACAAACTTTTAGTTACTATAGTTCGACCATGTTCTTCAATAAACATAGAACAAGCTAAAGGTATTTGGCAATCACCAACAAATCTACAAAAATAAATAAATAAAATGAGCAAATTTTAAGCAAACAATATATATTTTGTATTTGTATGTATATCATAGATAATTATTAATTTTCAAACCATTAAAAGTATTAAGATATTTATGCTCCACAAACATTATATGTACGATTTATGAATCACAAACTATACCAACAATATCACATGATTAACTTTTTACTTAGGATTTTAAACACAACAGTAAGAATTTAAATTTCTTTACAGCTTTTAAAGAATGTTGGTAAGAAAAATAAGATTTGTAAATTATATTCCCATACAAAAAACGGGTTAAAAGTTTGTGATGCAGCATTTTACTTTATAGCCAGGGTCCCAACCTTTCTACAAATCAGATCCCCTTAAAAAACCTTTTTTATCAATAGACCCCCTATTTTTTTAATACATAAAAAACTCGTGATGCATGAAGTTGGAAGATACAGTTCAATGATAATAAATTAAAAACTACATTTTATTAAATCACTTTCAATTTTACAGAATTAAGTGTAATTGTAACATATATAGTATGCCTGCTAAAGTTGGTTATCACCCCAATAATTTCTGAATGTTAAAAGCTATAGTCATAAAAGTGGGGTCTAAGGATAGTAGTGTTGCCATGCGCTACAAGGGAATAAAAAATTATCATCGACCCCCTATAGACCCCTAGAACTCTATAGACCCATTTAAAAACTTCATAAGACTCCCAAGGGACAGCTATAAGACTTTCAAATATGGGTCTTAAAAATAATGATATCAAATTTTGAGTGACGCCCTGGTGTGACTTAAACTAGAGATGAGTTCGGGCTCATTTTTTGAGGCACAAGCCTGAGGACTTTTCATCTGAGCCCGAGCAATATTATTTAAGTCGGAGCCCGAGCCCAAAATTTCAGCTAAAGATAAAAAAAAAATCAATTACTTCATTGATAGAATACAATAAATTTTGCCGTTTGTGCAAATTAAAGACAAATATAGTTGCAAACTCCCAATGCACTTTCTAATTCTTTGTATCCATCCTTTATCAAAAAATGTCGGATCCCACGACTAACTAAGGAATATAAACCGCCATTCTAAAATACCCAAAGAGCTTCACGCACCTTCTAGGCGCCCGTGCCACTATTTTTATTTGTTTATTTATTTATTTATCTTTAATAAGTACTTTTATTTTCCTCACGAATATCTTTTTAAAATCTGTTTCAAGCAGTACATTCAACAAAGGAGAAATTTTTCATGAGCCCGAGCCCGGTTAGAGCCCGGGCTTGGGCTGAGCCCGACTCATCTCTAACTTAAACTCCATTACAATTACTCTTGTTTTATTTTCTAAAGTAGTTTTATCTTACTCTTGTTTTATTTTCTTACACATTCAAGCAATGCTTTAAATTATCATATACACTGTCAACTATATCACACTTTCACTGAGCCTATATTATACATTCAATTGAAGTTATTTAGATCAATTATTAATTTATCTTTTGTGTCACGCTATCGAAAAGGGCAAGCAAAATTTGCATAAATGTTTTCTTTTTAACAGACTATGTATTTGAATACATTTCACTTTCGATACTATGGCATTGGATACTATTTCTGCTATAAGTAAAATGCTGCATCACAAACTTTTAACCCGTTAAGGGTTTTTGTATGGGGATATATTATTACTTTTTAGGGGAATGATCAGAAGATAATAAAAAATAAGTAAAAGTAAAAATAGTGAAATTTTTAATTTGCAGCTCAACATGGAATAAAAGCAATGAAAATCTATATCGTTTCATGACTTATAAACAAAAATGTTAGCTTTAAATGCTTAGAAAATTAAAGGGTCGAAGGGAGATAAATAAAAATTTATAGTTTTTAAAGCCTTATAATATATAAGAATTATGAAAAAAAATTCAATAACTGATGGTGAGAAACAATGGTAGCTATGTGACGTGAGTAGTGTAAAAATTAAATGAAACTAGCTAGTTCAAAAAAAGTTGCTTGAATTTCAATGTATGTTCAAGATTAAAAATAGAAACAAGATACAGTAGGTACTTAACTGGATCTCTGCTGTAACTGGTCTATTTGATTTAAATTAAAACTTTTTTAAAAATATTTTCCGAAAATGATTGACACTGACCTCTGTCATATTACATAAAGATAGAGCAAAGGCACTGGGAAAAGGCTTTATGCTACGCAGAACAACAAGCATCAGCTTAAAAAAAAAAAAAAATGACTGATGTTTTTAAATCTTTCCTCGTAACTGTAAAACTTTTGAAACAAATAAAATCATATCTTTTAACACAGTTTTATCCATTAATTACATATAGTTTTTTCAGTCTCCGTTTTAACCAGACTTTTGTTTAAAAGGCTCACCCCAGGTCCCATTTAGGCCGATCTAATAACGTAACATAATTTAACCAACATACATGTCAAGGCCAGGCCTGCAAAGCCCTCACGAATGACGCAACACAAGAGACTCTACACCAGTTCTCAAAGCGACAGACAACCCGAAATGGCCCGACCTCAACACGAAAGAACTTTCACCGCTTTTTTTTTTTAGGAATAGACATTCGAGAGAGAACTGCGGCCCAAGCAGTCAATTGCTGTATGCTTTATGTATGACGATATACAACGACGTATAATGTAAATTTGATTTTTTGATCATGTACATACTTGTAAATATATTTTTTTTAATATTAACTGAAATAGTTAGTAATTATTCATCCCTAGATACCAGCCTAGTATTCACTTAATATACATATGTAATCATTATTTTATAAATTATAATTTGAAATAACATTTAAAAATACTAAATATTAAATTTTTTAAAATTCATTCATTCTGTAAAATACATATTTTACTTCATTTGCAACGTTAAGTATGTGTAGCAATAAGTATATGTGTATTTTAAATTTGTTTTATCATGCGGATAGTGAAATGCTTCTTTAAAAAAATACATTAAAAAAAAATACTTTAATCAATTTTTTTTTTTTTTCATAAAAAATCTAGGGACAGAAATTGAGCTTTATCTTAAGATTAAAAATGTGCCATAGTGCATCATTACAGGAAAAAAAAAAAAAAAAATGCCCATGCTACTACTATTAATTTGATTATAAATGTAAAACTGCAAGTTCCTAAAATACATGTATATTTGCGTCTTCATCCCTCTAATCTCCTTCCACCCAAACTGACTGACTGGCTGTGCCGTGTCCGCTAATCACAACCTCAGTTGAGTTTGTTTCAGTGCTAATACACAGAAGTTAAATAGTCCCCTCTTTACATTGGATTAAATAAGAAAAAACAAGTTTTCCTAAATGAACCGGCAATGTCAGCCACTGATTTCAGCATATATTCATTATAAAATCATATATTGATTTTAAAAAAATCGTTAGAGCGGATTTTGAAATAAAAAGGGGACACGAACTTCTGGTAAAGTTAGCTGTATATATAGAGAGTCATAGTTGGTTGGTGTAGGCTGCATCACTCTTAGAACTGTCATTCTCCATGATTTTCAGAATATTTTATGTTGCTGTCATTATTTTAAAAAAATCATAAATTTTTAAGTGATTAAAAATGTTTTTACTTTTTTCTTTTGGTTGATCAACTTTTTTTAGAGTTAGACAGTGGTGGCTCAGTTTGTGAATCAAACTTATAATTGACTGACTTAAACTTTTTCTATATATATCATGGTGGTTAAAACCATTTCTCCCCCCAGAAAAAATCAACCCACTGGGTTTTTTAAGAGATGGGGTGGAGTTCGTAATGCTTGAAAAAATTTTGCTAATTACTACATACAACTAAAAGCAACTAATTGATTACAAATATCCATTATAGATGAAAAAATGTTTAAATTAATAATAAATTACAATCATCAATTATACATGAACAAATATACATCTTAGTGTGTTTTTTCACAGTTTTTTATTTATTTTAACTCATATATGTGTTTATTTATAGACAGATTAAACAAAAAAAAATATCCTTGAGTAGTGAAACCTAAGAATACCCAAAAATTTCAACAAAATCTCTACAATTATGATTAATTCATTTCTGGGGTCGAGAATTCCCATTGGAGTTAGAATTAATTTGTACAGCCTAAAACAGAGCCACCAACGTTTATCAGTGTTGAAAATAGTTGCTTTAATAGCCTCATACATAAGAAATAGTATTCAAAATGGTACCCTTCATACAAAAATAGTAGCATGCTAATACCATTAATTCATGCGCACGTGGAATAACAATGTTTTTTATGACAGAGGGTCACTAGAAGTGCAGGTACAGGAGTTTCTAGCATTATCTAACAATTCTACCTTCATGATTGGCAGTCTTTTTTAAAAACATAGGACAACTTAAAAATGATTTTCTCATTAGCTAGACCTGCATAGGCAAAAATGTATCGTAAAGAAAGAATTGACTTACCAACTTTTGAAATTCCCAAGGTATAAAATAAAGCATGAACAACATTTTTGATAATTTTTGCCAAATAATGCAAGTATGACATTTTAAATGGTATATACTTAAATAGCACATGAACAGCATTTTCAATACTTTTCATAAAACGAACACATGAAACACTTTTAAGTTTACAGATGGTATAAAAATATTTTATATAACATACATATGAAAAAAAAAAAAAAACTAAAATTTAGTCATTATCATAAAAAAAAATAATAGACACAAAATTCTTATAATTTTAAACACATTAGGGAGGGGAAAAGCAATTTTGTAATGCATAAGAAAATGCTGTAAAAAACACCTAGAAAGGAAGGGGGATAAAAAACAAACATTAATATGCTAAATTTATTCTTTGCTCGCTTTCATTAATGTTTTTCCCCTATTCAAAACATCCTTTGCCTCAATTTCATTATTTTTACTTTTTTATCACTTCCATTAATATTTGAATCTGCCCTCATCAATGAAACTTTTTCTTTATTATTTTACGTTAAAAAAGTGGTTAAAAAATTTAAATTTGAAATAATCATTTTTTACTCTGATGGTATTGGAGGTTGAAATATAATAATACTGAAAAATAAAAATGCACAAAAAAAAAAAAAAAAAAAACACAAAAAGAAAAATATTTTTTCTCAAGACGGATGGGAAAAGATTGAAACTGGGATGCTAATGCATACTCAATAAGATTTTTTCTATCAAGAATTTTAATGAACAAACATCTGAATTAGTTGATTCATGTGGGAAGGGGGAGCAAAAATTTCAGTAATCAAATTAACAAAACTGCAGAATTCTATGGAAAACTCATTAATGATAAATTTTAAGAGATTATTTCTTAACATGAAATATCGGCCGTGATTTTATTTAATTTTTTCTTTTTTTTTTTTCACTTTAAAATTCGTTAAAAAGTGTAAAATAAAAAATGGGGGATTTTGCGTAGATTTGTAAAAAAGCATAAGTTTGATGCAGAAAATGTAAAAGTTGGATTATGC
Organism: Cheiracanthium punctorium; assembly: GCA_038373885.1. Classification (NCBI taxonomy): domain Eukaryota; kingdom Metazoa; phylum Arthropoda; class Arachnida; order Araneae; family Cheiracanthiidae; genus Cheiracanthium; species Cheiracanthium punctorium. Next base: position 604,664 of record JAWZYV010016822.1, on the reverse strand, counting down.
AGGAAATGTAAAAGTTACATCCCTGGAAAATGGTAGTTACATCCATCGAAGTCCATCGACATCCATCCGTAGTTGGAAAATGTAAAAGTTACATCCATCGATATATGTAAGGTACATATCGATAATCACACAAATTAATACCTTTTTCCTGCTTCCAACTGTTTCCAAACCCTGCAATCTAAAAAAATCCTTAATAAAATTGTTCTGCGATAAAAAAAGTCACATTTTTTACCAAAAAATATTTGCTTTTAGTTTTTTTTTTTGTTTGTTAAGAAAAAAGTCACCATAGTAGCATTTTGCTAAAAACAGTAGCAAATAGTGGAAGCCCTGCTAAAAATATTGTCCGCTGTTTTGCTTTGTGGATGTGGTCCAGGGAAGCTACATGGGTGCACTTTGAGCTAAAGAAAAGGTTATTTTGTCATAGACTTTTTAAGCAGATTTGGCTTATACTCCATTAAGACAATCACTAAAACTTCATACTAACACTCAAAGCTTGGCCCATTTGCACCCAAGTTTTATTTTGCAATGGGTAAAACTGATCAGCAAATGGTAAAGTTTTCAATATATTTAAGAAGTTTGCTGCTTTATACAACCACATGCACTTTCACTTTACAACCTTCACAATAGATTAAGTACATACCCATGTTTCATTATATGTAAATTCCACATTTTCATCAGCTCTTTCTCTCCTTCATTAACATCTGTGAATTCATCGATCATCTGAAAATAAACAAGCAAAATAATTAAAACACCTTTCATGAATATGCATAAGATAAATGGTTAAAAAATAAATATTTTGCAGAAAATTTTACAAAAACTCCTTAGTAAAAATGACTAACATCACAAAATTATATTTTTAAATGAGTCATTCTATATTATGTAAGTAAGTATTGCAAAAGGCCAGAGCATTAGTTACAACATCATTAGTTTTATACAAAGGACAGGACATGTAGACCATTTATGTTATGGAGCCATCTAATAGACCAACATTATTACTTAAGAAGTGAGATATCCTAATTTTGAACAAATTTCAGAGACCTGTACTTAGATTGGCACCCCTGAAGTATTATACTAAACTATTCAAACTAACCTTTTTATATTCAGAAAGATTTACCAACAGATCCCACATCCTCAATTTTTGTTTGTTGGTTATTGATGCAAAATGATAATAAATAGCACGGAATAAAAAACTTGTGTGCCTTGAATTAATTAAAGAGAAATCGAGGTGGACAACCACCAGGGCAGTTGATCATTTTTCAAATCATGGAAAATCCTTTTTTTGCAATCGTACCTTTGCTAAAATTATTCTGCATTTGATGGCCAACTCTAGAACTCCACAGTTCAACTTGGATTTAAATATAACTGAAACTTTTGGCCTTGGAATGTATTTAACTCTCAAACCTCAAAAACTATTAGTCGTAGAATGTTGAAATTTCATATATAAGATTGTTGTAAGATCAAGTTGTGCATCTCGATTTTTGGTTCCAATCTATTGGAGCGTTTATTTACAGGGCCACCCAAAAGAATTTCAATACCTTTAAGTCTATGGGCATCTTCAATATATTACATCGCTAGCAATATATAGCTACAATATATTACACCTGTTTGGTCCATGTCCAAAATCTCGCCATTAGTGTTCAACCTTCGCAAGTTTTGCCAAAATATCACCAAAGTTGGCAAGCCAGTCAATTTTTGGATTATGCCCAAAATCTCGCCATTTGTCATTGACCTTGGCATATTTTGCATAACTCTAAAACTTTTAACTATAGCATGTTGAAATTTTGTATTTAGAAGTATTGTAAGATCTAAGTATGCATCTCTTTTTTGATTGAGATTGACTGGATAATTTATTTACAGGGTCACCCAAAGGACTTTAATACTGTAAGGTAAGTGGATACATTCAATTCATTGAAAGTCTGTGATCAATTACTACTATCCCCAAAATCGCACAAACCATTTCAAGCTTGTCGGCTTTTGGCAAAATATCGCTAAATTAAGTGTCAGAAGCAAATCTTTCAAATTGAACCTAGCTTGGCGAGCTCGGAAATACAGCCAACTCCGGATATAGTGAACCTTCAGCTATAGTGAATGCAAACCATTAATCCCGATTCACATACAGTATCTCTGTTCACCATGGGGACACTTTGGTTTTACGGAACTTAGGACATAGTACATGAAATTTGATGGTCCCCAGAGGTTCATTATAAGCGGAGTTGACAGCATTTGGCTAGAAATTCCTAAACCTTAGTATTACTGCTGTATTTTATCACTTTCAAATAAAATAAGTTTAGATGAAGTGCGCCGAAAATATTTTTGATTTACAATGTGCAAAGTAAGTCATGTGTTGTCCATATCAGATTTTTAAAAATGAAATTCCTTGAATAATTCAGACAAACAGAAGGTACTTCCTGTATAAATAATTAAATTTACGTATACAAAAAGATTAATCCCCCCCCCCTCTTCTGTTAATTGTGAGTGATCAGTGCTGCAATTTTTTTTTTAAATACAGAAGAAAATAAGTCTAGTTTAATTAATGTGTCCTCTCATTAATTTTCAAGAAATTACATTTCTTATTTTTATATGAACCCTTTAGACAAAATAGGAACATTAGGAAAAAAAAATTATGTATAAAGATCATTAAAATATCTGCATTTTTATATCTTTAAAACTGAAATAATTATATTCAACTGAAAACATAATGAATACTGTGAATATGGACCATCTATCAAATAAGAAATATAATTTTTTGGCTTATTATAAAAAAGGGGAGGGACAGAATTTTATGATAACAGCTACATAGTGAATACCAATGCTTGTGTTCCAATGATCTCTATTTGTGTAATACTTTATTTAGTTATGTGATAAAAAAATTTGATACACCTTAACAAATTTTTAACTAAACAATTTCTATCATTAATTTGTTTATAATCTCTTCTTCGATCTCTAATAACTTTCTATGGTGAGAAAGCCTTTTGCATGATACAAAATGTGGCTAAGTAATATTTTTCACTTAATCATAAATAAGATTATAAATATATGGATATGCAGTCTTTTGAATGGCCTTCATGCATTAAAAATAATTTTGTAATTCATCAAATTTGTCTAAGGGTGTCATTAAAATTTAAAAAGTGTTAACTTTTAAAAAATTTAATGGGAAGACTATTTCATTAATGTAGTCTTATTCACTAACTTGTTTTAAAACTACATTGTTTTTGCAATTTACATAGACAGGGTTTCTACAGATTTCACAGCTTTTGCTTCCCTGACATCTATCACACTCTTCCCTGACTTTATTTAGCGTACTTTCCCGAATGTATACAAAATTTTGTGTATTATATATTAATTTAATTTTGTGTTTCTATTTTTAACATTACATCCTTTAATTATTACGTTTTTATATATTTTGCCGCTTTTTTTTTTTTTTTTTACAAATAATAATAATATTAAATTAATATATACAAGAATCTTATTTGACATCACTGGATTCTAACAAAAACCATGTTTGATAATAATTTAGGATAAAATTAAGCATATTTCAACCGCACAAGATATGCTCATAAAGAACACATTTTAAAATTATTTATAAGGTTGAATAAGAAAATGAAAATAAAACAATTTCTATACTTAGGTTCAAACAGAATATATTTTCTTGATTTTACCGCAAAATTCAATTTTTCTTGCATTTCACTGACCTTTCTTCAATTTCTGCTAATTTCCCTGACTTTTTTCCCAAATCCCCGACTTTCCCTGACCAAAACTCATTTCCCTGACTTTCCAGGTCTGTAGGAACCCTGATAGATCATTTATCTTAGTTGCGGCTGATGCATTAAAGTAGCTTTCAATCCCTTTCAAACACCTGAATGCAGGGTGACTACAGAAATTGAGGCCAAAAAGTCACCGATAATGTTTAAAATTAATACTACAGTAGAAAACTCCAGAGTGGAATAAGGGGACAAGGTCACAATGATCACGAAATTCCACCCTCTTAGTGTAAAGGGCAATTGCCAATCGAACACTAGGGGTAACAAATCATTACTTTTCAAAATGACTCGTTACTGGATCACTCAGGTGCCCCAAATTTTTATTCTGACCCCAAAAAAGTTTTTCATATGTCTGATTGATTCACAGATCTATATGCATTGGAATAAACTGGTATGTAACATTGGGGGGGGGGACAAAATATTTCCTATTGTAGAAAATACCATTTGCAAATAGGTTATATCTGAATTTTCTTAAATTTTAGGGGGGGGGGGGCAACTACTTCTTCTTGCCATGTCAATGGATATGTGATTTGTATGTCTGGTTTCTTGTATGCTCTGTATCTTTGTAAGAAACCGAATAAGTGCGATTTTGGACTCATATAGTACCTACATCAAGCCTTGAATTCGTTAAGTGTCATCATCAATTGAGTATTGTAAGATCTAGAACAAACGTATGACTTGCGAGTTAGATGCTGATTCACTACTGAAAACAGTCTAGTTCACTATCCAAAAATAAAAAATCCCCCGATTTTTGGATATTTTTTCAAAATTCCCTGATATTTCCATGATCTGTCCTATTGATTTCCCATGATTTTACCTGATCTGTCACCACCCTGGAATGTTCTCTCAACTAATTAACTCATAACTGCTTTTGGTAAGTAGGATTTACCATCACTAGTGCATTATCACACTGAGAGAGCCAGAGAATTTATCCGGCATTGGTGTTTTTCAAATATTTTTTCTTTCTATTTTAGTAATTACCCCAAAGCAGAAACCTTATAGCATGGCAGCAGGTGCTGGAGATTGTTTTGAGGCTGGCAAATTAATGTTACATAGCAATGGGAGGTGAATAGTGATGTAATGTAGTGACATCAAATAGAAATTTACTGCTTGTATTACAATCTGCCTTTGTATGACATTAATAACTTGTTTAGATGTACTCTATCAGCTCATAAATTTGGGCTGAAGAGTTTTGACTCAGCCTGTATATTAGGGTTTGAAATAAGTAGTGGAAACATTCATTTATGTAATTTTATTTTCAAAGAAATTCATGATATTGTTTCAAAATCAAATTCAGATTGTTTTGCCAGATTAACTTAAAAGTAATGATAAATGATCTTGCACACCTCAAAGAAAATTCAACATGGTAATCTTTTAAAGAGTTCAATCAGATATATGTGCTAAGAAAATGAAGTAAGAGCCTGAGACACATGCTCTTAGTATTTGTTAATACTAAACTGTGCTATTTCGCATAGATTTATACAAGACTTCCTTTCAGTAGTCTTCAAAGTACTCATGCACGCTTTACACAGCAATAATTTTATTGATGTTCGTATCAGGCAAATATTTGTCAATGTAAATTTAATTTATATGAGCAACTATGACTTTCTATGCTAGTAGTATTCATTCAGCATTGCATAAGGTCACTGATAAATATTAATTTCTGATGCTGGGACATAAAATGTGCTATAATCAATCTTTCATAACACATTGCAATGTTTAGCAAAGATGAAAGTTAGCAAAATTAAGGATAAGTCTGTTTGTTAATAATCTTTTGATAGAATACTGGACAAGTAAATTATACTGATAACAGATTGAAAGCAGGTATCAAAAAACTGCGGCAAACGGTTATTAAGAATTACAAGAATTAATTATTATTAAGATTATCAGAAGGCAATAATCTTAATTTTAATCAAACTAGTTTTTTCAAGAAACTCAAGAGCTATGAAAATTTTAAAAGTATTTCTGTGACAGTTATCACTATGTAAGCAAATTAAATTTGACTATTATTGCTTTACTGTTTTATTAAAAGCTCTTGTATAATTAAAAAAAAAACTGTAAAAAAGGCTATTAACAGTGGTTGCTTAAAGCAGATTTCACTATAGTTTCAAACTTCCCAAACCCATCTTCACTAAAATAAGCAAACAACACTTAAAATATGGTACTTACATGCTGAGTCTTAATTCGTAACCATTCAGGGTCATTTTCAGATTCACTATCCATATCTATCTCTTGTGGTCGAACTGCCAGACAAGTCACGGTATGATAATACAACCTAGATCGGAATAAAATCATTCAAGTTTAAAACTTCATTGGCCAAGGAAAGCTTTTAGCCAGAATTATTATTGGAAAAATTGCAAGGAAAACCAATTACCTATTGTGACCAGAAATGTACGAACGAGGACCATCAGGATCAACATCATCAGGCTCTAAGAATTCTGATAAGCTAGGAGCTGGCCTTTTAGGTCTAAAAGTGATAGATAAATGGCTAATAGGATTTTTTGCTTGCTATATTTTACTGTTTATAAGCATTTAAAAACCGTAAAATATAAAAGACGAGTATAATGCTTTTATATATACTGGGGATTTCAAAATAGATGTTACAGCAATTATCTTATAAACCGTGAGTGATAGAAACATACTTTCAATTATCAATATTAGCCAAATAAAGTGTAGATTTCAAGTAGGCAATTTTTTTTACTGGAGGATGTATACATATTAAAATACGAAATTTAATTTTTATACGGTCCTTCCTTTCCTATCACTTATACTTAAAAAAATGTTGCCTTTTGTCTAAGAAAATTAATTAAAAAAAATCCTGTGTCTCTAAGTGAAGTAGTTAGCGAGAATATTAATTTTGAAAATAATGACTTACACCACTTTACCTACTGTGTTAGCATCAGTTTTCAGGCAAAGAAATCTTTACATTAGGAAATAAACTATGAGGTGATAAAAGATAAATAAAGATCCTATTGTTGGGAAAAGCAATAAACACGTTCAAATGTGTGAAATTAACAGGTACTGTTTTACCTAAATTGATCGGTACTGCTTTATGAAATTAGCGATAATTTAGTCTAATTCACCAATTACAACACGCTTCTAGAGAAGGAATTTTAAAGTGTAAAAGAGAATGACAAAATAATGGTGTAGGTTACTATGGTGTGGTAACTTTCACTAGAAAAGTGGTGCTACAAAGGTTTAGGCCTTTTGTATTCGTATCAGAAAAAATCGACTTTTGAATCAGTTTTGCAGACTTTTGCATCCAAAAATATCTGCTTTTGCATCAGTTATGCAAATTTTTGTGTTTAAAAAGAAAATTCTATGCTTATCAATTTTACAAACTTTTGTAATGCTTACATATTATATTTATAATCCCCCCCCCCCACACACAAAAAGGTAAAAAGAAAAAGATTGTTATTAGTACAGCTGATTATTATATATATATATATATATTTAATGAACAATTTCAAATTAGTGTTATACTAGTGTTTCAATTTGTTTCATTAATGGGCTGTATTTTAGAGCATTGTCATCAGCATTATACCACCAATTACACACAGGAGCTATATGTAAGTAATTTAGCAAATAAACTTAATATTATATTTTAAGAAAATCTTTTTTCAGGCTACAACTTTTCAAAAAGTACTTTTTTCTTTTTGTTTGGAATATTGGTACACCCAGAAGGAGAGGGGAGGGGGCACTGCCAAAATCTGGCACTTGGGAACTTTTAGTTTATACTAGCATTATTTTTATGAATCATTTATAAATTTATGTAACTAAAAATTGTAATTAAAATGATTATTACATCATAAGTATAATCTAATTATTATTAATACACATTTTGCTTAATTTATCTACCTATTAATGTGACGATAACCGATCCCCCCCCCCCCCCCAAAAAAAAGGGAAAAAAAGGACCATTACCTATAGTTATGTGGTAGGACGGTACTGTGCTTGAAATGGATGAATGCCCCTAAAATTGCCATTGACCGTAATGTATTGGAAATCTTTTGAGTGTTCCTGTAGCAGAACTGTAAATGATAAAGACACTTTTTTTAATGGAGAAATTCATTTTCTAACTCTTTGCAGCATATATCACTTCTGAGTCCGTTTGAAACAGCCCAATACCTCTAAAAAACGCTTTGATGAATTTCGGCCCATAGAGCGTAATGTATTTCGAACCTTTTAGGCGGTTCTGTAGATAAACTATCCAGTCGAATGGAACCGAAAGGGGAGGTGCACAACTAGATGTCACAACAATCCTAAATATAAAGTTTCAACATTCTACGCCTAATAGTTTTTGAATATGCGAGTTTAATGAATTTCGGCCATTGAGCGTAATGTATTTCGAATGTTTTGGCGGTCTGTAGATAAACTATCCAGTCGAATGGAACCAATAGGGAGGTGCACAACTAGATCATAGAACAATCCTAAATATGAAGTTTCGACATTCTTCGCCTAATAGTTTTTGAGATATGCGAGTTTAATGAATTTCGGCCCATAGAGCGTAATGTATTTCGAATCTTTTGGGCGGTCCTGTACATAAACTATACATTCGATTGCGACCAAAAGGGGAGGTGCACAACTAGATCATAGAACAATCCTAAATATCAAATCTCAACATTCTACGACCAATAGTTTTTGAGATATGCGAGTTACATACATACGTACGTACAGACGGCATGGAAAAACTGACCACAATAGACTCGCCGCTGGTCAAAATGAGTTGCAGACGCGTTAATATGATCGTGCATGCTAGCCTACGATGAGATGCATCGAAAAAATTCTTAAAATTAAATTTAGAGGTAGTCAAAATCGGTTTTTTCGTCGAAATTTGGCCCCCAAAATTTTTCGGGATCACATTACTTCCTTATACTACGTACAAGGAAGTAAAAAACTTTTCCTTGTGCCTCTGTCCCAGAAATGCGAAATCTGGACGATTTTCCTCTCCCTTCTCAATTGTCAAGTGATGCAACACATACTCCCAGAACGCACAGCCGTGCGAGTTGTACAATCCATTGATACATACAATCCCCAGCACTTTCAAATAAATAAAATTAAATGAGTTTTTTTAACACATGGAAATAAAATAAGTACTTTCAACGAACTCTACATCCAAAATTAGCAAATGGTAGAGTTGTTAAAAAAGAAAAATCCTATTCAAGCCCTTTTTAAATGGCATAGTAGCATGTGAATGTCTTGTTGGGCTATTCAATACCATAATCTAGCCTTCGAGTTAGTATTAGAATGATTTTAACATATTAATTACTAATATGGATACTATAGGATACTACCTTCAGGAATGGCCTACCTATTTGGTTTAAAGCCTGTTTTAGTTCCTGAAGTGTCCTACTATCCTGCTGAACCCTAGCCCCAGGCTAGGGTCCAGCAAGCAGCGGATTTCTTTTTTTTTTTTCTTTTTTTTTTTTTTTTTACAGCACAATTTTTGGATTACAATTGGTAAAATACATCAGTTATACTATATAAAAGCAGTTAGTTTACAATGGTTTACAATTGTTCACAATATTGTTCTTAATAACATTTGACCATATGTCATGCATTGAAAATCTGCCACCATGCCTCTAACCAACGTCACACTGAATCTGTATCAATAATTTTAAATTTTTAAAAGGAAAACTATTTTTTAACTATGCAATTTTTTGTTACCTTAGAAGGCTCAGAACCCATGCAATGACGAGCACAGGGATAGCAAATGCCCGTCATAGGTTCGCTATCACCAGCTAATTTAAGTTTATGGGAATTGCCAGTTTTTGAATAGCTGTTGAAATCTTTTCTTAGTCAACGGCATAAGCAATGAAAAAAATGGGGTAGAAAAAAAAGCGAGGGGAGGGGATTTCTTTTTTGCTCTACATTTATTGTCCTACAAAAGTACTGAATAAGAAAACAAATCATGTTTTAAAAGCATATATAGCATTTAGAGCTATTCAGAAATATAAGAGGAGTGTTTAGGTACATTACCTATTTTATTATTGTTGTTTGATTTATATCAGCTCTAAACTATGTTTACTTTAACATATAGGATAAGTTTTGTCTGTTTATTCTTTTGATGGAACACTGCCTCATTCTGAATGTATATCATTTACCAAACAGGGTAAAGAGGCAGGATGTTTTGACAGCCTTTGGTACCTTAATTACACATATCTATTAAATAAAGAAATTTGTAGAGGGAAAAAAATCTAAAACCATCGTCTTTTTTGTTAATTGTTTTAATTTTACTTTTATTAACTCTACGCTTGCTTTTAAAGCAATGAAGTTTATTGTTTGGATTTGTTGAATTTGGGGAAGATCAGTTTTGGAATGTACATGATTTCTGATATGAAAAAGAGAACAGTGTTCTGATGAAAATGGCAAAGGGATATATTAGTATGTAATTTTTGTTGTTATTTTTTACTTTTTTTAACCCTGTGACAGCACAGATTTCGTGCAGAATTTGTTTAAAATTTTACTTTTCGTATCAGGAAATACCAAAAGATTCTTTTGTTGCAAAGACCTTCAAAAATATGCTTTTTGTATCAGGATGTATCAAAAGATTCCATTTGGTGCAGTGTGGCACAGCCGTAGCACCCCTGCTAGAAACTGGCAAACATGCTTTACAGAAAAATTCCAGCTAAATTAGGATTTGAGGAGTCAACTGTGTCTATCGAGTGACTATTAGCATCAGTTGAAAAACAATTACATTTTTCTCACTTTTAAGACATCCCCTTAGTGCTTGGCAACAAATGCCAAAATTTTCAAATTGCAATATCTCACTAACTATTTCACATACAGTCGCAGGATTTTTTTTCATTAATTTTCTTAGAGCAACATTCTTCTAAATGTAAGTGATAGGAAAGGAGAGACAGTATAACAATTAAATTCCGCATTTTAATATGTATACAGGCCCTAGTAAAAAAAAATGCCATATCTGAAAGCTACTCTTAATTTGACTAACTTTTCTAATAGAAAGTATGTTTCTATTACTTATGGTTAAAAGCTAATCGTAGTAACAGATTTTGAAACTGTATGTGTATATATATATATATATATATATAATATATATATAAATACAGAGTTATATATATATATGTATATATACATACTGAGTACATTATGTTGGAAAAATAGTAAAATGTTATGTTTATTATTTTTCCAACTTGTATCCAACTTATTTAAAATAATAAATTGATACTAAAATATGCTGTTAAGTTAAATAAACCAGTTTACCTTAGCATTTTTTTTTTTTTTTTTTAATGAGATGGCATCGATTTTCAGGAGAAAAAAACTTTACTTTGAGGGACCAACTATGAGTTGATAAAAGTTAAATAATAATCCCATTGTTGAGAATGGTATTTAAACGTGTGAAATTAACAGGCACGGCTGCATTGCCATGTGAGAAATGTGTGCGATGCACACAGTCGCCAGATACTCAAGGGTGCCTCGCATTTCTCCTTAAGTGAGGAAGACTGTTACACAATCCTCATATCTATATGGTAAAACTGTCAGCACCTTTTATTAAAATGGAATTTTTGATGGCGGTAATTACAATTTGGAATATGTCAACAATTTACTTTGATTTTAATTAACCCAATATTTCTTCATACTTACAATGCCATAATGATTTAAATTACCAGTGAAATGAAAGAGCAGCAGTTGATGCCGCTGTTTCCATCAACGATGCAGCCGAATTTACGTGATTTCCCCCCCCCCTCCTCATGGATGATCGTAATAAGAAAGGTCATTATATTGAATTTTCTCTGTTTTTTCTTTTTTTTTTAACTTTCAGGATTAAAATAAACAAATATATCCATCATCAATGTTTATGGATGACTTAATAAAGAACTAGTTCTACCCACTGGCAGAGCATTTTGGGGAAAAAAATGTTCTACAAATGAGAATATTAAAGATTTTTATAACTTTCTGAATCAGCTGACTAGTTGTCGCAGCTCCTTCAGATTCAAAGAAAAAATATTTTTAACCTTTAGATTAACTCTTTCAGGCCCTACATTCAAAATTGGGGTCACAAAAATCACCTGTAGTATCATTGTACAGGATGGATGTTCTAATTTGCACATTTTGCAAAATTTAATGATCGGGATTTTTAATTTTATTTTTAATTATGAGAAGAAAAATTATTTAATCAGGTTTGAAAGAGTTAATATCATAGAGCAAGGGTAGGATTAACAAAATCGAAGTAGCATAACAGGTTGGGTTGTGAAAGGTTTCAAAAACTTTAAAAAGGGGGAAAATTTTTGAAACACTTTCATACTTTAAATATGCACCGAAGTGCTATATCTTATAAGTATCATAGTCCATGCATCTACCATATTTGTCTTTCTTGCTTCATTACATTGGAAAGTGTATCATAATCTATATGTAGGTCCTATTTGACTTACTTGTTCAGTAAAACACACTTCTTTGGAATTAAGATCTAAATTGCCTATTAAAACTGACTCTTTGTCAGACATATTCTAACTACTTCATCTTTATTATAAACAGTAGGGTTTGGCAATTTCTCGCCAAATATAAAAGATATTGCCAAGCTAGGGGTTCAGTTCAGCCAACCTTGGTGGCTTTTGACATTTCACTAACCTCGCTGCTTTGCTGGGTAGACAAAATTACTTGTCAGAAATTAATAGCACTAACGTGGTAATAAGTGCACAGATATCTTAATAACAAGGAAGAATTGAAAGAGCATATATGATAAGTGGGCTCTTATTATACTTTAATATGGAGACAATGTGCATTTGTTATACTTTTGACAAAAGTAGTATACTGCGAATCAGGGCTCGAAATAAAGTTTTAAAGTTGGCAGCAAAAAATTTTTTGTTTTTGTTTTTCAACGTGCGGGCACTTGCTGATTAAGCATTGTGCACTACAACTGCACGAAGGTATTGTGACCATTTTATTACGGGGGCACCTAGTGGGCGATCAACAAAATATGAAGGGACAGACAAGTTAATATCCATGCCCAAGCCGAGATAAAAACCTGGATCCAAGGCGTGATAGAATGGTTCTTAAGCCACTACACCACCTGGGCGGCTGGCAGCAAAAACTATTCAGGTCACAGCAAAATCTTAAATTTTCATAATAACTGTAAATAGTAGTTGCATTTCTTTTTTTTTTTTTGCTTATTTTTCACAAAATTAAATCAATAATGCAATGAGAAAAACAAACAAACAAAAACAAAAAGCCCTTCACTTTTCTTGTAGGCATTCTGCATTTTTTTTGTAACCTTAAAATACATCTCAGATTGGAAGAAACACTCAAAGTAATAAAGTTTTAAACACTCACAGCTAAACTTGCCGCAAGAGCAGTTGAACATGGAGGATATTTGGGTTAGTCTCATGGTCTTTTGCAGTAGTCACCGAGACTTATTTTGAGTCCTGCTGCGAGTTAAATATGCTTGTTGAAAGAGTAGGATATTAACTTCATTCTTTGGTTAGACTGTTTACTTTTCTTTAGTATCTAACAAATAATTGCACTTTTTACAATAAAAGAATATTAAAAATAAAGTTTATAAGTGTTTTTTTTTTTTTTTTCTTCTTTGAGGGTGTGGGTGTGGAAAAGTTTTTAAAAACTCCACTTTTTTTTTGGCGGGGGAGAGCATGTAAGGTTGGTGGGCAGGTAATAAACCCCGAGTGGCTTAAAATTTGTACATGCCCAAATATCTTTAATTGCATATTTACAAAAACAGTAACATACTCTAAAATTATAATATAATATTGCACACATATCACTAAAAAATTACTTTTAGTTGCAGGCAAGTGCATGCCACATGCCTTGTTCCTTTTGTACTAAATAGTAAATGTTCAATCACTGCTGATGGATAAAAGTTTTTTGATTCAACACCTTTCGCGTTAAACAATTCATCCATTCAGATGACAGCAGTGCATCGGAATTGATATTTTATGCGATTCATTGCACTGAATACTCTCTCACAGGGAGATATAGTGGGGGAAACACAGAGCATTATTTCTATGAGTAGTGGAATATTTGTTAATTTTGCTTGTTACTCTTTAGGTTACATTTACATACCCAGTTCAGCAAGTAAGGGGGAAAATGCATGCCCGATTTCAATTTTTGCATGCCCCGGTCATGTCAGACAATATAATGTTCGAGCCCTGGTTATGAAATTAGCGATAATTTGGTCTTTTAAGGGGGGGGGGGGGGTCCATCCAGTAATAATGTCACACTTCTAGAGAACGAATTTTGAAGTGAAAAAGAGAATGACAAAATAATGGTGTGCAAACTTTCACTATAAACTGCCAAAAATGCATTATAGGAAAATTCTACCTAAATTAGGATTTCAGAAGTCAACTGTGTCAATCGAATGACTATTAATTAATTTGAAAAATAGTTACCTTTTTCTCACTTTGGAGACATCCACTTGGTGCTTGGCGACAAATGCCAAAATATCTAAATTGCAGTATCTCGGGAACTATTCCACTTAGAGACTTGGGATTTTTAAATTAATTTTTTTAAACACAGAGCAACATTTTTCTAAATATAAGCGATAGGAAAGGAGGGACCGTATAAAAATTATATTTTATTTTTGAATATGTATACAGCTTCTTATAAAAATATTGCATATCTGAAATCTACTCTTTATTTAACAAACTTTTCTAATTGAAAGCATGTTCTATCACTTACGGTTTAAAAGATAATTGCTTTAACATCTATTTTGAAACACCAGTATATTACATAAATACTTAACTGATGAGCAAAAGCTATGATTATTCTAATAATATTTGCATACTAACCTGCAAACAATGACATGTGTAACTGGATTCCTCCTAGCAGGGCCAGTTCTGCTGAAGGCAAATCCAGTTGAATGCAAATCATTTGGATTTCCCACATAAGAGCCATCATAGGATTCATTAATTGATACATCAATGCGAGCGCCTTTAGGGTGAGGCTGCAATAAAAAAAAGTTTCAACAATCATAAACATATTTTATGAAGGACATCAAGCACTTTATACACTTAAAAAGTGAAGGAAAAATTTTTAAATCTAAATATAATTACATACAAATAAAATTTAAGTTACTTTATTTTGATATCTACCAACCTAATAATAATGGCACAATATGAGCAGTAAAGATTCAAAGATTTTTGTCAAACTGTCTTTTAATAATGATGCAAGAGTATGAACAAGTAATTACATATCTCATTTAAGAAATCTCTGTAAACTAGTAGTAACTAGGTTTTAGAAATTCCAAAAGAACATTAATAATTGAATAATTAAAAATATTATTAAATAATTGAATAATAATGAATACACAATATTTTTGTAAAAATGCTATTAACTTATAAACTCTTTTTAAAAATTATCTCAAAAACATCAGTAATGTGCAATTTTTCAAAATGAAAATATGTCCATTTCAAATTGGAAATAATAATTATAATAAAATAAACAGATAAATTGAACTGACAAGTGTGCGCAGTAGTGAATGTGTAGTAATAGCAAGAAAAGGCCATAATTATTAAAATGTTGTGTACATTATGCCTATTCTTTTACAAAACAATGAAACATCTGAACAGTTTTTTAAAACATAAAATTATAACAAACCAAAAATAATTTTTAAGAATACTTTGTTTTGCAGGGATAATACAAATCCTGACATTTTTTTTTTTTTTTTTTTTGAAAAGAAAAGAAAAAGAAAATAATCAAATTTTTTAATTTAAATCAGATTGTTAATTTTAAATGGGAATTTTTTAACTTTTCAAAGTTAAGAAAATATTTTATTTAATCAAGACAATACATTTCAACTTAAATTAATTTTATAAAGTAAAAATCAATACATTTAAAATATTATTAAAACAATTAAGATATAAGTTATATACTTCTTTAGTTAGGAAGGAATTACAAATGCATTTCTTGTGTGTTTTAATACTTACTTTTAAATTATCTATTCATAAATACACAGTTACAGTTATTGTTAATATAGTACTTAATTACAGCTTAAGTGCTTAAATCACAAATATATATATATGTGTGTGTGTGTGTGTGTGAGGAAAATGAAGCAAATCAAGTTATTTAAAATCATTTTTACTTTGATGAAAATATTATAAAACATTTTTTAATTAATGGCTGTTGAGTGATCTGTACATGAAGACAAATTTTGCTACATAGTCATTTCCCAGTCTGTCACACAGTTTAGACTATACTAAACCACAGATTGAAAAAATTCTCTCAATTGAAGCAGCTAAAAAAGAGCTAAACATTTTTATTTTAATACTATCCAGGCAGCCCTAGTCCCTGAAGTAAATTTATTACTTAAACTTTTCATCTTGGGGGACTAATAATGAGGTATAAATTAACACATTTTTCTATTACTGGTTGAAACAGTGTATGCATTCAGCATTTTGAAATAAATTTTATAATAGCAGTAAATAAAATCATTTACCAAAAGACTAACATGTTTGCAAAATAAGCAAACTTGATTTGTCCTCTTAGCCACATTATATGTGGGAGTTAAAAATAATTTTCGGTCAGTGCGTTACTGAATGGCACCCCCCTGGTATCTACACTGTCTACCAATAAGTATTTGGACACCTATGCAAATGACGATATCTGAGGTCCTGAGGTGTCACAGCCTCCGCCGGTATATATCGTGTAGGAAACAGCATCGGCGTAAGTCACATGCAAGATGCCGCACAGTTCAGAGCTCTCTGATTTCAAGAAAGGTATAATTATCGGGTATCACAAATGTGGCTGATCCTTAAGGGACATATCTAGCGATCTGAAGTACCCAAAATCGACAGTGGCCTATGTGGTTAAGAAGTGGAAGGTGAGCGGTGATTGTCGGAATGTACCCCGAGTCAGCACACCAACGAAACTGGGAGATAGAGACTGACGACTGTTGTCCAGAGAAATTCGGAAGAACCGCATCCAACCGATGGCCCTCATCCGCGAAGAGTTTCAACAGGTACCCGGGAGTATTGTTTCAATGAATACCATCCATAAGAAAGCACATCTGCATGGTGTTCATGGTCGTGCTGCTGCCCATAAGCCTTTGATCACAAAGTCCAACCGCACTGCTCGGTTAATGTGGTGCAAAGCACATCGAAACTGGACCGTAGATCAGTGGAAACAGGTTCTTTGGAGCGAAGAATCAAGGTTCACCCTTTACCGTTCAGATGGCAGGGTCTGGGTCTGGCGTCTGCCTGGAGAAGGTCTCCTGCCAGAATGCATTGTGCCAAAGGTCAAGTTTGGCGGAGGTGGAATTATGGTCTGGGGGTGTTTCTCCTGGTAAGGACTGGGACACTTGGTCCCCATTCATGGTAAGCTCAACGCCGATGCCTGCTGCACTATTTTGGATGACAATGTGCTTCCTACGTTGTGGCAGTTTTGCGGGTTGGACCCCTGTTACTTTCAGGACGACAATGCCAGTTGTCATGTTTCGAGGTTAACCAAGGCTTGGTATGGTGCCATTGGAGTTCATTGAATGGACTGGCCTGCCCAGAGCCCAGACCTGAACCCTATCGAGAACCTCTGGGACGAGTTGGATCGCCGAATTAAGGGGTGCACTATCTGCCCAAAATCGGTGAAGGAACTTCTATGTCTACTCTAAACCGAGTGGAAGACAATATACCACTAGCTGTAATACAAAGACTTGTGGAAAGTATGCCCCGGAGGGTTCACGCTGTAATTGCCTCTCGTGGAGGCTCTACCAACTATTGATTTTGAATAAAGTTAGTTTTTCTTTTCTATCACAGGTATCCAAATACTTATTGGTAGACAGTGTAGCATTGATTAGATTTGATCTTGAGAGCAACACTGTTTGCCAGGTCTTCTGACTAGATGTTTCCAAACAGGTTTGTGAAAAGGTTAAAATAAAATAGTTCTCGAAGCCCAGTGATGTAATGGATAGCTCATCGTGTTGCCGTCCTTCAGGTACAGGGTTCGAATCCCGGGCTGAGGAAGGGCAACTCAGCCTTTCATCCCTTGAGTGGGTCGATAAAATGAGGACCAAGCTTGCTTGGGGTCAAACACTGGGGGCTTCACGTCAGGCTGACCACGTGGCCGAGTCATATGCATCCCCACCCTACACTCCATGGTCGCAAAGGCATGGTGGGGCAAAGTATGACTTTGCCCCGCAGCCAGTGTTTGACTTTGAAAATAGTTCTCAATGATTTACTACTGTGAAATCCTTATAAATAAAAATGAAATTCTGTTTGTCAGTTTGTGGATTTGTTTAGTATACAAATCCACAAAAATGGACCTATCAGCCTAAAATTTTGCACATATGTGTAAAATAATATAGAATAAATGATAGTCCACTTTAAAACTTTGAAAGTCCACCCGTTCCTGGAGTTTAAGAGATTTTTTATGTTTTCCAAGCAGAAAGTTTTTCGTAATTGTAACCCCTGTAGTGAAAAAAGTGTGAAATAAGCATTGTGGTTGCCATGTCGGGCGATTTTGTCGAATAAAATGTTTTAAATTCTTTAAGTAAAAAATAAAAGAATTAATAATGATTTTTTTTTGTTTGTTAGTTTATATTTGTAAGGTTATTTTTTTTTTAATTATAATATTGTGTGCACATGGGAAATCAGAGCAGGAATGAAATGTTTTATATGCAAAACAATAAGGATTGAATATTTCCGAGGCTAATATATAAAATTTTTTAGTTTGGCGAAAAATAAAATTGCTCATATGCCAATTTTGAGAAAGTGAGTTCTAGCAATTTGCACAGTTTCAGGCCTGGCACAATTTACTGAGAGCTTAAGGAAATAGAATTTTTGAAAACATGTGTACAGGTTTTATTAGAATACAGCCTTAAATTTTAATTATCCGTGCAAAAATAATGCTGTTATTAAGGGATTTCAAGCGATCTATCTTCAGAATTCTCGCCAAATTGAGTAAATTGATTTAAGTTGGGGGAATTCTGCCAACTTTCAGAAAATTGAAATCTTCACGTTTAGTCAGGGTGGCTACAGAAATTGAGAAAAAAAGTTCCCTGATTTCCCTGACTATCGTTATCAAATTTCCAGAACTAATTATATACATACCATAATCTTTCATGTAAATCACCATTATGTACCATGCACCAACAGGTGAATGCTTCATATAGGGAAATAAATAATAGAAAACCACAAAAATGCTTAATAATAATAAAATTGTAGTTCAGTTTCATAAATCCAAAAACATAAAATTTAGTTGAACACTAAAAGACAATATGTAGCAGAATGTTTCCTGGTTTTATACTGTTCAATTTTAGCGTAAGGATAACTGATCAAAATAAACTGGCCACCTAGTCAACTTATTTTATTTCAATCAATGTATCGTTTCAAATTAAAAAAAATATGTAAAAAGTTTTAAAATGAGCACTATCTATAAAAAAAAATCGTCTTGCGGGGAGCTTAGCAGGCATTACTCAAATGTCCCATCACTTTAAAAAACACAATAGCGCAGTAGAAGACTAAACCATCTTTTACCATTCATTTTACGTGACTTCATTCAGGAAGGAATTCACATGCCGATATGATTCGCATATCCGTTTTCTTGTATGATCCGCATCTTAGAATGAAACCGAATACATGCGTTTTTCGGATTCGTATGGTGATAGTGCCTACATCTCTTGAGACGGATTCATATTTCTATGTTCTCGTATGATCTGTATTCTGGTTTCGGATTCATAAAATGTCTGTATCTGTGCATCAGTTGA
Organism: Cheiracanthium punctorium; assembly: GCA_038373885.1. Lineage (NCBI taxonomy): Eukaryota > Metazoa > Arthropoda > Arachnida > Araneae > Cheiracanthiidae > Cheiracanthium > Cheiracanthium punctorium. Next base: position 585,236 of record JAWZYV010016822.1, on the reverse strand, counting down.
GTTATCGTGTGATCCAGAACAAAGCCGCATATCAGATTGACAATTAAAAATGATCTAGTTTACTAGGCAAAAACGAAAGTTCCCTGCTTTTTAAATATTTTTGCAAAATTCCCTGATATTTCCATATTGATAAAGTACCCTGATTTTTCCATGATTTCCCTGATTTGTCGACACCCTGTTAGTACATCGGAGTTAACAATGAATAAAACACGTTATAGTTGATAATTTTTAAAATGCTGCTAATTTTTAAATAAATGCTTGCTTTACTTTTCGGCGATCCAACCATATAAGTGACCATATAAATTTCCATATAAGTGACCATATAAATTTCCAACCATATAAATTTCCCATTTTGATTGCTGTTAAGTCAATGCTTTGAATGATTCCCTGAAAAATAATCTTGCAAAATTGTGTATGTTAGCACTTTGGCGAGGGTTAGATTTGAAACTGGATATTATTTGAGACTGGTCTATATGATTACACTGGTTGCATGTCCCCGCTTGCTAGCGGGAGTACCCCGCTAGTGTTTTATAAAAATTATTTTTTAAACAAATTATTTTTTTAAAAACCAGTTGATTAAAATGATGATTTTAACTACAGTTATTTAATCAATCAACTCTTTTATTTTGGAATATATTGCTTGGGGATTTTGGTCTATTTTACAAAACAATATCTGTCTGAGATTTTTTTTAAAAATTGGCATCAGACATAAGAATGCATAATACTTGAAAACCCAAAATCTAAATTTTGTTATACACATATAATCTACGAAATTATGGAAATAACTTTAAAATTCTGTGAATGAAAAATTATCATTAATGTGAAAAATTCACACACACAAAGATTTTTCAAGGATAGGTAATAACACAAATACAAGACAAGCAAGTTAAAAAACATAAACTTACAACATAGTTAAAAATAAAACGGCTATGACATAATTTCAAATGCTTCAAAAGGCAGTACAGTTCGATGCAATTTACACGACACCAAGGACATTGAAAATCGTCCCTAGCTTCAGTTTGTTGTCTAGTGTTATTGTTATATAGAAATTGGTAAAATATTCTAGTCTTTTTTGCTCTTTCCTGAAGTTGATGCTCTTGCTTACCATCTAAGATGAAAACACACAATTACTTAAATTACAACTATAAAATTCATTAGAAGAAAAATGTAATAAAACTCAGAGAAATATGAATTATGAAGAAGCCTTATGAAAAAGTTCACAAATAAAGATGACTGAACAATTTCAAAACTATGAAATTTTTTAAAATAAAACACCTGATGCAAATCTTTTGTGTACAGAGCAATAATTTAATATTTTGTTTATGAAAAAGTAGCATCAATATATTTAAATTCAAACACTTGGCTATGTAACACATAAACAGGGGAACATGCATGGTGGAAGTTGGTATCAAATCTAGGACCTTGAGCATGTTAGCCTTAGACATTATCTAACTAGACAAAAGACACCCACAGGGACCACAGATTTAAATTTCAACTAAGAAATGGGGCTAACATGCTAATAAGTTTTTTCCCACAATGAGATTTATACTGACTTTAAATGATTAATTATAGTTTCCTTTAGATTTCTGCTGCAGGGCCCCTTAAATGCATGGGACCCACGGGCTGAAGCCTACTGACCCTGACGGGTAATTTAGCCCTGATTCCTATTACCGAAGCCTTCAAAAGTCAAAGAGTAACTTGTTGCAACAGCAATTGCATGTCCATCCCAAATCATAGCCAATAATTTACAAATATACAACAAAACAGTGTAGAACTATGCAAATTCATCTCTCTCTCTCTCTCTCTCAACAATTATAAAGAAAATAACACATAATAATTGCATATTAAAAACAGAAATTTTTTTTAAGCCAGTGGTTCTTAATTATTTTAAAACATTCAGTTCAACAAATGATTAAAAATTCACTGTTCAAAAACTCTTACTCTGAAGTTTTATAAATAAAATTTAAAATAAATGCACATCAATGTATTTTTTCAAATGAGCTTTTGTATAAATCTCTAATCGTAAAATCTCACCTGATAAGTTTTCTGAGCCTAACAGATCATCAGGATTGGAAGTAGGCTGAGGACGATCGACAGCTCCATTCACTAAACTATCTTTCCATTGCAAATGGAAAGTTATTAAAGGTCCTTTACCAAACACATCAACTAAATTAATTGCCTGGAGAAGGGAGAGAAAAAATTATTAATTTTTCATTATTAACATTAATCATCCTAAAAAATATCTCAATAATGCAATATAAAGCCTCAAATTAAAAATAAAATATTTGAAATTGATAAAATCAAACATAATGTAGACAATCCTTTTTTCTTTTGTCAGCAAAAAATAAAATTATACTTTGAAACAGAGGAAATTATTTCAGCACTGGTCAAATGATTAACAATTTGTGACTTATCATCCTTTACCAAATATTCAAAAATGTTTTCTTCATGCAGGTTTGCAAACTGAGTACATTTGTGCATGCATTTCGTGCACAATGCATTAGTTCAGCAGTTTTCATTTTAACTAATGATGGCTTAAATCCAGTTCCAAAATTTAGTTTTAAAATAGTGTTACATTGAGAAAACTCTCCCTCCCCTACTTCTCACAGACTGTTTAAAAGTATTTTACTGTCAATATTGGGACAAGCATATCGTCGGGCGGGGGCGTGTGCCCCCCCCCCCCCCAACTTTGTTTAGAAAACCATTCATTTTAAAGCCTTTCTTCTTGCCAAAATTAAAGAAACATGGCTATTTTTACTTTAGAATATGCTATGTGCATTCCCTCACCCACCCACCCACACACACACACAAATAAATAAATAAAAAAACCATTTAGGTGATGTTGCGTATGATTTAGGAAGCCAAGTAACGGCATACGATTTAATATAAAACAAATCAATGTTTTTAATTTACAAAGACAAATATAACTAAAATAAACGTCTGTTTGAGAAGTCAATGGTAGAGGAGGGAGAAAGAGAGTGGTTCTGCAGTGGAGGGAAAAAGGGAGAGGTTCCTTGTTTTTTTAAAGTAAACATTTCTTCCTCTTTGGCCCAGCTGGCCAGCTGTTATGCTGATAATGCATAATGCATGCATGGGAGAATAATTGTTTATTTTAAGCTTGGCATGTTGTGGGATTTATCTAATGTCTCAAAATTAATTCACTAGGAAAGCAATAAAAAGGCAGACGTAGAAATTTCTTAATTGTGATTTTCTCTGTCTACATCCACAGTGTTAATGCAGTTTATGGAGAATTGTAGTTTATAGAATTGCGGTATATCGATCTTCTACTGTATTAAAAAGCGGAACACTATTAAATTTCAACCAATTCAGTACATCTACACACAACCACTTTTTGCTGTTTTATCACTGCACAGTATCAAACTAGTTTAGATAGAGTACTTGTTGACAATTTATTTTGAATTTTAGTTTGGGGACAAATGAAAAGTAAGAAAAGAATCTTTTAATAGCAGCATTACTTGCAGAATGTATTTGAAGGTGTAGAACTAACTACTGAGCAGAATTCTTTAGAAATTTCACAAGCTTTGGAAGCATTTTTTAAGCAATTATAAGCACGTCCATTAAGCAATCTTGTGTTGTTACTTCTGTAAAATATGAATTCAGATATGGTTTTCCTTTCAGTTCAAAATTAATAACATAAGGTTGCCTAGGCATGGATTGGTTGCACTGGTGGGTAACGATATTTGAATACAATAAATGCAGAACAATAAAATGAATGAAACTGATGAATGTAACTTATTTGTTCCCTCCAAAAGCAAAAGAAAGAAAATAAATCTAGTTACCTTAAAAAGACACAGCAGAAGTTTTTCAATCTATAATTTTGAATTCATTTTAAGTATTTCTATGCTTGCATATTGAGCTGTTTTGTTAGATATTTTTTTTAAATTAATAACATCTATTAATTAGGAAATTAAATGTATAACATTAAATAGTATAGAAAATGAATTTAATTATAAATCCCTTAACCTCTATTAAATTACAGACCTTAATCCATATTATTTAAGAACAATAAGCTTTTTTCCATTTTTGGCGAGGTTTTTTTTTTTCAACTTTAGGCAATGTTCTTGAAAAAATACCTTTCTACCAGCAAAAATACCAACTCTAGGGTGTCCATCCATGTCAGGAGGCAAATAGTATCATTAATAGCCTCACTATCATAAAAAAGTCACCAGTTTGTAGCAATTTTCTTAATTTTAGTTGCCAAAATAAAAGCATTTTTGCATGACTTAGTAGTTAAGAAATAAATTACATACATCAATTAGTTTCATTTAAGAAAGAATGAATAAAATGATAAATTAAAAACTTCATGCATTATATAACAGAGCATACAGTACATTTTTTTAATAAAAAGATTTAAAAAATAGATTAGAAAGTTTGATGAACAACAAGTCTCAACTTTGAAAGGCAGGTTGAGAAAAAACGAAATCTTATTTTCAAATTAGTTGCCTGGAGTAAGGCACAAGTAGCCCAAAACTTGAAAATAGTATGAAAATGTTTTTTTAATTAAAAAAAGTCACCCAAGTTGTCTTATCTCTAAATTAGTACCAAAGTTGCCTGCGGACACCCTGCAACCCTGATTGAAAGCCCTAAGTTTGGCACAAATCAAGTTTAAGGCTTTAAAAAAGCAGGTCCTGGGTACTCAGTATTTTGAAAGAAAAGTGAACATTTTTGGAAAAAAATGGGTAAAATATTTTAAATAGTGCATCAGTGCAATCTATGAAGTTAGTAAGTAACAGATGTTACATGCACAGCTTTAGAAACAAAATGTACACTATTAAGAGATAGAAATATTTTCTCAGTTTAACAAATTACACTGAAAGCAAAATTATTTGTATTAAAGAAAAAATATTCTTGACAGTTTTTTTTAAATTGAAATTACATCAAATTTTATATTATCAGAAATCAAAAACAAATATGCATACTTTTTCTCTGCCTTCAGGAAATGATTCCCAAGAAGAGAGCTTTTTTGGCGAATTCTTTTGACCAAGATCTTGCAATACTAACTGATATTCCCCATCCGTCAGTAGGCATCTCTGATGTTTGTCATAGACAACTAATTCAGCGCCATAGTAGCGAACATCTTCCCCTTGGTTTTTAACACTTTTTCTCTTTTTATGAGCAGGTTCATCCACTATAAGAAATGGAAATGCATAGTGAATCACAATAATAAAGAGGAAAAAAACAAAAAGCCACATATAAACTAATTTTTCTATTGAAGGAACCTTGGTGAGCTAATTATGGTGCCATTGCAGCTTGCACCATTTATTGGTGTTGTCATGGATAAACAATTTGCCTGTGTCTCATAATAGCTGATGAAGTTGACAGTCGAGTATATGACCATGCTTTTAATTCTACTCAATGGAAAATTTAAGCACTTAAGATATTTTTAGTAAATTGTATTTCAGTTTCTTCTTTAATTCTCTCCCTCTCATTTACAATTATTTAGTCTTTGTGACACAGAAGATGTGATCCAGACATAATTTCCCCCCTCCCCTGGATTTTAATACAAGGTAATAAGATCATTTTGAAAAATAATATGAAATGTTGCAAGAATTAACTTCATTTGCATATACTAATATATTGTTATGAATTTTCAGTTTATTCTGACTTCATGAGATTAAAATTCATATTCTATGTGTCAGATAATTAAATTTTGCATTTTGTTGCATCAAAATCGGTTAACTAGAATGGGAGATACGGAGTTTTTGGATTTCCCCCATTAGTTAACACAGTGTTTTCAACAAATCTCGAGAAATATTGGTGCTAGGGCTTTGCTGACCTTACTTTTGGGGGACTTATTTATGGTGCCAAATTTGGCGATATTTCATCAAAAAGACACCAAGATTGGTGACATTTCGCACGATATTTTTTTATGGGGCCTGTAAAGTTTGTTTTGCTGCATTAACACCACATAATTAGCCTAATATTATTTGATTACGCCATCAAAATTGAGTATGATGTAGAACATTCCAGGGATAGTTTTCTCTAGAACCTTCTCCGGAGTTTGCCGTAAACTATAATAAAAGGGACAGCGCATTGCCTGAAGAGAATCAGTTTGTTTCTGTCTGCTACAGAAAATAGATGTCCGCGAGAGATCATAAATGCTATGTTTTGATGCTTATAGAAACAACATTTTGCTTGTTTTTAAAAGCTAGGTTTTTAAGTTCTGTGTGTAAATTCTTCATTGCTAAGTCTTGAGGGACTGTTTACGATTTCTCTCTTAAGTTTCCACTAAATTTTTGCCTGTGGAAGTATTTTATTCTACGCGAGAAATACAGCATCTGTGAAAGCTTCTGTATTGAGCAGCCTGTTATAAGCATGTTACTGGCCATTAGTGCCAGTGAATTTTGTACAGCTGATTGTTTGATGAAGTTCTCTAGAAGCAATAAAGTTTGTGTTCCATCCTGACAATAGATTTTTTCCTAGAACTTTCAACACATAGTGGACTTTAGAACGACGGACCCAAGAATCTAGCAGAGTTTTCAGCAACAATTTACTTTTCCATTCAAGAAAGAATTTCAATAACAAATAATTACTGTTGCTGGCAAAGAATTCAAGTTGGATGTACCAAACTAATAGTAAGAGTGACATTTCAGCTATGTTTGTTAGATTCAAAATGTTGCATTCATAACAAATGCTATGGAAATCTTGTATTGGTAGGTAAGAGACTATTTTTTCCCTCTTGATGGTAAGGATGGGTGAGAGAGGCAACAAGTGAAATACTGAAACAAGCCAGCAAGAACAAATTTAAATATTATGACAAGTATAGGTTAAATTATTTCTTTGCAAAATTTTTAGTGACTAAAAAAATCAGCATTACTAAAAAAAAAAAGAAAAAAGAAAGTAAATTGTTTTTAAATAATGATGTCATTAATTTTGAGTGATTTAATGCAGTACTATCTAAGAATATGTCGATCCAAAATTAATACTTAGCTGATTTTATGCATGTACAATCCAGTATTTTTTACAAAAATGTATAGTGTATAATAATTTCATAAGAATTATCAAGATACTTACACATATCAGATATATCACCATTACAGTAGCCATTCACTTTCATTTTGTTGGCAGGACAAGTAGCTCTTAGAAGTAGAACATAAGACTTGACTAGATGTCCATTAGTTAAATTAAAGTTATCATTTGCTACAGATATGGCAGTGACTTTTGTTGGTGGGTTATTTGTGTCTGGATTCCTGTGAACTTCACATTTTCCCACTAGAAAATGAAAATAAGGAGATAGTTACTAATTAAAATAGAAGAGGGGTGAGCAAAATGGGGTGGAAGGGCAAAATAGGGTTTTTGATTTTCCCGCTTATCAAGTTATGTCATTACTATAGGTCGTGCATTTTTCATTTTCATGGGAGATACTGCTAAGCAGAGCCACAGAGAGATATGCTCCTAAGGTTTATTACTTTTTACATTACCCTGATCTAAGGTAAGTGTAACATTAGGATATCTTTTTGTAAGGTTCGCAATCAGATCCTAACGTGACAGCATGCAGATATTAACGTGACAGTTTACACTTTTTAAAAGGGATATTTTTTAGGTAAATTGCATGAAAAAGTAGAACTACATTCAGTGTGATTTGTTAGTTAAGCCTAGTTGTTTTATTGTAAGGCTAAACAGGGTATCTTGAGGTGAGGTTAAATGGGGTACTATCCCAATGTCGCAACCCAAAAATGTTGGATGTCGACACTTCACAAGCTAAAAGACGCCATGTTGCCACTCTACCAACAGATGGCACATTGTCAGACAGTGACCCAGATGATGTAGATGTTACATGCTTGTACTGTAGTGATATATGTATATACATTGTTACGAATTTTTGGGGAAACCTGCTGTTCTGGGGCTTAAATAGCTTAAATTCGTATTCTACACTTCAAATGGTTAAATTTTGCTTTTTGTTGCATCAAAATCAGTCCACTAGAATCGGAGATACGGAGGTTTCGGTTTCCTTTCTGTTTTTATATGGGGTTTCTAGAAATCTCGAGAAATATTGGTACTAGCCCTTCGGTAGCTTCACTTTAGGGGACTTATTTTTGTTGCCAAAATTGGAGATATTTTGCCAAAAGTCGCCAAGCTTGGCGATATTTTGGTCATTTGGCGTGATTTTCCTAATGGGGCCTGAAAGTTGCTTTTTCTGCATTAACAGGGTGTCTACCACATAAAGTAAACTTGATTTCTTGACCTTTTCTTGACCATAGCAAATACAAAATCCTAATATCAAAAATACATTGTGCCCGGGATGCAGAATATGTGCGATCCAGTGATCTAGGATCGGGGGAAATTTTGCAGAAAAATATACAACTGATTTCAATTATAACAATGAATTACAAAATTCTTCGAGTTTTTCTTTCCCCTTCTCATTTTTAAAGCTATTTTTTTTTTCAACATTTTCACCGATCAGCCATTTGCTTTCTGTTAACTTATACCAATTGCTATTTAGTAAACATGCATGTAGCTTGTACATTGCAGATCTTTTTACATTTGTGGTAATACAGAACTTATGCAAGTATATAACATATCATGAAATTTTGGGGAAATTTTCATATGGGTTGAGGAAAATGTTGAGATTTAAAACATTTTCTATACTCCAGCATCATGCCGATAGAATGAAGGAAAGTTATACTTTTAAATTTAACACTATTAATATATATTAGTAAATATTTTTGGATAGTAACATTAAGTTGCGTGAGTTACATAATAAAAGAAAACAATATAAAGTATTACCTATAGATTATGATAATATGTAATACTTTAAAAAGTAATTAATCGCTAACAATAGCAGAATTGAAAATATTTTAAAATTTATTTCTTTAAAGATTTATATAAAAAAACATCTTGATTAAAATTTATTTTATAAATCAGTTATTTAAAATAAAATTCCTTTACTTCAATTGCAATGTACACACTGTAATAACACTTTGAGTACTCGAGCTTTTGAGTTTAATTACCAAAAATGTCCTATTTTAATTTAAAGCCAAACATTAAAAACTGCATTAAAAAAGAAGAATTTAAAATCAAATAAGCCATTTTTCTTTTTTTTCTCTATTTAGCCGTGCAAAATCAGTGTAATCCAAATCTGTATCCTTTCAAAATCACAGAATCAGTGTGATGTGATAGCTTTTCAGTTTGCATACAAGCTTTCAGATGCATTAAAAAATCATGAAATTTATATTAATTCAAAATATGTGTTTGTGTAGATAAGTGATTATAGTGATATAAATATAAAAATATTTAACGGTAAATATTCATTTACCAAAAGGATGCAAAAATATTGAAGTTATTAGCTATAAAACGTGGAGATCAGCGATAATTATAATTTTTAAGTAGAATCCAAGTAATTGTTTTTAAAAAAGAAAATGTAGAAAATAAGCAAAACATTGAATTTAAAAGGGAATGAAAGAAGAAAAAAAAAAAATTACTCTTGTTTCCAACAACTAAAACTTTTTTTTTGTTGTTGTTTTGTGTGTGTGTGTGTAGGGAAAGCGGGTAACTGATATACTTTTCTCAAGTTTTGACGATACATACTTGACAACTTTTGAAAATTCCCAAGGTGTAAAACAACACGCAATTGACAAATTGAACTATTGTCAGTTTAATATACAACTTTTTTGGCAGACATCATTTTTGATGATTTCTGCTAAATAACATGTAAATGACATTTTAAATTATTTTTATAAATAGCATACGAACAGTATTTTAATGTTTCCCCATGAAATAAACACATGAAAGTCTTTTAAGTCTATTTGCATAATTTAAATAGCATAAAATATTAAAATTTACACAACACACACTTAATATATATTTCTTAAACAAAAAAAGAAGAAAAAATCGCACTGGACACAAAATTTATATGATTTGAAACACATCAGAGAAGGGGTGGGGGGAAGCAATTATGTAATACATAAAAAGTACTCTAAAATTACACCTGAAAAGGAAGAATTAAAAAAATATATAAACATACCAAGTCGTTGGCTTTCACAAATATTTTACTTTTCCTAATCAAAACAGCCTTTGTTTTAATTTCATTATCATTACTATCATTTGGTATAATTTTCGTTCATATTTGAACCTGGGATCTTCAATGAAATTTTTTCTTTACTACTTTACATTTTAAAAAGTGGTCAAAATTTAATTTAAATATGAAATAAGAATCAATTTTATTTTTATTTCAAATTTAAATAAGAGATGCGGTTGGCAATTCAGTAATCTTAAAAATAACAAAACTGCAGAAAAATCACATTAATAATAAATTTTAAGAGATTTTAATTTTACAACGAAATATGGGGCCTACTTTATTGAAATAAAAAACTTCAAAAAATCATTAAAAAGCATAAAAAATGGAAGTTTCACATAAAATTGGTAAAAAAAAAGTCAACTTTACAACGAAAGCGTAAAGTTAGTAAAATATGAACAAGTATATTCAATTGTGTTAATGATTTTACTTCTTTCCTCATCCGTGGAAAATTCAAGTGTGGTGGGGGATTAGTATCTTAAAATACCAAATTTTTTTCACTAATGCGATTTACACTTTTACAAATATTGTGCAAGACCGTCATTATTCTCTATTTCACCCCCCCAAAAAAAAAACTAAAAAATTACAAAACTCGTTTTGTAATTGCAAAATAACGGAACTACGTATAATAATGAAAATGAAGGAGTGGATGTTTTGATTAGGAGGGAAAAAAACATTTGTAAAAGAAACTTGGCTTTCTTTCTTTCTTTCTTTCTTTTTTTTTTTTTTAATTCCTTTTCAGGTGCTATTTTACAGTACTTTCATTTACAGTAAATTTTAAGAGAAATATTTTTAAAAACAAAATATGGGTCGTAATTTTATTAAAAATGCTTCAAAATATATAAATTAGAGTGGTGGGATTTGTATTTGAAACTACCAAATTTTTTCACTTAATAAAATCTACACTTTTGAAGTTGTGTACGGTCGCCATTATGCTTTATTTCAACAACAACAACAGCAAAAAGAAAAAAAAAAAAAAAATCGCAATCCTAAAATAACGGGAATTCGGTTTTGCCAATAAATTTTTCATAATCACGCAAATTTTCGGACCCGGAAATGATCGAAAACATTGTTTTAGATTCCAATTTTATCGTATTTGGCATCATCTGCAATTTTTCTCTCTGTATATATGCTAATCTGCAACTAGAGAAGGAAACGGGATACTTGCCCTAAGCATAGTGCTGTTACGTGAAAATGGAAATGGAAGAAAGGGAGTGCCAAAACAAAGGTTTGTCCCGGGTGGAGTGATCTCTAGTTGCAGCACTGTATATGCATAATATTTGGAAATAACCTGTTATAGGAATGCCAGTTTAGCTAAGACGTGTCTGAGGGGGAAAAAATTGCAAGTGCACGACATAGTAAAAAAAGGGGGGGAGGGAACACCGATGGCATCTCTTATCGTGCGTGGCGACAGCGGATTTTGTAAAGAGGCAAGGAGTCTTAATAATTATTGTTGAGTAATATTCATAATTACATGATTATTAAAGAACTCCCGAAACTTCTTGGATCGTAAAGAATTTCCCTCTTGCACAAATTTTTAATTTTCCATCGATAAATTCAAAATAGTTTCAACGGCCCTCCCCACCGCGCATTTTCGCAATGTAGATTGGGCTTTTGCTGAGCGCTTAGTTACAATGAAAATGAACATCCTAGGGGCGGGTGCAGTCGACAAAAGACTTGCATTCTCGCAATCGCCGACGATTTCATTTTTGTGGAGCGGCCGCAAAACAGACACAAATTTTGCACTGACAGTTCCCACCCCAATCTCCGCCTAAAATTGTTCTATATCAGAGCTGTCAGTAATTTGGCTCCGATGCTGACCGGAATTTTCGATATTTTCAAGTAGTATTTCCCGACTTTCCCGCCGTGAGAAATATTCAGGTACATTTCCCACTGCTGGACACCCTGTCAATGAATCGATTTTTTCCTATTCTTTTTAGTACATCAACAGGCAAGAAAGGGGGGGGGGGTTACCCCACACTTCCAGAACATCCGAGGTCTTTATCTTTCCTTGCAGCCAGCTATAAGTTTGGATGAATGTGTTTTGAAAATCTGAAAAAATAAACAATAACCAAGTGGTGTTTATTAATTACTTGCAGCATTTATAAAACACCATAAAGCGCCATTTACAGTAGGCAATAATTTATTGTTATGACTACTCTTCTGAATGACAGATTGTTTCTCTAACGAGATATTTTACGACCTGAAGCTGCAGCGAACGGTTGTAACCCTCTCCTCAGGTCGGGAGGGAGAAGAGCGGATACTCAGCAGATGCCCCCCCCTTCCACACACACCATTAATACGAGACTAAACACAGAAAAATTAGAAACTAAGAATTTGAATGAAATGGAAAAAGCATAGTTGAGCTGCTAATCGTGACCTAGTGCTTCATTTCTTGACTTTCGTGACCCTTTTGCCGTTTCTTGACTTTTCCGTGACTTTCGTGTCCTTTGCATGATGGTAGACACCCTGATTAAAAACACATAATAATCTAACATTTCTCTTCTATTACGTAATCAAAATTCCTGCTTTATGTAGAATCCTCGAGAAATGGACTCTTCTGGAAGTTTCTTGTGGCTTCTGGGCCAGCTATAAATACGAGCGCTTCAGAAGCCCCAGTTCAGTGTGAGTTGAGCATCTAGTGTATGAATCGATCGCTCTGAGTGAGTATGCTCGCTTTGCTCTGTGAATTGACTGTGTGATAGAAGCGGTGTTTTTCCGCTTACTTTTCGAAGCTGTTTTTAAAGTGCTGTGTGTAAATTCTTGATTGCTGAGTCTTGAGGGACTGTTCATGTTATCCCTTGAATATTTCCATTGAATTTTTATGTTAGAATTACAGCATTTATCAAAGCTTTGGTACTGAGTGGACTGTTTTAAACGAGCTACTGGCCGTTAGTGCCTGTGAATTTTGTAAAGCTGATTGTTCTACAAAGTTCTACATGCAATAAAGTTTGTGTTCCATCCAGACAAGTGGACGTTTTACCAGAACTTTCTACATCAACTGGACTTTAGAATGACGAACCCCAGAAACAAGCAGAGTAATTCTACAACATTTGGTGTCAGAAGTGGGATTCGAGCCCACACCCAGAGAACAAGACTGCGATCTTTTCGACGACAGTTCCTTTGTACGTCACAGTATTTTTGTAAATTCCCTCGCCGCCACACCTCCAACATTTAGAAAGCCTAACTGAAGCTTTGACGTTATCACTATTGCTTGGCTGTTCAAGTAATCCAAACTAGAATTTATTGATTTCTTTCACTGTTCCAGAAATCATTGAATCAGTTCTTGGGGGAAGAGTGATATCAATCTGGGCTATTATTTGTTGAACAGGTAAAACAGCTTCATTTTTAATGTTGAACGCAGCTATTTCTTTCGAGTCTGAACGAAGTTCATTATTTTTAAAGTTAAATTTATGTGATTTTTAAAAGTCCAGTCCGAGAATAAAAGAGTCCGTGATATTGGCAATATACACCACATGCTGGTATCTGGCATTTCCAAACGTAATTACCACTCTAGCTTTTCTGCCCACTTCGATCTTGTCACCAGTCATAGTCTGGAGGGTCAGTGAGGGCGAAGTCCAGATAGTCTTCAAATTTAATTTCTTAGCCAGATCAGTTCTTATGATCGATGATGGTTACATTAGCTCCAGTATCAATCACCATGTGGCATGGAGAACCAATTACGTAACCGAGTACGAGAGAGAGATGACATTGCGGAATGGAGGCTGCGGGATATTCAGAAGCCTCACCTAAAAGTCTTACAGATATCCTCAGTGAATGGCGACAGTAGTGGACTCCTGCAACCCAACGACAGCTAAATAATCTGAGTGTCTGACGAAGGAATTATTACAAGACGAGGAGTTAACAGCAGTCTGAACAGAGAAGTGCTGCTGAGAAAATAATTATTGAATTTGAAGACCTCTTCCCTCGTACTTTGGGTGACATTGGCCATCGAGGTTAACGCAACACAGGATAGATACAGGCAGCCAATCTCCCATCAAGCAACATACTAGGCCGCTGCCGTTTGTTAAGCAAAAAGAGGTGGGCAGACTTTTAGAGACGATGCAGCATGGTGACGTCATCAAGCCATCGACTAGTCCCTGGGCCTCACCAATTGTTTTGGTCCGAAAGAAGGATGGTTCCACCCAGTTCTGCGTTGACTACAGACATCTGAATGATACTACCAAGAAAGACAGCTACCCTCTTCCCAGGATTGACGACACTTTGGACACTTTATCGGGAAATGAATGGTTCTCCACTCTGGATCTCAAGAGTGGCTACTGGCAAGTAGAAATCCATCCCGATGACCGTGAAAAGACTGCGTTCACCACGGGACAAGGATTGTGGCAGTTCAAAGTTATGCCTTTTGGACTCTGCAACGCACCGGCTACATTCGAGCGTCTGATGGAGACAGTGTTGAGAGGACTTTCCTATGAAGCATGTTTCGTTTATTTGGACGATATCATCATCGTCAGAAAGACTTTCGAAGAGCATCTCGAGAACATTCGAAAGGTACTGCAGAAATTAAAAGAGGCAAACTTGAAACTAAGTCCATCAAAGTGCAATTTGTTTCATCGGGAGGTACGTTACCTCGGGCACATAATATCCGCCCACGGAGTCCGAACCGATCCCGAAAAGACGTCCGCAGTCAAGAACTGGAGTTGTCCTGAGAATATCAATGACTTACGAAGTTTTCTCGGTCTATGTACTTACTATTCATGAAAAATTGTGAAACTTAAAATTCGTGAAGGGTTTTTCTAAGATTGCAAGACCACTTAACAAATTGACCGAGACAGGACAAAAATTCCAATGGACTGAGTAATGTGAGGATGCATGCAAAGAACTGAAGACGGTTTTAACATCTGCGCCGATCTTGTCGTATCCTCACCCTGACAACTAATTTATCCTGGACACTGACGCAACTAAGGAGAGTGTCGGAGCAGTTTTGTCCCAGGAGATAGATGGCCAAGAACACGACATTGCTTACTGGATCAAGTGCCTTTCAAAGACAGAACGTAATTATTGCGTTACAAGAGTGGCTTCGTCTACAAGATGAGTGGTTTCGTCTACTATTGCATTACAAGAGTGGCTTCTGGCTATCGTCAAGGCCGTAGAACATTTCCATCATTACTTGTACGGCCCAAAGTTCCTGCTCCGAACGGACCTTGCCTCTTTAACCTGGCTTCTAAATTTCAAGAATCCAGAGGGCCAGATAGCTAGGTGGATACAGAGATTACAAGAATATGACATCGAGATACATCATCGGAAAGGAGCATCTCATGGAAATGCAGATGCTTTGTTGAGAAGGCCCTGCATAGACAGTTGTCGCTATTGCTCCAGGGCGGAGAAAAATTACCATCTGAAAAAGCAGATAGAAACATTAAACCGATTAGCAGATAGCGACATTAAACCTATTGTGGAATTTTTGGAAAAATCCAGCACTAAGCTCAGCTGGCAAGAAATATCGTCATATAGGC
This sequence comes from Cheiracanthium punctorium, assembly GCA_038373885.1. Classification (NCBI taxonomy): domain Eukaryota; kingdom Metazoa; phylum Arthropoda; class Arachnida; order Araneae; family Cheiracanthiidae; genus Cheiracanthium; species Cheiracanthium punctorium. The sequence continues at coordinate 569,723 of JAWZYV010016822.1, read as the reverse complement.
CGGCACTGAAACAATACTGGGCTTTGTGGGATTCGCTTCACCTGAGAAATGGAGTCCTGTATCATAAATGGGAGTTGGACGAGGCAAGATGCTCCAATGGCAGTCAGTACTCCCTCATTCGAGGATACCGAAGGTTCTAGAAGAGCTGCATAATGACTTAACTGGGGACCATTTTGGCATAATGAAGACCCTGCAGAAACTTTGCGAGCGCTTCTACTGAGCTAGGGCTCAAGGCGATGTCAAAAAGTGGTGTCGAGCTTGTGACGCCTGTGAAGGCCGGAAGAAACGAAGCCGTTGAAAACTACATCGTTATATGTAGGAGCGCCTTTTGAGAGGATTGCCCTCGACATCCTGGGACCTCTTCCACGAACTTCGGATGGCAACAAATACATCCTAGTTGTCATTGACTATTTCTCTAAATGGCCCGAAGCGTTTCCTATTCCTGATCAAGAAGCTACGACCATAGCAGAGGTACTGGTGCAAGAATGGATTTCCAGATATGAAAACCCTCTGCAACTTCATTCCGACCAAGGAATGAACTTTACCACTGCAGCTTTTAAAGGACTATGTCAACTTCTCAGAATCGACAAAACCCAGACTATGCCTTTACACTCACAATCTGACAGCACAGTGGAAAGGTTCAATCGCACAATTTTAAACAACTTCTCACTCCTGGTGTCTAGGAATCAAGGAGACTGTGACAAGAAACTCCTGCTCTTCCTGCTGGCCTATAGGAGTGCTGTCCATGAGACTACCAGCTTCACACCTTCCCAGATACTATTCGGAATAGATCTTTGTCTTCCCGCCAATCTAGTGTTTGGTCGCCTTCCAGATACGCTTTCATTGCCAGATCCAGTGATTGATTTAGGATTTTTTCGGAAGAGTAAAACTACTCCTTAGCATTTTTAGAAGGAGTATTTTCTTTTTCAAAAGAATAATTAAAACAACGAACAGTTTTGCTAAATTTTTAAATACATAATAGTATTGCATTTAACACATAAATAATAACTGATTAAATATCTAGGTACATAAATGTCAGTTCAACAAAAACTGGTACAATAATTCGATTTTTTCAGGAAAAAATCTGCAAATGATAATTATTTTTCAAAATGTACCTAATTTTATATGGAAAAGCAATGCGTAAAAACGTGCATTCCGAAATTCTTAAGGCGTGAAATACGCATCTAGAGGCGTTATCGCGATCACTGGCCAGAGGAGTACATGGAAAAGCTTCGGGCACGGTTTGAAGACGTGCATCATTTTGCTCGGAAGCGAATCAACCCAAACACAGAGACTAGCTACAACACAAAGGCTATGGGACACAAATTCAACGTAGGTGACAAAGTTTGGCTATGGAATCCTACTCGGCGGAAAGGCACGTCTCCCAAGCTGCAATCACCGTGGGACGGTCCTTACACAGTTCTAAACAGACTGAATAACATCATCGTACGGATTCATAAGTCACCTAACTCGAAACCAAGAAGTGTTCATTATGATCGGCTAGCCATTTACTACAGTTGTAACTAGTTATTAGAATAGTAGACCATGGTCACTGTGGCATAATTCCTATCTCTCATTTCTTTCCTGTCTTTTTCTTCTCTTCCTTTTCCCTCAACTCTCTTTTACTCAGCACTTACCCCATGTTTTGTGTACATATTTGTAATATATTGGTTTTCATTAATGTGTATTTGTTTATTATGTTTCTTAGTGTGTAATTATTTATTATGTTCATTATTTATTTATTAATGAATAGTTGATTATTTTGCTATTGATTATTTGCTTAAATTATGTTGTTAAGATCTTGTTAAATGTTATGAATGATGTCATCGTAGTCTGTCTCCCAAGCTGCAATCGCCGTGGGACGGTCCTTAACACAGTCCTAAACAGACTGAATGATGTCATCGTACGGATTCATAAGTCACCTAACTCGAAACCAAGAGTCATTCATTACGATCGGCTAACCATTTACCGCAGTTGTAATTAATTATTTGAATATCAGATCATGGTCACTATGGCGTAATTCCTCCTTTCTTTCCTGTCTTTCTCTTCTCTTCCACTTTCTTCAACTCTCTTTTACTCAGTACTTACGCCATGCTTAGTGCACATATTTGTAATATATTGTTTTTTTCTTAACGTGTAGTTGTTTATTGTGTTTATTAGTTATTAGTGTGTTTATTATGTTCATTATTTATTAGTGCGTATTTGCTTATTGTGTTTATTGATTACTTGCTTAAATTATGTTGTTAAGATCTTGTTAAATGTTATAAACTGCAGATATTTGTGTGACTTCCTAACTGGGGATTGTACTGCCCGGGACGTGCAGTCCTTGGGAAGGGGGCAATGATATGACTTTTCGGGGCAACCCACTGTTCTGGAACTTAAAATAGTTCAAAATTTGTATTCTCTACTTCAAATAGATAAATTTTGCTTTTTGTTGCATCAAAATTGGTCCACTAGAACCGGAGATACGGAGGTTTTGGTTTGCCCTTTGTTTTTCTATGGTGTCTAGAAATTTCGAGAAATATTGGTCCTAGCCCTTTGGTAACTTCACTTTAGGGGACTTATTTTTGGTGCCAAAAGTCGCCAAGTTTGGCGACATTTTGGTCATTTGGTGCAATTTCCCCAATGGGGCCTGAAAGTTGTTTTTTTCTGCATTAAAAACACATAATAATCTAACATTTCTCTTCTATTACATAATCAAAATTCCTGCTTTATGTAGAATCCTCGAGAAATGGACTCTTCTGGAAGTTTCTCATGGCTTCTGCGCCAGCTATAAATACGAGCGCTTCAGAAGCCCCAGTTCAGTTTGAGTTGAGCACCCAGTGTGTGAATCGATCGCTCTGAGTGAGTATGCTCGCTTTGCTCTGTGAATTGACTGTGTGATAGCGGTGTTTTTCTGCTTGCTTTTCGAAGCTGTTTTTAAAGTGCTGTGTGTAAATTCTTGATTGTTGAGTCTTGGACTGTTTGTGTAATCCCCTGAATATTTCCACTGAATTTTTACCTGTGGATGTGATTTTTTTAATGTTAGAATTACAGCATTTGTCAAAGCTTCGGTACTGAGTGGACTGTTTTAAACGAGCTACTGGCCGTTAGTGCCTGTGAGTTTTGTAAAGCTGATTGTTATATGAAGTTCTACATGCAATAAAGTTTGTGTTCAATCCTGACAAGTGGACTTTTTACTAGAACTTTCTACATCAACTGGACTTTAGAACGACAAACCCCGGAAACAAGCAGAGTTGTATTCTGCAACAATATATATATATGTAAGATCAGAACAAGGAGAAGGGTGGATCAAGTGCAGTGCATGTAACAAATAGGCTCATGACTGGTGTGTTGGTATTGACGAGGATGATAAGTTTACATGTAAACTGTGTACTAATGCTGAAGATTCTCATTTTTCCCTAGTGGCCACTGGCTCCTAAATCAATTTCATCTAGGAGCCAGTACTTACCGCAATCTTTAGCACATTGGCTATGATAAGTATGTACATAGTCGGTATCTGTTTTATTTGCTTGTACTGAAGCTTTAGAGCGTATATACTATATATATATAGAGAGAGATAAAGGAAGTGACTAGTAGTAATAGATAACAGAAATAATTTTTAAAAGAAAATCAATACCGGTCTTACGATGGTGTTTTATAACATATATACCCAATTTGAGGCTTGAGCTCAATCGAATGTACAGTTTAAACGCTAGCGCACCTTCAAGAATTCCCCCCCATAGGCCATAATGTAAAAGAAATCTTTGCCGTAGCTCTGTAGAAAAACTATAAGTCTTATACACACCAAAATCAATACCGGTCTTGCGACAGTGGTTTATGACATATATACCCAATTTGAGCTCAATCCAATGCCCCGTTTAGGAGCTATCATGTTCACACACATATACACAAACACACACATTCATACATACATCTCCTAAAAATAGCATAAATGAATTTAGAAGACCTCAAAACGTGTAAATACACTAAAATCTCGAAGTCAAATTTTTTCATGATTACAATACTTTCCTTACATGGTAGATGTTCGGAAAGTAATAATCAATAAGATTTCTACAGAAAAAGAAAAAACTATTCTTTTGTGCGACAGAAAGGTAACATTCAGATGGCTCTTGATTTAGAATGCTCAACTCTAAAGTATACGAAAACAATATTATACGCAGTTTTTGCACATAATTGCAAAAAATAAACTTTGGTGTGTTTTCCAAGAAATATATTTGATTAAACAAATTAAATATGGATGAATAACAATAGAGCTATGTCCATTTTTACCTGATATTTGCATGACAGGCGATGAAACATCTTTTCTTTTCTTATGACAGATTTTTAAAAGTGTAGCTTCTATGCAAACTGTGTCACCAGTTCCTAAATTTTAAATACAAAATACTATTATTTTGTTCCTCATGTAATACAAAACACACAGTAAGACATCAGAATACTTTAATCAATTTTGAATATACAAACATACAGCTTTCAATAATAAATATTAACAATTCAATCAAACTTCACACAGGTAAAAACACATATGTTTACAAATCTCTTTAGCAGCAGAATGTTTACTTAACAATAACCTTTAAAACATGTAGTCTTCTAAATTCTAACATTTTTACAATGCATATATTTTGTTAAATAAACATATTTTACCTGGGAGAGGGGGTCGAAGAAGAAAAAAACTACACAGAAAGTGAAATCAAACATGCAAATTTAGTGAAATATAAAATCAGGTTCACTGGAATAAAAAATTGTATTGTACTATTTTATTACTGGAGCTCCAGACAAAAACTTGCCAAATCTTAGAAATAACTTATTTGAACAACCTTTAAAAACTTGTCTTCATGTTCATAAAAGCTATTTACAGGAACTTGCTTCGCTAATTTACTCTTTAATAGAATAATGGTAATAAGTAAATTTGAACAACAGCAGGAGCAGCACTAACAGAATTATACAAGTTCAACATATACAAGATTAACTAATACATTTTTATGCACATTAGCTATTTATTATAGTACATGAAGTGGCACATACCTTTATTTATTTTATCATAAAAACCAGTAAAAGTGATAATTAAATGACCAGATGGCCTATAAAAAAATGAAAAGAAAGTTACTGTTTCATACTATTCAGTAAAAAAACTTTATAAATATAGTCAACTTTGTATATAGTGAACTGGTGGCAACTAGTGGTGTAGTCGAAGGGGATGCTGTCCACCTACTTTTTCACTTCAGACCACACGTCTCCCCACTTTTTATTCTCAGCAGGGATGCTCATTTACAAGGTTTTTTTTTAAATTCTGTGAAGAAATTAAAATTTTCGTTTCGCTTGCGCGAGAGCAAGTCTATCGGTATAAAAATCAAAAGGAAACTTTTGACTGTTTTAATAGACTTTACAAATGGGATTGTAAAGGATTCTCAGACACTTCAGTAGCGAAAACATATCCATAAGAATAGAACAGATTATAATCTTCCCGAACTCACTCTTGGTAAAAAATGCCTCTCCGAATGGCAGAAAAAGCGACAAAAATCAGGGTAGAGAATAGTCACGTACCAATTCAAAAGAAAATCTGCCACTTTGACATTGATATTGGATTGTTGCCTCACCATGGCACAGTGGTTATGTCACTGGAAATGGTAGACGGGCGAAGTGTGAAGGTCCCAGGTTCGGGTCCTATCGCGCATCCGTCGATCTAATCGTTTGGAGTTTTCCGTGGTTTTCTCCGAAATTTAGCATAAATATGGGTAAGGACCCCTAGAAAGACCCCCACGGAGGGCACGCCCCTTTGTGTTGGCTTTCTGACGAGGATTTATAAGAGGGCTTCGAGCCAAGCACACAAATCTGCTATACATGTTCATGATAACAACATTGGATTGTTGACAAATGTAAATGGAAAAAGCACACAAATCCGAACACATGTTCCAACACACAACAACAACAAATGGAAAAAATTAAGTAGCTACCATGGTGCGTCTAACAGTTTGGAGTTTTCCGTGGTTTCCTCCGAAACTTTGCATGAATATGGGTTAGGACCCCTTAGAAAGACCCCCCATGGAGGGCAACCCCCCCCCACACACACACACACACACATTTGAATTGTCCTTCTGACGAGGATTTATAAGAGGACTTCGAGCCAAGCAGAAAAATCCGATATACATGTTCACAACAATAAATTAAGTAGCTTACGCGGTTGATCAAAAAGACTTTGTTTAGACTACTAACAAGTAATCAATAATTTAACAATGAGTTTATTTTAATTAATTAATAAACAAATCATGGTTAAATTAGTTTTATTGGTTGTTTAAAGAATAATTACATTTAATGAATCCGATAAGTTTAGGTGAAACTTTGTCAAAAATGAGCGTCCCCCCATTTTTTTTTTTTAGGACTACAACACTGATGGCAACAGTAAATGCAAATAATCATTAGTCCCGATTTCCATACATTAGAAATGTGCACACCATTTTTCAGTTTTATTAAAGCCAGGGTTTAGGTATTAGAATTCGGGAAACCGGATCCGGTAATCTGGCATCATTAGATGTCTATCGCATTTGATAAATAAAGGAAATTGCTATATATGAAACTAAAAAAGGAAATGACTACATATTAAAACAGGGAGTAAAAAAAAAAAAAAAAAATCCTAATTTTTTTAAATCAAATTAATTATTTTAACTTTAAATCCGACTTTTTAAGATTTAAATAAGATTTTTTTTATGAAGTCAGATTTTTTTTAAAATATATTAGATCAGACAGTTTAAATAAGTTTAACTACTTTATTAAGGGCCAATCAAGTAGCGTGTTCTTTTAAGTAAGTATAGTCTTAATATATTGAAGACTGATGGATATAATGACATAATTCCAAATATGTATCAATAGTTCCCTTTTGCAAATAGGTGAAATTCACAAAAAGCAATTTTCACAAAAATGGGACCCTGGAAAAAATTTCTTGATCGACCCCTGCATTTTGATGTGGCCAATCCAACTGGATTGAAACTGGTGCCGGATTGCAATCTGTACCAGGGTTGATACTCATTTATTGAAGTGAAATTCTCTGAGATTTCCAGGTAGATTTCTTTAAATTCCAGGTTTATTGGAAGCAGTTATAGAAAATAATTAATCAATACTCTTAACTATTTGACATTTATTTACATAACACTCTAAAGTAATTAAAATTCTATCATGTGATATTACTAACAGAATATAAGTTGCTAATACAGCTTGTTGAGAAACCTGATTGAAAGTGCGAAAGAAAATATAATGCTATGTCATCTGTGGAGATAAAACATGTTTTATTAAAAAAAAAAAAAATTAAAAAAAAAAAAATTTTTTTCTTTTCTTTCAAAGTTTAAAGAAGGGGGGGGGCAGATTTCATGAAAATAAGTACTTTTCCCTGAGATAATCAGTTTTTAAAAAACTTGTGTTTTCCAGTTTTTGCCTGAGACCTAGGAACCCTGCAAAGCATGACTTCAGTCATTGTGAACTTAGAAAATTCTGGAAACTGTACATGTGATGTTGTTCGATGACTAACCCCCCTCCCCACAAAGGGTGTCTCTTTTGCATTCGAATAGAGAGAAGGAGATTATCAAGCAACTGCTCCAGTGTGAATTGCTAATGGCCAAACTGACTAATAACCAAGTTTCCAAATCAAAAAGGCCTGATATCTGCTTTTTTAAAATAAAATAGTCTGTGATTTCTCATGCTTATCTTTTCATGCATTTCTTATCAGATTTCTTATGCACATCTTTCATCTCTACACACATAGAAATAAAGAAAAATATTGATTTCACATTAATCAATACTTTATTGCCACGTGAGTCCATATAAACATAGAATCATATTACTTGAGTTATATAATGTAAATTAAATTTCAAAAATTTGCCAAAGATATATCAGAAAATATAAAACAACAATCAAAATATGTATGCGATAACTATTCATAAATAAAATTTACATAAAGATATCTTATAACATTAAATTTTAAAAATCTAATTTGTTAACAAAAAATAATTTTACTAATTTCATACAGCTTTTAAATTTACAAGATATTTCTAGATAAAAGTATGAACATTCATATATAGAACATAAATTTTAGAATAACTTCAGATGCATTATTTCATATATCAAATACTTTCAGGTACAGGCTGAGTTCAAGTTGATCTTGTAAACCTAATGAATCAAATTGGGAAAAGCTTCAATTTCTTAATTAAATCTTAAAAACTGAGAAAATTAAGAAAAATCCTGCGGCCCAAAATCAAATAAAAAAGCCTGAGACTCGCACATCTGGGAGTGGGAGAGGGGGCTTTTAGACTCTTGATTGCAGCTAAACAAGCTTAGAGGGTGTCCAAAATTCTTTCACTGCAGTGATATATACTAATGTTGCATAAAATCTGGAAAAACACTTCTTTAAAATGTGTATATGAAATTAGTCCATTATTTTTTTTAATCCTATGCTGGACCTAGGCCACAAAACCATTAGTCCCTTCCGGGCAGCCCAATACAGTCCAGCGACATGAGAGAAATTTAAAACATCTTCTGTAGGATGGCTTGCAAGGTCTTGAAGTTCTGGGCAAACGTGGAGGTGGGTCTCAGTCATATCTTCCACTCCAGAGAGAGGACAAAGTGGTGAATCTGCCAGTCCAATTCAGTGGAGGTGGTACTGCAGATAATCGTGCCTAGTTCTAAGTCTGAAAATTGCAACGCCCACAGCTCTAGGCAAAGAGGACGGAATGGGAGATGTCAAAAGAAAGCCCCAAGGCTTTGAACTAACAGTAGTTCTGTAATGGATCCTCCGGCAATGTTTAATATTGTAATTAATAATCCTTTTAATGGTAAGGTACTCAACCGGAGAAGGAGGTTGAGATAAATCTGCACCTCTCTTTGCAAGTCCATCAGCAATTTCGTTCCCCGCAATACCACAATGGCTGGGGACCCACTGCAAGGTAATGTTTTTCTCCTCCAAAAGATGGTGCAAAGCAATTTGGCTCATAAATAGGTCTAGACCCACGATGAGTGTCAGGTATCAGGGCGCTAATAGTAGCCTGAGAATCTATAAAAATAACAAAATTTGTCTCCACTCTTTTGCCAATTTCTTCCAGAGCGAGAGTGATGGCCGCCACCTCACCGTCAAAGTTATTTGCAAACTCCCCAACAGCTCTGCTAATACTAAAATCCTTTGAATAAACCCCAGCTCCCGCTTTCGAAGTGCCATTCAAAGCAGATCCATCCGTAAAGATATGAATCCATTCCTGACTCGTGTATCTCTCGTTAATTGAGGCGAGGGCAATCATTCTGAGCTCATCATCCGAGGAAGATTGTTTGCTCAGAGGAAGAATTAAGTCCAGAAGTTGAGTGCATTATTTAAATGTCTGTGATAAGTGTCAGGATAAAAGAGGGGGGGGCTCTATTTGAGGTAGGAATACCATACCTACTGGCTAACTCCCTAGTATAGTCAACAACAGTTTTTTGAGTTTTAAGTCTGAGGTGGGCAGGGGAGTAAGAAGTCCAAATGCCCCGGCGTCTAAAAAGTTTCTCTGTTAGCCTTAAAGCAGCACAATGTCTTCTGTCGACTAAAGGTTTCAGACCCGCCTGTAGCTGCAACGCCTCAACAGGAGTCCATTATGCAACAATGCATAATCGACTATTTCCATGCTTAATTAATGCAAATATTCTTTTAATTAAGGAATTAAATTATTTTCATATATGTAATAATTGTGTTTGGTTTACTTGATATTCAGTATGGATATAAAATACCATTTAGTTTTGTATTAAGTTTTTTTGTTAAACAGCACTTTAATTTAGTGAATTTCTGATATAGTTGGAGACCAACCATCCTGTATTACATGGGACAGTCTCATATTTTGACATTTTGTCCTGCATTTAAAAGTATTCTCATTCCTGTGATCACAAAAAACAAAACAAACAAACAAAAAACAAAAGATTAGCCATACTTTGTTAAAAAGTACGAGATTGGGGGCAAACAGTTTTAAATAAAATGTTCTTCTTTTTTAAAATTTACAAAGAACAATGCAAAATCAAAAATATTCTAAAAGCCAATAATTGTGAATTAAATGGGGAAATTTTCTATGCAATGAGTAACCCTTCCACGTTGGTGTATCTGTCATAACTCAAAACAACCCTATCTGCTCACTAAACATTCAGTGTTGGAGGTGGTTAGTTTCAACAATCTACAAGTAAATCTGTGTGTGTTTGGTAAGGTAATGTTATAATCTAGCGATTAAAAATTTGTGTTAAAAATGAAATCAAAATCAAAACATTGTCATTTTCAAGAATTTTAACCTCCGCTTCCTCCCTGCATTTAAGTAAGTGTCCTGTATTTAGACTTAAAAAGATGGTCACTTAAGATGAATGAACAGAGTAAATGCACATGAAAATTGGGTCTGTTTTGAAGCCCCTTCACAAAATTACAATCGATTAAACCGGCCTCTTCACAAAAATATAATTGATTAAAGCAGTCTTTCATTACATTTTACCCTACATTTTAATGTTTTATCAATTATTTTAACAAAAAAAGTGACTTTAATTAGAGATTGGTATGAAATCTCACAAAAATAAGTGTTTAAATTCACAAAAATAAACAGTTTTCACAAAAATGGGACCCTGGAAAAAATTCATGGATCAATCCCTGATGAAATTAACTGGCCTTCAGTGATTCCCTATAATTGAGTTGACTGCATTTATTTATTTATTTATTTATTTATTTTAATGCTTAGAGTATCCATAAAAATATCAATGCAATACAAACCTTTCAGATGCTGTAGCTCTTTGACTGTTTGTAACTGTATTTAAGAGACTATCAACTTTGAAAATTTTTCTGCAAATAAAATGAAATTGACAAATTAACACAATCATACACACAAATATACATTTAATGGAGAGAAAAATAAGCCTACCTTTTAGAATGTGTTCTGGACATTCGATGTTTCATATAGGTTAAACATCTTGGAAGGAATATTGGCTAGATAAAATTTTTTACAAAATGAGAATATACCAAGCATTTTGTGACTAAGAATAAACAAAAATATAAATACATACAAATGAAAAGTTATACTAACAGAATTGACTTGGCGATGTCCCAGATAACGATAAATTTGTGTTGGTTCTGAAAAACAAATAAATACTTATCAAATCAGACAAGGTTTTCAGCGTTACTACACCTCTAACTAAGATAATATTAAGAAACGTAAGATACATTATTTCATAAATTAGTCATTAAAAGTAACAAAACTGGAGATACTCATAATTTAAAAAAAAAAGTAAAACACATTTTTAAAATAATCAAAAAATACAATAAATTCTATTAAATAATTATTTTTAAATATTATAAAATGCAGTGGATCAAACAAAATTTGATAATGATAGAAAGTTGCACTAAACAATGAGCATTGAATTTTTTTTAATATTGCAAAAATGTGTTAATACGAAACATAGCTAAAATATACATCTTTAAAGGAAAAACTTGAAAAGCTCACCATATATTAAAGTAACAATAACAATCATTTCCAAGTGTAATTATTTATTAATGTATAATAAAAAACCTCTTCAGAGTTAGTTTTTTTAATTATCAATGTGCATGACAGAGCATGCTCTAGTTTATTTAAAATGGAAGGGTGAATACTTGATAATTCTTAGCTAAAATAATTATTCCACCATCCCCCCACCCACCCTAATATATATATACAGGGTGTCCAGTGCTAATGGTGCCCATTGGCTATTTCCTAAACCATTCACATCAGACCCATAGTTCCAATTGCAAAAATGCTCTAAATTTTATAATCTATTATATCGGAAATAATCTAAATCAATAAATCAATTCCTATAAAAATTACGAAATTTAAGTTTTTGTAAGGTCCCCCGGTCTTATCAGTTACAGTTAGAAAAAATTTTTTTATATACAATTTTATTCAAAATAAAAAAAATTTCGCCCTTCTACTACCAAAATTCATTGAGTTACGAAGCAGTAAACATTTTGACTTAACTTTTTCATGTTTAAAAATGTCCTGTTATGGTAAACCGTTAAGAGACCATATATACATTGAAATTTTAAATTATAGGATATAATTTCATTTTCAGGCATAATGTAGAGAAAGAAGCAAAACTAATTTTAGAATACTAATCTTTAAGTAAAGGGTTATAGTCAAGCTCCATAAAAATCTATCTGGGATGTAGCATGCAGATGTGTAACACCGAGTATGCTATGCAAAGTACAGGAAGAGTTTCTACACGGGTGCATATTTGAATTGCAGCCAAAGGAAGCTACACTTTGAGCAAATATTACGCTAACAGGATTTTTAATATTATTTTAAGTTTCTAAAATGCATATATTCGTACTTTAAAATTTTCCATTTTCTATTTTAGTGTTTAATGAAGTGTTTTATTCTCTTGTTTTTGTATTTTAAGCTATTTAACACTAGTTTATTTTAAAAACTCTTTAAAAAATTCTTTTTTCAGTATAAACTATATTTTTATGTTCATTTATTGAATACACATAGTTAATTGTTAATCTTTATTACAATCTGCAATCCTAAAATAGTTGATGAAATTGCTAATATTAGAAGACTTAAAACCGTGTACATTAAGTTTTCTTAAATTCATTTTGTATACAACCCCTATTTCACATCTCGAAAAGTGCTCTAACTTTAAGCAGCTAACTCTGCGAATTTTGGTTGTAGAAGGACTTTTTTTTTTGTGCGTGAAATTGTATAAGGAAAATTTTTCTACTGATAGGACCAGGGGACCGTATAAAAATTTAAATTTCGCAATTTTTATAGGAATTGATTTATTGAATTCGGTTGTTTCTGATATAATAGGTTATGTAATTTAAAGCATTTTTGCAATTGGAGCTATTTGTCTCTGACTATCAGTTTAGGAAAGAGCCATTGGGCACCGTTAGCACTGGACACCCTGTATATACAATGAAACCTCTCTGAGCAGCCACACATATATAGGATACTACCTTCAGGAACGGCCTACCTATTTGGTTTAAAGCCTGTTTTAGTTCCTGAAGTGTCCTACTGTCCTGCTGAACCCTAGCTCCAGGCTCAGGTCCAGCAAGCAGCGGTTTCCCTCATTTTTTTTTTTTTTTTTTAAAGCACAATTTTTGGATTACAATTGGTAAAATACATCAGTGTTTTACAATATAAAAGTAGTTAGTTTACAATGGTTTACAATTGCTCACAATATTGTTCATACTAACATTTGACCATAGATACATATATTTAACACGTTTTTTTTCTTTTTTTTTTACAATTTTGAAAAATTTAAACATAAATAAGTTCAACTAATATTCAAAAATGTGCTTTAGAAAGGTTTTTTTTTTTTTTTTTTAAGCATACATATACATATAATAATATACTGAAAAATAAAGTTAGGCTTGGATGTGAGAAGTGTATTTTTTTTTTTTTTTTTTTTAATCTAACGAAATAAGAGCAGCAACAGAATTTCTATGTCAGAAAATAATGCAAATAAATTCATAATTTAAAAAAATCGTTCTATTTAGAGTTTTTACGTGGTTTTTATCAACTGAAATTCTTGTATTTATTTAATCTGAATCGCTTTCTGGTGTATGAGATCTTATATCAATCGGATGAATATACTTGGGTTGATTATTTTGTAGTTCTTCAATCCCTTTTATTATTTTGTTGCATAAGTTTTTATTTTTTAATACATATGCAGCCCACTGCTCATTACTTTGTGAAGGTGATTTTAAAACTCTGTATTGCTTTAATAATGTCAGTGCTCACAACTGTTTTTAATGATATCTCTAGAGGAAAAGGGACCAAATTCTAGAAAAAAAGAGACTAAAAAGAGACTTAGTAAAACACAACCCCACAACATTTGCATAATTTTTTTTTTTTCACTCATGCTACGGGATTTCAGCTTAGCTGATATTTTTAATTTGTACTTAAAAAGATCAGAAAAAAAGGAGGAATAAAACAAATTCATATAATTCCCTAATCCCAAATTTATGAAATTCCCTCATATTTCCAGCTGGCTCTGTTGCCACTCTGCATGAGGACCTAAAATAACGAAAATAGGTGAAAGCAGGAAGATAGAAAGAGAGGGGAAAAAACAATCAGTTTTAAACAAATGTAGACCAATCAGAACATTGAAATCCACCTTTTTAATGTTAAAAATTGTTGCTCTTTATCAGCAATGCATAGTATCTGATGCTTCATATGAATAGAAATATATAGACAGAAAAAGCCTGGGGAAACACCAAATGCCAGATATGTGAAAATTCCACACAGTTCAGTATGTAAATAAAATTAAATTTGCATGGAAAATCCAAGGAAAAAGGTAGAGAGTGGGGGGGGGGGGGGTTAAATCTGCTGCACATGTTGTTGTTTTTTTGTATTAATAAATTTTAGGACTCCTTATATGATAGTCTGAAAACTAAAAATATAAAAAACAGTGTTTCTCTTTTTTAAAGTCAGCATATCTGGATTTTAAGTGGCTATAACAAATTCAAGTCAGGGTGGATCACCATTATCTGCATTTTTGTGCAAAATTAAACTATTCCGCAAAGGTTTACTCACACAAACTTAAAGTTGAACAAAATATACTGATATTTAAAAAAAGTATGATTTGAAAAGGGGGAGGGGGGAGAGAGAGAGAGAGTGAGAATAGAGTTCGCGTCAAAAGAACAATAAAGATAACAATTGTACGAACGAAGAAAAATAACACTGAAGAATAATTTTGTTTAATGCATTCTTTTTTTTAAATTAATAACTCTTTCTTTTTCAGTATTTAGAATTTTTAACTTTTCGGTAGTGATCCTAAAATTGGGAATTATTTGTGCACTTGACTTGGATCAATTCTGATGTTGCCATATAATTGTAAGGATTATCCCATTAAGTATTTGATATTCACCAATGCACAGAATTAAACATGTTTACAAGTGTAAACAACTGGGGTAACTTAAAGTAGATGCTAAATAAATAAATAAATAAAATCCTAAACACTTTCATATTTTAATACGTACTAAAGTGCTCTGTATTAAAAGTGTATCATAATTCATGCGTTATCCCTATTTTTCTTCCTTGTTTCATAGAAAATATCTTTGGAATCAAAATTTATCTTAAAATTGCCTACTAAAACTGTTTTACAATCTTTGCCAAGCATATTCGAACTGAAATTCGCCATTTTAAATACTGCTTGGAATGGGCATCATAATCCATAGAGTGCGCTGTGTCATTCTTGTTCCACAAACACTTCGGAATTGAAATCTATATTAAAATCGCCTCCTAAACTATTTTACAATTTTTGCCAGGAATATTCTAACTATACTTTTCCTTTGTAATAAACTGTCATGTTTGAAGATATTGCCAAGCTTGGTTCGGTTTTGAAGATACAAAATTTGGCGATCAATTATCAAAAATTGCAAATCTTGTGCAACTTTCAACATTTTATTCTCCCCCTCCCTCCTTTCTAGTAATCTGGCAAACACATTTGGAAAAAATGCTTCAGCACAAGAAATTGTGTAGGCAAATTATGCCAATGCTAAAAAACCTGCTAGTACTGTAGTGCTTAAAAAAAAAACAGAAAAGAAACTCATATTTTTTCATTTGTGTTTCCCCATCTTCTCAGATTGAATCATTAAAAAGTGAGGGTGAAAAGGAAGATCCAGATTCTGTTTTCTATTATAAATAAGCAGGACCAGAAAAAATTCTAATATTTGACATTTATGTGGATGGGTTTCTCAGTTGGTTTGTAATTAGATTTCTTACAGGTGCTTATCATTCGAGAGTTACCATGACATGACTTTGGAATTTCTAGAATCCACGGTGAAAAAGAGGAAATAGGGACCATTTACATGGAAAAGGGACTTTTAGAGAGCTCTAACTAAAAAAGAGACTTTTAGGGAAAAAAGAGACTATTTGTGAGCCCTGTAATGTACAATTAGTGAAATAATGAAATAAATTTCCTTGCATATTGCATTTACAATGATCGGAGGAGGCTCTGTTTATTTTTAAAAAATATTCTGGGAATGGTCTATGATTGGTAAAAAAAAAGGTAAAGGTTCCTGTGTTCTAAAAGAAAATCCTCTGATGGTTTTTTAAAGTATTGGTAAATATACCTGCCTGTAACTTCTGTGTCCCAAGATATTTTCCATTTTTCTAATTTTTCCTTTTTTAATATGTATTTTAGATAAGATAGTGGGCTTGGAAGTGAAACGCTTACTATTTCTTGGAGGCAACTACCACTTTTGTTTTTAGTGATAAAATTACTATTGTAGATAGCTGCTTGTTTTGCTAATCTCTCTGCTAGCTCGTTTCCTATAATCATAGAGTGTGCTTTTATCCATTTAATTCTTACTGTTTTAGGTATTTTTGTAAGGAGAAGTAAAATTTTATGAGCTATTTTATTTGTAGTTATATTATTTTGTAGAATTTGAATACTTGAGTTGCTGTCAGATAAGATTAAGCATGAATTATATGACGTTGTTGAAAACCATATTAACGATCCATATATTGCATATAATTCTGCCTGAAAAATGGAGTTGTTGCTGTTGAGCTTAAATTGATTACTTATTATCAGAATATCATCTTGAAAAACACAGTATGCCGCTCCGCAACCTTCTTTCATTTTAGAGCCATCAGTATAAATTTTAAGGTCTATATTGATATTATCAAACAATTGAGCTGGGGGACCACACCTGTATAGCGGTTACCCCTCTAAACAGCCTATTTTTCATGACACGGATTTTTCGGCTCATAAGCCTAATGTTAAAATAACCTCTATCAGCGGCCACCCAATCCCCTCTAAGCAGCCACCGAGTAGGATCGCCCATTTCATTTTTCGGGAAATTATACTCACTCCATGCTTTAATTTTGCGCGGAAAAAAATAAGGTCAGGTTTATAGTCGAATATAAGACCCAGTAATAACTTGCGAAGTCCATTGGAACCAAAATGCCATGCACACTCATGTTCACGCCAGTTTCATTTTATTAGTTGATCAATGATCTGAGTTGCAAATCAGAAAGTAAGTTAGCTGAATTATTTAACAGCAAAAGAACATAAATCAACAAAGTCATTAAAGAAAAGTTTCTCTTTAGATAAGTTTTAAATTTCATTTTAAATAAAGAATATGTGTCAGACTTGTTTATATTACGCATTATAGCAGTTATCTTATAATAGTAAATAAAACCTTTCAGAGCGGCCAAATATTCTTAGAACGGTGGAGTGGCCACTCAGAGAGGCTTCACTGTATATAAATAAGGTTCATTCAAATGAAACCTGGTAAGTGCATCTAACTTTGCATTACACGTAAGGAGGCACCATGGAACTGCAAGTATGGTTTCACCATCTATTGGTAGAGAGACTGATGCGTGTGCAACATTTTGACTTTCCATAGCGACATTGTGGTTTCCCGTCAAAGAGAAGGTGGTCACTCACACAAGTTATTGTCCACTACGGAACATGCAGGTGAGTAACCACCTTACAGTCCAGAACTTTTACCTTTGTGACTTTCATGTTTTTGGACCTCTAAAACAAGCTACTTGCAGACATTGATTCACAACGGACAATGAAGTATGTGACTTTGTCCAGGCCTGGATCCAACAGAAGCCTACTAGCTTCTTCAAAGATGGAATTGACCGGCTAGTGTCGCAATGGGATAAATGTGGCAACAGTTTTGGCATCTATTTTTGAGTATGTGTACTATGTAACTACATTTTTGAGTTAATTAAATCGTTACCGTTACTTTTCACTATTGACCGGGTTTCATTTGAATGCCCCTTATATATACATATATATGCAGGGGTCGATGCAAACGAAAATTGGGTCCCTTTTGCGGCCCCTTCACAAAATTAAAATGAATCAAAATGGCCCCTTCAGAAAAATACAGTCAATTAAAATGGCCCTTCACAAAAATAAGGTCAATTAAAATGGCCCGTCACAAAAATACAATCGATTAAAATGGTACCTTAACAAAAACACAATCCATTAACTGCCCTTTATTGGAATTTTACCCTCCATTTTAATCTGTTCTACCATTATTTAACAAGAAAAGTGACTTTCATTAAAAGTATGAAAATTTACAAAAATAAGTGTCGAAATTCACAAAATCAAGTATTGAAATTCACAAAAAATAAGCAATTTTCACAAAAGTGGGATCCTGAAAAAATGTCTAGATCGATCCCTGATATACACATTTTGGGTGGTAGTATATAGTTTAGGTATTTAGTGTAATCTCTATACTTATTATAAAAGAAGATGGCTGTGTCTGTCAGCGGCGTTACGAAGAAACGGCTACACCTAGAATTACCAAATTTGGTACTCATGAATTTCTAATCACGAAGTTATGCACCTTAAAGCAATTTTTTTTTAAATTCGAATTCGAATTTTTTTATTCCATATTTTATGCTATTTTGCATTTTTTCTCATCTAATTCGTAATAATGGTGATAATTACACTTGCAGTAAAACGCATTTGCAAATGGCATTCGATGAGAAAATTTTCTTTTAAAAACAGTTTTTTCTGAATATGTAGCATAATTTGCAGATTTTCAGGAATTTTTTAATTAAATGGGGCACCGGATTTTAAATTCACAAGTGAGGATCTAGAACATTACTTGCTTTGAGATACGTAAAAATTACACCACAATTTTAAAATAAATTTATTCCAACTCTTTGCCGTAAACATATGCCGCATGCTTATATGTTTTTCTTAACATATGCATGCTGCGAGTATAGTTTTATCTTAATATTGGATTACATTCCTCCATAGTGGTCCTATATAAAACATAAAATTTTTCAACATCATTGTAAGTTTTAGTTTTAATATGATACCGTTTGAAAACTACTGTGCGAAATATCCAAATTAACTCCCTCAACCAATTGGGGTATCTTTTATGGCAGTTAAATAATGACGTCATAAATTTAAAAAATGCATTGAATTTATAAACTCTGCAACTCTAATATCCTGTCGCAATTAAAGTGATTCTAAATAGCTTCTAGAGATTACACAGTTTGATGTTTTTCAGGAGACAGAGCCATGGAGGATTTATAAGATATTGTATATATTGAATAGATAGATATTTAAATTGGCACCGCTTGGATATTTTCCATCACGGCGGGATGAAATGCTTTGTGGTGCTAAATAGGCCAATCTTACAAAATTATGCATTAATTAAATATATATGGAGCAGGGATGAGATTGGCAAAAGAGCAAAAGAGCTGAAATCATAAGACAGCAAAAATTTGTACATGTGATGTTTATATCTAATTAATGTGAAAGAAGTTTTAAGAGAAGAAAAACATAGGAACATGCTAGGAGATAAATATATCACACAGTTAACTAATAACTACAATCAGGAATTCACAGAAAAAACAGAATTTTCAGAGAAAAAAGACAAAAAAGTGATATCCTCTTTATTCACAAAAAGCTGAAGAATCTCATCCCTGATGGAGAGCTCCCTTAATGGCAACTATAATATGAAATGACTATTGTTTATTCTAATGTGTAAATTGCAAAGAATCGCCATAGAATAAAAAGGTCCCCATTTGTGCGAAATAATCAAAGCTGTTTCTTTAAATCAAGCACTACAGAGAGAGAAGTGAAGATAGATAATATTAATATACGTAATAGGTAGTGTTAGTAGATTTGTAAGGATAATATGAATAAATCACAATGTACCATTTTAATAAATATTTCATGAAATTAAGTATTCTGTTCATCCTTTTTCAATAGTTGTCATACAAAAATAAGTAATTCTAATTTACATTAATATATCCCGCAGTAATTTCAACAGAGGAGATTACTTGAACTTTTTTTAAATGAAATTCTGTTTTGTCACATGCAGATATCATTTTAGTAAAATATTCGCTTCTTCTCGTATGAAGAGCAGGTGCCCAGCTATTTTAAAATAAACGGTTGTCCATTTCATGTAGTCTCTGAGGTATTGAATGTGCTACAGCTTGAACCTAAAAAACAGTATGATGTAGAAATAAAGCATTTTGAAAGTGAGGGGTTCTCCGCAAACCGTCAAGCTTTTCACTTTTTTATCGCAAATGGCACTGACGTAGTTTTTTGAGTCATTATATTGCAATGATGCCAGGTAAGTACTCATGATGCAAACTTTACGTCAAGAGTCAAATAATTTTGCTTTTTTTTTTTTTTAGATTCTATATCATTGGAATTAATTTGAATTACACATGTAAGGAAATTTTTCATTTCCAACAGTGCGAAGAACGGGCATGCAGCTAGTAAATATATATCAGGGCTGTCTACCTGCCCACCTGCCCAAAAAAAAACACCCGGATTTTTTTTTTTTTAAACCATCTAAAAAAGCCCAAAAAAACCCAGGCACAAGTGGGTTTTTTGGGGGTTTTATTTGATCTATATACAAGAAAAGGTGGCAGGTTTACTCACTTTTTACATTAAAGTTATTCTTCAAAAAACTGTTTTCTTTCTTAAATATGGGCTATATAATAACTTAATAATACATTGAAAAAAAAAAAAAAATCTTGAAATTTCAAATACAGAGTAGCATGTTTTGAAGAGAATAAATATTTCCACATCCTCTAAAGAGTACACTAAGTAAATTTAATATTTTTCGGTATCCCTTTCTTCAGTACCATTTCTTAAATGTCTATGAACTTTAACAAGTTTTTTTTGCCTTTTTAAGGCCTAAACTATTTCTTAATTTGGACCAAACTAGTCTGCATCTTGAAAAAATATTTTTATTCCTGCAGAGCTTGCTGGGCAGACAGCTAGTGACATCATAAAGCTTGAAAATTCCTTTATGTGTCCATCTGAACAGGGTTCTAAAATACTCCACCATTTGGAAAAACTTACGTTATTGATAACATTTTCATGAAACAGTGATTTTGGGAAGATGCTAGGGTCTCTAGTTTTAAATAATAGGACTGGTATGAGCCAATTGGCGTTCTTCCCTGAAATCCAATCTTCAGCAGCTTTTACCATATCTTGGCTAAGTCGTTTTCCATTATATTTTGGATTTAACATGTTAGCCAAAAAATGAAGAGGAGTGAGAGCCTGCTGAAATCTTTTATCTGTAACTTTTTCATATGGATTAAGATTTTCATTTTGTTGTCCAATACTCCATTGTGTCAGACAGATTGGCAGTTTCAGACTGTATGTTTAGTAGAACAGTTTCAATAGCCTTCAACTGTTTCTGCATGTTCACTGCTTCTTTATATATCAGGGTATTTCCCAAAATGCGATTGATATTTGGAGGAAAATCATTTGAATTCTCCACCTGAATTTCAAGGTAAAGATGATAATTTTTTGTGAATGTTGTAACACAATTAAGTAGTTAATTCCACCTTGTTTCACAGGCTAACTGGTAGGGATGCACCGAATATTCAGTTGGTATTCGGTATACTGCCTATTCGACAGATAAACTGAATATTCGGTTCGGCCGAATACTTAAATATTCGGCAACCGAATAGTAAACAAATTTAAGTATTCACCAATTGGTAAACAAATACATATTTTTTATATCATGAATGAAAGATATAGTATAGTATCATAGTACTAAATTGATTCCAGTTGTTACTTACTAATATCATATGAGAATAAGCATTAGAAGCCCTCAGAAAGTCCTCCTACGAAGGCACCCCCATCCTTGGCAGATAGCCCTAACATAACGTTCCACAATCACACAAAAAACTAATATCACAATGAAATTAGTTTTAATATAAGAGAAAACATTCAGATGTTAAATTTGAATTTTGTTGCTTTTCAATTTCTCTTAAATCCTATGGCATATTACATTAACCCTGATATTACTAACTGATTTAAATTTGAAACAGTAACCAGGAAAAAAAACTCATAACAGTAAGTGTTCATAAATATGTAAAGTCAATTAACTGCTAATTTTTTAAATAAAATATGCAGGTAAAAAAATTACCAGCATTTCACTAATATTTAAAAAAGTTATCAATAATTTATAAAGGAAACACACTTGGATATTAAATTTTGCAGCATTTTAATTTTTGAAGTTTTACACCATATGAAATATTGTTTAAGAAAAAACTAATTAAATTAATCATTGCAATCCAAGTTTAATAATGGTTTAATAAATTTTAACCAAGTATTCGGTATTCGTTATTCGGCAAAATATGGTATTCGGTGCATCCCTACTAACTGGAGCATAACACCATTCTTCTCCTTTAACCAACCATGTGGTACATGGTGATTCCTGAAAATTTTATGCACCTCACTAATATATTTTAAAATATCCTTTAGGTTTATTTCCTCAGCAAGAAGATTAAGATAGTGGACAGAACATCCATATGTTATTACTAGCTGAAGTACCCGTCCTTGACGGGTTAGTGAATGCAAATTTCAAAAAAGCAAGAACTTTCGTCAGCATTGTAGGAGTACACAGAATGGATGGAGTATGTTGCCAAAGTAAAGAAAGCGAAGTTATAATTTTTATGTATTGTTAAAATATTACAGGTTACAGAGTCACTAAGTAATATCATTTCATTCGCTTTAGTCGTAATTATGTGATGCGTGAACGAATATCTACGGATATTGAAATAATTTTCGCAAAATCTCAAAATCTAATCAACATCTTTGAAAAATTGGAAGCCTAGAATTTAAGTTGAGTGACAACCTATCATGTCACCCAATTTCGTTTCATTCCCTGCAGTCTTTATTTCGTGATGCTGTAACAAAATTTCAGCATTTTAAAACGATTTTCGCAAAATCTCGAAATCTGATTGATTTTTTTTAATTAGATGCTTATAGTTTAAGGTGAGTGACCACCTATCATTTCACCAAATATCATTTTTTCACCTTTGCAGTTATTACGTGATGTGCGAGCACAAATTTATGCAGTTTGAAACGATTTTTGCAAAATCTGAAAATCTAATGAAAATTTAAAAAAATTCGACGCCTATGTTTTAAGTTGAGTGACACCTATCATGACACCCAATTTCATATCATTCGCTTCAGTCGTTTTTACGTGATGCTCGAACACAAATTTACGCAGTTTGAAACGATTTTTGCAAAATCTCAAAATCCAATCAAGATTTTTTAAAAATTGGACGCCTATGTTTTAAGTTGAGTGACCACCTATCATGACACCTAATTTCGTATCATTCGCTTCAGTCGTTTTTATGTGATGCTTGAACACAAATTTACGCAGTTTGAAACGATTTTCGCAAAATCTGAAAATCTAATGAAGATTTTTTAAAAATTGGACGCCTATGTTTTAAGTTGAGTGACCACCTATCATGACACCCAATTTCATATCATTCGCTTCAGCCGTTATTACGTGATGCTTAAACAGAAAAAGCGTCACGGACAGAATGACAGACAGACAAACTTTTTTTTGAGGGTCGCATCGGATTCCCGGGTGTTTGAAACGGATAGAAATCACAAAATTTTTGAATTCCAAGAAATGTACAGACAAAAGTCTAATTTTATTTATATAGATATTTGTATGCCTTTCTTTTAACAACTCGCTTGCTTTTAACATTTTATTAGGTTGTAACGAAAGTTTCCTGCCACCAAAAATATCGCCTGCAAACAGTTCACGTTGGTGTGTTTGCTCCTATTTTGTCAAACGATATTTGTCATTTGAAAGAAAGATACTTGCTTTAGAACACTGTGTTGTTAAAAAATATCGTTATCATTAAGTACAAGGTGTCTGAAATGGAACTATCACGTTACTGGATTAGAAACATCATTTACTTCCAGTTCTGTTGCAAAAAGTGCTACAGAATGTCAAAGAATTATGTGCGTAATTTAGATTCTAATGTTGTATCATATGGCACTGTGAAGGTTTGGTACTGAAAGTTAAAAAACAGGGTCTATGACTTTCAAGGAGTAGAGCTATCTGGCCGGCGTACTGATGTTGATGAGGGCCACCTGCGAGAACTTGTGGAAGAAGATCAGTATTTAACCACTTGAGAGCTAGCTAAAGAGTTAGACATTAATGCCATGCCCATTAGCCATACTATGCATCACATAAACTTCATGTACAAGTTGAATCGCTGGGTGCCGCATGAGCTGACTCAAGCAGATTTGGCGGAGAACTTTCGTTACAACCTGATATTTTCGTTGTCAGTGCATACTGCAAAAACATTAATTTTAAGGTCTTCATTACAATACTTTATTGCTTCATTTGCACAATATTCTGCAGTTTTAACATTAGCTGCACAGTCTGTGGCATTAAGAAAAAATGATTTTACTCCAGTGTGGATGCATGTTGCTAATATGGGCTCATTTTTAATATTTGTCCACCCATCTATAAGTAGTGTAGCGGTAGATCCACTCACTGATATTTGACGTTTTAGATCTTCATCGGTTTTTGCAGCTGCATCATCCAAGAGTTTTCCACCTAAATTATATCGATTAGGACCAAAATAACCAGGCCTGAGAGCTTCTATCCTTTCTTTGTATTCTTTGCTGCATTGAAAGCAATATTATTGGCATAAAAGAATTTCGCTGTTTTCATATCTAGAATGGATTTTTGGCTGACTGTGATTTTCACTGCAAACTCTGACATCATTCTTTGTTTCTTGGATTTTGGTTCACACTCACCACTAATACTAAGAGTTGTTTGTTGCCCATCATCAGTTTCATTAAAAGTTTGAGAGAAATTTGATGTACTGGGAATAGATTTCTTTGAGCATTTGTTCAGATGTGCCCTTATTCTTTCAATTTTGGCACTGATCTCATCTCCACAATGATTGCACTTTGTTTGAATAATGTACTGTTTTTGACACTTCCATGCTTCTTTTCTTCCACTTCCAGGAGGCATTATTTAATTGTATGTAACTGATTCAAATATTCTAGCTATTTCTGATGCGGTATGATGAAAACGAAAGTTGACACTTGTTTAGTTGAGCTGTAACACAGCTTCCAGTCACTAAATAATCCATGGAATCACTGAACGCAATAGCGACATGCACACAGTTACTTGTGTTACTGGTTCTTGGAGATTATTTATTGAAAATAGAATTTTATGCATTTACACATTACAGTGAATCGTTCAGCACAATTTCTTCGAAAAATAATTCCAGCTCAAAATCAGCACACCGTTGGAAAATACTACTAAGAATGAGATTATTGTTTCGACCAATGAGAGATGCCGATACTGGCGAGAGCTAAGCACGCAAAATTCAACACACAGCCTGTGTTTATGTTTACAACGTGATTTGCTCTCAGAAACGAAATTACGATAGCTATCGCGAGGAATATTATTTCATATTAATTGCTTTCCGACCCTCCTTAAAGACCACATTTTCTAGGTCCCAGTGGTGGTCTTTAAAAGCAGGTTTCAATGTACTGTATTATTAGCAACAAGAAAAATGTGAAATAAAAGATAAAATAGAGAAAACAGAGTTGCCAACTCTCCTGATTTTTCATTGATCTCCTACCAACCTGATTTAGGATACATTTCTCCCGATTTTTATCATTTATCACATGAATAATGCGATTTTTTGAATTTGAAACGATTTTGAAGTTTTGTCGTAGCAAGGAACACTTCTAAGCATTTTCCCCTTTCCTGCAATCAAACTAGTTCCAGGAACCCACGCATGTGTGACATCATAAAGTTCGGACTTTACTGATAAATGTAAAATAGTGAAAGAAGTGCAGCTTCATGTTCTAAAGCAGTGAAATTTCTATCTTTTTCCATCACTCTTAAAAATTATTATTTTTTGTTTGACATTGTTTTGTTTAATCCTCCAGTGACTTAAAAGTAAAAAATTGACCTCAATTTTTAACTTTCCAATTTAACATTTTTCATGTTGCTAAATTTTTTACAAGCTACTGTCTACCTAATAGAAGACATGACCCAAAACATTTTTTTTTTTTTTTTGGTCCAAAAATATCTATATCTGGCAACAAACAGCATCAAAGATGCTTTTTTCTCTCTCTCTCCAAAATATAGTTTTAGCTGATACAACCCTGATCTTTTGTTTTCGATTAAAAAACTAAATTTTAAGTCTCCTGAATTTTTCACTTTGCCAGGTTGGCAACTCTGAGAAAATAAGTAAATATCCATTTTTCTTTTGTAACAGCAACCTAATTTCTTTTAATGTATTTAACCTGGTTTTCAGGCATATAAAATATATTCATATTTATTTAAAATACTAGGGGCCAAGGCCCCCAGACTCGCTACACTCGCTTTTCGTATGAGGGATTCGGCCCCTAATCAGGCTTATTCGTAAAAAAGACATAATTTCAACAGACAAAACCCGAAGATTGGATCAGATAGAATGTTACTGAGCTAAGCTACACATTGCTTGGTTCTTGCATCTTCATTGGTACATAAAAATTTAAACTTCACACTACAGTAGACCCCTCCCCCTCATAACACGGAAGATATTTTGTTATGGGAATCCGTGTTGTACGGGTCCTGAGCTATACTACACCTGGAATGCGGACTCCGCTTATAATCGCTGGAAAAATTATTTGCACTCTTCAGAAACACAATGATTTTCAATGTTGCCATTCAAAAGTTATATTAATTAGGAGCTAAAGCATAATAAAATCAGAACATCTGTTTCAGCTATATTTTTAATAATGTAAAACCTATTGGACACCCTTCGAATTTGCCACCCATTGCGATTTTTCATTATTTGGCGACTTGCATACATGTAAAGTTAATAAAAGCTACGGAACAGATAGGATAGCTTGCCACCAATAGCGACTTTTCATTATTTGGCGATTTACACATGCTCACAACCTATAATTACTGTTCATGTAAGGTTACCGGAAAACCGTTATCCATATTTTCATTTACATAATCGTTTGCAGATTGGCATACTTAGCACCACGAATTATACCATCTCGTCGCGCTAGCAAATATCCAAAGTGTACTGTAACTGCTATAATGGCATAGTTAACGCCGCCAAATATTTCTACTGGTAGTAAATAATCCAGCTGGACGAGAACCGGCTTTAAAATAAACAAACTGTACATATCCGAGGGCTAGAGTTAGTTTGAAGTTGAAATGGAAGCATTTACGCCCCTTCACTCATTTTACTTTTCTTTTTTTTATCTTCTCCTTCCCCCCCCCCCCCCAGGATAAAATGTTCAGTTCACACCCTGCCTTGAAAGACGTACAGTAGAAGACCCAAAATCCGCACAGCTTGGTTCCAGACCTTGTGCAGATTTTAGAATTTTGGGTCATAATAGGAAATTTATTCTATTTCTACTCCACTCAAAAAATAATAGCAAAAAAATACAATAAAGATCAAGGGAAACAAATCATGTTATTTATAATCAGAATCATGACATAAAAATACAGAGGATTAATACTATATACAAAATTATGAGGATTATAGTACAACTTATTTAGACATGTCAGGGGTCAGTCCAGGTTTCTTTCCCAGGGTCCTATTTTTGTGAAATTTTACCTAATTTTGTGAATTTATACCTAATTTTGTGAATTTTTTCTATTTTTGTGAATCTTTCCTTATTTTGTGAACTTATTCCAATTTTCTTTTTCATTTTTGAGCAAGAAAGCAAACACGAAATAGAATTGAATATTTAAAAAAAAATTAAAAACAAAATGGGTATAGTTAGTTCCCTTAAAAAAAGTTGGCCAAAACTGAATAATTCTTGTTCACTGAACATCCGGGATAGTCATACCCTGGAACAAGATTTAAAAAAAAAAAATTTGATTAAAATTAAAAATATAAAGCTTTAAATCTTTCCTTTTAAATGATTAAAAAATGGATTTTATAATAAACGTAGGCCATGGTAGTTTTGATTTTAAATTGCAGGTACTAAACACTTATTTACACCCTAAATTCAAACTTTAGTAATTTTTAAATATTACAATGTCTGTCAGTTTCGACTGGAAATACTCTAATACTAACGATGTGAAAAATGCAATTTTTAAATCTAGTTAAATTTCAACAATTGAAGGGAAAGCAAATATAAGTTGCAGATAATTACAGATGGGAGAAATTAGCTAACATTTTTAAAAATTAATTTCAACTTGTACCATTAAAGAAAAATTACTTGTCTGTGTACACAGAATATCCCAAAAACACTGACCTGGGGTTTTATTCCTTAAATATTTTTCACAAATACTTAACAGTAAATCACAAATTTATGTTTAAAAAAAAAAAAAAAAAAAAAAAAAAAAAGCACAGAATTTTACAGTAATGATTATAAATGTTGGAAGATTAAATCTAAATAAATACAAATGTACATTTTTATATGGTCTCCAAACAGAAAATTCCCAGTCTGTAAGATGTGCCCATGCATTAATTAAGTTTAAAAAATTTAATTAAGTTATAAATTTTCAGTCTTCAATCAAAAATGATAGCAAAAATGATAGCTTCTAGCAAAAAATTGCTCGCTACGGCCCTGCCTATGCCGATAGCATTTCTCTGTAGTGTACCCCTATGACCGCTCTTTAAAATGATATTAAATCCCAATAAAATCACTCTTATGCTTTGTTGTTCACTCCCAAGAATGAAAAAATGCAGTATTTATAACAGGAGGTATAACTGTTCCTTCAAAAAAATCTATTCAGCTTTTTCTTTTTTCCTTCTTCTAATGCAACGAGATAAAATGCCCTTTTATAAATAATTATATTTTCTGTTTTCTTTTATTTGCGTGATCTGAAAGATGCCCTTGGAATGTTTGTTTTTTCAGCAATGTAAAAGGGCCATCTGGCACATTACGCTTTCAGTTGGGGGGGGAAGAAGGGAGTTGAAAATGATTTCACCCGTAAGGATGTTATGTTTGATAAGTATGCAGTTGTGAATTAGTAAACAATAAGCTTAGACTTAGCCACGTAATGACGGCAGCTCCCTTTGTTTTGAATTGGATGTTATGCACTCTTGCAAGTTGTTCTTAATGATTGCTTTTAGTGTAATCATTACATGGCCTTTCTACTACAGATTATTTATAGTTATTACAGATATTTACTAAACATTAGAGAAGTACGGATTCATTTCAAAATGCAAAACGAATTATTGCGAGTTAGAACGTTTGCGCGATTTTGAAACATTGCATTGATCTGAATTTATGTTTGTCTTTTAGAGTAAGATTTAGGACTAAGTTAATCATTTTGAGATTGCATCAAACGATTTCTGAACATTTAATGCATGGTGCATAAAATGCATGGTGCCAGTTTGGAAAACAAAGTGCTTTCTTTTAATCTCCTCCCCAACCTGGCTGCCCTTTTGACATACGCCACTGGCTTTATTCATGAAGAACGTTGTAATTATCCGACAATGACAGCTGTCATCACCTTTTCTTCTGGCAATGAGCCTTATTAATATTATAGTGGAATAAGTCTTGATGTTTAATTTTTTGGCATAAACACAACTCACATGAAAAAAAATAATAAATGAGCGCTCGCTACTAGTCCGATTTTTATTCCCAGAAAGAGAGCTCCTACATAGCAGGTGGGGGGAACTTAGGAGGAAGAACAAACAAGTGCAGGCGTCTGCTTCAAACTGCAATCGTAGGCGGTGTAATTTACCCCCCTGGCTTAGGAGCCTCCAATCAACCTACCTCCCGTCATCGTCAACGTTGTTTACATTTAGGCCAAGATATTATTGGGTGCCGATCGGCGATCGCTAACTGATAATAATTCCTAAACTCAATTGAAAAGTGCAATAGTTATTTTGTGAAAGGGCCGTTTTGGTCAAACTGAATTTTGTGAAGGGTCCGTTTTTCCGATATTGAATTTTGTGAAGGGTCCGTTTTTCTGATATTGAATTTTGTGAAGGGTCCGTTTTTAACTTGTTGAATTTTGTGAAGGGTCCGTTTTCGGACCCGATTTCGACCTGGACAGACCCCTGCATGTATATTGAATAGTAGTTTAGGACTTTTGGATGTTTTAATCATTCTTTTTTTTTTTTTTTCTTTCATTATTTTCTGTTCCGTATCACAGCTTTGCTGCTCTACAAATCTGAGATACATCTTTTTCACAGCCTAACCTTCATTAAATGTTAATTTATGAAATTTTTGATCATCCTCACTTGTTACTGTGTCATGTGACCATAATTCAGAGTCAATTATGTCACTGTAAGTCATTTGAAGATGATCAATGTTACGATTAAAGCTCACAGACTCCTAAAATATTTTTTTCAAGTGGGAATAGCTTATTTAGTCTTACTTTGTGCTTATACTGTAGTTTTCTGAACTTGCAGCTGGCAGGGCAGATTTCATTGTTTACATTGAACAGACAGTGCAGATTTTAGAGCCTTGCGGATTTCGGATCGGCGGATTTTGGGTCTTCTACTGTATAAACAGTGCTTTACTGTATATGTATATTGCATGTGTTAATTTTCCACGTTTTGATTATTTATTTCACCTTTTTCTGCATCCATTTTGCACTTCCAGAACGGAAGAAGCATGACTGCTTTGCAGTGGACAACTAAGAGAATTAAATAAAACAATTTAAACTTTTTTTTTGTGTCTTTGAAGCTCTAAATTGACCGGGAGTGTTTAAAGTGCAATATTTGTATTATACAGCAACAAAGTTGACCTTATTGTCAAGAGAAATGCTACAAGTTTTATTTAACAAAAGTTCAATATGTGAATCTTTTGTGACAGCGACTGATTAATGGAATTTTGTCGGAGGTGGAGAAAGGCAGTTAGTTCGTCAGTGGGACCGGTTAGTTAGAAGATTGACATATACATCCATTTTATGAAAGTAATAAATACATTAATTTTTTTTTTCTCAATTAGGGCAGTTGCCCCTCCCCTCAATGCTATAATTCATCCTTGTTTCATGATGCTGATAGTTCAACAAACTAACTGCCCTCTTCCTAAGCCCATCCCGACAAAATATCATTATACATCGCTGACATGAAAGGTTCATATATTAGACTTTAGTGAAATAAAACTTGAAATATTTCTTTCACCAATAAAGTCAACTTTCTTGCTGTATTGGTAATATTTATATTTTTTATAAGCCTTCCAAACGCGGGAGGCAATTGTGATACACCCTATATACATATACAGGGGTCGTGCTGTCGATCGCCAACATCGCAAATTGCAAAAATAAAATTAGTTTGTCGAAAGAAAATATGTTTTGGCAAAAATATTGACAATTGCTTTTCTTAACAAGGTCCGAAAAAAAATCTAATTTGGCGAAATGTTAGAAAGAGCCAGCGCAACCCCTGTATATACACTCACTTCCAAAAGTTAAGCACAAAGATGTAAAATGTAAAATAATCAACAAATACTGCTTTGATTGACACAAAATTTGGCAGGAAAGTAGCATATATATATTTATGCATAAAACAAAATGAATAATTATATACAGAAATTAAAACAATATTAAATTTTTGTAAGTTATCAGATAATGGCATACTGGAGACTTAAACAGAATTATGTATAAAGTGAAAATAAACAGCATAAAATGAAAAAAAAAAGGACATTAATAGGGTATGTGATCCCCCTCATCTGTATACAAAGCTTACACCTTGTGACCATGCTTTCAATTAGGTGGTCAACCACCACAGAATTAAGCAATCGCCATTCTTCTTGTACAGCAGTTTCCAGCTCAATAAGAGTGGCTGGAGGTGGGAAATGTGAAGATACAGCACGGCCGAGAGCATCCCAAAGATTTTCAATGGGATTAAGGTCGGACGAATATGCTGGCCATGCCATATGCGCAATCCCTTCACTCTCTGGGTAGTCATTGACGATGTCAGCTCTATGGGGACGTGTGTTATCGTCCATTAAAACAAAAGTAGGGCCAACTGCTGCAGCATACAATCTCACAATGGCTGAAAAAACACTCAAAATACTGGTGTTAAACGATAAAGTAATTAAAAAACTTTGTAAAAAACACACATAAGAAGTAAAAGGAAAGAGGATACGCGTTTCGTTCAAAAATTGTTTTGAACTTCTTCAGTCCAAGCCCTTCGACGTAAAGAACACAGGGAACTGAAAAGAGAAAAACAAGCAAGATGTTGCCACAAGGGGCAAAGAAAAGTCGAACAAAACCACGGAGAGGGGAGAAAAAAAATTTAAAAAGGGGGATAAAAAGGAAAGGAAAGAAGCACAAAAAAATACAGAAATAAAAAAGGAATAACGAAAAATAAAAAAGGGAACACACAAGTACAAACACACACACAAAAAAGAGAATTTTTGGTGTGTGTGTTTATTCCTTTTTTATTTCTGTATTTTTTTGTGCTTCTTTCCTTTCCTTTTTATCCCCCTTTTTTAATTTTTTTTCTCCCCTCTCCGTGGTTTTGTTCGACTTTTCTTTGCCCCTTGTAGCAACATCTTGCTTGTTTTTCTCTTTTCAGTTCCCTGTGTTCTTTACGTCGGAGGGCTTGGACTGAAGAAGTTCAAAACAATTTTTGAACGAAACGCGTATCCTCTTTCCTTTTACTTCTTATGTGTGTTTTACAAAGTTTTTTAATTACTTAATCTCACAATGGGTTCTAGGACTTCATCTCGATACCGGACAGCCAACACAGAACCCCGTTTAAAGAAGTGCAGGTCAGTGCGGTATCCCTGCCCACACCATAATGCTTCTGCCTCGGAATGCATGATGTTCGGTGATGTTTTGGAGCTGATTGTGTGTTCTTTGTTCACGCCATATCCTTATACGCTTGCCATCTGGCTCCAGAGCAAATCTTGACTCATCAGTAAACATGATATTGACCCAGCCAGACACAGTCCAATTGACATGTTCCCGGCATCACTTTAATCTTGCCCCTCTTGATTGGATGGATAGAAAAACACAAACTCGAGGTAACCGGGTGTACAGTCCACTCATACGTAATCTTCGGCGTACAGTAGCTGCAGATATCGCCTTACCAATGGACGCTGTAACCATAGATTTCACACATGTGGAGGTTGCTCTGCAATTCTGTTTGACTAAAATAGCAATATATCGATCTTCCGCGGGGGTTGTAACCCTTGGGCGACCCGGCTACGGGCTTTAGGACAACAGCTTGTGTGGTTTGGAATTGTTTCCATAAACATGAAATTACAGAATGATGAACACCGAAGAAAAGAGCAACATCTGTGATAGACTGTCCTGCTCAATACATCCAACAGCCCGACAGCTCTCAGAAAATTTCATTTGTCTTCTGAAAGCTCTAGAAACACATCTAGCTTGAAAAAAAAAATCGTACGAATGTTCTCAACACGTTTCATCATCACTTACATGCAACTCCTGTAACCCTTCACAATAGCGGCATCTTATACGACTGCCTGTTTTGAGTATTTCTCGGCGAGAGCCCATGATTGGCTGTTACCTAACATACCTGCATACTTCCTTCTACCTTTGCAGCAAATTACAGCTTCTTTAATTCAGATTGATTTATGGACATTAACATTTTCCTCTCCGTGCTTAACTTTTGGAAGTGAGTGTATATATATATATAATCTAATGCGTAAATTTAAACAGGCAGCCATGTGATAAGACATATTAAAATAACTGCAAGTATCAAAATATTTGTAAAAAGTAACAACATGTACTTGCAGCAGCTTATTTGCAATTTATTTTATTCTGATATACAAAGCTTTTATTTAAAAATGATAAGTACTAATTATCATAAAGTATATTTTAATAAACTTAATTAAAAGGATTAAGCAGAAAATAATTGGGGAAAATGGAAAAAAATTAGAGATGTAACGAATAGTGATTTGGCTGAATAGCCGAATACGGAATATTCGGCCAATAGCTCAGGCCGAATACCGAATATTCGGCACATAGTTTAGGCCAAATACCGAATATTCGGAGGCCGAATATTAAATTTTTTTAAATTTCATTTTAAGTGTAAATAAAATGTTGCTTTTCAAATTTGTAATTAAATATTAAATAAAGACTAATTAAAATTCATTTTACATTATTTTTACATGATTAAAAATGCACAACAGTATATTTTCTATAAAAAAATCTTGGTCATGAAAAAATATCTTTTACAAAGTTAAACATGAATAGCAGCATAATTATACTTTGTGATATTCATAATTTAATAAATACTAGCTGCTTGCCCGTTCTCCGCACGGTAGGAAACAAATATTTTCCTTACATATATAATTTGAATTAAACCCAGTGATCGGAATCTCAAATAGTGAAAATTGATTGAATCGTATCACAAAGCTCACGCTATGAGTGGAAATTTGAGACAACTGTAACATGATGACACAAAAATATCTCACTGTCACTGGCGATCAAAAAAGAAAGGTCTTTGCGGTATGAAGGCTAGAGTTTTCTCTTTCAAAATGTCTAATTTTTTACCTCATATAATTCTGCTTTTAGGTTTAATTTATAGCATTAATATATATCACATAAATAACATTACATGATTTTGACAATCTTTTTATTTTATCTTGAATTTCGTAAAGCGTAGGCAATGCATTACCGCAGTCATGTTGCAGGTGACTTTATTCAATTTTACCTAAATTTAAAAAAAAAAAAAAAAAAACCTGCATGAAACAATCGATGCACACTGTACATTTTGAAGTCAAAAATGCACCCTGCTTTCGGGAAGTCCTTTTGAACATTAAAATGTCCATGGCATAACTTAAGCGAAAACGCTTATTACTCTTAATAGAGTGCCACACTTATTACATAAACTGACGTTAATCTCACTGTTAATTTGCACTAAATAAGTAAATAATTTCATATTTTATTTTTAACATATGAATTGTATTAATTTCATAGTGTCAAATTCAATGTTAAAGAAAATCTGAAGTCGTTTCTAGAGTTCTTGGTCTTGTAACTGGAAAATGTATGAAAAAATAAATAGAACTTTAACATAAGTCATTTCTATGGAAATATTCTGAGCACGTTGGATCCTGTTATTCGGAAAGATTCCACAAACGTCATTGAAAGAAAGAGCAATTAATTTCATATTGTATTTTGTATTCCTTGCGAGTGCCTTTGTTGTGTACATCATTGCAATATTATTCTCGCACACAATGCCTTGGTCAATGGTGATTTATTTTTTATTTTCATTTCATATTCCTGACTTTTCATACTCTCGAAATTTTTGGTGCTTTGCGCATGCTAATAATCGATTATCATTTCCCCCATTACGGTTACCAATTAAATAGTTTTCCATCGCTACTTCCACGTTAAGACGTTAATTTGCCTTTATCTAGTTTCAAGAAAAATGCCTACAAAGTTTCATTGCTTCAATTGATACACGCAGTGGGGTTACGTATACGCGCCAGACATATGTGCTTGATTATGTCCGGCGGAAATAAAATGAAAAATATGCGTAGGAAATAAAATGAAAAATATGCAGAATTGCCTGAAAAAACTTCGATTATTTTTAATGCGCAAATATGTTAAAATTCTATTTGTTTCATATTTAATGCGTTTTCACTTTTTCGTGTCTTAACAACTGTAGAAATGAGTGGTTTCATTTAATTATTAAATTTAAGAACTTAAGTGGCAACAATGGATTCCGTTGCTACGGAAACTTTAGCAGTGTTGAAAATAGAATATGAAATGATTTATTTATGTTTACTTTGCTAGAACTGCCATATTGGCGTAATTAACGTCGGCAGACGATGGCAAATAGCCAAAATGGATCACACATTAAACTTGACAGTAAATGCAATAATTTAAAGGCATTACCAGCTAGCCTTGCTGGGCTTAAAAATTTTCTCATACATCTCAAACAAAATTCGTATTTATAAAGACTTCCTATTTTACTACACCTTGTTTGGCGGGATTAAAAAATATAATCTATTCATATGGTCGTAACACTGATTCATCTCAATTGGGGCAAAGAATTAGCAATACAAATGAAAAAACGCGCTCTTTTAAACACAGAGTTTCACTACATTTTATTATTTATCGCCAACTTTTCTAAGGAAGATTCTAAAGTATGAATTCACATACATTTTAATTTGTAAAAAAAAAGAATATATATAAATATATATCAGACAGTATTAATTATGCCATTCTAGCAGTTTCCAGGAAAATAAATTTTCGTAGTGTTGCTTTAAAAAAAATTAATCAATTATTTATTACACTCATGGTGCTTCTATCGCCAAAGTGCCAACATACACCATTTTGCGAGATTTTTGTTTCAGGGAATCATTTGAAGCATTAATTTAACAGCAATCAAAATGGGAAATAGGTATTTGTCACATATAGGTTGAGAATTTTAATTTTCTGGAGTTTATCGTGGTTTCCCTAACTTACCGTAATTTCCTGCCGATAATCTGCGGATTATCTGTTAAAAAACGTTAAAAAATTACATTGCGGATTATCCGCCGCCGCGTATTATCTGTGACATTTTTTTTTTCCTCAGGGAAAATTTTGGCCCTTGTAACTTTAGTTTTTCTATCAGAAAATAAGAATTGGGACTCTTTTTGCTACTAGATGGCGCTGGTAACCAACTGCAACACGAGTACGTGCGTACACTAGAGACTAGATTATTTTTTCCTACACATGGTTCTCAACTTGTGATATCTCAATGTAGCTTTTTATTGGTCAAAAGTTGTACCACGGGGCTACAACTGTTCCCATTCGTCACCGGGCATCATTAAAAATTTTAGCAGCTTGATCATGCGGAAAACTTTCTAAATTGATATTTCCATCAGCTATTCTAATAAGATTGCTTAAATTGGCACTGAATGTTTACTGAAATTTGCACTTGAATTGTTAATGAATATTCAAAGAATCACATCCAGTTTAAATAAGCAACAGAATTATTAACTATAATATTTTATCTAGTATAATAAAATTATATAATATAACTTAATATTTATATAAATGTTAAATTATATTATACTACAAAGTTGGTAAGATACAAATATGTGTGACAAAGTTAAAACAGATATAGTTAAGTTCAAATTCTTACTACAGTAGAAGCTAGATTATCTGGTATTTAACCGGAAAATTTCAGCTTCCCTCTTATTTATTTATTTTTTTTTTTTTTGGGGGGGGGGGGGGGGGATCTTCTTAAAAGATTGATTAACTCTTACTGTGAACCGTAACTAAGAACGGAAGGGGGGGGGGGTTACAAATTTCAAACTGCCAGAGGATATCATAATTCCATGAATTGTGGTGATATATAAAAAAACAAGCAGATGAAATGCTCTCAAAACTCATACAACGGACGTACATACAAAAACAAAACATTTTACAGCTGCAGGAGAAAAATAAACCCGTCAGCTCTGTGTGGATAGCATTAATTAATATTCCCTTTCTGCATTCCAATGATTCAACCGTGTTATCTCTGAACAGAAACTCAAGAAGGGGAGGGGACGCTTCTTTGCGAGCGGCCTCGGCAGCTCGTTATCGGAGTTTTGTTTTGTTTTGTCTCTGGCTCCATTTCCACAGTAGTAGAATGAAAACAAATTTTCGTATTTGTAAACTGACGTTTTTAAACTTTCAAACAGCGAGCGAGAATTTCGCGCTGGTGGTAAATATTTTGCAGCGTGAGAATACCTCCCATAGTAATATTTTTTGCACAAGACTTAAAAAAAAGTTATGCAATATTCTCGCGCTCTAGCGGGAACCCTGTAAAAATACCTTTCACTCTCCTCTCTCCTGTTACGTCATTAGATGACGGGCAGAATAGCATGGGAAAGGAATATGCGCTGCGATGATTCAAAGCAGGGGAACAGCTACAAAATTATACCTTTGTTTACACTAATTTTTTTTAAGTGTACAGTAAATTTTCTTTGTATTTATTTATTTTTCAGTACCAATTTCAATTTTTATAGTTTATTTCTCATCAATTTAGAACAAAATGTGTTGTATGCCGAAATAGACGTGCGTTAACAATACCGATGTAATTTTGAAAAATATTGATAGTCTGCTTCAGAGTATCCGCGGATAATACGGCGTCGCGGATTATACAATGTAATTTTTTTTTCTGAGCTAATAAAACCGGTTTCGGATTATGCGCCGATGCGGATTATAGGCAGGAAATTACGGTAAATCAATTTATTTAACTTGATGAAAATTCTGTAGATAGATAGTTTAAAATCGTCTTCATAACTGCATTATTTCTGAACGGAAAATTAAAATTCCAGGCTAAATTCTAGCAAAACTTACACTCGTTTTTAAAAATACCAATTCTTTACGCTCTCAGTAAATTACGTCAAGCCTAAAACTGTGCCAACCACTAGAATCCACTTCCTCAAAATTAGGCTTATAACCCATTTTATTTTTACCCAAATTAAAAAGTTATACACTTTAGTCTCGCAAATTTACAAATCCTTTTTCTTTTGCGTATAAGACATTTCATTCCTGCTTTGATTTCATTATGTACACGATATTTTAATTAAAAAATAACATTGCAACTGTAATCTAAACAGAAAAAAAATCATTATTCTTTTATTTTTACTTCAAGAGTCTAAATCATTAAATAAAGTAGGCAAGCATGGCAACCACGACGCTTATTTCTCACTTTTTTGACTACAGGGGTTACGATTGCGGAATTGCGGAGAGCAATAATCAGCGTTTTTGATGGATTTTTTATCAATATCTCCTTAACTAATTCGAATTTTGAAATTTAAATTAGCGGAAGACCTTCCTCGGAATTTTCCGAATCCGTGGATACCTCGACCGAAACTCAGCTCCCCATCGTTTCGGAAGAGATGATGTTACAGACAGACAGACAGACGCGTACAGATTTTAAAAGTAGGACTAGCTGCTTACCCGTTTTCCGCACGGTGGGAAACGAATATTTTCTTTACACATACATAATTCGAATTAAACCCAGTAATGCAGAATCTCAAAATAACGTAAAAAAAATACTTGAATCGTGACTAAAAGTTGACGTCATGAGTGCAAATTTTAGACGATTGCAACATGACACAAAAACTATGTCAATGTGAGTGGCGATCAAAAAAGAAAGAAATTTACAGTATGCAGAAAAAACTTTTACCTTTCGAAAAATGCCTGATTTCTACATCATATAATTCTCTTTGAGAGGTTTAATTTATAGCATTAATATATAGTATATACCACATAAATAAAATTACAAGATGTTGACAACAATTTTATCTTGCATTTTTCAAAGCGTGGACAATGCATTAGCGCAGTTATGTTACACACGACTTTATTAAATTTTACCTAAATTAAAAAACCTACATGAAACAATGGATGGCATCATTTACGTTTAAAAGCCAAAAATGTACCCTGCTCCGGTGAAAATCATGTCGCTTTTGTAAATGAAAACGTTCGTGATGTAACTTCTGAGAAAAAGCTTATTGCTATTGAACACTTAATGCAGTATCACACTTGTTACTTAAAACTGGCGTTTATCTCACTGTCAATTCGCACTAAATAAATAACTAACTTCATTTTTCATTTTTTACAGATTACAGTTGACCCCTTTATAACATGGGTCTACAACACGAATTCTTAGAACACGACGAAAACATTACGATTCGTGTAACACGTTAAAAGAGACTTGTACAGCACGGTAAAATGAGACATATGTTCTGATAATATGACGCTTTAGCTCCTGTAATTAACAAACCTTTTGAATGGCAACACCAAACATCATTGCATTTTTACGTAGCGCGAATAACTCTTGCCGCGATTATACCACGCAGTTCACACTCCAGGTGGAGTATAGCGCAGGACCCGTACAACAAGGATTCCTATAACACGCAACGTATCAACCGTGTTATAGGGAATTTACTGTAGTAGCATAGTGTCAAATTCAATAGTTAAGAAAAATCTGGGTTGCCGTATTTAGTAATATTTTATCTCACCTTGGTGGCCGAAATGTATTAAAACCAAATATCCGAACTGTATCAAAAGTAAAATTTACTAAAAGTAAAATTTTTAATTTTGTATAACCCTCAGAACAACTTCAGAGTTTGCCATCTACGACGGTTTTTGATGACGTGACAACTGATGCTTGCGTACAGTGGCGTAGCCAAGGAGGGGATAGGGGTCACAACCCTCCATGCGTAGTTTTTTGCCATACAAAATGTATATTCTTCACTCCCGTAACATTCCCATGAAAAATTTTTGGCTACTCCTGCATGCATCTAATTCATCTTTTTTTCTCATGTATCAGTGATCAATACTTCAGGATCAGAATCTCCACGGTAAAAAAAAAAAAAAAAAAAAAGATCTAAAAAATCTGACCAGAAAATTCTGATTAACACAGTGGGGTTACACAAATACGCACCGGACATATGCTCTTGCTTATGTCCGGAGGAGCAAATACATTAGATGTTATGTGATGCTCCGGATAATCTGCCAGCAAAAAAGCAAAAATGACATAAAAAATGACACCCACACGCGAAGGAAATAAAATTAAAGATATGTAGAATTGTATGGAAACTTCGATTATTTTTAAAGCACAAGTCTGTTACAGTTCTATTTGTTTCACGTTTGATGCGTTTTCACTTTTTCGAGTCTTTAAAGCTGTAGAAATGAGTGGTTTCACTTAATTGTTAAATTTAACAACTTAAGTGG
Source organism: Cheiracanthium punctorium (assembly GCA_038373885.1). NCBI lineage: Eukaryota > Metazoa > Arthropoda > Arachnida > Araneae > Cheiracanthiidae > Cheiracanthium > Cheiracanthium punctorium. The sequence goes on along the minus strand of JAWZYV010016822.1, from coordinate 529,378 downwards.
CAACAATGGATTCCGTTGCTACGGAAATTATAGCAATGTTAAAAATAGAACATGAAATGAGTTATTCATGTTTACTTTGCTAGAACTGCCATATTGGCGAAATTAACGCCGCCAGTCGATGGCCAATAGCTCAATCCACAAATTAAACTTGCCACTAAAGGCAATACCCAATACTCTGTTGGGCGGAATTTTAAAAATATATATATCTATGCATACGCTAGTGACATCGGCTCATCTCAATTGTGGAATGGAATTAATAATACGTACAGAGTTGTACTATATTTGAATATTTTTTGCCAACTTTGCTAAGAAATGCACTAAAGTAGGAATCAACATATATTTCAATTCATAAAACAAAAAATATATTAGACAGTATTAATTATGCCTTTCTAACAGCTTCTAGTAAAAGAAACTTCCGTAGCGCTGCTTTAACAAATTGGAATAGATTATTTATTACACAGTACTTCGATCGCCAAAATGCCAACATACACCATTTTGCGAGATTTTTTTTTGTTTTCAAGGAATCATTCGAAGCATTGATTTAAGAGCAATCAAAATGGGAAATAGTTATCTATCATTTATATGGTTTGATCGCAAAAATCTAATGCAGGCATATTATTGATAAGTAGCAGTTATTTAAATTACTAACTATAACGGGTTTTAATCACCATTAACTACTATGTACAAAATGCGAGAATTTCAATTTTCTGAAATTTGACGGAATTCCTCTAACTTAAATCAGTTTACTTAATTTGGTGAAAATTCTATAGATCGTTTAAAATCGCCTTAATAACTGCATTATTTCTGTATGAAATATCGAAGTATAGCGCCATAAAACTTATACTTGTTATTGAAAATACTATTTCGTTACGCTTTCAGTAATTTGCGCCAAGCCCAAAACTGTGCAAATCAGTAGAACCTACTACTTTCCCAAAATCGCCAAATGAGCCATTTTTTTCCCCGCCAAACTAAAAAATATACATATTAGTCTCGGAAATCTCTCAATCCCTTATTCTTTTACACATAAAAAACATTGAATTCCTGCTCTGATTTCACATGAACGCAATATTTTAATTAAAAAATAACTTTGTAAATAATCTAAACAGAAAAAAAAATCATTAATCGTTTATTTTTACTGCAGGAGTGTAAATAATTTAATAAAATAACCAAACATGGCAACCTCGATGCCTATTTCTCACTTTTTTGACTATAGGGGTTACAATTACGGGGATCAAAAATTAGCGTTTTTGATGGGTTTTTTATATCTCCTAAAATAATTCGAATTTCGAAATTTAAATTAGCGGAAGACCTTCCTCGGAATCTTCTGAATCTGTGGACACCTCGATCGAAACTCAACTCCCAGCCGTTTCGGAGGAGATGATGTTACAGACAGACAGACAGACGCGCACAGATTTTAATAGTATAGACTAGCTGCTTGCCCATTCTCCGCACGGTGGGAAACGCATATTTTCCTTACACATATATAATTCGAATTAAACACAGTACTGAGGAATCTCAAAACGTGAAAAAATACTTGAATCGTGACTAAAAGTTGACGTCATGAGTGCAAATTTTAGAGGATTGAACATGACACAAAAACTACGTCATGTGACTGGCGATCAGAAAGGAAAAAACTTTATGGTATGCAGACAAATCTTTCCTCTTTCAAAAAATGCCCGATTTCTACATCAAATAATTCATTTTGTGAGGTTTAGTATATACCACATTGAGGTTTAGTATACATAGTATATACCACATAAATAACATTACATGATGTTGACAACAATTTTATCTTGCATTTTTCAAAGCGTGGACAATGCATTAGCGCAGTTATGTTACACACGACTTTATTAAATTTTACCTAAATTAAAAAACCTACATGAAACAATGGATGCATCATTTATGTTTAAAAGCCAAAAATGTACCCTGCTCCGGTGAAAATAATGTCGCTTTTGTAAATGAAAACGTTCGCGATGTAACTTCTGAGAAAAAGCTTATTACCCTTATTGAACTCTTAATGCAGTATCACACTTGCTACATAAAAGTGACAAGTGACGTTTATCTCACTGTCAATTCGCACTAAATAAATAACTAATTTCATTTTTCATTTTTTACAGATTACAGTTGACCCCTTTATAACATGGGTCTACAACACGAATTCTTAGAACACGACGAAAACATTACGATCGTTTTCGTGTAACACGTTAAAAGAGACTGGTACAGCGCGATGAAATGAGACATATGTTCTGATATTATGATGCCTTAGCTCCTGTAATTAACATTCCTTTTGAATGGTAACACCAAACATCAATGCATTTTTACGGAGCGCAAATAAGTTTTGCCGCAATTATACCGCGCAGTCCGCACTCCAGGTGGAGTATAGTGCAGGACCCATACAACACAGATTCCTATAACACGGAACGTATCTACCGTGTTATAGGGAATCTAATGTAGTTGCATAGTGTCAAATTCAATAGTTAAGAAAAATCTGGGTTGCCGTATTTAGTAATATTTCATCTTACCTTGGTGGCCGAAATGTATTAAAACCAAATATTCGAACTGTATCAAAAGTAAAATTTACTAAAAGCAAAATTTTTAATTTTGTATAACCCTCAGAACAACTTCGGAGTTTGCCATCTACGACGTGACACCTGATGCTTGCGTACAGTGGCGTAGCCAAGGAGGAGATAGGGGGTCACAACCCCCCATGTAGAGTTTTTTGCCATACAAAATGTATATTCTGAACTCCCGTAACATTCCCATGAAAAATTTTTGGCTACTCCTGCTTGCATATAATTGATCTTTTTTTTTCACTTATCAGTGATCAATATACTTCACGATCGGAATCTCCGCAGTAAAAAATGGTCTAAAAAATCTGACACCAGAAACATCTGATTAACACAGTGGGGTTACACAAATACGCGTCGGACATACGCTCTTGCTTATGTCCGGAGGAGCAAATACATTAGAGCAGGCGCGTAGCCAGGAAAATTTTTCGGGGGGGGGGGGGGGGGGATATGAACTTATATGTGTATAAATAGACGGAATTTCATCACTAATCCAAACATTTCGGGGGGGCATATATCCCGATATCCCCTCCCCTGGCTACGCCCCTGCATTAGAGGTTATGTGCTGCTCCGGATAATCTGCCAGCAAAACAGCAAAAATGACGTAAAAAATGACATCCACACGCGAAGGAAATAAAATTAAAGATATGTAGAATTGCATGAAAACTTCGATTATTTTTAAAGTGCAAGTCTGTTACAATTAGTTCTATTTATTTCACATTTGATGCGCTTTCACTTTTTCGAGTCCTAAAAGCTGTAGAAATGACTGGTTTCACTTAATTGTTAAATTTAACAACTTAAGTGGCAACAATGGATTCCGTTGCTACGGAAACTATAGCAATGTTAAAAATAGAACATGAAATGAGTTATTCATGTTTACTTTGCTAGAACTGCCATATTGGCGAAATTAACGCCGCCAGTCGATGGCCAATAGCTCAAACCACAATTTAAACTTGACACTAAAGTCAATACGCAATACTTTGTTTGGCAGAATTTAAAAAAAAATATCTATGCATACGCTAGTGACATCGGCTCATCTCAATTTTGGAATGGAATTAATAATATGTACAGAGCTGCACTACATTAGAATATTTTTCGCCAACTTTGCTAAGAAATGTACTAAAGTAGGAATCAACATACATTTCAATTCGTAAAACAAAAAATATATTAGACAGTATCAATTACGCCTTTCTAACAGCTTTTAGTAAAAGAAACTTCCGTAGCGCTCCTTTAACAAATAAGAATCAATTATTTATTACACAGTACTTCGATCGCCAAATGCCAACATACACCATTTTGCAAGATTTTTTTTTGTTTTCAAGGAATCATTCGAAGCATTGATTTATCAGCAATCAAAATGGGAAATAGTTATCTATCATTTATATGGTTCCATCGCCAAAATTTAATCCAGGCATATTATTGATAAGTAGCAGTTATTTAAATTAATTTTAACTATAACGGGTTTTAATCACCGTTAACTACCATGTACAAAATGAGAGAATTTCAATTTTCTGAAATTTGGCAGAATTCCTCTAACTTAAATCAGTTTACTTAATTTCGTGAAAATTCTATAGATCGTTTAAAATCGCCTTAATAACTGCATTATTTCTATATGAAAAATCGAAGTATAGCGGCGTAAAACTTATACTTGTTATTAAAAATACTATTTCGTTACGCTCTCAGTAATTTGCGCCAAGCCCAAAACTGTACAAATCGGTAGAACCTACTACTTTCTCAAAATCACCAAATGAGCCATTTTTTTTCCGGCCAAACTAAAAAATATACATATTAGTCTCGGAAATCTCTCAATCCCTTATTCTTTTACACATAAAAACATTGAATTCCAGCTCTGATTTAACATGAACGCAATATTTTAATTAAAAAATAACTTTGTAAATAATCTAAACAGAAAAAAAAATCCTTATTCTTTTATTTTTACTGCAGGAGTCTAAATAATTTAATAAAATAGCCTAACATGGCAACCTCGATGCTTATTTCTCACCTTTTTGACTACAGGGGTTACAATCACGGAATTGCGGAGAGCAAATTATTAGCGTTTTTGATGGGGTTTTTTATCAATATCTCCTAAACTAATTCGAATTTCGAAATTTAAATTAGCGGAGGTTCTTTCTCGAAATTTTCTGAATTTGTGGATACCTCGTTCGAAACTCAACTCCCAGACGTTTAGGAGGAGTTGATGTTACAGACACACAGACAGACGCACACAGATTTTAATAGTATAGATGGTATGTGATTAATCTGGTAACTATACATAAATACACTATTCTTTGGGTTTCACAGCCTCTCTGGGCAAACATATGTAGTAGCTTTTCAAAATTATGTTTGTGATGGAGGATCTGAAAAGGGGTCATTCCATGTCAAATCAACACACTGATTCAGACTTGATGTCTCAGATTTTCATAATTTTTGGTATTCAGTAATATATCATTGACGTATGAAAAAATACCAAATTTCAGTTATGTAGCACAATTATTTTTGAAGTTATTAATTTTTAAAGATTTAAATTTTTATGAAAAAATTCATATTTTGGCACCTTTAGATGCCTATAGGCTGGCAACCAGCAATGGTATAAAGCTGAGAGTGGTCTCATTTTAAAGCTGTTGAATGGGGCTTTAATATGATATGCCACAAGATAGGGGTTACAATTTTAAAAAATTGAAAATTTTTTAATTTAAATTCCTCAAAAAGTGGCAATTTTAAAAATTGCAAAATATTATCAAATATAGTTTGTAATGTCTTAATACATACAGCAAAATTCTATCATGGGATCTCAATGGGATCAGGAGATACTGTGATTCAGAAATGCACGTATTGTGAAAAATACCAGAATTAGTATCGTTTCAGAAAATTTTGAATATTTCATTGAATGAAACAAGCAGTGGCTATTACTTTTACATTTTTTTTTAATGGAGAAAGGTCACATAGACACTTACCATTAAAACTCCAATTTTATGATGAGTAAAGTTAAGGGTTAACAAATTAGTTCAGCGAGACTTCAATCGTTGGAAGATACCCACACATTTGTTCACTTCACTGTCTGGTAAACTGTATGTTCATCCAGTCTGTGTGGCAAGGTTAACTTTGCATATCACATCTGCAAGAGGGATCCACAGTGCATCAGGTGGTGTGGGATATATAAATGAGGGGGATGGACATGAAAGATGGAGGAATGTAACTTGCACTTTACTGCAATCTTCATCTTTATCAAGAACATAACTCAACCACCAAGTGTCACCATAGATTGATGTTACATACCCACTAATATCTGCAAATAATATCTGCTGTATGTCCTTTACAACAGGAAATATGCTCAAAACAACTGCAGAAGAAAATAATTTCACATTTACTTTAGTTCCACATTTGAGAGGTATGAAGGCATGAAATTTCTGGGTGCCTGATATAGTTACAGCTGTATTGTACCGATTAGCCAATTGTTCTTCAGTTTTAATGTATTCTTCAAGGGTCACAAATACAAAGTTTATGTTAGATATGTTCTAAGTATTTGAGTAAAAGGGGACTTGTAAGCTAATCAGCTTCAGTTTTCTTTTAAAGAGAGGTTTCCAAACATAATACTATAAAGTAATCATTTTGTTTTATTAATTTAATAGTGTTCTGCACACTGAATAGCAAAATTAGTAATTAAAAAATAAAATTTTAATAATTTGGTACATTATTTACAAAACGTGTATTTCTGAAGCCCAGTATCTCCCGATCCCATTGAGATCCCATGATAGAATTTTGCTGTATGTATTAACAGATTATAAACTATATTTGATAATATTTTGGAATTTTTAAAATTGCCACTTTTTGAGAAATTTAAATTTTAAAATTTCTAATTTTTTAAAATTGTAACCCCTATCTAGTGGCATATCATATTAAAGCCGCATTCAACAGCTTTAAAATGAGACCACTCTCAGCTTTATACCATCACTGGTTGCCAGCCTATAGGCATATAAAGGTGCCAAAATATGAATTTTTTTCATAAAAATTTAAATCTTTATAAAAATTAATAACTTCAAAAATAATAGTGCTACATAACTGAAATTTGGTATTTTTTCATAAGTCAATGATATATTGCTGCATACCAAAAATCATGAAAATCTGAGACATCAATTCGGAAAATCTCCCAAAATTGTGTTGATTTGACATGGAATGACCCAAAGATTCCTCCTACCCCCACCCTTAAAATTCAATGACTTATGATATTTTATAATATAAAATTAACATATTGAAGTTTAACCAAGCCATAATATTTGTAAATGCATTAAAAAATACATGTTAAAAATATTTTTTTTCTCTTTGTTCTGAAATTATTCAGCTGAATATGTAGCAATATTCGGACACAACTATTCAGCCGAACATCTGTTCAGTATTCGGCTGACCGAATATTCGGCAAAATTGCCAAATAGGCCGAAAACCGAATAATGGCCGAATATTCGTTACATCCCTAGAAAAAATGTATAAGGATTTCAATTTTATTAAATGCAAAAGAAAACCTAGATTTACATCAATTGAAATAAAAATTTACGAGAAAGCCAGAAAATTGTACTGCTACACCAACTTAGAAGTCATTCATTGATTTTTAGCTTTTAATAAAGAAATAAAATACTCTTGTACACTGCATGCAGTGGAGGATACAGAATTTTTTTGGCGAAGGGCTAAATTTTGAAAAAAGCTTATTTCACCCAAACAAAATGTGCAATAAAGGAAAATTTTAGTCTAAGCAAACGTAAAAAATTTTGGGAGGGACTAAGTTATAAGAAACGACATTTTACCTATTTAATGTGTATAATACGGCAAAATGTTACCCTTTAGCAAATCTCTTATGTTTGTGTGTGTGTGTGTGGGGGGGGGGATTGAAACCCCCTACCCCCTCTGCCGGATTTGCTACTAACCGTGGATATAATGGGCCCTAATATTTTTTATGACTAGGTTTACTGAAGAGCTTTTTTTTTTTTTTTTTTTTTTTTTGTATTCTGAAGGAAAACCTCTTTGAAAATGCTGCTTTTTATGGATTGTCACTCTGAACTTCGACCCCTATTCCCCAAAGGCAGTCACAGATACTCGGGTCAATAAGGTAGGCTGTTTGTCACTGTCATCCCAAGATACTATGAAAATCGGGAGCACTGATTGGGTTCTGTACAGTTGGTTATTCCTTGAGAAGAACCTTCTACACAGGTCAAAGGCATTTCGGCTGGAAATGGGAAAAAAATTAACTGAAGCGGCCTCTTAAGGCGAAACCCACAGATGGAACACGATGCTGTGGAGTCCTATGTTATCCTATGAGAAAATCAACATCACTCATAGGATTCACTTTTATTAATATTTTGTCACATTTCTTTCTCTACCACCTAGCTAATGACATGATATACTGTTTGCCGTTTCTGAAATTTTGATATTTTTCTAGCCAATATTTAAAAACATTCAATTACGTTTTGCAAAACCGGTTTTACAAATTTCACCCGAATATTTAAAATATTAACAAATATTTTTGAAAATTCTGATACGGCAAACTACACATCGTGCCAGTTCACAGATGGTGGAGAGAAAACCAGAACATAACACTGATAACTAGCTGCGTACCCGTTCTCCGCACGGTGGGAAACGAATATTTTCCTTACACATATATAATTCGAATTAAACCCAGTAATGCGGAATCTCAAAACGTGAAAAAAATACTTGAATCGTAACTAAAAGTTGACGTCATGAGTGCAAATTTTAGACGATTGCAACATGACACAAAAACTACGTCAATGTGACTGGCGATCAAAAGAGAAAGAACTTTATGGTATGCAGACAAAACTTTTCTCTTTCGAAAAATGCCTGATTTCTACATCATATAATTCTCTTTGTGAGGTTTAATTTATAGCATTAATATATAGTATATACCACATAAATAATATTAAATGATGTTGACAATAATTTTATCTTGCATTTTTCAAAGCGTGGACGATGCATTAGGGCAGTTATGTTACACACGACTTTATTAAATTCTATTACCTAAATTAAAAAACCTACATGAAACAATGGATACATAATTTACGTTTGTAAATCCAAATGTTTAAAAGCCCAAAATGTACCCTGCTCCGGTGAAAATCATGTCACTTTTGTAAATGAAAACCTTCGTGGTGTAACTTCTGAGAAAAAACTTATTACCCTTATTGAACTCTTAATGCAGTATCACACTTGTTACATAAAAGTGACGTTTACCTCACTGTCAATTCGCACTAAATAAATAACTAATTTCATTTTCCACTTTTTACAGATTACAGTTGACCCCTTTATAACATGGGTCTACAACACGAATTCTTAGAACATGACGAAAACATTACGATCGTTTTCGTGTAACACGTTAAAAGAGATTCGTACAGCACGGTGAAATGACACATATGTTCTGATATTATGACGCCTTAGCTCCTGTAATTAACATTCCTTTTGAGTGGCAACACCAAACATCATTGCATTTTTACAGAGCGCGAATAAGTTTTGCCGCGATTATACCGCGCAGTTCGCACTCCAGGTGGAGTATAGTTCAGGACCCGTACAACACGGATTCCTATAACACGAAACGTATCTACCGTGTTAGGGAATCTACTGTAGTTGCATAGTGTTAAATTCAATAGTTAAGAAAATTCTGGGTTGCCGTATTTAGTAATATTTCATCTCACCTTGGTGGCCGAAATGTATTAAAACCAAATATCCGAACTGTATCAAAAGTAAAATTTACTAAAAGAAAAAATTTTCATTTTGTATAACCCTCAGAACAACTTCGGAGTTTGCCATCTATGACGGTTTTTCATGACGTGACAACTTATGCTTGCGTACAGTGGCGTAGCCAAAAGGGGATAGGGGATCCCCAAAGCGGAGTTTTTTGCCATACAAAATGTATATTCTTCACTCCCTTATCGCATACACGTGTACATATATGTGAGTTGCAGTAGTCGTAACATTCTCATGAAAAATTTCTGGCTACTCCTGCTTAATCAATATACATCAGGATCGGAATCTCCGCGGTAAAAAAATGGTCTAAAAAATGTGACACCAGAAAATTCTGATTAACACAATGGGGTTACACAAATACGCCTCATACATTACGCACAAATACATTACAGGGTATGTGCTGCTCCTGAGAATCTGCCAGCAAAACAGCAAAAATGACGTAAAAAATGACATCCACACTCGAAGGAAATAAAATTAAAGGTACAGTAGAAGACCCAAAATCCGCACAGCTTGGTTCCAGACCTTGTGCAGATTTTAGAATTTTGCAGATTTTGGGTCATAACAAGAAATTTATTCTATTTCCCTCCACCTCACCCAGAAAAAAAACAAACAAAAAAACAATAAAGATCAAGAGAAACAAATCATGTTACTTATTATCAGAATCGTGATATAAAAATATAGAGGGATAATACAATATACAAAATTATGAGATTATAGTACAACTTATTTAAAACATGTATATTCAATAGTAGTTTAGGACTTTGGGATGTTCGAATTAATTTTTTTTTTTTAAATTATTATTTCCAGTTCTGTAACACAGCTTTGCTGCTCTACAAATGAGATATTTTTTTCTCAGAGCCTAACCTTGATTAAATGTTATTTTATCAACTTTTTGATCATCCTCACTTGTTACAGTGTTAGTCTGTGTCATGTGACCATAATTGAGTATTAATTATGTCACCGTCAGTCATTTCAAGGATATCAATGTTACCATCAGAGATCACAAACTCTTAAAATATTTTTTTCAAGTGGGAATAGCTTATTTAATTTTATTTTGTGGCTATAGTGTAGCTTTCTGAACTTGCGGCTGGCAGGGCAGATTTCATTGTTTACACTGAACAGACAGTGCGGAATTTAGAGCCTTGCGGATTTTGGGTCGGTGGATTTTGGGTCTTCTACTGTATGTAGATTTGCATAAAAACTTCGATTATTTTTATGGGGCAAGTCTGTTACAGTTCTATTTGTTTCACAATTGATGCGTTTTCACTTTTTCAATTCTTAAAAGCTGTAGAAATGAGTGATTTCACTTAATTGTAAAATTTAACAACTTAAGTGGCAACAATGGATTCCGTTGCTACGGAAACTATAGCAATGTTAAAAATAGAACATGAAATGAGTTATTCATGTTTACTTTGCTAGAACTGCCATATTGGCGAAATTAACACAGCCAGTCGATAGCAAATAGCTCAAACCACAAATTAAACTTGACACTAAAGGCAATACGCAATACCCTGTTGGGCGGAATTTTAAAAAAAAATATCTATGCATACGCTAGTGGCATCGGCTCATCTCAATTGTGGAATGGAATTAATAATATGTACAGAGTTGCACTACATTTGAATATTTTTCGCCAACTTTGCTAAGAAATGTACTAAAGTAGGAATCAACATACATTTCAATTCGTAAAACAAAAAACATATTAGACAGTATTAATTACGCCTTTCTAACAGCTTTTAGTAAAAGAAACTTCCGTAGAGCTGTTTTAAAAAATAAGAATCAATTATTTATTACACAGTACTTCGATCGCCAAATGCCATCATACACCATTTTGCGAGATTTTTTTGTTTTCAGAGAATCATTCGAAGCATTGATTTAACAGCAATCAAAATGGGAAATAGTTATCTATCATTTATATGGTTCGATCTCCAAAATTTAATGCAGGCATATAAGTAGCAGTTATTTGGGAGTAGCAGCATGACAAGTAGCAGTTATTTGGGAGTAATTCAGTTACCGGGTGTCGCCTATTTTTGGCGACTTTTTTTTCTCGCCAACACCCGCTACTTGGCGCTTTTTTTTTTGTCGCCAAATTTTTCACGTGTGAAACACCATTTTAGAATACGATAAAATAATACAACATATTGAGCACTGTCAGGAAATACAAATTACTTTAACACATTAAAATTCCACAGATATTCCACTTAAAAAAAAACAATAAAACAAAATACACCATCCATACTTAACACTAAAAATTGTCAGCAAATTCAGTAACAGGCAATTAAAAATGAGCAAACAGTAAACCACTTTTAACTAAAAAAATTTCAGAATATTAAGTAATCTAGTTGTACAGCTATGTAAACTATGCAACCAGTGGACCGTTTTTAACTAAAAAAACCTCAGTGGATTCAGCAACCTAGTTGTACAGCTATGTAAACTATGCAACCAGTGGACCGTTTTTAACTAAAAAAACCTCAGTGGATTCAGCAACCTAGTTGTACAGCTATGTAAACTATGCAACCAGTGGACCGTTTTTAACTAAAAAAACCTCAGTGGATTCAGCAACCTAGTTGTACAGCTATGTAAACTCGGCAACCAGTGGTCCGTTTTTAACTAAAAAAACCTCAGTGGATTCACCAACCTAGTTGTACAGCTATGTAAACTAGGCAACCAGTAAACCGCTTTTAACTAAAAGAACAACAGTGAATTAAGCAACCTACTCATACAGCTAATGTAAACTGGGCAAACACAGGCCCGTTTTCAACTCAAAACAACATCGGTGGATTAAATAACGTACTTATACACATTTACAAATCACATTGAAAAACTTAAGCAATTGCAAAAATTCTTTATAAAAAACACTTACCTTTATCTAAAGAAACTCCTGAAAAATATCCAAAACGCACAACACCTAATAACATAACACCAAAACGCTTTCTTATACTAACTAACCACAAAACCAACATATACTAAACACACCAAACATCAATAACACAAAATAAGAACTGACTCACCGATTTGAAATTTCCTCGTTCAGGGTTGCTACTCAAATCCTGAAATGAAATTCCCTGTATTTTCCCTGTCCTTTTCGTGATCAAAAAGGGGATAAACACGACATAGCGCAATAACGGCATATAACGCAATATAGTATCATCTCCTAATATTTTAAATAGTTGTGCATCTTTAATAATATCACATTGATTATTAGCTTAACTAAATTAAAATTATCAACTTAATTTAGTTAAGCTAAATTTAGGGATGAGAATGCATGAAGAGAAAAAAAGAGGAAAAGTGTGTAAGCTTGAATTTAACCGTTAAAATATTTTGACAAGCATCATACACTGTTTTCCATAATATCAATCGCAAACCAAATTAATTATTTTTATCTTGATTAAAATAATTCCCAGTATTCATGCATAAATAAGTATTTAATAATCAATTTTAGATAGAGAGTGTTCAATAGAAAAACAGGCTATCATTATTTAAAAAGAGGATTTTAAGCAAATTCCCCATAAATCTAAGGTCAAGGTAAATAATTTCATGAATAGATTTCAGACAATGTCTTTATGTACAAATAAAATAACATAAAAAGGCTGATTTGGAAGGTTTAATATTATTATTATTTACTTTTTTTTGCAAAACTTCCATCAGAATTAGTGTAAAAATTATATTGCAGTGACAAAAAGTGTTAAAAAATAAATATTAAAAACTGCATTTACCTTTACTTAAAAGAAAAGCAGTTCTTTTTCTCATAGTCAATCTATGCAAATCAATGTCTTATTTAAATCTCTGTCATGATTTTTTAGCTTAACATTCAAACTTTCAGAAGCATTTAAAATTCAAGAAATTTATAAACATAAATTTAAATAAGCATTCAAGTATTTTGTAGTTGCATTAGAAATGTTTATAAAGAAATACTGAAAAGGAAATACTCATTTACCAAAAAGATTGAACTTGAGTTGGCAGATACGAGATTCGGAATTCTGCAGTGATTATATCATCTACATATTTTTTTTTAAAATAAAAATAATTAAAATGCGGAATTCCGTGGAAGATTTTTATCCCTGTAAATTAAAATTATTACTTATTACCAGCAGTTTGGTCCTTAGTAATGGCAAAATGATTGATGAACAAGTGCCTGCTCATTGGGGAAGAAAAGCAAATTTTTAATAAAATAAACACTTTCACTAGTAAATCTAAAGATTTATTATTATTTTTTTTTTTATTCCAAAATCTGTTGGTTGATGTTAGACAATCCAGCAGATTGTTCCTCCATAATTTTCTGTATTTTCTTTTGTAATATTTTGATCTGCTCAGAAACTTTTCGTTTATTTCTTCCTTCATCTTGCAACTTTTGTTGAGCACCTTTCTTTCTCTGCAAGGCATCATGGTATGAACTCCTTGCAGATTTTGAAAAAAAAAAAAAAACAGTACACACAAGGTGACAGCAAGACTAAACAGCAAGAAAGAGTAAAAACCATAAAAACAAACACGCGACGTGTGTCTAGCAGTGCCCACATACAAGCAGATGGGGAAGAACTAGAAGGGGAAAATCCACCAGGAGGAAGCACAAAAGGGAATATCGCCCTTTCTAAAGGAACGTTCCATAGAGAGATTATACGACAGAGCGGAGCTGAGAGGGGAAAAGGGGAATACCCTTTCTCTAGCCAGCTCTCTTAGATGCATAGGCATACCACTGGCGCCAATCAATCGCTTCGGCGGGCGTGACTCCGGCTTTTCAATAAACAAGGCGCAGGTTATGGTTCATGATCTCACTTTTTACTGAAATACAAAATACAGGCATAATTTTTCCCAAACAAAAATTTAAAATTTGTATTAATTAAAAAATATAAATGAATTTTTCGCTGCAAATATATTTTTCCCTGTATTTTCCCAGTTTTCATGAAAATTCTTCATTTTCCCTGAGTTTTCCCGGTTTTTTTCGTGATTTCTAAATTCCCTGAGTTTTCCCGGTTTTCCAGGTTCTCCCGGTCGCGTAGCAACCCTGTCGTTTTACCGATTACAGTTAAATTGCCTTAACCAATCACAAAATCCCTTTACCAAACATCCTGGCATTGTTTAATGAACCCACCGAGCGTTTTTTCATTAAACTACAGCATCATCCAACACCTCAACTCAATCCACACAGGTTACAACGGACATCGGACTCTAAAGCTAAAGTAAACAAACTTTCGACCAACCTCCAATCTTGGCGACTCATCGGCGCTTGGCGAGGACACCCGGTAACCGAATTATCCCCAGTTATTTAAATTATTATTAACTATAACGGGTTTAAATCACCGTTAACTACCATGTACAAAATGCAAGAATTTCAATTTTCTGAAATTTGGCGGAATTCCTCTAACTTAAATCAGTTTACTTAATTTTTGGTGAAAATTCTATAGATCGTTTAAAATCGCCTTAATAACTGCATTATTTCTAAATGAAAAATCGAAATATAGTGGTGTAAAACTTATACTTGTTATTAAAAATACTATTTCATTACACTCTCAGTAATTTGCGCCAAGCCCAAAACTGTACAAATCGGTAGAACCTACTACTTTCTCAAAATCGCCAAATGAGCCATTTTTTTTTCGGCCAAACTAAAAAATATACATATTAGTCTCGGAAATCTCTCAATCCCTTATTCTTTTACACATAAAAACATTGAATTCCAGCTCTGATTTAACATAAACGCAATATTTTAATTAAAAAATAACTTTGTAAATAATCTAAACAGAAAAAAATCATTATTCCTTTATTTTTACTGCAGGAGTCTAAATAATTTAATAAAATAGCCAAACTTGGCAACCTCGATGCTTTTTTCTCACATTTTCGCTACAGGGGTTACAATCACGGAATTGTGGAGAGCAAAAATTAGCGTTTTTGACGGGGTTTTTTATCAATATCTCCTAAAATAATTCGAATTTCGAAATTTAAATTAGCGGAGGTTCTTTCTTGAAATTTTCCGAATTCGTGGATACCTCGGTCGAAACTCAACTCCCAGCCGTTTAGGAGGAGATGATGCTACACACAGACAGACCCGCACAGATTTTAATAGTATAGATTGTGGATGCTATGAGTGAATTCGATTTCAGCATGGGATAACATGGGACTCCATAGCTTCTTTCTCCATCTGAGAGTTTCACCTTAAGAAGAAAGAATTGCTCCATTTTAAAGATCACAGAGTTTAAAGCCACAATTTATACATCTATGTGCTTATCTCCCCTAAATAATAGATAAATAGAAATCGTTTCAATGATGGACGCGTTTATAATTCAACATTTTAATTTACATCTAAATTTTATTTTCTAGTAAAAAATGTGTCGACCTTCCACGTAGTATAACTATAATAATTAGGGGCAACTGTAATAATTTACTCTTAATAATTGCAGACAAATAAACAGGGCATGATATTTTACTAAATTAAACTTTTAATAACATCTTTTTCGATCAGCATCTCAGTCTTTTACGTGGAGGTGACCGAAATTTGTTCACGCGCCAATCCACATAATTTTAAAAATGTGATAACAAGATGCAAACAAGCCACTGTGAACAATCAAAATCTGATGAAGACGCATTGATCTCATGATGCAATGAAATAAATTAATTAATACAGATGACAGTACAATAAACAAAGACTTAAGCAATCTGAATAAAGTTCGATGAACTATTCAGATCATCGAACAGCAAGATAACATTATTTCAATTAATAAGAATGCAATTCACATAATTATATAATGCAATTCACATAATCATATAAGAATGCAATTCACATAATTATATACAAACTTCATAAAAGAAAGGTTAGTTGAGTGATTCGAAATCAAAACACAGGTTAATGAATTACTTTCAAAGGCTTGCAAAAATAATTCTCTGTCCGTTTTTACTTGATCTGAATTGGAATCTTTATCTGAAACTTTTTCTCTTTTCTTTGGCGGCATTTTATGAAATTATAAAAAGAAAAATGTTTACAACATACAAGAAAAAATTCACACGTTGCCCAAGATATAAGTAAGTCCAATCATTGCTTTTGAAAATTAAAAAGAAATAAAAAAAGAGACTAGCAACAACAAAGTTTACAGAAACCGTTTCCGAATCCAAAGCCGCGGAATCTCGCACGCCTCCTGCTTGTCATAAAAGCAACAGATTTTTTTTCTTAACACTTCAGATTTTTATTCAATTATTTTTAGCCAGAAAATTTTCTTTTTTATCCTGAAATTTGTTGCAAAATAGATTTTGAGAAAACATGAGATTCAATGCTTTTTAAAAAATGAGTTTGGCAGAGTTTGAAGCACACTGGTATCTAGTCAACAGGAAGACAACCAATGACATGGCTTCAATCAGTCTGTTTGAAAACAAACAATCATATTTCCAGACAAGAAAAACGAAGGACCATGCAAAATCATGATTTTTTTCTTTGTAGTTTCGTATTTTAATTTTTTAATTTTTCTTTTTTTAGTAACACAAATTTGAGCACTCTGAATTCCTTTCTGAAATCATTACAATCTCATTTTCAGAAGATTCTATAAGACGTAAAACATTAAAGACGGTTTTCCTCTTCCCATTCAGTTATCTGCCTTGCCAACAGTAACGCCCTAAGCCCCTAAGCTTAAGGTGACCAAAGGTCCCCATTTTCAGAACGTTTTTCAAATTGTTTTCAGAATGTAAAAATGGAACTGGGGACAATTTTTTAATTATTGCATTGTTTTTCAATTAAATTACTGTTAATTATTGCATTAATTATAAATGTCCCCAGTTTTGTTGTCAGAATCGGGGGCATGTCCCCGATTCTTACTACAAAAATCTGGTCACCTTACCTAAGCTGAAACTTCCGGGTTTCCAAAATAAAAATAGATAGAGAACACTTATTGCTATGTTTATTAGAGTTAATAGAAGGAATAATACTTTTATAAGAATATTTTTCGTATTAATAAAGCATTAAAGCTTTGATTAATCATATTAGTGAAGAAATTTGCTGTTTTCAGGGGAACAAAGAATTGGGGACAAATCAGTATGTTGGCCCCAATTCTGATAAAAATTGAAGCATTATTAGATCAGACCAGATTCTTGAACAGTTTTGTTGTCAGAATCGGGGACATGTCCCCGATTCTGACAACAAAACTGGAGACATTTATAATTAATGCAATAATTAACAGTAATTTAATTAAAAACAATGCAAAATTAAAAAATGTCCACAGTTCCTGTTTTACATTTTGGGGACAATTTGAAAAACGCCCTGAAAATGGGGATGTTTGGTTACCTTAAACATTATTAATATTCATAAAACAAAAAAAAACATTGTTGATTTTTTTTTTACATCGGGAAGAAATAATTATGGTTAAAATTTTGTCTCCCTGTCCCTAGTAGCAATGACTGCTTGTTTTCTGCTCGGTCGTTCATCGACTCATCGTTAACTCATCGACTCGTCGAATTCACTCATCGGCAAGTGCACTTTTGTTTATCTGCAATAGATGAATTTTTATTCCTGGATAGAAGTGATCTAGACGAGCAGTTTTGCCGATGGGAAACCGAAAAACAATATCTTATCCGAAACTGCAGCTCTATAGCCATCGGGCCTTGCAGGTGTCCCCAGTGGTTTACACTTTACTAAGGTGACCAAACGTCCCCATTTTCCGGGGACAGTCCCCATTTTCAGGACGTTTTTCAAATTGTCCCCATAATGTAAAAATGGAACTGGGACAAGTTTTAATTATTGCATTGTTTTTCAATTAAATTACTGTTAATTACTGCATTAATTATAAATGTCCCCAGTTCTGTTGTCAGAATCGGGGACATGTCCCCGATTCTGACTGCAAAAAGCTGGTCACCTTACACTTTACCCAAATTCCTATAAATATTTGCGTAATTTAGATGTGCCTTTGCGTAATCTAAGGGAAATTTTGAACAATTCTTGGATTAATCGCATAATTTACTTCAAATTTCTTGTAATGGGGTTGGGAGGGAGCAGGGGGTGGTATACCCCCTCCCACAAAATTTAAATTTGAAAAGAAATATTTACAAAAAAAATGTAAGTGTTTATTATATAAAAATCGTTTGTAATATTTAAATAATTTTTAAAAAATGTGTTTAGAAAAAAGAAAAGAAAATCTATTTGAGCGTCAGCTGCATTATAAGAAAAGCAAAAACTTCATTACAATGAGCAACTCTTTTGAAACCTCTTTAATGTAAACAGCAAGAAGAGAAATCAGTTAATTTTTAAAAGCTATCCAAGAAATATAAAGTTAAAATCACACTAAAATTCCTATACAATTGGCAATATTGTTTTTTAATTATTAATTATGAATGTTGTTGCTACTTATATACATTGGTAAAAAGTGAAATTAATTTCTTACCAATCGAATAATTTGACTATTATTAATAATAGCTGAACAACAAAATTTCACCCCCAAGTCCCAATCTGAGAGTAAACTAACCGGTACTTCACACTTTGCCTTATATATGACAAGATTCGATGGTCTAGAGCAGGGTTTCCCAACCTTTTTAGCTGGCGGACCCCTTTTACAGGCAAAAATCCACGGCGGACCCCCTCCCACCCCCCGGAGTTTTCAGAAAGTCGAGCATCGGCACTAAACTACCTGCGGGTCAACACTTGGGAACCACAGCCGCTGTTCAAAGGTAGCCACGGACCCCCTAGAAAGAGCCGGCGAACTCCTAAGGGGTCCGTGGACCACACAGTTGGGAAGCCCTGGTCTAGAGGTAGCGCGCTTATCTCGGAATCAGTACACTCAGGGTTCGGGCCCGGGGGAGGAAGAATTTTTTTTTTCCAGAAAAACGGAAATTTAGCATACAAAAAACGAAAACATAATAAACAGAACGGACATTTTTTGAAAATTTTGCTGCCAGTCGTTTATTTTTTATTAACAAATATATTTCAAATAGTTTATCGGTTTCTTTTCGTTATTTCATCGGAGTCATCGGGAAACGGTGATCGGCTTTATGGCTCCCCGAGCGGACATTTTGTACCAGTTGCCGATGAAATTTCCCCTTTTTTGGATGAAAAACCGTGATCGGCCATTGCTCCTTATCCTCGGATTTAACTCACCCGCCTCTCATCGACCGATGGGTTATTGCTACTAGGGGTGTTGTCTCCGTTACATTTTGGGGGGGGGGGAAACTAAAAAGAAGAAAATAATAGTGGATAGAAATTTTAAATACGCACTAAAGTGCTATATATTAAAAGCGCATCAAAATTTATGCGTTGTCCCTACTTTTCTCCCTTATTCCATTAAGTCAGAAAGTGTATCATTATTCCTGAGTGTGCCATATTTTTCTTCCTTGTTTCATAAAACCCATCTGGAATCGAAATATATCTTAAAATCGCCTACTAAAACTAGTTTACAATCTTCGCCAAATATATTACAACTATACCCAACCCTTTTAACCCATTTATGCCTAGCGTCCCTTTTTTGGGACGGCATTTTCGCTATCAGTCGAAAACGTTATTTATTTTTCCTAGGCTTTATTCGCGAGTATTGAACCTTAATTCCACAAAATATTTTAATATGGCGAAGTAGGATGTTGACATTTCAATTTTTATACATAATGATTTTAAATGAAATCATCCCTTGTTCAAAAAGCTGACATCAGAAATTTATCAATTACTGCTGGTGTTAGCAAAAATCGAAGAAAGTCGCAAAAATATCCAGGCACGAATGGGTTAAATATTGTTTCGAATGTGCATCGTAATCCATGAATGTGCCATGTTTGTCTTTCTTGGGTTGATGATGATAATTAAACATATACAGTTACCACGACGATTTTTTTTATTTACGTGGCAATCGTAATTTAGAATCAAAATGGCGATTTCAAACAACATGTAAGAACAGCATCTCATTGCATTATTATTTATTTTGGGTTGCCAATTAATGTAGTTTTAATAAGTGTCTTCAAATTTCTTAACTGGAGCGTTTATCGCTAATTTGTTCACTTTAGTTTTCATCTACTTCTTTTGGGAGCGTTGAAACTTGTGCAGAACTCCTAGAGACCCAAGACTGCAAAGCTGAATAAATTGCGTGGATTTTTTAGGTTGGCGAGAGTGGGCGCGTTAAAATAGGAATCAACTCTTACTCGTACCATAAAACACATCTTTAGAATTTAAATCTATCTTAAATTCGCCTACTGAAACTGTTTTACAATCTTCGCCAGGTATATTCAAACTATAGGTATATTCGCACTATAGGCGTATTCCAACTATATCGCGTAGACATTTTAAATAGTGTTTGGAATGGACATCATAATCCATGAATGTACCGTGTTTTCCTTCCTTGTTCCATAAAACACTTCTTCGGAATAGAAATCTATATTAAAATCGCTTACCAAAACTGTTTAACAATTTTCGCCAGGCATAATCAAACTATACTTCACCTTTATAAATACCATTTGGAAAGTGTATCATAATCTATGAGTGAACCGTATTCGTCTTCTCTGTTCTATACAACACTTCTTCGGAATTAAGATCTATATTAAAATCGCCTACGAAAAATATTTTACAATATTTGCCAGGCGTTTTCTAACTATACTCGAAATACATTTATAACAAATTGTGGGGTTCTGGCACCGAATTTAGCGATCAATTATCAAAAATTGCGAACCTTGTGCGACTTTCAACATTTTCTCATTCACTTTCAATCCCATATTGTCTGGCAGGGACATTTGAAAAGCTATTTACCCCGACGATTAATATCAATAAAAGTTGTCGATAATATCGCGTAGACAAAATTCTCGTACTGAGCGAAATAATACCCTAGTGTTAAAAAAAGAAAAAACCAGAATTAGTCGTAGGACTGCTCATCAGAAGTGAACACTTCTTGTCAAGCTTTCTAAAATTTATATTTATGCAGTTAAACAGGTTTCCACTATTAACAAAAAATAAGCATTTATGAATGTTTGTTCAATTTTTTATACATTTGAAATTCTTTGTAAAAAATATATTAATGTTTTTTAAGGCTGTAAGGGTATCGCAGATTTTTTTATGATATTCTCACAATTTGACATATTTTTGTACGTTTGTACACATTTAACAAAATTTTCACTGGGTTGGCATTGGAAATTTATTATTATTATTATTCTTTTTATTTAACAAGAAAGATAAATCATGCCAAACGCATTGATTATAAAAAACACTTTCGCACACAAAAATATTTTTGCGACAAATTTGGGGATGCGTTTCCTTAAAACTGGTTAGATTTCGGAGATAAGGTAATGCTGTATTATTACTATAATTGCAATTTTATGAGACCCTGCAAAAGACCTTTAATTTTTTTTTCAACGTTTTACTGAAGAACATAAATTTATACTCATTGTCTTGTGCTAGAAATGTATTAGTGTCTCTCACATGCCACGACTTTAATGTATTGGAATTCTTTTGTATGCTCCTGTAGAAGAACTATTAATAACTAGCAGTCCCGCACGGCGTTGCCCGTGAACCCCTTAAATTATGCGATTTACAAAATCTGACATGTAAACTGGAACTCCAGATTAGTACTCCAGGCCGCAATTGTATAACAGAATGTGCAGATAATGGTTCCAGAGTTTCAGGTACGTACTTACAAACGCACCACTAAAGACAACTCACTGCCGTGGCCGTCACATATTTTCCCCAGAAATATCGTGTAATTTGCATTAAAATTGCTGGAGTTATTAAATATTTCACCCAATTAAGCAAATTATCTTGTAAAATCCACAATTTTCGATTTAAATTTCTTAAAATTAGGAAATGTTAGGTCATTAAACGTATTAAATACCATAAAAAGTACCATAAAAAATTTCATGAAAAGGTCCCATTAGGAAAAACGCGCCAAATGACAGAAAAATCGTCAAACTTGGCGAGTTTTGGCTAAATATCGCCAAAATTGGCGCCACAAATAAGTCCCCAAAAATTAAGTTTTCGAAGACCTACGACCCATAGAACCCGAGATTTCCAGAACATTCCATATTGATGCAACAAAAAGCAAAATTTAACTATTTAACGCGTAGAATACGAATTTTAAACTGTTTTAAACCCCAGAACAGCAGGTTGCTCCCAAAATTCGTAACACAGGGTAAGAAAATCTCCGTTTTAGAACAGTTTTTAATTAATAATTAAAAAGTAAATTAAAATTTTAAAATTCTGATTCTCAGGTGCACATTATCGGCATTCATGGGCTTATATATTCAAACTTTCAGAGTTCTGTGTGCAGTAGATTTTTACAAAGTTTTTTATTTACTTTATTGTTTAACACCAGTATTTTGAGTGTTTTTTTCGTACTCATTTTCATTATTATAGAAATAGATAGATTTGGCGTAAACCTGATGAAATGTTCGTGCCATTTTATGCTTCTCAAATGCAAACGATTTGTTTTATAGTAGCATTCGGGCGAAACTCGCCAAGCATGGCAACGTAAAAAACGGTTTTTTACTTTTGCGGTTACCACTCACTTCAAGCATAAATCTTTTCATGAGGCCAAAGTTCGCCAAACATGACGATCTAAAATCGGTTTTTAATTAATAATTTAAAAAGTAATTAAAATTTCAAAATTCTGAGCCTCAGGTGTACATTACCGAAGGAATGGGCTCATATGTTCGAATTTTCAGAGTTCTGCGTCCAGTAGTTTTTTCTGGACATCGCACGCATGCAGATTTTCAGACATTCATTTTTATTGATATAGATTGGCGCAAAACTTACTAAATTTCCGTGCCATTTCATGTTTTCCAATGCATGCGATTTTGTTTCACAGTATCATGCTGGCGAAACTCGCCGAGCATGGCATCCTGAAAACGGTTTTTAATTAATAATTAAAAAAGTAATTAAAATTTAAAAATTCTGATTCTCAGGTGCACATTATCGGACTCATGGAATTATATATTCAAATTTTCAGAGTTCTGCGTGCAGTAGGTTTGTCTGGAGACCGCACACATACAGACAGACAGATTTACAAACATTCATTTTTATTATTATAAGATGGTACCCCGATAAAAATTATGCTTTTCCAGTTACACTTATAAATCAAAAAGTTTGAAATTTCAAATGCAGTGGTTTTCGACATGGTATTGGTTGTCATATTCTGAAAAAATGGATCATGCTTTTTGCAAATATTGTGTTTTATTTTCGACGAAAGAAGTAGGTGCTCAGAAGAATCAGAACACTGGAAAATTATTAGGTTGTAACGAAAGTTTCCCGCCACCACAAATATCGTCTGCAAACCGTTCATGTTGGTATATTTGCTCATATTTTGTCAAACAAGTTTTGTAATTTGAAAGAAAGAGACTTGCTTTAGAACACTGTGTTGTTAAAAAATATCGTTATCATTAAGTACAATGTGTCTGAAATGGAACTATCACGTTAGTGGATTAAAACCATCATTTACTTCCAGTCGTTCTGTTGCAAAAAATCTGCCAGAGGATGTCAAAGAATTATGAGTGTCATATAGATTCTACTGTTGAAACGGGTGCGACGTTGCCTCTTGCTCCGTCTGCTTCCCTAAATCACTTAATTAAAATCACAAGGGGTTCGTGATGGACGCAGGCATGACTCTCGTGGCATGAACACACATTTTATTTCTAGGTTAAGATAAAGTTTACATTGATATTTACAAAACTCAGAATATATCTCATGCGGTTAGTTCTGCAGCATCTCTCAGAGGTCTTGCCTCTTTCAGTTCTCTGGCGTCTCTGTTTTTCCCCGGAAGCCACGCGCTCCCCTGGTCGCCTCATACTTACGTCACGGCGTTGATGGGTAGCGGCTGGGCCGCAACAACCTCCGGCCCCGGAAAGATGGCGTCGATGTCTCGTCCGGTTGGATCTCCAATGGATAGAGATGCTGGACTGCTCTCTTGATGACAGTCCCATTGGGAAGCTTTAACAAGCAGGCTCTCACCTTCCCGTCTCGTCCTTCATGCAAGTGCTCCACCTTGGCCATTTTCCACAGCAGTCTCGGCTGCTTGTCTTCGTGTACCAGGACTATAGAACCCTCCTGCACAGTTGAAGATCTGTCAGGTTTTTTGACCGTGTGTGCAGATCGCAATTCCATAAGGTAAATTCGTAGCCACGCTCGCCAAAGTCTTTCAACCATCAGTTTTCTACTTTTGTATCGTCCAATTAAGTTTTCCCTTGTCAATGGATCTGAAATATTTTTTGTTGGTGGTATAGTCAGCATCTTTCTGCCTATTAAAAAATGGGCGGGAGTAAGTGCACTAGGCTCTTGGTGATCTTCATAAACATATGTAAGTGGTCGGGAATTGACAATTGCTTCGGTTTCTAATAAAATAGCCTCTAGTTCTTCAAAAGGAAGAGAAGCTCTTCCTAACATTTTCTTCAAGCAGGATTTCACTGAGCGGACAAGGCGCTCCCAGAAGCCGCCCCACCATGCCGCTCTTTCAATTATGTATTTCCAAGTTATGCCTTTTCTCCCGAAATATTCTAAGACTTGCGTATCCTTTATTGAACTCCATATTTTTTTCAAATCTGTGTCGGCTCTTTTGAATGTCTTTGCGTTATCCGTGTACACTGTGGAACATAATCCACGACGGGATAAGAATTTTCTGAATGCCAAAAGAAAGCTCTTTGTGGATAAATCATGTAATAATTCCAAATGAATTGCACGTGTCACGGCGCAAGTAAATAAGACAATGTATGCTTTTTCTTTGTTCTTCGTATACAAAGGTCCGGCAAAATCAATCCCGACCTTTTCAAAGGGAAAAGTTTTAGTAACTCTATCTGGTGGTAAAGGTGCAGTCGCTTGACATAAAGGTTTTGATTTGTACCTTTGACAAACAGTACAGCGTCTGAGAACATTTTTTACTATTTGTCTGCCTTTTAACAACCAGTATTGTTCTCTGATCTGCGAAAGAGTTCCAGAAATCCCTGCATGTCCTGTTTTTTCGTGGTTCTGTTTGGTAATTAGTTCTGCCAAATAAGTATTTTTCGGAATCAAAATTGGATGTTTTTCGGCAAAACTTAAATCAGCATGGTGCAGTCTTCCGCCAACTCTCAAGATCTTTTCTTCATCTATAAATGGATTGAAAGGGTGAATTGTTGAATCTTTGGGCAGAGGTCTCTTTTCTCGCAGAGCTTCCAATTCTTCATTAAAATGTTCTTTTTGAATTGCTTTAATCCAATAAATTTCTGCACGTTTCAACTCTTCGCATGTTAATGGACCGGTTTGTTTTTCTCTATTTTTAACGTTGTTCAGAAATCTTCTAATCCACGCAGTAACTCTAACAAGCCTATCTAACGTACTAAATTTCTCTGGGGAAAACAATGTTTTCAATTTATTTTTCTCAATGCAGCTAGCTTGTAGTGCCTTTTCCCCTCGTTTCATCTCGGTTAAAACTTCTGGTTCTTTATGGCTCGAAGGCATTTTAGGCCAATTCTCCTCCGTTTCTGTCAACCATCTTGGTCCATACCACCATTCGTTCTTCTCCTTTAAGGCTTTAACACTCAGACCTCTGGTTTGGTAGTCTGCTGGGTTTTCTTTTGTTGGGCAATACTTCCAGGATGCTGGATCCGAAATTGTTCTTATTTCTCTTACTCTATTTTGGACAAACAGTTTCTACTTCTCTGGTGGTGCTTTCACCCAATGCAACACTATGTTAGAGTCTGACCAGAAATACGATGTAGTACGAATTTGTCGGCTAAGATGGTTTTGAACTTTTCTTGATAATCTTGCACCAATGAGTGCAGCCATAAGCTCTAATCTTAGTAGAGTCAAACGTTTCAGCGGCGCGACCCGAGATTTTGAACACACTAATCTGGTTTGCACCTCAGCCTTTCTTTCATACCTGATGTACAATACCGCGCTGTACGCTTTTTCACAGGCATCAACGAAACAATGCACCTGGCAGTCGACGATTTCTCTTTTTTCACTCATTCCAAAATAATAAAAGGGAATATCGATTTTCTGTATTTCTGGAGCTTCTTTTTTCCAATTATTCCATTCTGTGAGAAATTCAGCTGGTAAGTTCTCATCCCACTGAAGACCTTCTTTCCAAATCTTTTGCAATAGGATTCTTGCTCTAATTGTAAATGGACTCACTAATCCTAAAGGGTCGTATAATCGACTCATCACTTTCAGGACTTCTCTTTTCGTGGCTTCGTTATTGATTACTTCATGTTCAAACTTCGATGCTTCAATTTGTGAAACATCATCTTCTTTATTCCAAATATAGCCTAATACATTAACAACAGGATTCGATGAATGGGTTTTACTTCTGTCCCAGATTTCTTGCACATCACGATCATTTGTTGACCATTTTCTCATGTTGAAGCTCCCTTCATTTAGTATTTTCCTGATATTCTCAGCTTTCTCAATAACTTCGTCTTTTGTGTCATCACCGGCAATGAGGTCGTCCACGTACAAGCAGTTCTTCAAAACAAAACATTCTTCTGGATAACGCGATTCATACTTCTCAATATGAAATTTTATGGTTGCGTTTAGCAAAAACGGACTTGATGTTGCTCCAAAAATCACCCGTGTCATTCTCAACGTTTTTAATTCCTTGGAATGTTTATCCTTCCAGAGAAACTTTACAACTTCTCTATCTGCCTCGCAAAGAGAGATTTGGAGAAACGCGGCTTCTATATCTGCTGTGATTCCAATTTTGTTATGTCGGAAATTCAATAACAGTTCCAAAATATCCGGGCATAAATTAGGGCCTGGTTCTAAACAGTCATTCAATGACAAACACCCTTTCGCGCGTGAGGATGCATCAAAAACGACGCGGACTTTGGTGGTGTCTTTATTTTCTCGAATTACGGCCTGATGAGGCAAAAAATATTCTTTTCCCCCTCCCTTATATTCGGTTTCCTCTGATATCCCTTCCTTCAGATGCTTTTCTATCACTTCTTCATAGCGATCGTGAAGTTGGGGGTTCCTTTTAAATCTACGCCAAAGCGACTGAAAACGATTTTTTGCAACTTCGTAATTATTACCCTCCGCTAAAGAGGGTAATAGTTTTCGGCAGACGAAAAAAGTCGTGGATGATAATTGATAGTAAATAAAATCTTACAGATCTCACGGAAATTTGAAACACACCAAGATCCGACACATGATTGGAATAATGGATACTTGAAAAATTTCAAAGTAACGTCAGATGAAACAAAAGGGGAAACTGTAAGATTTTGTCAAAGCGTCTGCGACTGGCTGTCAAGTTCCCGAGGTTCCGATTTCATTTTTCAGAACTTGGATTTGTTTCCAGAGTCGCGTTCAAACTTTTGTCCCTCCTCGGAGCAAGTGGTGGTGTTCTGTCGTGGCATTTCTAAAATTTTCATTTTTGCGGGATCAGTGTGAAATAGCTCGTAGGCTTGGTATTTCACGCTCTACTTTCAGTATTACATCGTTAAATATCAGAAGAAAATACCCGGGACTGTTGTTCAAGGCCGCGCTGGCCGTCCTCGCCAGTTGTCTAATCCGGAAGAAAGTCATCGTGAAACTAACCGTCTATTTATGCAAAGAAAAAGGGAAGATCCAGATTTTCGTGCTCAAGAAGCGGAATCCAAATCCAGAAGACAAGACAGAAAACGTTTACGACTCTGTCTAGATATACCATCGAAAAGACCAAGAACAGATACTGATCTAAATGTAAGGTGTGAAGAACTAGAATTTCGTAAATTAGCTGAGAAATTTTTCGAAGCTGTTGCTGATGGTCCAATCCACCAATGCTATTGTTGTGATCGACTGTGGTTCAAAAAGTCAATAAGAACCCATTCCAAAACAACTTTACTGTCCAAAGGAGCGACAACGGACTTTATAAAACTAGTCTTTTACAAAGATATCGATGATATTGGCAAATTTTGCAAAACATGTTACGATTGTTTGATTAAATTGACAATACCAGAATTAGCTATAAGCAATGGCTTCGAATTCCCCGAAATACCGGATTGTTTAAAATACTTGACACCACTGGAAGAACGGTTGGTTTCTCCCCGTTTGATTTACATGCAAATACATCCTGTACATGGCTGCCAATACAAATTAAAAGGTTCTGTCAAAGAACCTCTTTAGCGGAGGGGAAACTAATTTCAGCTGAAGGCTGAATATTATAATTAAATTTAGAGGTAGTCAAAATCGGTTTTCGTTTTCCATTGTCTTTTATTATTACTTAATTCGTTTGCATTTTCTTTCCAGGGTAGACTAACTGTATATCTATTATTTTCAAATCTTATAGACTCCCGAAATTTCTTATAAACCTCATCTTCGCACTCGTGTTTCTTATCTGATTCATTTTCGATTCCCAAGACATCCAATTCCCACAACCTTTTTAGAGATTCGGATATTGACTCATCTTCGGGTTTATCTTTGATTTGTACTGCATTTTGCATAATACTAAGAGCCACTGAAGAAATTTCAGCGCTTTCCGTTCCACTTATCGTCCAACCCAATCTTGTTTCCACTGCTACCAAAGATTCTGATATTCTATTTACAGTCCCTATTACGATTTTCCAGTAATTGTCTAATCCTATTAAAAGCAAAAACTCTTCTCCTCTATTCTTAACGTACCCAGTATCAGATAATTTAATTCCCTTTTCATCACATAATTTAGCAATATTTATTGCTGGTATGTCAGTAGCCGTGCCACTAATCAGCTCTGTTTCAAAAGCCTCCATGTCTATCTTTATTCCACGATCAAATGGATTAATCAAAGTAAACGCCACCTTATTGCTAATTTCAGTCTGCGGTTTGTCGTTACCAAAAGTGAAAATGCTAATCATTTGCGAGTCTATAACTGGGAGATTCATTTCTCGAGAAATACTTCTTTTAATGAATGTGCGTTCTGCGCCTGTGTCAAATAAAATCCTTATCTCGCGCCTCTCTTCATTGTTTTTTATTTCTGCTCTGGCAGTCTGCAAAACCACATGGTTTTCAGTGTTTATATAATTCACTGACGCTTCTGTTTCAGAGGCCTCACTAGGCGAAGAACTCTTACTTCCCTTCAAGTTACCCTCCCCTTTTGTAGCATTACTGTCTCTGTAGCAGATTAATTTGTTATGACGGCGATTGCAATTTGAGCAATTAATAATATCTTTTTTATCACATTGACTCCCCAGGTGTCCTCTTTCCAAACACACGAAACAACGCCCACTCTTTTTTAATGATTGAATCTTTCTAGATACACTCATTCCACAACTGCTGGAACTGTGTTTACCAGTACTGCAAAATAAACACTTCTCGCCCAATACACTCAAAGCCGCAGCGCTTGGAAGTGACTCATTTTTTTTTTTCGTTATGTTTTTGAAATCTCTCTCTCTGATAAGCGCTACGAGCCACCTGCAGATTCTCCTTAGCAGGCCTCAACACTGAATCCGTTTGAATTCTGTTTTCCCCCACTTGTTGAAACAAGAACGTTCTTTCCCGTGTTTCAATTTCTTTTTTGAGGAATTTTATTAATTTTGCGACATCCCAAGAATCATCTTTTTCGTAATGAGATCTGTTAAAATCTAATGCTATGGAATCGGGAATTAATTTCAAAAGTAAAGGGAAAAGTAAACTGCCGTATGAATTTAATTTTATGTCTAAGTTTTCGAGACCGCGTACTTCTATTTCTATTTGGTCGCATAGCTCACGTAGGGGTATTAATTGAAAGGCGGATTTAACGGGTTTTAAATTTAGCAACCGGTTAACGTGGGCTCTAACGAGAATTTCTTCTTTACCATACCTATCTTTAAGTATATTAACTGCTTCGGTATAATTCTTATCAGACACCACCAAACCTTCGATGCTTTTTAAAGCACGGCCCGTAAGAAATGCCTTCAGGTAATTATATTTGTCTACATTTGATAAACTCGCGTTGTTATGTATCGCACTCTCAAATTGTGCCCAGAATTCCTGAAAACGCTCCAAATCTCCGTCAAAGGGTTCAATTCTTAGCTTAGGTAGCAACACTCTAGGGCCTTCACTGGTATCTGACCTCATTGCCAAAACAGAATTATGACTATTAAGGCTCCCATTTTCGTTAGATGGAGCAACTGTTTTGCTGAATAATTTCTCTTTGTGTTCTCTGAAATATTTTTTTACTTTCGTTTTTACACTTGTTATGCGATCTCGATATTCTAGATTTGTTTCTACTTCTATTTCTAAATCTTTAACTTCATGCGTTAAATTTTCAATTTCCAAATCTAATTGAAAGATTAATTCAGCCTTCTCTTCCAGTTTATCTTTACATTCTTCTAATTCTCCCTCATTAACCGGATCATTTTGCAAAAGTTCTATAATTTTGTTCATCGATTTTGTTGCAGATTGTTTTAATGTTTTACGTTTTGTTTTTGCTCTTTCAAGAGCTTCTTTCGTTTTTGCATCCATTTTAATATGTCAATCATAACAATTTAATCACTGAATACTCAAATCAATACACTTCAATAAAACTTCTCAAATCAGTATTCAAATTATCTTAATAATCATATCAATATTTATTTCCTACCTGCGTCCCGCCGAGGGTACCATTGAAACGGGTGCGACGTTGCCTCTTGCTCCGTCTGCTTCCCTAAATCACTTAATTAAAATCACAAGGGGTTCGTGATGGACGCAGGCATGACTCTCGTGGCATGAACACACATTTTATCTCTAGGTTAAGATAAAGTTTACATTGATATTTACAAAACTCAGAATATATCTCATGCGGTTAGTTCTGCAGCATCTCTCAGAGGTCTTGCCTCTTTCAGTTCTCTGGCGTCTCTGTTTTTCCCCGGAAGGCCGGAAGCCACGCGCTCCCCTGGTCGCCTCATACTTACGTCACGGCGTTGATGGGTAGCGGCTGGGCCGCAACAACTGTTGTATCATATGGCACTGTGAAGGTTTGGACTGAAAGTTAAAAAACAGGGCCTATGGCATTCAAGGAGCAGAGCGTTCTGGCCGGCCTACTGATGTTGATGAGGGCTACCTGCAAGAACTTGTGGAAGAAGATCAGTATTAACCACTTGAGAGCTAGCTAAAGAGTTAGACACTAATGCCACGCACACGCATTAGTCATGCTACGCATTCACGTAATCTTCATGTACAAGTTCAGTCGCTGGGTGCAGCATGAGCTGACTCAAGCAGGTTCGGCGGAGAACTTTCGTTACAACCTGATAGTATCAGAACCTTTCAAAAAGTGGAACCATGCTATAGAATATTTTAGAAACCACGATTCATTAAAGTATCACCGCCAATGTCTCGAAATTTACTCAAATTTGAAAAAAAATTAGTGAAAATTCTATCGTTAGTATCGACAAAATATTAGACAAAAAGAAAGCTGAAGAAGTTTCTAAAAATCGACAAATTTTATTTTTCATAATTAAAACTGTAATTTTCTGCGGTAAACAAGGAATTGCTTTAAGGGGGCATTCAGATTATGGTCCCTTAAATTTAACCAAAGGAACAAATAAAAATGAAGGAAACTTTTGAGCGCTGGTTAAATTTCGAGTAGAAACTGGAGATGTTCTCGATAAACATTTGAAAGACAGTGAGAGAAATACGTACATTAGTTTGAGAACACAAAACGAAATAATTTCATCAATCAATGAAATTATATTAAAAGATATTGTTAACCGTGTCAACAAAAGTGCGTGTTTCAGCATTATTGCAGACGAAACGACTGATATAGCAGGAATTTAACAGTTATCTTTGATCAAATTTAGCTGTACGCTTTATTAATGATAATTTGATTCATGAAGAATTTCTACAAGTTATTCCAGTTATTGGTTGTACCGGCATTGATCTAGCATCAACAATTTTAAAATCTTTGGAATCATTCGGAATAAATTTATCGTTTTTGAGGGGGACAAGGTTACGATGGAGCTAGATCAATGAGTGGGGAACTGAAAGGCGTAAATGCTCATTTAAAGGAAAAATATCCTCTTGCTCCTCCACTGCAGTGCGCACAGTTTAAATCTAGCAATATCCGATTCATACAATATATTGGAGATCCAGAATTGTATGGGAATCGTATCAGGAATTTATAAATTTTTTCAAACACCGAAACGACAGCATTGTCTAAAATCTAAAATTGAAGAATATGTTGCCCAGAGTAAAAAAAAAAAAAAAAATTTTGGTTGGAATGTACACGACGAGATGGGTTGAAAGACACGATTCTGTAATCGTCTTGGCGGAACTTTTTCCTGCAGTTTTAGCAGCCCTTGAAGAAATTTCGTTTTGGAAAGACAGAGATGCATCAACTCATGCATCTTTAATTCATGCCTCATTATTGAAATCAGGTTTTTTAATATCCCTGTTACCCTGTTATATTTAAGCAAGTTGTTTGCTGTAACTAAAAAGCTTTGTGAATACAGGGCGGCCATAATTAAACTGCAAGTGTTCAAGGGGTGCTGAAGAGAAAACTACCGGGAATATTCCAGTGAAATTTAGTATCTACACGTTTCAGAACATTCGCAAGTAAAATATGCAAAGAAAAAAAATCGTCATTTTCACCCGATAGATGGCGCTGTACCGTATTTCAAAGCTCACCGATGGCATATACAACTTCCAAAACCTATAGACAGAGCATAGTGACATTCTAAGAGGCATATAAACAATATAAAACATCATTTACAGTTTATCCAAATACCATACAATTCGCTTCAGTAATTAAATTTTTACAGTAACATATAATCAAAAATTAACGTAAATTAAGATCACAAATTAAACAATTCATAAAGACGCTATGGGAAACAATTAAACCCTTATTTATTCTCATTGACACTCATTGGACCTCTTCTTAATCGTTTTTTTTTAATTGCATATTTGACTTGCGCATGTTCTGAAACGTGTAGATACCAGGTTTCACTGGAATATTCCTAGTAGTTTTCTCTCCAGCACCTCCTTGAACACTTGCAGTTTAATTATGGCCACCCTGTATTTGCAGTCAATTACTCTTGATTTGAAAAAAGCTCTAAATTATGCTGCCTTAGTAATTGAAAGCCTCGAAGATTTTAAGATTAATGTTGATTGTATTTTTAAAGAAATATATGAAGCGGAAAAAATATTAAAAGGTTCAGAAGGAAATGACGCAGAATTCAAAATGCCCAGGTTTCATCCCGAAAAATGCGGTTATCGTAATAATGCACCAGCTGCTACTATTACTATAGGCGAAATATTTTTCTACCTTTGACAAACAACATGATCGCAATCGCACAACTGAAACTGCGATTGCAGAAGCATAATAATATTTTAAGCAAATTTTCGTGTCTGTTGACCGCAGAAAATAACGCTGAAAATAACAGCGACTTTCTACAGATAGAAGAATTTTATTCTAAAGGTGAGACTCTGCTTTAAGAGAACAATTAAGTTCTGCTTTCAGAACTTACTTTGTATAAGAAAACTTTAGAAGAACGTTCTTGTATATCTGCCTTTAAGTATTATTTATCGTGTAATTCGATTTTTTTCTCTCATGTTAAGAAACTGTTGCAAATCTTGAGCACACTGCCAATAATAAACGAACAGTGGCGGATCTAGGATTGGGTAAAGTAGGGGGCTAACCGGGGCCCCGGGCTAACTTACTGGGTATTCAATAATTTGGGTACAGTTATCCACAGACCCTACGAGAGAGGGGGGGGGCAGACGGGGCGCCGCCCTTGGGCCTGTGCGAGTTAGAGTGGGTCCGTGTTGAGCTAAAGTGCGTCCGTGAATTTTTCAGAATGTGTTACGAATTTCATTTATAGATCTGCAATTAAAATCTTTTTATTTAAAAATAGACTAAATTTTGAATACATAATCTAGAATGATTTATATGGTAGAAATGTTAATTCTGCCTTTCAAATATTAGTATTTTTTTCCAGCCTTTGAACATGAATTAAAAGTACCACTACATATCAGAAAAATTTCCCTCCCACTCTCTTTCCTTTTAGCATTTTATATAAAAATCATTACCCCTCGCGTTACCGAATTACGAAAAATCGGAGAAAAAAAATCTGTCTAGCATTTAATGCATCTGAAATACTATTATAAATCATGCAAAAATATTTTTTTTCTAATGTCGATTAATATTAGATTTTTCTAATATTAATTTCTGCATTTTCGAAGCATTTTGTTATGCTAAAATTAATTTAAAAGGATGTACATTAGGGTGCTTCAGAAGTCTATGGAAAAAAATAAACTTTGTATTTTTGTTGATCTCACCCTCTTATTCCATACCACTATGTACAATGATAATGTGTGTAAAATTTTGATAAAATATATTTATATTTAGAGGTCGCGGAGCCGTATTCAAATTTCGTAATATTGACAAAATATGCGCACTGATGCATAATTAATAATAGAGTTATTTTATACCTTTTTTATATCTATGAAAATAGAAAATATTTAATTACAAAAATATGAAAAACAAATTTAATAAAGGAAAGCATAAAAATATGAAAAACAAATTAAATACGAAAAATACATAATAACTCACTCATTATGTCTGAAATTAATTTTTAAGGGTACTTTTTCTGCAACCACGGTACTTTTTTCGGTGTTCCTGAACCACCTGAAGAAGACACTGTTTCTGCTCCTCATCCTTAGTAATAGTGTTAGCAAATGCTTGCATAAGGGCCACACCAAGCTCCGCATTGTCGTTCACTACTCTCAGTTTCTTTGCTATTTTGAAGCCTTGCTGGTAACTATCTTGAAGTTCCCAATGCTCAGGATCAATTTGCAAGAACTCCTTGTCGATGCATAGTAGGCTAAAAAACATGCCTGTGTTTTTCGTAACAAAACTGGACAATGTCTTAGTAACCAATTCGTCCATTTCTTTCTTTTGCAGTCTTGCTCGTTTCAGTGGTTCATCTTCAGCATTTCGTTCATGAAGGGCTTTTACCATTTTTCGCTTTTCCTCCACTGAAACATTCGAATCAAAGAAAGCTAGTGCTACGAGATGCTCGCTGAGGTACCAAATATGTCGTGAGAGTTTGTTAACAGCCACAGCTGATATTTCTGTGCTTTCCTCTTTGTATTTTACAAGACTCTGAAGAAGTTTCAAATCATTTCTGGGTGCTTGCACAGGAAGCGGGGCTGTAAACCAAGCTATCAGATATTCTTTTACAATGAAGATACATACATCACGAATACCTTTGCTTTCTTGTACTGTAAGTTTAAACTGGTTGCGAAACATCCACAGCTTGAAGCTATAAAGAATCTTCGACATCCATCTGGCATGATGAAAAGCTCCTGGAGCACAAAAGCGTATACCACGAGAAGGTGTTCCTCCTAGAAAAATTATTACAAGCTCCAACATCTCCCTATAGTCTTCTCTTGCATGTGGTATCAGAAGTTGGCTTTTCGCAAATTCCATTACTGGTTGCCTATCGTTCTGAATGGCTGCCAAAACATCAGCATCTCTCACTCCAGGCTCAAAATTTGAGTGGTCTAACGTTGACCATGACTGCTGAAATCGTTTAAAAAGCAGTACACTAGGTCCACTAGACATGGATGGTCCCATGCATTGCATAAATACTGCAGAAAGCACAATTTCCAGAAAGTGGTGTCGGCAAGCAAAATACAAAAGTTGTTTTCCTAGCTTTCGTTCCAGTGTTAAGCATGCTCCAATTTTAATACCAGTATTGCTCGATGTCGTATCAAAGCACATACCTCGTACGAGCTCAGTAAGTGCCCATCTATCTAACAGTTCTGAAACAGCATTTGCTATAACAATTCCTGTCCCTGACGACAGTTTGGGAACACCCAACAGTTGATCATCAATGTTTGGTCCTGATACTAATACTGGTAGACGATCCTCTTTTGGTTTTCCAGAGCTTGCATGAGTTTTCCGCCCCAGTGCACTATCAAAGGGGCTATAGCCGTAGACTGAAAGTTTTTTTGTGCGTTAATGGCAAGCTCGGAACGTATAGTTTGTCTTTGCCGTCTTATGGACGAGTGGCTAAGAATATAACCGTCTACATTTTTACCCATACTTTCAAAGGTAGCCGCTACAATCAAAGTGGCTTTTCTGTCACTTATATTGGCCCTATCGAGAGTGGAAGCTAGTTTTGGAGTGATAATTAACGGCATACTTTTACTGGTGGTCCTTTTTCTCCTTTGAGAAAATCGTTGACAATTAACATAATCTTCACTATCGGCACTTTCTTCGTCAGATATGTCGCTAATTGTGGTTAAATTGTCTGCGAAATTAGATTCAAACATGGTACATGTACTCCTATTCGTGCTCACCCGATGCTTTTCCCGTTCGATTCTGGACATCTCTGCCTTCTTTCTTTTTTCAGCTCTGAGTTCTTTTTTAGCAAGAGTTGTATCGAGTTCCATCATGCAGCCTTGTCGATTTTTTTCTCGTTGTTTAAGAAGAAATTCTCTGTCCTCATTAACTGTAATCATGCTCATAGCATCAGCATGTGCGATATCGAACAAGTCATTTAATTTATCTACGAATGTCATTTCATTAGAACGCTGAGTTTCAGTCTTTCGTTTGCTACTTTTTTTAGTACGCTCCACTTATAGAAAAGTTTCTCAATCTTGACAATTGAGTGTTGTTCATCACAAGTGGGAATGCGAGCCTTTGACCAAAATATTGTAACTTCTCTTATCACAGCTGGTGCACTCTCGCGGATTGTCTTTTTCAGTGTTTTATGGTGATGAAAAAATGTACTTAAAACTTGTCGATTAGATGGAAGCTTACTACCTTTAATTTCGCTTTCTGCTGATGTTCTTAGCAAGTATATCATGGTTCTGTTTCTTGTCTCTACACGGGCTGGGGTTGACAGAGATGTCATCTTTAAGCACAGGTACATATTAGGTAAAGGTTGAGGAATAAGAAAAAAAACTATACTTACCTTAAAAAGAAAAAAAATCGGTAAAAAAGCAGCGTAAATATTTTCTTAATTTTTCTCCTGAAGCAATGAAGCGAAAACTATAAAAAATGCTCTAAATTGACTAGTTCTGCAATCTAGGCACGATTTATGCACCTAGTTAAGAGCCTTATATACTTTCTACATGAATTAATGATATTGATATCACTGAAAGAAAAAAATACTAAATTCAATTGTTTTCTCTCTAAATATTGCTATTTGAAGTAGGAGCCTCATATGAGGTTCAGGGTGACGAGAGGGTTAAAAACAGCAGTTTTACAAAAAAAATTCCTTCGTTCCCTCCTGTTTTTTCGAAACTTTTGTACTTTACGACAGGGGCCGGGAAGATTTTCATCCCGCCTTATAAAATTTCCCTAGGAGGCCCTGTATCCAAGCTTGACGATATATTTTGCACGATTTTTTACATGTCGCTGTATATTTTATTTTTCTGCGTACATATAGTATTACGTAATCGAATTTCGAGAAAGGTGTGCGAATTTCGATAGATAAAATGCTCGAACCTGTCTGAAAAAATTAATTTAAATCATATCTCGTTTTTCCATTATGATATCATTGTATTCCTTCTAATTATGCACCTCTTTACAAACTGCCTGATAGTGATACAAGTATATTTTGTGAGTGCTGTTCCTCTTGAAATAGCTTGTTCTGGGGCCGTGCATTTATGATTTTTTCCTGATGATTTGCGCTTTCATTCTCACTAGACAAATTATCATTTTTCGGAATTTTCATAAAATAATCAACTATACACTGCAAATTCCCAGCACACATTGGGAACACATTTGGAACACATTTATTGGAAAAAAGTGTTCCAGTTACCTAAAAGTGTTCTGAAATGCGTTCCGAATGTGATTCTTTATAAAGGAAGTGTTCTGAAAATGTTCTGAAAGTGTTATGCTTAGGATATTTGTTAATCTAAACTTAGGAACAGATTTGAGAACAGATTGGGAACACCTTAAGAATAGATTGGGAACACATATTAGGAGCACATTTGAGTACAGATTGAGAACACTGGTGAAATCATTGCATTCTTTGTTACAACGTTATTGTTATGAGCGAGTAGCCTGAACGGTATAGCATTGGCCTCGAGATCGGGAGGTCCGGGGTTCGAATCCCGCTGCCGGTAAGTGAGAAAAAATAAAATCCAAGTCCACAAATTAATTCTAAAATTCAATAACAAATGACAGCATTAAATTATAGGAATTAACTAAAATTCAATAATTCATTAAAATCAGTTCCAAACTCTAAAAAATTCTAAGTCCAATAAAATGCAATAACAAATGGCAGTATTAAAATTAATTAAATAAAATAACTAAAATGTCCCAATCGAAATATAGCAGACTCAAAATACAACTCAACCATCCAGGATGGAAACAACTTAACTCCACCCTTTACGCCAATTGCGGCCGCGCCCCGTGATGACGTCACTTCCGCCGCACCTGCTCTTACTTTTTAGAAAGTGTTCTCAAATCTAATCCTAAAAGCATTCCTTAAAGTGTGCTAAAAAGGATGACAAAATAAGTGTTATAAAAAGTATTCTGAAATGGGTTCCAAACAGTGTTCTCAAATGTGTTCCAAAAAGTGTTCTCAAAAAGGGGACCCAAAAAGTGTTCTCAAAAAGGGGACAAAATAAGTGTTCCAAAAAGTGCTCTGAAATGGGTTCCAAAAAGTGTTCTACAATGGGTTCCCAAAAAGTGTTCTCAAAAAGGGGACAAATAAGTGTTCCGAAGTGTGTTCCAAAAAGTGTTCTGAAATGAGTTCCAAAAAGTGCTCTGAAATGTGCTTTTAAAAGTGTTCTCAAAAAGGGGACAAAATAAGTGTTCCAAAAAGTGTTCTAAAATGTGTTCAAAGATTTGCAGTGTATTACGACTCAATGACCGCTTTCTTGAGGCCATAATACTTGCATTTAAATTAAATTCTACACACGAACGGAGCTAAATAGAGAACAAATGAATCACACTAGCGCTTCACCCGAAAAGAACGACCAGGCGGCGAAAGTAATTTCAATGGGTTAAGATTTTGAAGCCTGCTTAGAAAGGACTACAGTACTTCCAAGAAATTCTTCCACCATTCCTAAACATTCAAAACGGGTGTACTTTTGTATAAACAGGAAATGTCCGAAAACTAGATTAGGAAAATTAGCCATAGTAATCGTATTATTTCATAATACCCCTGAAAATCCAAACGGCGGAACGAAAGAACCTTTCACAATGGTACAGTAGCAGCTCCTCCATTTGAGCACATGAGCACGTGAACCCCCAAAGGAAAAACTAAAGAATAAACACATTAACTAATTAAATAAAAAAAAATATTAAACACACTTCTGGATTTTTGGGAATTTAAAACGTGAGTTTTACTCTCTCCCCTCTCCTCCTCCTCCTATTATTAAATACGCTTATTATAGCTAGCGCACTGTAGTGAAGGTTACTACAGCACAGTCTTTAATCAATCGCACGTGCGAACGGAAATTTTTCTCTCTGAACCGCTCTCTGATCACATAAGCGCAGACAGCTGAGAAGAAGCGCGGCGCTGATGATATCACTCCGTTCGCACATTTTCACTGTGCACACAGGGCCATTTTTTGAGGTATCTCTTCCGGGTTTTTCCTTGGTTTGTAACGTTCGGTTAGTTAATTAATTTTTATTTCATTTTCTTATTATTTTCTTTATTTCTCTCATTTTTCACTACATCATTTTTTTACAAACTAGTGTAAATAATTAAGATGGGAGCAAAAGACGTGTTTCGGAGCTAAAGCAACGACAATTTTCAATATTATCCTTTGAAATAAAATGAATCAAGACTGAACCGGTCAACGAGAACAGAAGCGGACAGTGGCGGGGAGAAGTAAGGCGCTGCTGATATCATTCCGTTCGAACATTTTGATTGTGCACACGGAGAATTTTTTTTTTGAGGGGGGGGGGGTCTCTTCCGGATTCTACCTTGGTTTCTTATGTTCGGTTAGTTATATTTTGTTAGTGCATTTTTTTATTTTTTTTTTATCATTTTTCACTACAATATTTCTTACAAACTAGTGTAAATTATTAAGATGGAAGTAAAATAAGTATTCCAGAGCTAAAGCAATGCCATTTTTATTATCCTTTGAAAAATAATTGAACTAAAATGAATCAAGACAACATCTTTGCTAAAACTTATCTTGGTGACGAAATGTAAGACCAAAGAAATTACTTGTTTTCTTTCAGTTGCGTGCATTGTTTTCTTTTAACTGCTGGAAACACAAATGTATTTTAATTTGTAAGGTGCGTCGTATCTGCCTATTTAATTTTCGAAATTTGTTTTGTGAACCTCCATTTAAATAGCTCATGAGCCGCCACTTGCTACAGGAGATAGCCACTTGGGATTCCTAGTCACTTGATGTCTATGTTACATTCCCCTATCCCCGCACTATGTACAGCTATCATAAGGCATCCCACATCAGGTACACATCAGTACAGAATCAGAGACGCGCACCGCACAGGGCGCGCGCAAAGACTATTTATGTTTAGCAGTGAATTACACTCATGTCCATAAATTA
Source organism: Cheiracanthium punctorium (assembly GCA_038373885.1). Taxonomy (NCBI): domain Eukaryota; kingdom Metazoa; phylum Arthropoda; class Arachnida; order Araneae; family Cheiracanthiidae; genus Cheiracanthium; species Cheiracanthium punctorium. Next base: position 488,779 of record JAWZYV010016822.1, on the reverse strand, counting down.
AGGATAATGAAGTTCAGGCAAAGAAAGAGAAAGAAGCAAAACAAATTTGACTTATTTGTAAAGTCTATTTATTATTAAACAAAAAGTAAAGAGCAAAAAAGATGCTATATGTTTGACATAATTAATAAAAATTGCAAGTTTTACTCCCTTGACCAAATTTCAAAAAAGAACCTATTTACAAAAAACAGTATAACATGGTTAGTAGGATGGTTAATACGGAGTATGTCTCCCGGACGATGCAATACAGGCCTGACAACGCCTAGGCATGCTGAGTATCAAATGATCAATCTGATATTGGGGAATATTACACCACTCATCAAGCAATGCACTCCGAAGTTCCGGTAGACAGGTGGGAGGGGGTTGACGGGCTGCAATTCGTCGGCCAAGCATATCCCACACATGCTCTATTGGATTCAAGTCCGGTGAGTATGCTGGCCAATGCATACGGGTGATATCCTCCGATTGAAGGCATTCGTCTACAATGTTTGCACGGTGAGGACGGGCGTTGTCATCCATAAACACAAATTCAGCACCCATGGCGCCCCGAAACAAACGTACATGTTGTTCCAGAATGACATCCCGATAGATGTGGCCTGTCATCGTTACACTCTGAACATGCAGGTCAGTTCTGGAACCAAGAATAATTCCTCCCCAAACGAGCCATCCTGCACCACCGTAACGGTGTCTTTCAATGGTGTTCTCTTGGTGGTAACGGGTACCTGGCGCTCTCCAGATAAATGTCCGGCGAGAATCAGACTCCAAACTAAACCTGGACTCGTCGGAAAACATCACACAAGACCACTGTTGCGGTGTCCACAATGCATGCTCTCTACTCCAGGTTAATCGCAGGCGACAGTGAGTTGCGGTAAGTGGAATACATCTGACAGGCCTACGAGCATATAGACCAATGTGCCCTAAGCGTCTGTACACGGTCTGCCTTGAAACTGTCGTACCGGTAGCTGAAGAGAGCTGACGAGACAGGTCTGATGCTGTACTCCGTCTGTTTCTTTTGGCAGTAACTGCCAAATAGCGGTCCTCATTCGGCGTTGTAACTCGGGGGAGACCTGTGCTGTAACGTCTACTCACATTAGCATCATCTTGGAATCGTTGCCAAAGCCTGGAGATGACACTCTGGGCGATTCCAAACTCCTCGGATACTTCCAGCAGGGTACGTCCACATTCCAGTCGTCCGATAATTCTGCCACGTAAAACATCATCCAAATGCCTCCTTTATGCCATAACTATGCGGTTTTTGCACTGAAAGGCTTTCACAGCGCTTGTGAACAATTTTACTTCTTTGACACCATTCCTTATATACCCCTCTCTTACACTCTCGTCATTGTGACGTACCATCCACGCCATCTGGTGGTTTCCTGTAATTTGCATATTCTTCTTCAAGATGTGTGTGATCATTCCACAGGTGAAATTTTTATTTTAGAGATCAATTTCTGTGTGATTCTGAATTATCCTTAATTTATGGACATGAGTGTATATGTATTGTTAGCTCCCCTTTTTAACACGCTTTTATTAGCTTCACCTGTATGTATGTTTGTATGTTTGTAACCGACTCCTTTGAACTCGATTTTAACCCACTTTAAAAGGGTCAGAATGAATTTAAACTTTGTAGATATATCAAGGATCGATGACAATAAAACAATTTGATAAGTTTATCCCATTATTCTGATTTTAACACGCTTTTTTATTAGCTACACCTGTATGTATGTTTGTAACCGAATCCTTTAGACTCGATTTTGACCCACTTTAAACGGACAGATTTAATTCAAACTTTGTACATTTATCAAGAACCGGTGACAATACAATAATTTTATGAGTTTATCTCATTATCCTGATCAGGATCTCCAGGATTAAATAATTTCCTCATTTCTTATCCTATTGAAAGTAGAACACTTCCAAATATTACAATCTTAAGAAAACCCTTTCATACAGTGGCCGTGATCGTATAGTGGTTAGTACATTGCGTTGTGGCCGCAATAACCCAGGTTCGAATCCTGGTCACGGCAGTATTTTTATTTTTACAAAATATCGTCATCCATCACATTATGGAAGGGTTGAGTACAAGAACATGTTAAGGCCATTCTTTTTAACACGCTTTTATTTGTTGATTAGAGACCTATTTTTCCTTTTTAGTGAGAAAGGTTGCATTTAACTGCACGTTGATTAATACTTTGGTGCACAGCAGGGGCGTAGCCAGAGAGGGGGCTCAGGGGGCTAAATGGGACCCTTTACTTAGCTTACAATTTGATATTTAGCTTACAATTTAACTTTAGCTTTAAATTTGATACGCAGCCCACCCGAAATAAAATCCTGGCTACGCCACTGGTACACAGTGAAAATAAACTATCTCTTTGTAGTACTTTCCAACTTAGTGCTCCTTAGTTTCTTATGAGAGATATCGAAAATTAACAATAAATGTTAAATACATACAGTTTATAAAAAAGTAAAAAACACGCTTTTATAGCAAATCGATAATTAAAAATTTAAAAATAAATATATAGTTTAAAAAACCAAAAAACACGCTTTAGTGATAAATTGAACTAACTAAAAAGCGAAAAATAATTCTTAATATAGAAATAAATTAATGAACGAAAAATACTATTATTGTGAAAAAAGCGTGGGGTGCTCCATATATGAGTTCTTGAGAATATTCGATCGGTACGATTAATGCAAAAAATATAGCACAAAGCACCCCAAGCTTTTTTTACAATAATACTATTTTTCGTTCATTAATTTATTTCTATATTAAGAATTATTTTTCGCTTTTTAGTTAGTTCAATTTATCACTAAAGCGTGTTTTTTGGTTTTTTAAACTATATTACGACTTTACAGACGGTGAATGGACATCATCGCTCAAACACTGTTCTTTGCACTTGCCATAACCCGTTCCAACAGTGAGCTATTCTTCGCTATTCACGTATACATGGTAAAGGAGAGAACAGCTTGGTTACTGATCATCCTTAAAAGAAACCGAAATGTTTCAAGAGGGAGACGAAATTTCTGGCGATACCTTTGGACTCAGGTTTTGGAAATACCTGTAGCCTGGGAACGAAAGGGTTAAAACCATTGATCGAGGTCAAGTCTAAAAATCAAAGTAGTAAATCAAAAAAGCAAATTTAAATTTCAAAATAACCGATTTTAGACACGCAGTTTTTAACTAAGCATCAAAACTCTATTCTATCTAGTTAAATTCAGTTTCATGGGGGGGGGCTATAGCCCCTATAGCCTCCCCCCGTAGATCCGCCTCTGCAAACGAAAGGTCTTTTTCAACCTTAAGAAGGCTGAAAATATATTTGCGTAGCACAATGAGCAACGACTGTTTAAATGGCTTAGCATTGCTGCATATCACTAATATTAATGTGACACCAGAAGAAGTAATAAACAATCTTGCAAAAAACCCAAGAAAATTAGAATTTTCTTTGTAATATTTTAACCTTTTCAACTGTTGTTTTCAATGCTGAGAACTATCACTTTGTCATGTGCAGTGGCGGCTCGTGGGTGATTTAAAAAGAGGTTCACAAAACAAATTTCGAAAATTAAATATGTAGATACGACGCACCTTACAAATTAAAATATATTTGCGTTTCCAGCAGTTAAAGGAAAACAATACACGCAACTGAAAGAAAACAAGTCATCTTGGGTCTAACATTTCGTCACGAAGATTAGTTTTAGCAAAGGTGCTGTCTTGATTCATTTTATTTCAATTTTCTTTCAAAGGATAATATTGAAAAATGCCATTGCTTTAGATCCGAAACAAGTATCTTAATTATTAACACTAGTTTGTAAAAAAATAACGTAGTGAAAAATTGTAGAAATTAAAAAAATATTAAGAAAATGAAATAAAAATTAATTAACTAACCGAACGTAACAAACCAAGGCAAAATCCGGAAGCGATACCGCAAAAAAGTGGCCATGGGGGCACAATGAATTTGTGCGAACGGACAGATTTCATGAGTGCCGTACTTCCTCTCAGCTGTCTGGGCTTCTTATCAGAGAGAGCGGTTCAGAGGAAAAAAATTCCGTTCACACGTGCGACTGATTAAAGACTGTGTTGTAGTAACCTATACTACAGTGCGTGTGCGTCAGCTATAATAAGCGTATTTAAAAATAGTGGGAGGAGAGGGGAGAGAGAAAAACTCACGTTTTAAATTCACATAAATCTAGAAGTGTGCTTAATATTTGCTTTAAATTTAATTTGTTAATGTGTTTATTCTTCAATTTTTCCTTTGGGGGGCTCATGTGCTCAAATGGAGGAGCCGCCACTGGTCATGTGCATTATACATTTAACTAGCTAAAGTACCCATCGTTGACGGGTTAATACTGAATGCAAATTTCTAAAAAGCAAGAACTTTCGTCAGCACTGTAGGAGTACACAGAATGGATGTAGTATGTTGCCAAAGAAAGCGAAGTTATAATTTTTATGCATTGCTAAAATATTACAGGTTAGATAGTAACTAAGTAATATCATTTCATTCGCTTTATTCGTAATTATGTGATGCGCGAACGAATATTTACGCATATTGAAATAATTTTCGCAAAATCTCAAAATCGAATCAACATTTTTGAAAAATTGGAAGCCTAGAATTTAAGTTGAGTGACAACCTATCATGTCACCAATTTCGTTTCATTCCCTGCAGTCTTTATTTCGTGATGCTGGAACAAAAATTTCAGCATTTTAAAACGATTTTCACAAAATCTTAAAATGTAATTAAAATATTTTTAAAATTCAACACCTATAAATTAAGATTAGCAACTACCTATCATATCACCAAATTTCGTATTAGTCGCTATTAGGCGATGCTTGAAGAAATATAACCGCATTTTGGGAGAATTTTCACAAAATCTAAAAATCTAATAAAAATGTTTAAAAAATTGGACACCTATACTTTATGTTGAGCAACAACCTATCATGTGACCAAATTTCATATCATTCGCTTTAGTCGTTATTACGTAATGCGTGAAAAAAAAATTCACTCAGTTTGAAACGATTTTTGCAAAATCTTAAAATCTGATCGATTTTTTTTTTTTTAGATGCTTATAGTTTAAGGTGACCACCTATCATTTCACCAAATACCATTTTTTCACCTTTGCAGTTATTATGTTTTAACGATAATGTTTTAAGTTGAGTGACCACCAATGATGATACCAAATTTCATTTCAATCGCTTCAGTATTTTTTACGTGATGCTCGAACACAAATTTACGCAGTTTTAAAGGATTTTCACAAAATCTGAAAATCTAATCAAGATTTTTTAAAAATTCGACGCCTATGTTTTAAGATGAGTGACCACCTATCATGATACCCAAATTCATTTCAATCGCTTCGGTCGTTTTTACGTGATGCTCGAACACAAATTTACGCAGTTTGAAACGATTTTCGCAAAATCTGAAAATCTAATCAAGATTTTTAAAAAATTCGACGCCTATATTTTAAGTTGAGTGACCACCTATCATGACACCCAATTTCATACCATTCGCTTCAGCCGTTTTTACGTGATGCTTAAACAAAAAAAGCGTCACGGACAGAATGACAGACAGACAAATTTTTTTTGAGGGTCGCATGGGATTCCCGGGTGCTTGAAACGGATAGAAATCGCAAAATTTTTGAATTCCAAGAAATGTACAGACAAAAGTCTAATTTTAGTTATATAGATAGAAATTATTTTAGAATATACACGCTTTTATCCTTCGATTATTTATTTTGAAATGTTCAAATTACTTATGCACGATATTTTTTTGAAACTCTACGAGAAGTTGTATTTCAGGCATGTGTAAAAAAGGTTAACGTATCTTAATTCGAGGTTTTTACGTCTGTATTTTATGCATTTTTTCAAAACTTGCCCTAAAAAAATATCTATTAGTATGTGTGTGTGTGAGAAAGAGAATTAAAATTCTAATTTTTTATTAAAGCAATTTTCTCTCCGTTTTTCTGTTTTAAAAATGTTATAACAATTCACTTGTGGATAGAAGTTTGTATTTATGTATGTTGTATATTTTGTGTTATAATTTTTACAGTAAGTTATATAAATTATTCTAGAGTAACTAAGTAAAGTTGAGCCATTGACCTTAGTAGCCATTTATGTATATATTTTGTTCAGAATGTTTGAAATATTCTTATAATTTTTGTAACTATATTATTTTAGCAAACTTTTACCATAAATAAAAAATACTTTGCTATAACAACCATACACATCCCCACCGTGCTCAAAGATTTTTAAACTCGGGATACTATTTTGATTTATATAAGTTTGTTACATGCATACATGTTCTTTATTACCTCTTTATTACCTCTACTGACATGTTCTTTATTGTCCTTTATTAAGTGAGAGATTATCATTAGTGTAATTCTATTTACATTTTCATGAGTCAAATAAACTAAAAAACTAATCAATTTTACAATTTTTACTGAAATTTAAGTATTTTACTTATCAGAATATTTAAAGGCATGAACCTTTTAATTTATACTCAATATTAACTATTTTTTTGTAGTAGTGAAGTATTTTGATGTTTTTTTCCAAATCATGCTTATTACTTATTTGATATTTAAAATGGATGAAAATTAACAAGTAAACATTTATTGATATAAAATTAAAAATAAACTTTTATGGCAGGGTGATCGCATCTGTGTTCGTTGAATTAAATACTTTTTTTTTTTTTAATTAAGAAAGGATGTATGTTAAACTGAAACCTACATTCATTTTTTACGGTATATTTCTTAAAATGTGAAATATATTGAATTAAAAATACGGACTTTTTCCCCCTATATGTTTTTATTCGTATGGTTTTTGAGACAGTGTATGTTGTTTTCAATCAAAGGAATACTATTTTGCATATTTTTATTATTTTCACTTTACAAATGTTAACATTGATTTTATTTATTTGAAAATTGTATTGTTGTGTTTTTGTTAATGATCTAAAACTTTACATGAAACAAAAATAAAGAGTTTTATTAGTCGCATTTCTTGTAAAATAAATTGAACAGAAATACTTACATTTCATAATGTTCTCAGAACTCAGAAAATTAAATCTCGGAATTAATTTGATAATAGAAAAATTGTGTGAAAGTTATGAGCGAAAGTGCATAAGCAGAAGCGTAACCTTTATGTTAAAAATTAAAAGTTGGACCCCCCCCCCAGCCAAAAATCCTATGTGCGCCCCTGCAGACAGAGAAACATCTTTTTTTGGAGGTCGTACTGGAGTCCAAAATGCTTAAAACGGATAGAAATCTTATAAAAAATTTTTAATACCAAGTAGTGTACAGGCAAAGTCTAATTTTATTTATTTAGATACAGAAAAGTTCCCATTCCGAAATTGAAACAACAATCACTTCAAACTTTAATCAATTCATTCCGAGTTGAACTCATCTGGTGGTTAGAATGCTCGCCTACTACGCCTTCAGTCTATAGTTCGATCCCAGTCGCGGAAGCTAGCAGTTTCAAAGTAACTTGAAGTTCTTACGTGTGATAACAGATGGCAGCACTAAAATTCAAAAGAAGGAGGAAAAAATCTCTAGGCAAGAGACCGCCCCCCCAGGCCCGTAGCCAGATTTCTATTCAGGGGGGCACCCTCTTTTTTCAAGGGGGGAGTCACCTCACCTTAAGTGGAGGTGGCATTTATATATCATATATTTTTAAATAATAACTTTTTTATCTATATTTCTATATTAAATATTAGCATATGTTTATAATTCAATAAATTCTTAAAAGTCAAACGGTCTTGACGGCTTCCAAGAATTAAAAGCTCGTCGGCTTAAATGAATAAATTTAAGGTTGTCAAAGTTCACTGTGGAAGATGAGAACACACGAAATAAAAATGACTGTAATAGAGTATCATAAAGAAAAAAATTTTATGAACATAAATTCTTTAAAAATTTACCCAAGGATATCCTGGGGAAAAAATTTAAATTCAAAATTGGATTTTAATGAAAGGTGAGGCAGAAAGAAAATTGTAGGTTAAACGTATGTGAATGGAAAATTTACCTTTAATATTGATTATATCATAAAATAATTACTTGTAATTTTTCCAACTCTCAAAATTAAATAACATAATAAACATTTCAAATTTGCACTATTATAGTAATACTGACAACTATAAGACAACTTTAAGCAATATAGAAAACAAATAATAAATTTATGTGAAAAACTATAGTATTCATAAATTATGCTTTGGTATAGTCATTTTTAAGTACTTTGGTCATCTCATTTAGGTTTCGATTACTATATATGTGACAAAAAAATCTACATGTGATAATGATACTTAAGTCTTTTTTAGAAACCAGATAATAACTTAATTTCTATAAAGAAATTAATGTAGAATTAAAATAATAATATTTTAATTACTTTATGTAAATCTACAATAAAATACTGTATTATGTGACAAACCTATGAGAAATTGCATCTCACTTAGGCACGGTGCTTTAATTGGTTAACTGCTATTTCAAACTATAATATCAAGTGCCAGTATTTTTTTAAAAATATATCAAATTTTTAAATGTATTACATAAATCAAAACAATTGCAGTCGTCTATTTTTAATCTCATTGAATTTCCGCAAAAATGTTTTTAAATCGATATTCTTGGTTCTATTTTTTTCAAACGCAAGGGAAACCAAGTTTGCTAATCGCTGGTGTGTGTCATTGATAATCATTGTACACGATCTATTCGGCTAAGGACAGAAAATGTCAATTCACATACAGCGGTGCAGCATCCGAACATACGCGAAGTTGCTAATAATTTGTATGTATCTTCAAATGCAACTTTTTGGTCAAATATTTTTTGAAAAGCCTTGCAGTTTTCAAACTTCACCAAATAAGATACAACCACTGTCAATTCATCTTTAGAGGGCAATACAATTCCTGAGGAATACAAGTAGTGGATATTGTCAAAATCTAATTCTTCTGCAGTTGAAATGGCTTTTAACAAAGTTTTATTTTCACTCAATCGCCTAGTCAGTTCAGTTAAGATTACGTCAATAGTCTCAAAGAAAATTTGTTTCTATGAATCATTATATTGGTTGGTTCCAACTGTTTCCACTGTGACAAAATCTCTAAGTGATGAACTGGGTATTTTTCTTTTTTCAACTTGCTGTTCCGGTTCCAATTCATTTACGATGTCAAAATCTCCAGCAGTACTAAAATGACTAATTTCTTCATAACTTCGCATATTTTTAATAGATTCTGTTACGGCTTCTATTATTTTCGAGGAATCATTACGACTAGTTTCACGTGTTTGTAACCGTTTATCAACCGGTTCCAACGTTTTAATTATTTTTCGCATGTAAACTACGCAAAATCGAAACTTGCGCTAGGTGATAACAGTAAGTAAACCAGTAGCTTCTGTTACATCAGCACCATCATATTCTCTGCTAGAAGCAATGAATTTTAAAGCTTTAACAACTGCTCTGTAATCATTATAAATTATATCTGTGACATGCAAGTGTCCACTCCAACATTGTTCCAGGAGACGGCTCAATGCATGACCTTCGTAGTCAGTGCCGCAACTAGAGTTTACGTCACCCGGGGCAAACCTTAACTTTGGCGCTCACCCTAATCCCCGAAAGAAAAAAAAACAGGCATGAGAAATATTTAAAAATTTTTGGAAAGAATACACATTCAATAAATAGAAATAAATAAAACCTGTTTCTAGCATTTTGGCGACTGCAGCAGCAAAAAGATGTTATTGTCAAGCCGGAACAACTTTAAATGTATTTAATTTTAGTCCCAATTAATTTTGCATACGATTGTGTTTTTAAATTAAGGATGTAATTTAACATTTAAAATCACAACTTGAAATTTTTTATTAGTACTTATGAAGAAAAGTTATAGAAATATCGAAATCCTCTGTTATGTTTTATTATACATAAATTTAAAATAAATTTTCATTTCAAACTTCACTTTTTCAAAAATTTCACTTACGAGCTTTCTTTTCAGCAAAAGTTTTTATGATGTCATCGTAAGATATCAATGATGCATTTTTGTGTTCGATTGAGATAATACTCAAATTTGAAAGTCTATTTTGCTCCATAGAGTTTCTTAAATAATTTTCAGCTTACTGAAACTCCTTTCACCTGATGCAACTATTATTGGAAGAGTAAGAAATATTTTCAGGACTGCGGTCAAATTTGGATAGCCTTCTTCCAGTTTATGCTTATGAATGAGGCTCAAAAGGGTTGATGCAGGTGCTGTTTTCATAGCGTCGTCAAGCAGTAGAGCGTGATGTTTAAAACTTTAAATTTTTCCTAAAAATTCCTCTGTATATATGTCCTGCTTATATACAAATGCTAACTTTTGAGCTTCCGATTTTAAATCTTCTGTATCCACCTGGTGGATTTTAATCCCATTCAGAAATCCAAACTTATCATTAAGTACTTCTAGAGACTGGAAACGCGTTTTTAGCTCACTCATTATTTTGTCGATAATTTCTAATAAAGTAATTTTGAATCGATCTTCCTCTGATAATTTCGAAATTTCGTCTTCACAAGATTCGTCAAACATCAATTTCTTTTTCCTTTTCCGATTTTCTTTAAAATCAAGAGATAAATTATTATTTTTAGCCGTTATTTTTGCTTCTGCAATTGCATCGAATACAGCTTTGTATCTCGTTGATTCCAGAAGATTCAGAAGACCTCCAATATGCCTGCTTCATCAACAGTTATATCATCTCTTTGGAGAAATTGGTTCACGCGGTCAATTTTTTTTTTTTTTTAATGTTAGTAAAGTTTTCTCACGCTAATTTTCAAATTTTATTGGAACATTAACAAACACTATAACCATCTTCAAAATGGTAACCGATAATTTAAATTACACAATACACATATACAGGCTTAGACTAGCCATTTACCAGGCGGCTACCATCAGTACAATCCTTTATCTCTACTTATTATAAAAGAAGGTGTGTGTGTGTGTGTGTGTGTCGGCAGCGTTACGGGCAAACGGCTACACCTAGAAACACCAAATTTGGTACTCGGGAAGATGTAAATATGTAGTTGTGCACCTCGAAGTGATTTTTTCAAAATTCGACCTAGATTTTTTTTTATTTTATGTTTTATGCGATTTTTTGGCATTTTTTCTCACCTAATTCGTAATGACGGCGGAAATTACGCTAGCAGCAAAACGGCATTTGTATCATCGGATAGAGGAGAAAATTTTCTTTTAAAAACAGTTTGTTCTGAATATGTAACATGATTTACCGATTTTTAGGAATTTTTTTACTAAGCATTTGCTTCGGCGAATTGTTTCGTAAAATAATTTTAAAACTGTCGCATCTTGAATTCTATCCGTCATAACTTTTTGATATTTTGAGAAATCGTGAAACATTCTTTTCTCCCTCTTTTAAAATAAAAACGAAAAAATTATGTAAATTAGATGATTTTTTATGAATTTTAATGCAGCCTAATGTTTAGAATTTAATAGCATCAACGCGATCTTACGCCATTCATTACATTGCGATCACGGCACGAGATTTATCTTCGGTTGTTGCCACAGAAAGGATTAGAAAAAAGGGTTTTCTCAACCAATCGAGTTTTTAAATGGGATATCGGAATTTCAATTCGCAAGTGAGGATCTATGACGTCAAATGCTTTAAGATACGTAAAAATTACACCAGCTCTATTTTCAACACAGGGAGACGATATTTTGATTAAAATTTACTGTAGAAATAAACTAAGAAATTCACGATTATTATTATTAGAAGGGGTATTTTAATCCGGTGCTTATTTAAAATTTGAAATGTCTTCACGGTGCTGAAAATGTTCATTTTAAAAATTACAAAGTTCGTTTCAAAGCGCGATATATTAAAATTTTTCTATTTACTATTTTTATTTTTGACATTTAATTATGGCGCAGACGTTGCCTAACATATGCATGCAGGCTGCGAGTATAGTTTTATTTTAACGTTGAATTACGTTCCTCCATAAAGGTCCTACATAACGCAAAGTTTTAATGATACCGTTTGAAAACTACTATGCGAAATATCGAAATTAACTCCCTCAACCAACTGGGGTATCCTTTACGGCAGTCAAACAGTGACGTCATAAATTAAAAAAATGCGTGAAATTTGTAAACTCTGCAACTCTGCGCCATGTCACAATTAAAGCGGGAATAAGTAGCTCCTCGAGATTACACAGTTTGATGTTTTTCAGGAGACAGGACTACGGAGGATATAAAAGATATCGCTATATTAGATATATGGATATTTAAAATGGCCTCCCTTGGATATTTTCTCCCCACAATAAGATGAAATGGTTTGCGGCGCTAAATACGCCAATCTTATAAAACTATGTATAAATTAAATATATATAGAGAGTTTAATTAATGGCAACCATTATGTGAAATGATTATTATTTATGCTAATGCGTAAATTGCAAAGAATCGCCATAGAATCAAAAGATTCCATTGGGGCCAAATAATCTAAGCTGTTTCTTTTAAGGGAGCCTTGAAGAGGGAGAAGCGAAGATACATAGTATTAATGTACGTAATAGGTAGTATCATTAGATTCGTAAGGATAATATGAATAAATCATAATATACCACGTTAATAAATATTTCATGAAATTAAAAGTGTTTCTCCTTTTTCAACGGTTGTCTTACAACCAACTAAACGAAAAGTAATTCTAATTTGCGTTAATATATCCCGCAGTAATTTCAACAGAGGAGATTACTTGAACTTTTTTAAAAATTAAATTCTGTTTTGTCACATGCAGATATGATTTTAGTAGTAAAATATTCGCTTATTCCCGTATGAAGAGCGGGTGCGCAGTTATCTTAAAAACATCTCTTGAAAATAGCATAAATGAATTCAGAAGACCTCAAAACGTGTAAATACACCAAAATCTCGAAGTCGAATTTTTTCATGATTACAATACTTTCCTTATATGGTACATGTTCGGAAAGAAATAAATGGTTGTCCATTCCATGTACAACTTTTAGAAATTTGATAACTTATGTACTTCAGGTCGACGCAGGTTATGTATTTATATTTATATTTATTTATTTTCAGGGGCGTAGCTAAACGGGGGGGGGGAGGGTTAGGGGGTCATACCCCCCCCCCCATGAGGAATTTTTTGCCATACAAAATATATATTCTTCACTACATTATCACACTCACGTACACATATATATGAGTTGTAGTAGTCGTAACCCCCCCAATGAAAAATTTCTGGCTACGCCCCTTTAAATATACACAATTTGTATAGGAAAATATATTTTGAATTAAGATGAGCAAGTTTTAATCAAGCTTATTCACCAGAGATTCTTAACACACAGTTTGTTTTGAAAAATTTGGAGAAACGTGGTAAGTTTTGAAAATTTGTCTGGTACACTTTTTTCAATAAAAAATTCGGTGATTTACACAGGTTTCTCGTTAAATCGTGTGCGGTCGCACACATGCGATTTTGAGAGGCAAGCCGAAATGAGAAAAAAAAATCTTTTTTAATGTGGTACAAATTTTAATTTTCATGTTATTCTGAATGAAAATTATCTATTAGAATATGTTAATGAATTTTGTAAACAAACGAAATGTTGCTGGAAAGTGCTGTAATGAGTCTGGCTCTCATAGCCCGATTGAGACAACATTGGGCCCGGGGCAGACATTTGTCATGGAGACCCCTTTCATATTCAATTTACAAAAATTAGAAAGTCTGGAACAACAGGCTAACTTCACGCTTAAACCAAACGAGCGAAATTCGATCAGTCGGAGCGATTTTTCGCTCCTTTCCGTACTTGAAAGTGAGCTTCTCATTTAGGAGCGTTTTCCGATCACTGAGCGGAGCGAAATTTTCGGAGCGATTTTCGCTCCTTTTACATTAAATAATTTCGCTCCATTTTCATTACCTTTTAATACTAAAAGGAGCGTTTTATAGGAAACGCTCCTTTTAGGAAAACAATTTAAGATATGATTTCGCTCTTTTTCTGATTAATTTTTAATCTCAAAAAAGCGATTTTCTTAAAAATACTTTTATTTTTGTTTCGTTTTATTTATTTTTATTCCTATCCTGAGCATTTGCACATTTAAAAAAGCCATTTAGTACAATGATTTTGCACCTTTTATTAAAAAAAAAATGTGCCTTTGTGTAAAAATACTATGTGCTGAACACCTTTTCAATAAAACAATGTAATTGGGATAATTGTAAGTGATATTTCATATTGATGAAAAGTACTTTGAAAATAAAATTCTTTTTCCGTATAGCAGCGCGATTCTGCAATGTACGTCACGATTACTAATATAAAAGCGTAACTGCGTAAATTAAACACATGATTTATATTGAAATATTATTATTAATATATAATTTATAAAGTACATACCTGCATTAATAATAAATACTTTCTTATCAATTCTAAAACAACAAAATACATTAAAACTGTTTGTAAGAAGAGAGAAGGAATGGTATCTGCAACAATTTATTAAACTTTAAAAGTTAATACATGTTAGTTTAAAAACTGAGGTAAATTACCAATTTCGAATCGAGAGTGGATTACGGAAGGGAGGCGGAAGGAGACTAAATTTCCTTGGATGCTCGCGAATGACCGAAGCAAAACTACTTTAAAAAGAGTGGGAAATAAACAAATTGGTGAATTTGTAATAGTATAATTATATTTTTAAATAATAAATAATATAAATATTTTTGAATAATTATATTTTTAAAGATGTACGTGTTTACTCGCGTAATAGTCGTTCAAGTTTTTGCCAATTTTTCATGGGAAAAGTCTAGGCGCGACTATTATGCAGAGAAAATTCACAACATAAAATTGTAACTCTAAAGAATGATTATCAATCGTTTTTATATCTGAATAAAAATAACTTACAGTATGTCTTTAAAATAATCACTCTCAAAGTGTCAAGCTGTTTAATGTAAAAAAGATAAATTTAAAAGTATATAAGCCTTGTAACTCTATATTCAATAGTTATACATTTTAAAACAATCCTTTTAATAATTTATTTAATCAGAAGTCCTGATGTCTTACAATAGTGTCTCTTTTTTCAATAATTCTTGAAAAGAAACTTTTTGAATTACTGCAAAAAAAAAAAAAAATCATTCTATACGCATATATACTGAAAAGAAAGTCATTCTATAAATATATATGATAGATAGATAGAATGATTATCAATTATTTTTTATATGTGGATAAAAATAACTCACAATATGTCTTTCTTTTCTGTTAACGTAAAATAATCACTCTCAAACTGTTTAATGTAGAAGAGATAAATTTAAAAATATATAAGCCTTGTAACTCTATATTCAATAGTTATATATTTTAAAACAATCCTTTAATAATTTATTTAAACAGAAGTCCTGGTGTCTTACAATAGTGTCTTTTTTTTCAATAATTCTTTTTAAAAAAATTTCATCCAACTTATTTTTAATATAGTTTAGGCCTGAAATCTCAATAATTACTTCATCCTTAAAGGATAGGCACTAAAAGACACTACTTACCAGTTATTTGTACAAATTTTATGGTCCTCAAGCTGTAAATATTTGAGTTTTCTATATCTATTAGTCTTCACTAACTGAATCAGTTTGAAAATTACACTAGTTCCATAATCATGGAGAAAAAATTGATAGGGAAAGAGAAAATGACTTTCATTCCCCATTTAAAGCATTAGAACTTTAACAAAAATCAACACGATATCTTTATACTTTTATTTGAACAAACAAAATGCATTTTACATCCATTCATTGCATAAATCCATTCATTGCAATACCTGTGCGCATCTAAGTATTACATTTCTTGAATTACTATGACAACCATGGTAAAAAATTAGAAAAATTCTTAATAGAAAAGAATTTAACAAGTAGTTAAAGTAATAAATATTCATAAAGATCTGCTAATAAAAAAATTACACTGGTTCCAAGCTAAAAATGAATTCAAAAAAGAAATAAATGCACTACAACTAAATTTAAAACTATATATACTATATAAATTGTAATCTATTAAATACACTCAAAATTATCTTTTTTAAAATACAAGATATGATTTTCTATAAACTGCTCTTACATTTTGGTAAAATTAATTTGTAAATATCGCATATAAAATTATCTTTAAAAAACAAATATTTAAAAAATTTATTTGCTGAACAATAATGCTTAATTTCCGAGACAAGATATAATCGGTGTTAGCTATCAAGCATATTTGATTTCTACTCTGGGCTCTGGATATTTTACGTTGACAACATAAAAACATTTAAACAAGTTATCAAAAGTCTTTAAAGGACATTGGCTAATTTTAACTACGTTTTTGTCCAAAACTAAGAGTGTATTATTGTAGTGGAATCTTCCTCCTGTACATAAAACGTACGGTCCTGCCTCAGCAATGTTTTCAACAGCCTCATCCAACGCACCATTTACCTGTAAAGTGAAAAAAGATTATTTTAATATATCACAAAATATTGAAAGCATTTCTTTTAATGCTGTGTACTTCACAAAAAAATCTAAATAACTATTTTGTAACTTTTGATAAGTTTTAAATGACTGTAATAATTTTACCCCTATCTATCTGAATAGCACATCAGATCGGAACTTCGTCTTTTGATCTTCTGAAACTTGAACGACATACCATTTAATTAAACATAACAGCATTTTGCAATACAAACGGCAATTCTTTTTAAATTAGTGTGTAACTCATTGCTATATTCTTTCATTATAATAAACATTAATCTTAAAACTGCTCACATGAATTGAATTGCTCATAATATTAATACATAAAATCAGTATCTCAAAAAAGGAAACACATTCCCCTTTTAGAAAGATAATGCAAAGCACCGCTTTCTTTATATGGTGTGTGTATGGGTAGGAGGAGGGGAGGGGGTGGAAGTTGTTAAATAATTCCCGATAAAGTTTTTCATCCTTAAAAATGTGACTTTATTAGATTTTTTTAAATTTAATTTTCTTACTTTAATGTCAACATTTAAAATTGAAAATTTTGCACAAATCTTCGGAACATATTTTCATTTTAATTATTCCTGATCATAGAACAGCAATAAAATAACTTTGAATGAGTTCTTAAATATATCTTTGGAAAGGATTTTTCTCATACCAGATTTTTCTTTCATCATTACCCTTACTTCAAGAGGAGACACACAGTCCTTTTGCTTCATAAATACATTTGCAAATTTTTATGCAATAGTTTACTTTTATTTTGATCAATAGCATAAAATCATTAGAAAACACTTTTTTCACATATTTTTCATTTGCTGCTATATGGTGTATAAGTATTATGCAAAGAGAATAAATATGTTCCAGGCTTTCTTCTCCAGTGGATGTTTGGAACTTTTTTGCAATTGAAAAGGGCGAACCTCTGGTACCACCTGAAACAGAGGTTCCCAAACGGGGCACCTCCAGCGTATGCCATGGTCGCCGTGGAGATAATCAAGAAAAGTGCTTTGGTGAAGTATAATCGAATAATTTCCTCTGAACCGGTATCCCACAAAAAAAGTTAAACAAGCCAGTAACCAAGTGGACGAAAATAAAAATATTTCAGTCAAGTTCGAGAGAGTTCAGTGTCCGTCCAGTAGCCCCTCTTTTACAGGAACTCCCTGAAATGGGAGAGGGGTGTCAAAATTCTATATCCCTTTCCCAAGAGAGTACTTTCTTGATAGTTAGCCCTATAAATAATATAAAGGAAGCAATGAAAAATGCATCCAAACTGTTTCATTCTAACCTAATTGCTTTAAAGGTAACCTGCCGCGAAAGTTTACAGTAGGGATGGACGCGAGACAGAGAATAGAGTCTCGCGTCTCGCAAAATAGCCTAAAAGCTTTGTCTCGTCTCGCAAAAATCCCTATATCGTAATGTTAAAAATGTGTGTCTCGTCTCGCAAAAAAGCTGTAAATCTCTGTCTCGTCTCGCAAAAGAGTCGTCTCGCGTCCATCCCTAGTTTACAGCCTGAGAAGGGTGCCGCGAAATATTTTCAGCCTGACAAAGGTGCCGCAGCGAAAAAAGTTTGGGAACCGCTGACCTAAAATGACCATATTGACCAAATACTCATGATTTTACTCAAAATGCTATATTAAAACATTTTTTCAGCAGAGTTTAATAACTTTTTTTAGAGAATTGTAGTTTAAGCAGAGAGAGAAGAAAAATTTTCTAGAAACAACACATTTCCACAAAATACAATACGAACATTTTGATTTGGAATACCCCTTTTTGTCAGTGGCATGGGGCAGCTGCCCCGCCGGCGCCTGTCTTAGTCAGGCGCTCCGATCCGGTTTTATGATGAAACTGAACAGTTGTAGATAGTGAACAGGCCCGACGACAGGATTTGCGGGCCCCAGGACAGATTTGAAACGGTCACTACACCCCTAATCCCCCCTCCCCCCCCGAAAAAAAATTTTAGTCTTATACCCTATAAATGTTTTTAAAGTGTTGAATTAGTTAATTTTAATTCACTGTAGGCCACATATACAAAACTTTATACGTGATAAAAATTTTCATCCAATTCCGGGCCCCTCTAAAGCCCCGCCCGGGGACAATTGTCCCCCTTTCCGGCGGGCCTGATAGTGAGAGACAGTCACTTTCATATATTTAGTCTAACTGTTAATATATTCACGCTGAAAATTTTATTTTTTCACGAATATTAAATCAAATAAAACTTTTTTTTGTTGTAGTTAAAGAAATATGTCAGGCTTTTCCTATGTGGCACATCGTCTTAGTCAAATGAATATCTGCTACGTGCCCTTTTAGGAGAACTCGATATTTTTAATTTATGACTAGTTTACTAAACGAATTTTCGTAAAAAAAGGCTGCTATATAACTCTAATCATTATACGGTGAACTGTGATCGATAAAAATAATATGCTTTCTGCAAAAGCCAGAATATTGTCAAATAATAACTGCTGATAAAAATTGGTAATAAATAAACTTTTTGACAACGCCGATATGAATAAACTGATTAAAATAATTTGTTAGGAGTTTGAATTTGCTATTTACATAAATAGTTCAGTAACCCTATTGAAGTTTGAAAAAATCACTTAGAGGAATGAGCATTAAAAGTCATTAAAAAGAATAAAAATAATGAAAAGGTACTAAATACTACTTTAATGTTTATATTTATTACTACTTAAGTTTTAATTTTTTGTATCTTACTTTAAAATGACGATTTTAGGTATTAAAATTCTGACAAACTTCAGTGACAGAGCATTCATACCATTTTTTCAATACCAATTTTTATTTTAAGGGGCACAAGAATTCATGCCTGCGCACACAGCATTTTGCTCCTAGGTCAGTCCTGGTTGTAGGTAACAATTTATAAGAGCTCCGAACAAATATTGCCATTAATTTAGTCTTTTTGTTAAAATTAAGAAAATTAAAATAAAAAAGACTTGTTTTTTTTAATGAATAATTTGTATTGTGTTTATTTATTTTGTTTCGACGACTCTTGAAATAGTTCAAAACATAGGGTTTATATATACAGTCTGACTGCCTATATATCAATGATTAGAATGGGTATACAAACCCTTCTTATGTATTTTATAATAGTAATAATAATAATAATAAAATGTACAGTGGCCAATACACAGAAATGTTTTTTTTTTTTTTTCTTGAGAGGAACTAAATTTTGAGAAAATCTTATTTCACTCAAACAAAATGTACAATAAAGCAAAATTTTAGCCTAAATCAATGTAAAAAATTTTAGGAGGGGTTAAGTTATAAAAAAAGGGTCATTTTACATATTCAATATGTATGTTACCATTTAGAAATCACTTTTTGGGAGGGGTCTGAATCCCCCTAGCCCTTCCCCTGGTTCCACTACTGAAAATGTACTTACACAATTTTTTCATACTAGTTAAATGCTTGCATTGTTCAGTGCGGACCTTTCAGTCTTTTTTGGTTTTTACTCCACACTAATTGTGCTGTACAGTGCACTCATCTAAATTAAGGTGGTCTATCGCAGTGGTCCCCAACCCCCTGTCGGCGAACTGGTACCGGTCCGTGCCTCAAATGGTACCGGGCCACCCGAGGAACATTAAATTATTTACATTTTATTTACTGTTGTGCATTTCTCTCGCATTTCGACTTCGTGCTAATTACACCTATGTAACAGAAGAAATCTTGTAACTATTTTAAATTAGTTCATCGTTTATTAAACATTTCAAGGGTATGAATAAAAATTGCAGTCACTTATAAGTGTTTGCTATTTCTGACTACTTATCTGTGTGAAGCGCGGTTTTCTGCAGTGACAGTAACCTGGGCTCGGACTGGCTCCTTTGGCTACAGATTGAAAAAGGGGCCCTTACTGGGGAATTTAGAGGGAATGCGGAATAGAATATTAGATTAAACCACGTTTAACTATTTAAAAGATTTCGGGACCCCTGACTTTTCGGGGGGGCCCCCTCGAGTGGCGGGGTTTCTGGGATCCTATGCAGCGTCACGGCGCAAGATTACTGCGAAGTAAATAATCAAATTACTCTGATATATATCAAATTACTCTTATTTTAAAGTAGTATATCCTTTTTGAGGGCATTTCTGGGGCCCCTTGGGCTGGGGCCCTCTCAGCGATCGCCGAACAGTCGACCTGGCCAGTCCGGGCCTGCAGCAGCCAAAACAAAACAGCTTAATAAACTGGACATAATTAAAACACTTCGGGCGTCATTGCCTTCCCTAGATGGAACTGATTCGTTGCAAAGAAACAAGCTGAAGTTTCTCATTGGTCTAGCGTTCTTGTTCTAGTGAGTTAAAACGTTAAATCACTTTATATTCGTTTTTTGAGTTACTGTATTTTATTTTGAAGGTATGTCTACATACAATTAAATTAAAATTATTAAGTCAAAACAATCTAAAATATAAACAATCAACGTCCCCCACCCCTCAGCGGGCCGCCGTAAAATTATCGAACGTTGATTGGTACGCGGCGATAAAAAAAATTGGGAAGTGCTAGTCTGCCGGACCACTATAAACGATTCTTTATATAGGAATGGCTACTAGACGAGAATAAGGGTTGCCTCGTCTTGCGAAATAGCAACTGCAAATCTCTGTCTCGCCTCGTCGTGTCTCGCAGCATTAACTGTTGATAATAATTTGAACAGCCTTAGTTGAGGTTACTTTTCACATACTTTTCAATGGCATGGGGAGCCCCACCATGGCCGAGTAGATAACGCACTGAACATTGTAGACGGCTGAAATGTGAAGGTCCCGTTTTCGGAGATAATTACAGCACGGCTGTCGATTAAACGGTCTGGCGTTTTGGTCGGTTTTCTCCAGATGTAACGTGAATATACGCGTTGTTAGAATCCCTTAAAACGTCTTCCAACCAAGGCAACCTCCCCCGTAGGCAGATGCCTCTCGTGTAGACTTGCCGTAACACAAAAGAATTGCAAAGGGATCCAAATGACTTTCAAGCTTATTCTATAACATGCGCCATAGACCTTCGGTTTTGCTAATTTATAAATGTAAATGGCGTTATTATCATTTCGTTATTTCCTCCGAAAGAGAGATTCAATTCACTACTGTTGTCGAGGCTATTTGAATACAATGAGCCAGCCATTCGAGTTTCTCAATCAATGGATACTCACTTGGCGCTTGGCTTTATGTCCCCAGCCAGAGATTGCTTCCGAAAGCTGTTTGTCTCGTATCGATTGTTCTTGAAGTGGCACGACTGTAACCGTGGACTTTCCTAAACTATAAGCTATTGCTCTGTGGGATTTCCGCAATTACGTCTCGAGACTAAAGTTCTACATTTACGTGGAGAATTTCGGCATTCGAATGTAGCAGATATTCGCAGCTAGACAGTCAAGCTATCCTCGATTCGATTAAGACAACAAAACCTACTGCACGGCCTGGAGGCAACACAAATCGAAATAAACTAATTGTTTCAGTTTATCTTAATTGAAAATTGAGAATGTCTCTTCACAAACTGCACTACACCACTGTAATAAAAAAAATAATAATCTATCACTTTTCATTAAACTTTCAGAAAAAAAAAAAAATTAAACTTAGTATTGCATCGCAAAATCTTTTCAAAATATTATATTTTATTCTCTCTGAAAGTTTCATAACAATACAGGTTTAACAAGGTAAACTTCTACTTTGTTAAAGAAATGCCACTTCCACATTGGTTGTTAAATGAATACTTGCAGAAAGTACTTGTACAATGGAGCTCGGTTATAACGTCTTTGAACAGACCAGATGAATTATTCATGATGCTATAACCTAATGACGTTATAACTGGGTTTCTGTTCTATCAGGCAGTGATACAGAATATTTTGGCGTTATAAGAGAGTTGTCATTATAAACGAGTTCAAGTGTATTTGTTGATCTCCCCCCTAAATTGAAATCCCGGGTACTTCACTGGGGCTACATTGGAATATTTTTTTAATAAGTAGCTCATTGTAACATAGGTATATGGTCCATTACCGATACATTTACCTTATAATCGTTTAAAATACTTGAAAAGAGACCCGTTCGCATAATTTCTGATATTTTCGAGGGCATACCTTCCTGACTCCATTCAGGAAAGAGTTCTTTGCAGTCAGGCGCACCTACGGAGGGAGCTATATCCCTCTAAATTTTAAGAAATAAACGTTAAATTTTTGAAAAATAGTTAATTGTCACTGAATTAAAGTATTTTATTTTAATAGGTGTATTCAAAAAATTTCAAAAGAAACTTCCCGCAAAAAAAAAAAAAAAAAAAAAAGATAGAGTACTAAACAAATACTCCCAGATAATACATATAGTTGAATTTGATTATAACACCACTGAAGAGATAATTTAGAACGTTAGAACCAAGTGACGGTATAAGCAAGCATATATTCTATGGGAGAGGGTTTGAACGGTCCATAGGCAAAGAATATTAATGATCACTGCCACAGGGGCAGCCGTAGGGTACGTAACGCCCCCATGCAAACGTAAAAAAAGGAGCCCTCTTGCCCTTCCGCTTGCTTTTATGCTTCTTTTACAAGTTTTTCTCAGTTGTGTTCAAAATGGCGGCCCGATGCGATGCTTACCTTGCTTATCGTGTCGGGCCGCCCTTGACGGTCCAAAATATACTTTGACGTTATAAAGACAAGAGCTAATCACTATAAATGATTTAAACTTTATTTGATTTCCCCCCTCCCTAAGTTTAATCCTAGTTGTGCAACTAACTTTAGTAAACATTTTACGCTACGTTCCATTTTAATATTGCACTTGACAAAATTTTTCTGTAAGATGCATTTGAATAGATACAGGGTTATCCAGCAAAGAACATGCTGATTTCGAAATTAAAAATCTCAAAAACAAAGATCAATAAAAGAATGGAGCAAACTGTATATTTATTATGTAATTTTTAAAAACTTTGTACAGAAATTTCGAAATAGTAGTTACAATAGCTATTAACATGCAGTGGCGTACGCAGACTTCCTGTAAGGGGAGAGGAATCGTGGACGTAATCTTGATGTTTAAAGGCGTAATCTTTACGTTGGAAATTAAAATTTATGAATTTTATCATAAAAAAATCTTTGACAAGGGTGATTAGAGACTCCGAACACCATCTTGCGTACGCCACTGCTAACAGATTACGCTGCATATCGAAATCTTGACGATCATCATGTATAAGTATTCTCTGCAAGCAGTCACAGCACAATCTTTTCAAAATGTCCACCTACGACATACAAAGGTGGCGCAAGCGAACGATGAAATTTGTCATATCAGCCGGTAATGTTTCAACGGAAGTGGATTAATATGCCACACAAATCGACGATTCAAGCTCGCCCAGTATGTTGGTACGGCTACGGAAGACAGTTTCTTCCAATATTGCCTCCTCAGAAAATAGTCAGAAAGTGTCGGATCCTAAAAGTATGGAGGCCAATCCATCAGAGTGGCGAGCGATTGCAGGGCTTTCAGTTAGCGGTTTTTAGAACTACTATTTCGAAACTTCTGCATAAAATTTTTACAGCCTTCGTAATAAATATACAGTTTGTTCGTCTCATTCCTCTGTATGTCCTTTGCTGGAAACCCTGTAGGTTTACTGTTAATAAAAGTGCATAGCACAGCTGGTAACAGAGAAATAAGAAACTTTTCGAGTGCTTAACATCGTTGGTTTACTTTTAAAAATCTGTTCAAAAATCCTGTGACGACTGTAGCCCCCCCCCCCCCCTTCTTTTTCGTTTCAACTCAGCGACGCTTGCAAACATCATCGAAATTTCTGCATCAGAACTGCTCGTTACAACCGTCTTTTGAGGGTCAGGGCTCGAAAGGACAGGGGGGAGAGCTCTTTCAAACCTAATAGTCCGCACGGGATAACCTTTGATGATGAAGAAGCCTCCCACTTCAAGCCGACTTCCGAAACCCCTTCATAACATTCCTTCTGGCGCACCCCCTACGCAGATGATGGCAAACCTCGCCGGGAAAAAAGGGGCATTTTTTTCCACCACCCCGGGCCGATTCTAAAGGTACATAACGATTTCCTCTGGGCTTTGCCTACGAAAAATACCTTTCTACAGAGAGGAACATCTGCCTCATACATCCAAGGACCGGTTCCTTCAGAGAGAGAAGTGAAAAGGGAAGAAATAACGTGGCATGTATATATTTAAAAAAAAGAGAGATTACCATCTGGCTTAGAAGGAAAAAGAACGATGTTCTGTGAATGTATGCCTGTATACGCACGTATATGTTGTGTGTGCGTTGTAAAAATTCCGTTCGCATACGTCCCTTTTGTTTCCTCCTCGAGACTTGGCATCCGAAGAATAGAGTGTGGAAAACGAACTTCCAACACATGGGATCGTTTTCGGATCCAGCCGTTTGGGCAGCAGGAAGAAAATGTACGTTGCTTAAACGTACATTCATCATCTGCAAGGGCTGCTGGCATGGACGGCGGCAGAATATTTTCCACGACGGGGGGCAAAGACTACTCCAGGGGGGCAAAGACTACTTCAACGTATGATTACCATGTTAGAAAGAGCAAAAAAGCAAGGGAAAATACTGCATACAAAAATCCAGGGGGTACATTGCCCCCCTTGCCCTATGCTGCCAGCGCCCATGGCTGCTGGCTACAATAAACTAACAACTATTCAAAGAAAAATCAAATAAAGAAGGAAACTAAACAATTGTTTAAATAAAATTTAGAGGAACCACTCGGAGCGCGAGGGCGAAAACTGGAGGATTTCTGCCCCAGGCATATCTAATTGAAGTGCCTATGGAGACAACAACAAATAACTGCTCCCCCATCTTATATATATAAACTTCCATATATCCATACGTTTCATTTACATCCAATTATCGCGTAGTAGCAAAACCTCGGCCCTTTTAGTCCTTTTTTGATGAGGATCTAATTACCACAATTTAGATCCTCATCAAAGAAGTGAGGGTCATCTGTATGCACATTTCTCAGGAACTACCGGCGACCAACGTAACGACTCTCGGAACCACAGATTTAGTGTGCATGTACACGATCGTTTTTAGTGGAAGGTCGTTAATCGGTGGCCTCTCGGTTACCCGATATCTTAACACTAGGATTTCACAGCCATGTTGGTGTTGTTGTTTCTAATGGCCTCTTATTAACCATGTCGCGATGTCATATCTTTCATTTAGGATAGCGATAGGTGAAATCAGGCGGCTATCCCCAGTAAGAGGAAGACTAACTTAGCTCGGTGTCTCCTAATTTTCGAACCAAATATGATTTAAGCAAGAAAATCTGATTTAAGCAAAGATTTAAGCAGAGCAGATTAAGCAGATTTAAGAAAATCTGATTTAAGCAAAGATTTAAGCAGAGCAGATTAAGCAGATTTAAGAAAATCTGATTTAAGCAAAGTATGTTTCTAAAATTATTCAAATTAAGAAAATTCTAGAATAATTTGATAGTTTATTGTGAGTAAAATGACAAACAAGTGTTACACGTCAGCAGCTTTTTTCCTTGTCCTTCCGTTTCTGTGGGTCAAACAAAATTAGTTCTCGATCTTCAGCAGCCATCCGATGGCCGCTGCTGTAACCTGAATAATGCAAGATGTATTGCTTATACAATGACACAACCGGAAGAGACGTCAATTCTTTCCGTGAAAAAATTTTAGTCCCTTCCAGAAAAGTTGTATATTCTGTTCGATGCTTAGATTGCAAAAATCTCCTGGCGAACGAAGCCCCGAATCTATAGGCAACGATTCATTGAAAAAAAAATCAATTAAAGTCTTCACGAAAGCTTCGGAAGAACTTGAAACAGCCTCATTTGTAAAAAAGAAAAGAAAAGAGAGAAAAAGAAAAAAAAAAAACCTTACACAAAATGATCCCAGAAATTAAAGCAATTCCCCCTGTCTTTTTATTGTTGGCCGCCTGCCACTGATGTGGAATAGCTAGCTGTTCGAAACGACCTGAGGAATTACACCCAGATGAGGGGACGCCAGCGCTCTTTGAAGAGTAATAATAGTAATTGGAAAGTTTACAGTAAAATTATACCTGCTCGTGAAGTGTTGTTTTCTTCCTGGATAGCATAAAAGGTTGCCTTTGTCATGAGAAAACTGCTTATTCCAGAAATAAAAAATACAGTATGAAATGAGACTTTTTTTTTTTCTTGGGCATATATTATCCTCAGGTTTCCATTAGCAACATTATTTTTTTTTCTCATAATGGAATAAATGGAAAATCTCTGACTGATTTTATGCATTTTTTTTTTCTTGAAGGTTAATTCAAGAAAAAAAAAGTATTTTATTTTTGGGGGATATTAGAGATGAGGTCAAACTCATGTTTGAAGCCTCGAGATCGCAGACCAATAATTTTTAAAATGGTCTAAGGGGGCCTTGCCAACAACAGAAAAAAAAGGAGGGGAGTCCATATGATATAAAAAAGGTTACATCAGACAAATTATTTTTTTTAGGGCGTAGAAAACCCATTAACCCTTTGACGCGCAGTGTTCCCGCTCTGGGAACACCAAACTCTAGCGGTTTGACTGTTGCCAGTCACGAAGAATAGATTTGATTTCTATAAAAATAGTTGCGGGTGACAGAGCTCCACGAGAATACTTTACTTTTCAGCACGTTATTTCCCGTATAAAAAATGGTCACGATTCTTTTTAACAGCACTGACATCTGCTGAAAAATGGAAGAATGCGAGGACAGCTAGATAGATTGCCCAATGCTGAAAAAAGGGCAGCCGTTGCCATCACTCGACTTAACTACCAGCAAGATAGCGGACGATCGAAACGTTCATCGCGTGCAAGATAATACATGTAACTCCAAGTAGGATGGAGTTACTTTTTTTGCAGCAAAACCCTTCAATTCTTCGATATATACTACTAAAAGGGGCTGTTAAACAATTTAGGAAAGTGATTTTAATAAAGATTTCGATTCCAAAAGAGTATTTAACCGTTTAACGCGCAGTGATCCCGCTCTGGGAACACCAAACTCTGACGGTTTGACTGTTGCCAGTCACGAAGAATAGATTCGATTTCTATAAAAATAGTTGCGGATGACAGAGCTCCACGAGAATCCTTTACTTTTCAGCACGTCATTTCCCGTAAAAAAAAAAAATGGTCACGATTATTTTTAACAGCACTGACATCTGCTGAAAAATGGAAGAATGCGAGAACAGCTGAATAGATTGCCCAATGCTGAAAAAGGGCAGCCGTTGCCATCGCTCGACTTAACTACCAGCAAGATGTCGGACGATCGAAACGTTCATCGCGTGCCACAGATCTAGAGACCCTTTTTTTGATGCAGCTGGCTGTGCTCGCGCACAGCCATTGGGAGAGGGTTGGGAGATTGGGAGAGGGTTGACCCTCAAAGGGTTAATACGCATGGAAGGGATATGAAAAAAAAATCTGTTTTTAATTTTTTATTCTACAGTAAGTCCTATCAATTAAGAAGCTCTGTGTCAGCTACCGGGAACGTGCTTAAAGCTGCTGAATTTTAAAAATTCAGTATTGAGATAGTATTATAAACAGCTCCACAAGTGTAAAATTTCACCTTGCAGCTGTGATTGTCAGGTAAGTTTCACACTTTCCACTTGGCATTTCTAAAAATTTTGCTTTTACTTGAGTGTTTTAAAGTGCCGTGGGTGGAAATTTAAACTTGGTTTGAAACTTTCGAATGTAATTATTATAGTGCTTGGCTGGGTTTGGAACGATCTCTAGAAAAGGGGTCTATAGAAAACAGAATCAATCGGCAAGTGGTCCACGAGATAAAATAGTTTGGGGACTTCTGTCGTATAGATTGTGGCCTTCCAGCTATCGTGCCTGCTCAAACTTTACGACAAACTGTATATTTCTTACACTTTTAACCGTACTTGTTTCGACAGTTTTTCCATTCCAGAAACGTCCATTCTGACCATCCTTGAATCCATTGTAAGAAGTTTCTGTGCGACATCTGTATATACAGGTATGGGCAACCTTTGAAAAGTTGTGGGCCCAACTTTAGGATATTAGCGAAGTCGCGGGCCAAACTTCCGGATTATAGCGAAGTGGCGGGTCGTATAATTGGGATTTATATAGGATATTGAATGGTTTGTTTATACAGGGTTTTCAAATGTTCCACGGGCCGGATCAAAAGCTGTGGCGGGCCACATCCGGCCCGGGGACCGGCGGTTGCCCATATGTGGTATATAATATCCATTTTGATTAGTTTCGGCGTGACTTCTGCAAACGTATATGTAAGTACACAAATATCTCGTATGCAGGGACGTAGCCAGCGGGTGGGCTACAGAGGCCTGGAAATCTCGGGAGGGATACACTGGACCCCTCCCGAGAAATTTGGATTTTTGTTGATTAACCCTTTAACGTGCAGTGATCCCGCTCTGGGAACACCCAACTCTGACGCTTTGACTGTTGCCAGTCACGAAGAATAGATTGGATTTCTATGAAAATAGTTGTGGGGACATAGCTCCACGAGAAGCCTTTACTTTTTAGCACGTCATTTCCCGTAAAAAAAAATGGTCACGATTATTTTTAACAGCACTGACATCTGCGGAGAAAAGGAAGAACGCGAGAACAACCGGATAGATTGCCCAAAGCTGAAAAAAGGGCAGCCGTTGCCATCGCTCGACTTAACTACCAGCAAGATGGCGGAAGATCGAAACGTTCATCGCGTGCCAGAGATCTAGGGACACTTTTTTGACGCAGCACAGCCAGCTGCGTTAAAAAAGGGTCCCTAGATCTGTGGCACGCGATGAACGTTTCACAGCCAGCTGTCGTCAAAAAAGGGTCTCTAGATCTGTGGCACGCGATGAACGTTTCGATCTTCCGCCATCTTGCTGGTAGTTAAGTCGAGCGATGGCAACGGCTGCCCTTTTTTCAGCTTTGGAAAAGGGTTGCGCCTCAAAGGGTTAATTGACAATAATCAAACCTTTTTGTAAAAATTGCACCTTTTTCACCTTTTGGACCCTTTCTAGGATTGCCAATCGTCCCGCGAGAGCCGGGACGTCCCGCTTCTAGGGCTTTAGAGGACAGAGGACTCGTCCGCGAAAGGTGTGTGCGGCGGACGCCAAATGTCCCGTTTCTGAATAGAATGCTTTATTAAATAATTTGGTAAATTTTAATGATCTCAGAGATTTTGAACATTATAAGTTTCTTTCCTAAAAATTATGATCTTAGCAGAAGTGATGCATGCTTTAGGTTTCTTTTCTGAACTAGTAGTATTACGATTGCAGTAAAAGTAGTTTAACATATCACTTTTCCAAATAAATAATTATTATAATTTTAGCAGAAAATGTGATTTAAAACTTTTCTCTTATAAAGTTATGTTATCGATACCCGGGTTGTTTTAATTATTTTTAAAATTCCAAAGTAAAATGGTTTTGTTTCGTTTGTGAAGGAAAATGAAAAGTTTAATTTAATTACTAATAGTAGTACAATTTGTTTTTATCACAGAGATGGAACATTCTAATAGTTAATGTTACTTTTTCATTAGTTAGCCTGATTGTTTTAACTGTCAGCTTTGTTGCATGTATAATTTTGCCAAAGTAGTTGTAAGCATACTGTTCAATAAAACTATTTAAAGTGTAAAAATCTATTGAGGAGCTTTAAAGAGTGTAGTTATAAAAAAAAAAGCGCTAATTTGCTTGTGTGCCCATGAGGGAGCGTAATTTTTTGTTTGGTGCGACTTTGCCTCACAGGCGTAGCCAAGAGGGGGGGTTAGGGGGGGTCATAACCCCCCCATGAGGAATTTTTTGCCATACAAAATGTATATTCTTCACTACATTGTCACACACACGTATACATGTATATGAGTTGTAGCAGTCGTAACCCCCCCCTCCCATGAAAAATTTCTGGCTACGCCCCTGCTTTGCCTAGATACATCTCTGGACTCGGTGCGATCGAAAATCAATTTTCCGAAGGCGTATATGGGAACTGAAGTAGCAGCTATCACGATTATTTACAACCCGGGAACTTGATTGGTGCAAAAGCCCCCTTTTTCATACCAATCACTCAGTCGTGATGCGATAAAAATAAAGGAATCGCTCCGCTCATTCAAATGGCAAAAATGGTGACGAGCAAGCAAATGACTGATAGCCTGCAGTGGATATGCGCGACCGAGATTATAAAACCCATAAAACGCAAATGGACTCTTGCACATTCTGTGCAGGGCGTGCAACTCAAACACGCGTCCGAACACAATGGAGGCTTCATAATAATACCCACTCAGGCCGAGACAATAAAAAAAATGCACAGGGGGGGGGGGGGGACAATGCTAATCGCCATCACGCCATCTGTTGCGTCACTCTTGACGCAGGGGACAAAAAAAGGAGTCCTGAGTGTGGGAATACTAAATATCGTATTCTGTCCTTCCACTCACCCCTTAACAAATTCATCCAATTTCCCTAAAATGTGAGGGATGGTCCCATTAAAAAAAAAAATGTCGTCAGATTTGGATATCTCCCCTCTCCTTTGCCCCTTTTTCTACCGGCCTCGATAAAAGCTGGTATATATCCTGGTCGGAAACGCGAGCCCCTCGAAACTTGTTGTTTAGGACACGAAAGCTGCAAATTAATATTACCCGGGCGTACGCACGTGCAGCGGGGGCGCCGGGCGAATTAATTTATGCAACGGGTAAAAAGGAGTGGGGGGAAGGGGAGCTGAATCATGTCCTCTATTTCCCCCCTTTCTGCTGTTTAGGGAAACAGTCTAAATGGTCAGCAGCGATATGAATTTGTCAAGGTAAAGCTGCTTTATTAACCATTTAATGCGCAGTGTTTCCGCCTCTGGGAACACCAAACTCTGGCGTTTTGTCTGTTGCCAGCCACGAAGAATAGATTTGATTTCTATAAAAATAGTTGCGGGTGACATAGCTCCACGAGAAACCATTACTTTTTAGCACGTCATTTCCCGTAAAAAAATGGTCACGATTCTTTTTAACAGCACTGACATCTGCTGAAAAATGGAAGAATGCGAGAACAGCTGGATAGATTGCCCAATGCTGAAAAACGGGCAGCCGTTCCTATCGCTCGACTTAACTACCATCAAGATGGCGGACGATCGAAACGTTCATCGCGTGCCACAGATGGCACAGCCAGCTGTCGTCAAAAAAGGGTCTCTAGATCTGTGGCACGCGATGAACGTTTCGATCGTCCGCCATCTTGCTGGTCGTTAAGTCGAGCGATGGCAACGGTAGCCCTTTTTTCAGCATTGGGAAAGGGCTGCGCCTCAAAGGGTTAAAGGAGAGGGTCACAGCGCGAAATTCAGTGAAGCTCAGTCCACCAGTCGCCAGGATCATACACAAAATGCACAGACCTATCTAATGTAAATTGTAACCTGTAAAAAATTTTACTTTGCCATACAAATTAATAACTGTCACACTGAAAACATTAACAAATAAAACTGATCAAATACATGAAACTGACCTTCTGGCGTACGGTTCGGAATTTTTTAATATTTAAACCCAAATCTAATCAAACAGAAGGACTGAAATTAATGTAGTATTAAACATGACTGAAATATTATACGAACTATCCATTTATTTTTGAAAACTCTGCGATTGATAATAATCTCTTTTTACTCATAGTATTCTAGAAAAATTTAAATTTTAGTCTCTCGACATTCCTTCACAAATTTTTGGGTCCATTTGTTCAGGAATTCTAGATGTGCAGCTCAAAATTCACACTAACATTTATTGGTAGTGGACTAGGAAATCTACTAAATATATATTGTTCAAATGACAATATTAACTGCATCTGGATATGGTATTAACTGCATCTGTATACATACAGTATTAACTGCATCTGCATTGCCTTGTAGTAAAAATTCATCTAATGAGGAAATTTCAAAATTCAGTATTAGTAATTAAAAAGTCTGTTTTTTTTCCCAACAAAGTAAAAATTGTAGCTTTGCAGTCAGGCAATTCATCAAGTTTGAGTCTATTTGTTACAATTTTAAAAGGGAAAATAACTGGAGCGATACATGTTGTTTAAGAGAAAATATCGTAAAACAGAAAAATTTGCATTATTATGTATATCCTTATGGATATGTATGTGTGTTCGAAATTAACGGTGCTCCGCTGGTTCGAGACGACTAAAATATGTAACGGGCTAGTACAATACAATATTTGTTGGTCCGTCAGAAGAATAACGTTTTACTTACATTTTTCTCTTGCAAACTTACTTCATTTAGTTCCTCAATACTCGTCATATAATTTTACCAATACTTGTCATATTATTTCATCTATTTATTATTTTTATAACAGGTTATTGTTGTTGTTTTTCTCTTGTCCATAGACAGACGATCAGGGCCGGCCCAAGGGGGGGTGCGAATGTAGGCGATCGCCTAAGGCCCCGCGCTTATAGAGGCACCGCTCCTGGGCTATTTTATTGCTATCTCATAAGACATGATAGAGAAGAGGCCCAGCTCTTGCGCTTCGCCTGGGCCCCCGCACGCCCCTCGGGCCGTCTCTGAGACGATCATCCTATAGAGCAATTTCAACCACGTGACCGGCAATGGAGTCTGCCAATAAAAACTCGTTTTTGAAGTGACGTCTGTCCACCAGGAACTTGAATGAACCAATAGAAGCCTCATATTATTCCACCAGCATAGAATTGTGACGTAATGTGAAACTGCCCTATTCATGGAAAGAGGTGCCATTGCTCCCCAGACGGGGGGGGAGTTGGACTGGACTTCTGCCTGTTGGTCCCGAATATTGAACCAATTCCAGATGAGGGACCCACCACCTGAAATCGACACCCCCTGAGGTATCGTTTGAACATGGAGAACATTGGAACCACGACGGATTTTACGTGCACCAGCTCCCATTAGCGTTCACAGTCGCATAGCAGTCCAGTCGAGAGAGGAGTTCACCGTACCAAGCACTGACCAAGCGACATGCTGCTTCACTCTCCGTGTTCTTGTGGAAACGGAGTTCACTGACAAGACCACTGCGGGACTTTTATAACAGGTATTTGAATTTATTTTTATTTTTATTTTTAGCTCTTAACGGAAATCAGTGCTGTATATTGCTCCTATAATTTCTATAAAATCGTGTCATAAATGTGTTACGGACCAGGGAAGTCATGGAGTCACTGGTCCTTTGCACCACTGACTAAATATTGTAATTTCTATCCCCCATGTGTGTATTTGTGTGTATATATGCAAAGTGACAGCTAATTCATGGTACAAACTTTGAGAGCTAAGTACATGATATTGTAACAATCACAATTTTGTATAGGAATGTACGGTCAAAAGTGAAGCGTCGAAGCACAAACACAGGAAAGAACAAATGATAGAGAAAGTGTTTTGTTTTCATAACCTTGTTTACAAGAGGAAGTTAATTTACAGTAAGTGCTGAAATTTGCGCCCATCAGCATTGATACAGGCTTGACAGCGTCGGTGCAGCGCTTGACGAACACTTTCAAAGATACCGGGAATTTCACGCACACGTGCAGGCAGCAGTTACGGATACTCGAGCAACGAGATTTTCATATCAGGATCGGAGTCTACTAGGGATGCATAAACGTCATTCTTCAAGAGTCCCCATAAAAAGAAATCGAGGGGCGCCCAATCGGGAGACCGGGATGGTAAAGAGATAGATCCACCACGTCCAATCTATCGCATGCCAAATGTCGCATTTATGTACTGACGAACATCTAGCGTGAAGTGGGCTGGCGTACCATCATGCTGAAACCACATGCAGTTTCTAACAGTGAATGGACGAAAACTGGAACGAGAATGGCCTCTCTTCCCCAAATCAACCCGGATTCGCCATCTACAGTCAACGGGAGTAACTACTAACTCTTTCTCCTCTGTCTCCTGCATTTGTTCTTTCCTGTGTTTGTGCTTCGACGCTTCACTTTTGACCATACATTCCTATACAAAATGTGATTGTTACAGTGTCCTGTACAAGCCCTCAAAGTTTGTACCATGCACTAACAGTCACCCTGTATATATATATATATATATTCTATGGTATGTTTTAGTCCCCCCCCCCCCCATCAGTGACTCCATCTCCTATTCTTGCAACAGAAAATCGATTTTTTCTTGAGTTGGCTGAAATTTTACTAGGGTGGGCTCATCCCTCCCTAACCTTTACCCAGTTACGCCAATGGAAGGGACAGACTTAATCGTTGCTATACTAAGGGATTTTGCAAGACGAGACAAAGCTTTGCAGGTGTTTTGCAGATCCATTTCTCGTCTCGCATGCATCTCGAGGTGGGTGAATCACCAAAAGTTAAAATCATTGCACACGTATCTTCAACATTTCAGTCACTATTAGAGGTACGGTATTTTCGCACATAAAAAACAGACATTTCGCAGAAATACATAATGAAAATTTGAAATTTCGCTAAAATTCGCATGAACTACTTTTAAAATTATTTTATGTACTAAAAATTTATGTTCAATGTTAATTTAAAGCTACATTGTTGTCTTTTCAAATTTTGACTGTTTTAGAATTATTCTTCTGTCCGTAACCACGGCATAATAATTACGAAAGAAGCATTCTACGTCAACATTATGATTTGAGCTCCAAATGCTCTGTGAAGCTGCTTCAGCAAAGCTTGGAAAAAAGAATTTATTAGCTCACAATATGCCCTTAATAATGGGATCTGCATTTCTGCTTACTGATTGTAACATTAGGCTATGAAGGTGGATCTACCCATCCATGAGCTCATCTTGAAGAAGTGCTAAAAAGAAAGGAATTTTTGGAAAAGTTTCGAACTATATAATTTGATTTAAGGTGGCCATACTTGCAGGCCACGA
Source organism: Cheiracanthium punctorium (assembly GCA_038373885.1). Lineage (NCBI taxonomy): Eukaryota > Metazoa > Arthropoda > Arachnida > Araneae > Cheiracanthiidae > Cheiracanthium > Cheiracanthium punctorium. The sequence continues at coordinate 453,699 of JAWZYV010016822.1, read as the reverse complement.
CCCACGAATGAGCAAAATAATTGAAAAATGGGCTTCCTTTGTGGTATTTAATTTCATGCATACCGAAAGTTTTTTTTTTTAGTTGCGATTTAAAGCATTGTGTTAATTCCATGAGTTCGCTGTTCAAGAGTTGCTTTCGAGCCTTCTAATGTATTCCACAAATGGTGAGTCAATGGGTTTGTTTATTTGTGTGATTATGGCAACGCTAACCTAAGGCGATCTGCCAAGGATGGGGGCTGATTTGGTAGGAGAACTTTCTAAGGGGTTCTAATGCCTATTAATGCTACATCTCGAGAAAACCTAAACTCCAGACCGTTAGATCGACAACCGCGCAACGGGACCCGAGCCCGGGACCTTCACACTTCGGCCGTCTGCCATTTTCAGTGACATTACAACTGTTCTATGGTGAGGCGTGAGTCAATGGGCATGGGCGCCGGCAGCATGGGGGTGCAATGGCCCCCGTGGATTTTTGTATGTAGTGTTTTCCCTTGCTTTTTTGCTCTTTCAACCATGGTAACCATACGTTGAAGTAGTCTTTGCCCCTCTTGAGTAGTCTTTGCCCCCTCCTGGAGTAGTCTTTGGCCTCCCCCTGGGATATATTCTGCCGGCCCCCTGTCAATGGGTAACTTCAGTCTTCTAATTCGTTAATTAATTTCACTATTTCGAGCATAGCTCAGTTATGAAGATTATTTTAATCTTGAGTTTATACTTGAAAGATATTCTTTCATGCATTTTTTTTTTTAAACAAAAACAAGCTGTATATTTTGCAAAAATAAGAAATTTTCGCATAATTTCGGGTTTATTCCCAAATTGCTTATACTTCGCATCTATTCGCAATTATAAGACAATTTCGCGTAAATTCACACCTATTTCATAAAAATGAAAATTCCATCCGTACCTTCGGTCACGATTTTAAAATGAAACTAAAACGTATTAAACAAATGCTTTATAGGATGATTAAGTCTCGAAAGCAGCTTTAAACAGAAAAGGCTTAAGCCGCAAAAGCCCGGCCCTGCCTGCACCCAGCATGCATGCATGCATAAAAGAGTATATGGACGTTACTCTCTACCTAGAAGTGGAAACTCTTTTATCTCTTCCGCATACATCAAATCCCCGGGAAGCACGTGCAGGATCCCTCATCGCCCTTTTCTCATTAATCCCAACAAATCGACATTGGAATCGGGCATTTGTCCCACAAAAACAGAGGGGGCAGCCCCTGCAGCTGTACGGGAAAAGGGGTCCTGGGAAAACATTCCGTCCTCTTTCCTGATTCACTTCCCCCCAAAATCACTGGGGCAGATGGAACTTTATAAAATGCGGGGCGAGCCCTTCCCGTGCTTTATATGGAAGATGCATTAATTCATATTGTATGCTTATGATGTACTTTCGATGTCTTCAAATGAAGAAAAAAAAAAAAGCACAACGGGACATTTACTTAAAAGTAAGATTTTTCTTTGAGAGTTAAATCTCGCTTTAAGCGAGATTTCAATTGATGGAAGATCAAACTCGTTAATCTGAAATGTTCGTTGAAGTGAAATTTCACTATAGACTCGTTTTCTGCTGTACCAAAAACACCAATATAGGCTTTCATTCCCAAAATACCGATCATAGACGTATGCAGGGACTGATTTACAGCGCGGCATTCGGGGCACGTGCCCTGGGCCGCCGATTCTCAGGGGGCCCCAAAACTTTTATGTAATCATATAACAACTAAAATTATCTCTCAAGAGTAAAATTTCTGATTACTTACTTCATTTCATCACAAATATTCAAAATTTTTAATTTAAAGTAACTTGTAATACTAAAAATTATACATTCGATTCGATAACCCATAAATTCGATATTCGCAAATTCGATAGGACACCTCAGCATGCTCCTCCTCTTATCGTTTCTAAGGTGTGTGACGACTGTAAATACCCATAAAAACATTTCAAAACTGAAAAATTCATAAAAGTGATATTTGTCGTGACATTTTACTGATTTGTAAATGTTTATATATGGTTAACTTAGGATGATAATTGGTTTTAACTTAATTTAAGTAATATTCTGGGAAATATTTTTGTGCAGGGGCCCCCAAAAGTATCGGTGCCCTGGGCCCCAAAGTGTGGAGATCGGTCCCTGGACGCATGCAATAAATTATGCAATGTTACGTAAAAAATGAGTACAGAATTTTACGGTATTGAAATTTTCAGCAAATCAAATCCTAATAAATTCGAAATTTATTTTTTTATACGGTCTATATATACTATATCATAAATTTTCTTTGCCGTGGAAGTAAAAAAAAAAAAAAAAAGTAATGGAAATGGCGGAACATTTCCATACTAGCAAAGCTGGGTTCACAATCGGGCGAGCATACTAGCAAAGCTGGGCGAGACAAGCTGGGCTCACAATCAAAGCTCGAGAAAGTGCCGTGCTGCTTCACGCTTACTTTGTCCCGCTGATGTACAGGTTGGTTATAACTAAATTAAAGTTCCCCTATAAACAACATTCTACAGATGAAACGGGTGAGCCGATTGCCACCAAATTTAGCATGCGGTCTATGCACGAGATGCATTCAAGGAAGTTTTTAAAAAGATTAGTTCAAAAAATGTCCAGCAGGTGGCGCTTTGCATGATGATCAGCTTTAAAATGACTCAAATAAGTTTAAAAAGGCTAAAAAACTATTGAATAAATGTTGAAATATTCTGTACGTATCGAATTAGCCATTTCCGTTTGTTAAATTTGCTGATTTTCACACAAAGCGCCACCTAGAGGACATGTTTTGAACATTTTTTTTAAAAATTCTTTGGCTTTCTTTTTAATTCTTTTTTCTCCAAGATTTAAAATTCTAACTATTCGTTAACACTTAAGTATGTGCGCAGTTAAATTTGTCTTGGAAAATGTCTTGTAATTCATGCATTTGGCGTTGGCCACGATTTACTAACACTACAGTGCTATTTTGTTCACTCACTCAGTGTTCTCCTGCCGACAAAGTTTTGTGGGCCGATTTGTGCCGACACATTTTCGTTCCATTTTTCAATAGTTTTGCCAGATAGCGCGTGGAGGGTGAGAATAAAATGCGCACCCTCTCATTGGGCAATCTATCCAGCTCATAAGTTTTGCAGTGTTTAATGATTTATCGCCAAGTTTGGCACCAAAAAATAAGTCTGCAAAACTGAAAATTAGCTTGGCGATATGATATCGTCCATCATATCGCTATACAAAGAAGTATACTATTCCTGACGAAGATTGATAAACAGTTTTGGTAGGCGATTTTGCATTTCAATTCTGGAGAAGTGTTTTGTGGAACAAGAAAGGCAAACACGGTACACACATGGATTATGATGCACATTCGAAACCATATTTTAAACGGTGAAGTATAGCTGTAATATGCTTGCCGAAGATTGTAAAACAGTTTTAGTAGGCGATTTCAATATAGATTTCGATTCCAAAGATGTGTTTTATGGAACAAGGAAAAAAAAAAATACAGCACATTCATGAATAATGATACACTTAAAACTTAATGGAATAAGGAAGAAAAATAGGGACGACTCATGGATTATGCTTTTGATATATAGCACTTTAGTGCGTATTTAAATTTTAAAAGTGTTTCAGATTTTTTTTTCCTTATTTATTTCACTGTGATCGTCATATATATAATACATATATCAGGTATATAAATAAGGGCTCGCAAAGTTCGACTAAAAAAAAATCTTTTCGTGGGACTAAAAATTACATTTGTTTCCACGATTTTTAAAGATAAGAAAAGTTTGATGCCACTTAACTAAATATCTGGATCCTATTTGCACTCCTGTTATTTGTGTATATATATTTTTAATGGTTAATATTGACTAAAATAATTTTGATAATAAGTCTTCTAAAATTATATCTTAAAATCTACTTTCATCTTTTGGAAAGCCTCCTAAAAATTTTGGGGATCTTAGGCAGTGGCCTAGTGGGCATGTGCGGTTATCAGGCTCTGAATTCGGCCAAATCGCTAGAATGTGGTTTTGAAATTCAAAAACTCTACTCTCCCCCCCCCATTATCACTTTTTTTTCTAACACAAACGGGGGTAGGCAAACAACGGCGGATTACAAATAAATTGCTCCCCCATTCTGCTCCTACTCCCATCATAATTAGATCCTCTCCATGGGCAAAAGTGTATATGAGTCTACGGGGCAAAGTAAGGGGTGGGAGAGCACGGGAGTGTGAAATGAATGTTTAAAGTTCCCACAGGATTATTTTTCTCCGTGCGTTGCGTAAGGGCGTATGTGACGTAAGAGCTAAGCCCAAAACCTCCCCGTATAATATATTGTTTCTATTGGAAGAGGTTGGTTCTCTCTGCCTTTAATTGTATTGTGCCGATGCAAAAGCGTCATTCCATGTAAAGACACCACAAAATGTCGCTTCTCGTCTGAATGGATGGCACGTGCATACTGTGCTGTTCCAGTACAGTTTACCAAAGTGTTGAACATTAACCACTTTGGTTAATAGATGAGAAAGGGGACAGTGACGTGGCAAGGATCTGCAATGCTTACTAGAAATGGGGCGATCTGCTCCCGAGCCAGAACCGGGCTCAGGCTTTGTAATTCACGGTTGTGTTCGGGCTAGGGCTCACGACAAATTTCTCCTTTATAGAACATATTCCATCAGTGATTATTTATATTCTTTGGTATGGGTACGCTCCCTTACTGAGTGAGGTGTTGCTCCATCTACATACAATAATGGCGTTATTCCACTTTCTGAGGAAAGTGTCCTCTCCTAAAGATTTAATTTCGTGCTCGGAATGTTCCCAGCGAAATGAAACCGTTTGAATGCGAAAACTTTCCGCACGTTCCCAGAAGAGCAAGAAATTCGATTTGGGTATATAACAAAAATTAAATATGAAGCTATTTATTTTAAGTGGACGAAGATTAAATACATTGAGTGTAGACATGCTTTCGTCAAATGATTTTTCTAGCGCCCGTTGTGATTGTCTAAACAACGGGCTTTGAATTCTAGTTTTAGAGATATTCTGCTATTTGAAATGAAACAAAATTGGATGTTATTAAGGATTACAAGATGAATCTTTCCATCAAAAATAATGTCTGTATCGCTAATAGTTCTTCTAAAGGAGCACTCAAAATAATTCCCCTACAATACGGTCAATGGCAGTTTGGAGACAGTCATCCATTTAAAGCATATAATACAATTTAATTAGCTAATAATCCGACGACGATCGTGTGCCTCCCTCAAAAGTTGCGCCAAAAGTCACCAATGTTGGCGATTTTTGCAATAAATTTCCAAATATGATGCAAAAAAAATGCTTTGAAAAATGAACCGAGCTTGGTGATATTTTCATTAATATATATCAATTATTAAATATATAATTTAATACTCGGTTCATTTAATGATATTTTCATTAAATGAACTGAGCTTGCTGATATTTGATGGTAAATCGAAAAATATCTAATGTGATAATATTAAGCGATGACGATTTAATTGGGAATTTTGAAAATTCGTTACTCGCGCTGTAATTAGCCTGTTTAGTGTATTCTGTTTTGTTAAGGCATGGGTAAGGGCTATCTGCCTTGCCTAGGAGTGGGAGGGAGGTTGCGTCGATGAAAATCCGTTAATGCGTTGGAACCGAAAAGGCTTCTAACGCAATAGCGGATTTACATGGAAAAAATTGCGAACTTTGATTTTTTTAGCTCGTGGAAAATTACTTTTAGACTGCAAACCCTTAAAAGAATAAATTTCTCGCTCTCCGTGTTCGTTCACCGTTGCGTCGTATAAGAGAAATATGTATATTTTTAACATACCAATAAGTTTGAGAGGTGTTAATGATTTCAGTTTGTTTGTCCGTTCTGTCATACACCTGTCCAGAGTTCTAACTGTCGTAAATATACATCGATTTGTGCGAAATTTATGTTTTTCTATGTGAAGAACCACTATTGAAAACTGTGTAAGTAGTATTTATAGTTCTTTTACAGGAGAAAAAAAAATCCAATACATTGCACTCTATGGGCAGTCATTCTTGAAAACGTATTTTCGAGATATTCGGTTTTTTGAAAGAAAACAAAATTGGCATACATATTATTGAGGCTCTCAAAATAATACCTTCCATTGAAAACAGTGTATGTATTATTAATAGTTCTTCTACAGGAACGCTCAAAGAATTCCAGTACATTACAATCTGTGGCATTTGAGAGACACTAATACAAATTTTAGCAAGAGACAATCAGTAAAATTCTTAGATTCTTCAGATAAGCGATGTAAAAAAATTTTTAAGGTCTTTAACAGTCATAAAATTGCATCTATAGTGATAATACAACATTATCTTTTCTCCAAAAAACTCGATTTAAGAACAATACATCGCCAAATTTGCCGCAAAAACCATGTGTTGGAAAGTGTTTTATAATCGATTTATTTAGCATGATTTATCTTGCTAAATCCTTGCTTATCCTTGTTTATTCATTAAAGCTTCCCGCAAACAAAATAAATGTATTGCAGAATCAACAATGTCTGCATGTTTGCTGAATCACTGCAAGCTTAAGTTGAAAAAAAAAGTATTTTTTTACAGGCGTAGATATGTATAACAGATTAAGACAGGCATTTGAAATAAATTAATCATAGTAAAAAGTAAAGTAGTATAATTTAAAAAACATATTTGTATTCTTTTTTTTACATATTTTCTGATTCTATGAATCTCGTCTTTTCTTTGAAGATGTTTCTTTTTATTTTTCCTCCATCCTTAATTTGAGTTTTTCACTTTCATATTATTTTTTTAAATCGTTCTTATTAAATTTTGTTTGTTACTCAAAACAAACATGTTTCATTATTATTATTATTATTATTATTATTATTATTTGAAAACGAGTTCCCAATGATTAAATTTTTAACTTTCGATTTCCTTATCATTATTTGTGGTTTTTTATTTTTATTATTTATTAGTCTAGAAAGTTATTTATTTACAATGAATTCTGAAACTTTTCGTTTTCATTGTTTATTATTGAGGTAACATTAAAACTGGGATTTTTTTACGAAAAGAAAAAAAAATTAATGATTGTTTTCTTCAAAACTATTTCGAAATCAAATTTCTTTACATTCTTTAAATCGAAAATCATCATACATTTTTTGTGCTTGTTTAATTGCTACTTTTTAGTTCTTATCGGTATTTTGTTATTATCTCAAGCATTTTATTAGCTCGGTCTGTGTTGTATGTAGTTCCAGTTCAAAATTTATACAGATGCCGCTTAATGTGATCACGGTTATTGTTATCAATTGCTTATTGTTGTCGAAATCAGCTGAAACCTACCGACTGCATTTCATTCCATACAAAATCAAACGCTTTGGGTTATCAACTTTTTGATCAATGTTATCACATTTTTTTAGCACCATTTCCTGAAAAATGTATTAGGAGACGGGGTTTTATTAAGCCAATTGTGAAAGCATGGCTTAAAAAAATTGAATTATTTGTCTATTGGTGTTAAGAACCTCAGAGGGAAAATGCTTTTAGACGAGGCCATAGTTTGGACAGCTTTCAAAAACACAATGAGAATGCATAGTTTATTTATGAATTTTCTATAAAGTACACAGAAAATGTGCCGAATTCTTTCAATAAATGTTTCCTGTCTGAATGTTCCATTTTATCGTAGCAAAGTATTTCTTTTTATCATCGGAGATGATTTACCAGAATATCACCAGGCACTATTATTAAAGTTTTTCTTCAATCGCTTATTGTTATCAATCGTATATTATTAGCGAAAACCCGTGGTCCCGAGTTGATCACATTAAGCGGCATCCACTGTATGTGAATTTTAAACCACTTACTATCGTTCGATTAAGCTAGAACTTTGCACGCACATGTAAATCCGAGTCTTTGAGTACTGCTGTTTCTAATTTTTCAATACTACTTTAGTACGATTACTAAATTACTGTAAGCTACTTTTCGATACTACTTTAGTTTTCGATACTAGCACTTTAACGTAGGGATGGACCCGAGACGAGACAGACATTTGCAGCTTTTTTGCGAGGCGAGACACACATTTTTAACATTACGATACAGGGATTTTGCGAGACACAAAGCTTTTAGGCTATTTTGCGAGACGCGAGACTTAGTGGTATTAAAATAAAATCAATCAGATTTTTTAGCGTTGACATAACTTATCTATACGATTTGTCACGGCGAGGCAGTTTCAAATGTGTGAAAACAGTGCATAGCACGGGAGGTGGGGGGGGGGGATAAAATGTTGAGCGGAGTACTGTAAAAGCACTTATTTTAGCGAAAATGAAGATATCGGTGATTTCGCTAGCTGAAAATTTCGCGAATTTTACATGAATAGAACCGAAATATGAAAAATCCCAAAAATAACTACATATGGAGCCCTTTTTTGCATAAGGCATTTTAAGAAACTTCCTTTTGTCCGAAAAGTTCGCCCTCATGTTGAATGGCTTCAAAGAAGCCGGTATAAATATTGAAAGAGAATGAGCTACATTCTATTAATTGTATTATTGCTTTATATTCAAGAAATAGTTGTAAAGAAGAAAGTCAAGATGCAAGAAAGCGTCAAGAAAGAGTTCGTAACTGTGCAATACATTATTAAATTTTAATAAGTGAAAAATTTCTCATTTTTACTTTCGGAACATGTACCATGTAAGGAAAGTATTGTAATCATGAAAAAATTCGAATTCCAGATTTTGGTGTATTTACACGTTTTGAGGTCTTCTGAATTCATTTATGCTATTTTTACGATATGTATGTACGTATGTGTGTAGTGTGTGTGTGTGTGTGTGTGTGTGTGTGTTTGTGTGTATGTGAGTGAACACGATAGCTCCTGAACGGGGCATGCGATTGAGCTCAAATTGGGTATATATGTTATAAACCACCGTCGCAATACCGGTATTGATTTTGGTGTGTATAGGACATACAGTTTTTCTGCAGGGCTACGACAAAGATTTCTTTTGCATTATGGCCTATGGGGGAAAATTCTGGAAAGTGCGCTAGCGTTTAAACAGTGCATTCGATTGAGCTCAAATTAAGTATAGATGTTATAAACCACCATCGTAAGACCAGTATTGATTTTGATGTGTATAGGACTTATAGTTTTTCTACAGGGCTATGAGAAAGATTTCTTTTACATTATGGCCTATGGGGGAGAATTCTAGAAAGTGCGCTAGCGTTTAAACGGTACATTCGATTGAGCTCAAATTGGGTATACATGTTATAAACCACCATCGCAAGACCGGTATTGATTTTGGTGTGTATAGGACTTATAGTTTTTCTACAGGGCTACGACAAAGATTTCTTTTACATTATGGCCTATGGGGAGAAATTCTTGAAAGTGCGCTAGCGTTTAAATGGTACATTCCATTGAGCTTAAATTTGGTATATATATTTGAATGATTCATCGATTAAAATTTATTTAAATGCTTGGTAATGATCTTAATCGTAAGTGTTCGGAAAGTCGAGTGGAGTCACTCCAGATTTTTTATTATTATTTGAAGGCAAAAAAAAAAAAAAAAAAAAAAAAAAAAAATCGCAAAAATTAAGGCCTCGCGAAAATAAGTGCTTTTACAGGATTCAAAGTTCCATGCTAGGAGGCTGCTCTGATCGCAGAAGGGAAGTCTTTTCCGATGAGCCTTTTCAATAATTGAGAGCCAAGAGGTTCAATCTGAGTTTAAGACTAAAAATAAGCTTGGGAAAAAAAGCATGAAGGGGAAAGAATTCTGAGTGTGTGTGTTTTCAAGTTTTATGTTTCAATACGGCAGTCAGTGGCGTACCTAGATAAAGTGGCGGCCATGGCAGACAGCAAAACTGGGCGCTTTCTCTTAGTAATAACGACGCTTCGTTTGCATGGTCATTGCGCAAACGAATGCAGCAGGGGCATTCCAAGACTAACAACTAGGAAGCAACGATGGGTATAGAAGGGCGAATCGCCGTTGTTACGCCCTAGCAACGAATAGGAGTGAACAAACAGGTTAAATGTTTCTTCCGTTGCGCCCATCTCGCAATAAAAATCTGCGCCCCCTTTCAAATGACGCTCATGGCACGTGCCCTGTCTGCCTTAAGGCCCGCTCTGGTGGTGCGTGAGATGTCTCGAACTCCAGTGCTAAATCAATGTATTCTCCCGTCCCGTCTCTTCATTGTGTGTGGGGCGTGGTTTTGTGGCTTCACGGGTTGGCTTTTGTCTGTGGATCCCGACTGGTCATTAAAAGACCATAGATTTTTGGATTACAATGTCCTGCAAGTTAAAAAATCGACCATTAAAATACTCTCCTTAAACCCCTGGCGTTCGCGACATCGCAAGCACCATGGAGCGGGCCTTTACCATAGGCGTAGAGTTATATGGGCCCGTGGGGCTCGAGCCCCCCCATAAATGGTGAATAGGGGCTGAGCCCACCCAATAATTTACCACTAAATACAGAAAATTAATTTATACTAACATAAAAAAAGTATTGCACGCCATTTACAAGCGTTTAAAAAAACCTTTACTTGGACTTTTAAAAATTTTCTTCTTTTGATTTCAATCATTATTTAGTATTCATTGTGACGCCACGTAACACATAATGTTACTATAAGCTGCCCTCACCAGGCTCTGGTTCATTAAAATCAGATTATGCAATGTGAAGTATGAAATAAAGAAAAGTTCAGACGTGTCTAAAATGCACTATCTCATCGAAAATGTTTTTTTTTTTTCCTCCTTTGGGTTTTTTACACTGCTTCTATTTTTAACTTATAACATGGTAGGAAGATACTAACATGGATACTTACCTTACATAGGTGTAGAATTCTATAGACCCATAGAGCTCGAGCGCCTCCAATAATTTACTTATATATAGTAAGTCATAGCTGCCAACTACTACGGAATATAATTAACCATTTTTTGTAAACAGTCTATTTTTTAATAATTTTTTTAAATAGCAACCAGCTCGCGCGCGCAGCACAAAAATGTTGCTATATTTTAAGCCGAAAAATCATGTAGAAAATGTGGTTATATATATTCCATGGTAGTTGGCAGCTATTACTAAGTTATATGTACGTGAATCAGTGGCGTAGCCAGAAATTTTTCATGGGGGAATTACGACTTCTGCAACTCACATATATGTATACGGGTGTATGATAAGGGAGTGTAGAATATACATTTTGTATGGAAAAAAATTCCTCATGAGGGGGGGGGTTATGACCCCTCCCCCTAGGCTACGCCACTGACGTGAATATATGTGGTTGTGGGGCCCGGCCCCCCCAAAATTTTGAAAACTTTACGCTTATGGCCTTTACCCTAGACAAAGGACTTAGCTAGGAGGGAGATCATGGGGGTTTGATCAACCTAGCTCCCCCCCTCCCCCCACAAAAATGTTTAGTCAATGCATTAGTAGCTTTCTATTTGCGTTGATTATGAAGATTCAATGAAACGTGGAAAAATTTTAGTGATACCTACGAAGCGTTGCATATACCTACCACACGATGTTTTTTTTTTTTTTTTTTTTTTTTTCTGGTTACGGCCTTGCCTAGTTATGCCACTGGTGGTAGTTTCTTTAATACATTCTTACAAATATTAATTTATGTGTCACATAGTTTCGGGGGCGCACCCCCCGGGTCCGCTGCTCCTCTCCCCAAAGTACCGCAATCGAATTGAACTATCGCGTGGGTCCATACATACACACACACACACACGCATACATATTATCATCATAATGCCCGGCGGTTCATTCATTCATTATGGAAAGCTGCGTCCACACGTGACCGCGGGGCAGCTGCCATTTCAATTCCGTTCCGATTCTCTCCTCGACCTGTCCTCGTGTCCCTTGCACAGAGAGACAGCAGCACACACACCAGCAGCCCTCTTTTTCACCTGGGACAACGTCGGTCAGCGACTGTGTGCTACCACACGCTGCCTCGCCCCGACCGGCCAGAACTCGGCTCCCGATTGGCTGCCAACGAAAGGGGTAAATGGTCAAGGCACGACGGACGGTATGCTCGAGTTAACTGGAGGAAAGCCGCCTGGTTGGGTTGGGTTGAGTTGAGCTGTTTAGGAGCGCGTATGCGTGAGTTCCCAAATGCTTAGGTCGAGGAGAGCACCGAATCTGTCGGCTTGTTAACCCTTTAACGAGCAGTGTTCCCGCTCTGGGAACACCAAACTCTGGCGTTTTGACTGTTGCCAGTCACGAAGAATAGATTTGATTTCTATAAAAATAGTTGTGGGTGACACAGCTCCACGAGAATCCTTTACTTTTCAACACGTCATTTCCCGTGAAAAAATTGTCACGATTATTTTTAACAGCACTGACATCTGCTGGAAAATGGAAGAATGCGAGAACAGCTGGATAGATTGCCCAATGCTGAAAAAAGGGCAGCCGTTGCCATCGCTCGACTTAACTGCCAGCAAGATGGCGGACGATCGAAACGTTCATCGCGTGCCACAGATCTAGAGACCCTTTTTTGACGCAGACTGGCTGTGCCGCACAGCCAGTCTGCGTCAAAAAAGGGTCTTGCTGGTAGTTAAGTCGAGCGATGGCAATGGCTGCCCTTTTTTCAGCATTGGGAAAGGGTTGCGCCTAAAAAGGTTAATGAAAGACAAAGACAAATTAGCAGAAACTAACAAATTCTATTTATTTGTGTCTTTTGTCTTTACGATGTTTTCGTGGATCGCTTAAGGACGGATGAAATGGAATTCTAACTTTGAAAAGTAGCTACTGAGATAGATTTTTAACGCTTTCAGGCCCAATTAAGTAACTTCTTTCTACAGATTTTTTTTTAACATAATAAAAAGAAAAGGAAACGTCACTTTTAAATTTTAAATACATACTAAATGTGCTCTATGTATTAAAAGCGTATAAAAGTCTGTGCGTCGGCCCTATTTGTCTTTCTAGCTTCATTACGTTTGAAAAAGCATTATAATCCGTCAGTGTGTCTCATAGGCGCATCCACGGAGGGTCAAGGTATGGGGGATCAAGCCCCCTTAAATGTGAAAAGTTAGAAGTGAAAAGCATTGAAAATTGTCCCTCGTGAATTAAATTTTTTCTTTTATTACCTGTAATGTACAGGGTGGTTATTAATTAACGTGAGGTGTTCAGAGCCCTCTAGCGAGTAAAGTATTGGACGAAACCTAACCAAATTTGATGAGCATGCATAGTAGACCATGGGATTTTGATTTAAAAAAAAAAAAAAAAAAGTTCCAAAATTTGCCACTGGGGCAATTTTGGCGCTGCAAAAGTGTATTAGCGTAAATATTGAATGGTTAATTGACAAACAATAGAGCAAAAATCAATTTTACTTACAAATTTGGTTCAATATGCGCACCATTGGTATTTTCCAAGAACTGCATACGATGCACGACATTTTCAACTGCCGTTCGCAGCATATCAGAGTTGATTTGCGTCACGTGTAACGTTATTCGATCCTTTAACGTTGCGATATCGGAGGCATGTCCTTGATAAACAACACTTTTAAGAAAGCCCCACAATCAAAAATCGCAAGGATTGAGATCGGGGGACCTCTGGGGCAATTTTACGGCGCCAAAATTGCCCCATTGGCAACTTTTGGAACTATTTTTTTAAAATTAGTTTTAACTATTATTTATGCATGCTCATCAAATTTGGTTAGGTTTCGTCCAATACTTCGCTAGAGGGCTCTGAACACCTCACGTTAATTAATAACCACCCTGTACTTTTTACCAAAAAAAAAAAAAAAAGAAAGAAAGAAATACTTACAGTTAGTGTATGGAACACAGTTAAACTCGGTTACAATGTTACTGAAAAGATCAGATAATTATTTGACTATAACGAGTTACATTGCTGGTGGGCATGTGTTCTGTGGGCAAGTCAAGTGGCACAGAATATTTTGACGTTATAAGAGAGTAGAGAGTTATAACTATAATCGAGGTTACAATAACTGAGTTCAGCAGAATTTGCAGTCCACCCCCCCCCCAAACTAAAATCCTGGGAGCGCCACTGGTGTGTCGTATTTGCCTTTCTTGTTCCACAAAACACTTCTTCAGAATTGAAATCTATATTAAAACTGCCTACTAAAGCTGTTTTACAGTCTTCGTCTGGTATATTCCAACTATACATCACCTAAGTGGCATATTTAAAGGCGGGTGCAGAAGGGGTCCGGGCCCCACCCGAAAATGAACAACACATATTAAATTCCTATTTTAAATCTTTTATATTAGCTCCAGTAACAAATGAGACTGAAAATAAACCAACTGTTGAACGGTATAAGCCTTACTATTATTTGGTTAAGATAGTTATCCGATTTTCGATGATTCCCGTAAAAAGTAATTGAGGCCCGACCAGTCGCCGAACGGATAGCGCTTTCAACTGTGAGACGGGGGGTGCCTAGTTCAAACCCAGGTCACGTCCGTCGACCCAGCCATTCGGAGTTTTAAGTAGTTTTATCCGAAACTCCGCGTGTATATAGATTAGGACCCCTTAGAAAGTCCGCCAGGAAGGGCACGACCCCCTTCGACATAGATCCTCGTGTAGATAATCGGCCGTATCCCCCCCCCCCTCAAAAAAAAGTCATAAATAATTGAGTTTCTTATTTCCCTGATGAGACTGAAAAACAGTGAAAAGGTCACACATGCATAAATATGTGTGAGATTCAAATGTGTGTTTTTCAAACAATTTTCGTCCCATATATGTCCCCCTTCCACAACCGAAAAATGAAAAGCCGAATAGTAGATCAGCCCTTTGCGAAATGAAAACCTATATACGTCATTGCTTCGACTTTACTTAAACTAATATAGACATCTTTATAGCTGTTAACTATTATTCCCACGATATAAAAAGTAGAGTTTGACAGTTTCTAGGCGAAAAATCGCCTAAACGGCCAAACTTGGAGAGTTTTGACATTTTACTACTCTGACGCTGTCTGGCAACCCTTGAAAAGTGATGGATCAATAGGAAATGAAATTTGTAATTAAAAAAAATTCGAACTCCAGATTATTGAATTTTCGTAAACACACTCAACCGTTTACAGCTTAACATTATTATACATTTACAATTGCGTTTCAATATATGATGCCATAATTGTAAACGCAAAGTCTGAAATAATTAACAGCAAAACTTTATGTGAAGTGAGTGAGACGAACTTGAGAAAAGCTCGGGCTCGAACTGTGGTTCATATAAAGAATCATTAATTACAATATATTCTGTTAACTCGCTACCCAGACAGCACATAAACTTAAATCAAGCTTGACATTTCTTTGAATTTGACGTATTAATACACGCTTGACAGTTCAATTCATTTTAAGCTTGCAGCAAGCTTGGAGAAGTCATTTGAACTGTCAAGCTTCAATACAACTTGATTACTGCTTGATTTGGAAAGCCACATCCACATAACAAATAATTTATCATCAGTCATAAATGTACTTGCCCATATAATAAAAAAAAAAATAAATAAAAAAAAAAGATTCCATATTTCCAAATATTGAAATTCTTCAAAATCTAATGCAATTATACTACGAAATTGATTTTAAAATCTGTCGCTTGTCTCGATTTTGGCCAATATTGCCCAACATGAGTGTCGCGATACTGAAAGTTTTAAAACGTGTGCTGCTTTTAAGTTTATATTATGCTTATTTCCCTACTAGTAGAGTCTATATATCGCACATAACATTATTTTAATTTGATTCATCCCATGGAAAAATAAAAGAAACAAATCAGCATCGACGTGATAACCATAACAGTCACTTCAAACTTTAGTCATGTCAGCGCGAGTCAGGTAGGCTTAGTGGTTAGGACGCTGGCTTCCCAAACCGTAGGTTCCGTGAGCGATCCCAACCGCGGGCGTTTGATGGAAACAGATTAAAATAACTTGAAATTTCAGCGTAGAGGTTAAAATTCGTGGGGCGAGTTCGCCGAAGGGCGCCCGTGTGTTTAGGAAAAATTTTTAAGCTTGCTATGTCAAGCTTAATGCAAGTTGGGCAAGTGTAAACTTGAACACTTGATTCAAGCTTGCATTAAGCTTAGACGCTTGAAATTTTGAAGCTTAATTCAAGTTTATTGACTTGATAAATCAAGCTTACTGCAAGTTTGATGCAAATTTGCTGTGCTGTCTGGGTAATAGGAAGGGGTTTGTTTATCACGTGAGCGCACGAGGACAATACGCCCGGCCCAAAAATTTTAGTGATGGTTTTGTTTTTTTCCCCTAACACAAAATCTTTAAGGTTTAAATTTATAAAAAATATTTTTCATAGAAATATCACAGCCTTTTCTAAAACAAAAAGTTAGCTAGTCTTAAGGCAAAGCTACTCGAGGGCTATCTGCCTAAGGGAAATTCCTAGGGAGGCGGACTTTCTATAGAGTTCTAACACGTCTTCGCGTTACAAATAGAGAAAACCACCCAAAACTCCAGACCGTTAGATCGGAAGCAGTGTGGTAGGCCAAAACCCTGAATCTTCTCACATCAGATATCTACCAATGTTCTCTGTCTTATTCACTCAGCCAGTGCCGAGTGGATGTGACACTGTACATAGTTGACGGCTGAAGTGTGAAGGTCCCGAGTTCGGGATCACCGCGCAGCTGCCCATGTAACGGTCTGGAGTTTTGGGTGGTTTGCTCTAGATGTAACATGAATACTCCTCGAAACCCTTATCCCTTTGAGGCGCAACCCCCCTCAATGCTGAAAAAAGGGGCACAGCCAGCTGCGTCAAAAAAAGGGTCTGTGTCACGCGATGAACGTTTCGATCGTCCGCCATCTTGCTGGTCGTTAAGTCGAGCAATGGCAACGGCTGCCCTTTTTTCGGCATTGGGCCATCTATCCAGCTGTTCTCGCATTCTTCCATTTTTCAGCAGATGTCAGTGCTGTTAAAAATAATCGTGACCATTTTTTTACGGGAAATGACGTGCTGAAAATTAAAGGATTCTCGTGGAGCTCTGTCACCCGCAACTATTTTTATAGAAATCCAATCTATTCTTTGTGACTGGCAACTGTCAAAACGTCAGAGTTTGGTGGTCCCAGAGCGGGACCACTGCGCGTTAAAGGGTTAAAATGTCCTCCGACCAAGCCCTCCCCGCACCTCCATAGGATCCAACATCGAATGAATCCAAATCATCATGTATGGAGGGTGAAGGGCTACTGTTGAAAAATAAAAGTCCTCCGAACCAAGACAATCCCCCGTAGGCATATGCCCACGTGTAGGCTTTCAAACCACAAAAACAAACAAATCCACTCAGCCACTGGTGGGCCAATTTGGGGAGAAATTCAATCACTTTCAGGTAAGAATGTCTCAGAGTTTGGCATTTGGCAATACTGAGAAAGAGAGCTGAACGTGAGGTTTAGGAGTTTGGGCGACTGTTCCAGGTACAGTAGACTGTCGATTAACCGGAATCGGATTATCCAGGTTGGGACTTATCCAGGACAGTCCCACTTTTATTACGTTGATGATGTATGGAAATCAGCATAGAGCACCACGATTAAAAAAATTAGGAAGGCCGATTTTATCGAATGAAGAAAATGAAATTCCTCCAGAAGACGAAGATAGTGCTGAACTGCAGCTCCTGGGCGGTAGTCTAGAACCCAGGATCTTCTCATCTTCAGACATGTAACCTGTTCAGTGTCTTATCCACTCGCCCATACTAGGGTGAAGTGATAAAGGAAATCATGAAACATTGAATCATGGTGACGCTCTGTGCATGAGACATTACTTAATTTTTTCGAGTAAGAAGATGAAAAAACTGCTGAAAAAAAGGGTGCTGAGAAATTTCGCGGAGTAAAAATTCGTTAAGGCTGTTCTTGGAAGGAAAAAACAAATTGAAATAAACTAATAGCGTCATGGTCTCCAAAAAATTCCAGATGGTTCTTCATGAGCTGCTTTACGCACTGCAATAAGCTGTGCCTTTAGTGAAATTTTTAGAAAAAAATTCTTAAACATGGATCTGAGCTGCAGGATTTTTCGAAGAGTGATACGTTTTGTGAAAATTTGCGATTTTTAAGAATTTTTTCTAAAAGTTTTGAAACGGATACAGGTTTATCGTTTATTTCAGTAAGTAGTACTGCTTGTAAAGAGACAGTTTCAAAATTTTGAAGTGCCGGACATAATTAGTTTATTCGTACTTAGATACCAAAATCGCATGATTTTTTCGAACTACACCGCTAAACAGCAAAATTTGAACGAATTCGGTTATCTGGTATGAGGCATTTCCCAACCATCCCAAGTTAATGGAGAGTTTTCTGCATTGAGACCTCGCGTGTTTATTTTGAACATTCGCCCATCCAGACTTGCTTCCACGCAAGGTCAAAGCAATCAACAACTCAATTATGAACTACTATAAAAAAAAAAAAAAAATCTAAGTGTACTATCGCCTTCCGGAACGCGATCCAAACACACCGCAGACATTGATTCTTAGTAATGCAGCGAAAACGCCCTTTATGAAAGCAAAACAAACATAAGAGTTAATAACTCTCTTCTTCCATATGTATGTACACTTTTTTTTTTTGAAGGTGAGTCATTGTACGGGTATCTGCCATCAGCTTTTTCCGACTAGCACACCCAAATTCAGGATGAACCTGCCCCCCTCAAAGGCTGTGCGAATGGGAACTAGAAAGGTAAGAACATGTTTGGAACGCGTTTGGAACAACGTAAATTTCTTGTTTCTAAAACTTTTTCCAATAAAGTTGTTTCTGTAACTATCTTTTTTTTTTTTTCTGAATCTTTTTTAGCTCTTATACTGATGGGCCGATTGTAAAAAATGCGCAGAACAGATTGTAAAGAGGCATTCTAAATTTTTTTGGGTATCTGGCAGGGCCTGACTATGACACTTTAGTGCCCAGGGCACTCACAATTCTTGTGCCCCTATATATCGCTCTTAATCTCAATTTTTTGCCTATTTCTGCATGTGTGTCCAGGGCTCGTGCCCCAAGTACCGTGCGATAATCAGGTCCTGTGGGTGTGATTGGATTCTTTTAAAAACTGTACAATATTTCATGAATTCTAAACTCTTAAACAGTACTGCTCGAGCAAAATGAGATTTTGCTGGAAAGTGTTTTGTAATCGGTACGTTTTTCATTCTGCCAATTTCTCCGCATCTACTTCTTTTTTGTTTAATGATGTATTAACTTTGAGGGTGAGGATAAGTATTCTGGTACTGCATCTTACATTCTGTTTTAACCCTTTGAAGCGCAACCATTTCAAAATGCCGAAAAAAAGGGCAGCCGTCGCCACCGTTCGATTGAACTACCACCAAGATGGCGGTCGATCGAATCGTTTATCGCATACCATAGATCTAGAGACCGTTTTTGACACAGCTGGCTCTGTTTCGGCATTGGCCGTGGGCAGTCTGTCGAGTTATTCCTCTATATCCATGCATTTCCTTCGTGTTCTGCAGTTTGCAGCAGATGCCAGTGCTGTTAAAAATAATCGTGACAAATTCACAAATAATCCCGCCAATTTTTACGGCAAATGGTGTGCTAAAAAGGAAAGGATTCTCTTGTAACTACGTCACCTTCAAGTATTTTTATAGAAATCAAATTTACTCTTCGTGACTGACAACTGTCAAAACGTCAGAGTTTTGTGTCCTCACGGTGAGGACACCGCGCGTTCAAGTGTTAAACATTTGGAGGAAGCCCTAGGCCATGGCCTAGGCCTGTGCATTAGTCAGGTTCTGCTGCTCTCAGAGAAAGAAAGACAACGCGGGAACTGCGCTAACCTGAAGCTCCAGCCACCGCAGAAGGTCTCTAGATCTGTGGCACGCGATGAACGTTTCGATCGTCCGCCATCTTGCTGGTAGTTAAGTCGAGCGATGGCAACGGCTGCCCTTTTTTCAACATTGGGCCATCTTTCCAGCTGTTCTCGCGTTCTTCCATTTTTCAGCAGATGCCAGTTCTGTTAAAAATAATCGTGACCAATTTTTTTACGGGAAATGAACGTGCTAAAAAGTAAAGGATTCTCGTGGAGCTATGTCACCCGCAACTATTTTTATAGAAATCAAATCCATTCTTCGTGACAGGCAACAGTCAAAACGTCAGAGTTTGGTGATCCCAGAGCGGGATCACTGCGCCTTAAAGGGTTAAAACATATCCATTAAAATTTGTCGCTTTCTGAACTCGAACGAACTTCTTTAGATTCACTGTTTGTAACGGTACATAGTTCAGCTCGTAAAGAGGCGTACTAAAATTTTTCGAGTCTCTAATACAGTTGGATTCTATAAGAAGCCATATACAAGTTAAATGATTTTTTGAAAGAACAAATAATATCCTTAAATGATCTATATTCGCGGCGTGTTATACAATATTTCGCTTATTTGCTGCAACAACGAACGCCCTAACTGGAAAAATCATTATTTTTTCAGGAAATGCGTTTGAAGTTCTGTAGAAGTGATGAAATGTATTTTCGTCAAATCGATTCTACCGCGCCATTCCGCTGATGAATTTTAAAAGTTGATAAATGGCAGTTAAAAGTTACCATCAGTGCAATTGTCCCTATGATATCAACTAAAAAATCGTGATCTTTGAGTTATGATATTGTTACTGCAATTGAGCAGCGGTTTCATCATGCTATTTGATTTATGCAGGGTGATCAATTTAAAAGAATACACGTTGGTTTTTCTTATTACTCTTAAATTTTGATGTGGCAACTATTCTGTACCTAAAACATACTCGTATAGTAGCGATTAAAATTTTCGTCAGATTTAATCTAAATAATTAAAAAATTTAAGTTTAACACTGCCCCCTTACGAAAAAAATTACCAATCAATAAAATATGCCCCATACATTAATTAGGTGATTTACAAAACTTCAGTCTTTCATCATCAGAAGCTGAATTTCATCACAGATATGAAAATATATCGACTTACACCACTTTCCCAAGTCTCTGGAAGAGAAAAAATCACATCAGAAGATTGTGTTTCAGAGGCTGTACACAAATTAAGAAAAGAAAAAAAAACATTTATTGCCTATACACATACTTTTGATATTATTGGTATTGAATAATCTCTTAGCAACGTTCCTTAAACATATCTTATCTCTGAACTTATTATGTTGAAAAGCTGAAATTTTGTGGATCACCTAATTAATGTATCGAGCAGATTTTACTGATTGTTTTTTTTTTTGTACGGGGGGCGTATAATCATTTAAATTTTGTAGTTATTTAGATTTAATGACCTGAAAATATTAATTGATACCATAAAATTCTGTACCTATTTCTATGTAACTTTGTAATTTATTGTATACAAGAAAGAACATTTTCCTAAAATGTGATCATAACTACTTGTGACAAAACAGAATCTCCAAGGAAAAAAAAGTTCAGTTACAGTCTTTTCTGTTGAAACTACCGCGGGATATATTAACGCGACGTAGAATTACTTAATGTTTAGTTAGCTGTGATGTAAGATGGCTGTTGAAAAATGAATAGCACACTTAGTTTCACAAATATTTATTAATGCGGTATATTGTGCTTTGATCAATATTACCATAGCATATCTACTAACTATTACTTATACTATCTTTTACTGATACCAATACAATATATTTTCGTTTTTCAATCGTTAATGCTTAATTTAAAGAAACGGTTTAGATAATTGCCACGAATGTAGTCTTTTTTTCTTTGGGGACTTTTAAAATTTACGCATTAGCATAAACGATAATCATTTCACTTTATGGTTGCCACTCAAACAGCTCTCCTTACATTTGTACGCATAATTATTGTCAGGTTGGCATATTTAGCACCTGGCCTATTATCGCACAGGCAAATCAGGATTTTGCCCTGGCCCCCGGCTCAAAATGGCCCCCAATTTCAAATATTGTTCTGAAATATTCTTTTTTATAACAAAATTTTATGAAAAATAAAACAAATTTCATAGATGCCCCCCCCCAAAAATTCATCAATACCCGGGGCCCCTGATGGTCATAATCAGGCCCTGTTTAACACCGCAAAATATTTCCTGCAATTCAGAAACGTGTCCCATTTAAAAATTCAATCGAAAATAATGCTAGATGTCTATTATCAATATTTAAGAAATAAAAGGCTAGTTTAGTGGTTTTGGGACACCTGTAGATACCTATAAACAAAAACAAATAATAATAATAATAATAACGACATGAAATCTAACGAAATTCTATAATCTGCATAACCCCATCGTTTAATGAGAAGATACATAAGAAGAATCTAATGGTTAAAATTAATAAAGAACTTTGTTAATACCGGGCATATACCATTTATATTTTTCTAGGGTGTTCCAAAAGGGATCTTACAAACTTTAAAGGGAGGTGGGGCACATAATAACGAATCAGAATCTCATTGCATTGTAAGGTCAGAGAAGTCCTTTTCACTTATCTGTTAATAATCACTTTGAAAAAAGTGTTCGACTAATTTTTTAACCAAGTTTTATGAACAATGAGCGTGCCTCCCAAACATTCATCAATGAAATGAAATAGTTATTTTTTAATTATAAATTTTAATCGCGAGTTTTCTATGAAAGATACATTCGGTTTTGACGAAAACGGGTCGGAAAGTTCCCTATTATTTCATAACCTGTACCAAAATGGTTATCAACAGCTTCATGAAGACGGCGTTTCCGATCCCACATTGCTGTGTGATTTTGAACACTTATTACATTCCTGACCTACCAATGGGCGTCGGCAGAAAATTTTCCTGGGTTGGGGGGGGAAGGAGGGTCAAAGATTATTTGCAACATATGGTTACCAGCTAGCAGCTACCATGTTGGAAAGAGCAAAAAAGCAAAGCTAAAACGGCATACAAAAATCCTGGGGGGGGGCAAGTGCCCCCCCTTGCCCTTCCGACGCACGTTCGACGCCCGTTGGCCTGCCTTTAACCCTTTAACGCGCGGTGTCCTCGCCGTGAGAACACAAAACTCTGACGTTTTGACTGTTGTCAGTCCCGAAGAATAAATTTGATTTCTATAAAAATACTTGAGGGTGACATAGTTACACGAGAATCCTTCACTTTTTAGCACGTCATTTCCAGTAAAAATTGTCAGGCTATTTTTAACAGCACTGGCATCTCGCTGGACTGGAAAATACTATGGAAATATGTAGAAGAACAACTGGATGGACTGCCCAGTGCTGAAAAAAGGGCAGCCGTTGCCACCGTTCGATTTAACTACCAGCAAGATGGCGGTCGATTGAATCGTTCATGCCACAAATCTAGAGACCATTTTTTGACACAGCCTGCCTGTGCGATCGCCATCTTACTGGTAGTTAAATCGAGCGGTGGCAACGGGTGCCCTTTTTTCAGCATTGGGAAATGGTTGTGCTTCAAAGGGTTAAAATGTGTGGGAACTCTTTTGAAGTACCCTGAATATATATATATATACGTATGTGTGAGTTATTTAGAAAGTTCTTTATTAGTTTTAACTCTGTGGTTTACTAGACTGCTGGCATTTTAACCCTTTAACGCGCAGTGTGTCCGCTCCGGGAACGCCAAACTCTGACGTTTTGACTGTTGCCAGTCATAAAGAATAGATTTGATTTCTATAAAAATAGTTGCGGGTGACATCGCTCCACGAGAATAATTTACTTTTAGCACTTAAATTTCCCGTCAAAAAATTGTCACGATTATTTTTAACAGCACTGACATCTGCCGAAAGATGGAAGAACGCGAGAACAGCTGGATCGATTGCCCAATGCTGAAAAAAGGGCAGGCGTTTCCATCGCTCGACTTAACTACCAGCAAGATGGCGGACGATCGAAACCTTCATCGCGTGCCACAGATGTAGAGACCCTTTTTTGACGCAGCTGGCTGTGTCCACGATCGAAACGTTCATGTGCCGGGCACAGCCAGCTGCGTCAAAAAAGGGTCTCTAGATCTGTGGCACGCGATGAACGTATCGATCGTCCGCCATCTTGCTGGTAGTTAAGTCGAGCAATGGAAACGCCTACCCTTTTTTCAGCATTGGATAAAGGGCTGTGCCTCAAAGGGTTAACATGAAGCATTTTAATTCTGAAAGAACTCTTTTTTTTTGTTGTTCTAAAAGAAAAATAAATTAGAATAAATAAATAATCATCAGGTATTTATTTTCCCGAAAAGCCGGTAAACACAGGATCAAAGACCTAAAGACATTTTCTGGCCTTTCTCCAACGCAAGCCCCCTGGCGCCAAGCTTGTATTTCTATTCACGCTTTCGCTCTCATGCAAAGGGACATAAATGGCGTACTTATCGACCTGACGGAGCAGAAGGGTTGAATCCAAAACAAAAGGTGAATGAAATGGAGAACACGTTGAGAACCGGAGTATTTTCTAATTTTTCACCGGGGAGTTAGAAAGATGCTGCAACGTCACAAAAGTATATAAAGGACGGGACAGCATGCCTCTCATAAATTATAGGAAAATTATTATTTTCTTACTCGAATTTTTTTTTTTTTCATGAATTGTCCGTAAAAAATGCTTCTTATATTCATGAAATTTTCATAGATATAATTAATATCAATATCCGTAGAATTAATTAATATTAAATGCAAAGAAAATCTTAACAAAAATATGAGTGGGTGATTTTTTAAAAGTTTGATTTGGAATTTTAAAGTACTAAATGTTTAAAACTTTCTGAATTGAATTCATTTTATAACATACTCACCGCCCCATACTGGACTCATATCAATGAAAATCGTGTATCCTTGGTTTAACAGTAGTCATTAAATTAATTTAGTTTAGGGTTGCTACACATTTTGGGTGACATCATTTTATGATGTCACCCAAAATGTGTATTAATTAAATTAATACACAATACCAATTAATTTAATGCCCATGTCGATACAGCAAATGGTTAAATGTACTTTAGCCCAATGCATGGTGACATTTTTTAGATGGGTGATCATGCGCCAAGCATTGTAAATTCGATATTTTAAGGCTGTTGAAAAGTCCGAAAGATCTTGCATTTTCGTGTATCCATTATTGTTATTTTGTAATCTAGCGACTGCGTGCTTGCTCCATTGAACTGTACATTTGGATTTTTGCATATGCGTTATTGTTATTGCACTCATGTCTACATCTAGTTGTTGCCGTTTGCAGCGTTGGAATATCGTCGATTTTAGTACCGCATATGTTAGTGTACTATATAAGTAGATATACATGTATGTACTATAATGTATAAATAGATGTACAGTGAAACTTCTATGAGTGGCCACTTTTATTAAGCGATCCCCTCCTCCAACGACCCACATTTTAAGGCATCGATTTATTACTCTGCATCTAATTAATGTTAAAAGATTCTCTAGAAGAGACCACAGAACCCTTTATAAGCGACCGGACGTGGTTCCCTGTCGGAGAATTTACCAGCATTTTTCCGGAAGTAAGGTAAACAAATAAACCACATTCCACACCAGGCTGCTCTACAGTAAATCGACAGACAGCACGTACTTCGCATACATAACGTACAAATGTTGTAGGTTAGAGAAGCGACCGCCACTTGGCTGGTAGTTAAATCGAGCGATGGCAACGGCTACATATTATTTTTTTTTTTCACCATTGGGAAATTGGTGAGCTCCAAAGGGTTAAGAGGGGACTGAGGGGAGTGGAGAAATCTTCGGATTTTGAAAGTTTCTGATGGGAGGGACCTCTCACGCACACGATGTATAAAAACCGAGCTTAAAAGTGCTTTTTCACGTTCCACATATCATTTAGAACGACGTTCTAAAGGAACAAAAGGAATAGTGGGAGAGATAAAAAAAGAGAGAGAAAGCCCTTCGCAACTAGAGTGAAAAAAAAATACCTCCACGCTGGACAATAGAAAGAGTCTCTCTGAAGTTAAAATATCCTCTCCGTGTAAAAGACGGGGGGGGAAAAATATCCAGACGCGAAATGGCAAAAACTGGGCAGCGCGAAATAGGTTAGATTGCGTGCAGATGATACACTGGTTTCCATTAAAATCTACTAGACTGTGTGAGCTGTAAAAGCACTGGGCAGTTTACGAACTCATTCTTTAGGGAAGGAAATAATAATGATAATAATAATAGCTTTTAAAAAAATTAGTCAGAGACGGAATTTTCTTTTCCACGTTTTGGGTCATTCTCTCTCCTTATTATAAAAGATGTTTCTCTATCTCTCTCTGTGTGTGTGTGTCTGTGTGCGCAGAGTTGGGAAAATACACCAAAAATGTATTTTCGATACAAAATACATTGATTCAAACCAGGGCCGTACCCAGAAAATAATTTCGGGGTGGGGGGACTTATTGAATATCTCCATATTATATATACTCTCACACACATATAAATACATATATAATCTGACAATTTCGGGGGGATGGGGGGGGGGGTCCGGACCCATAGGACCAACCCCCTGGGTACGACCTTGATTCAAACACTAAAATATGAAATACAAAATACTTCTTCAATTAAAAAAAAAAATGCAAAATACAAAATACATACGAAGTACAAAATACATGTAAAATTTTGATTTGAATTGAGAAGAAGCAAAATTTTTCCCTGAATATCCCAGGTTATTTTATTTAAATACATTTTAAGAAGAATAACAAAAATAATCTTAATAGTTGTGTTAAAGAAATGGCGCAATTTGCTATATCAAAACGATCCTAGCACTTCTTCAGCTATAATACCACCTGTAATTCTGATGCAGCTCATAAATTACACCAGGAGATATGAAAAGTGAAACAGCAATTTTATGATTTTCATTTGCACATGCTATCTGAGCAATCTGTGGTGTTACGATTCATTTAATGTCAGAATACAAAATTATTTTTTGTGTTTTGAAAATACAAAATACATTGAAATAGTGTTTGAAAATACTTTGTTTTTGCAAGTGAAAATACAAAATACAAAATACAAATTTATTTTAAAAATACATGTATTAGCTATACTTCCCAACTCTGTGTGTCTGTCGGTGGCGGTAAACGTTACACGTAGAAACATCAAATTTGGTACACAGGAAGTTCTAAACATGAAGTTGTGCACCTCGAAGTGATTTTTTCAGAATTCAGCATAGAATTTTTTTTATTTTATACTAGCTGAAGTACCCGTTCTTCGCACGGGAATGAATGGACTTTTTGATATTACGATTTGTGGTGATTACTATTTATTGTAATAAAGAGATATAGCAAAATGGATATCGCTTTATATTGTGTTCAATAACCATGCATACCGAATTTCAAGGCAATCGTTTGTACGGTGCAGAAGGTCATGCGGCGTAGCGCAATCTAGTGGCGAGTTTTAGCAAAACGGATACGGCTGAAATATTCTTCGCATTCAGATATCGATGAATACGAAATTTCAGGACGATCGGCTGGACAGCCCTGTGAAGTTCATGTGTTGACGCGACATCTAGTGGCAAATTATATCGGAAAATGGATAGCGCCAAACTCTTCCCCGTGTTCAAATATCTATGTATACCTATTTTCATAGCGATCAGTTGCACAGTCAAGAAGTGATGCACTGCAGCGCGATCTAGTGGTTAATTAAAGTAATGATTTGCTACAGTGCCGTCAAGTGGCGAGTTATAGCAAAATGGATAAAGCGAAAATATTCTCATTGTTCAAATAGCTATGTATACTGATTTTCATAGCGACCGTTTGAATGGTCAAGAATTTGGCCTGCTGCAGCGTCATCTAGTGGCGAGTTAAAATAATAATGCATTGCAGTGCCATCTAGTGGTGAGTAACATCAAAAGGAACACAGTTAGAATATATTCTTCTTGCTGAAATGTGGAAGTATAAGAAATTTTATGCCGGTCGGTCGAACGGTATAGAAGTTGATGCGTTGCAGCACCATTTAGCGGAAAGTTACAGCAAAATGGATAGTGAAAAATATTCTCCGTGTTCTAATATCCGCGTGTACCAAATTTCATCGAAATCGGTTGGACGATATTCGCATAGTAAACGGCTAAACGGAATAGAATTCGACGTTCTGCTGCGCCACCTTGTGGCAAGTTAGAGGAAAACGGATAGCATAAAAAGCTTCTCAATGATAAAAGACTTAGGTGAACCAAATTTCATGGTGCAACGGTGCTAGAGTTTTTCAACCTCATACACACATACCAACATTCATTTTTATCTATAACCAGTGTCATTATATATCCCAGTCTCAAATAAAATCCAGTTTCAGTTTCAAATCTAAGCCTCGCCAAAGTGCCAACATACGCCATTGTGCAAGCGTTTTTTCAGGAAATCATTCGAAGCATTGACTTAGCAGCAATCAATATGGGAAATGGTTCGACCGCGAAAAAGTAAAAGCCTTTATTTCAAAAGTGGAATCCCTTAATACAGCCGAAAATTTTAAAATTATCAACTATAACGTGTTTTATTCATCGTTACTCCGATGTAGTAAATGAGAATATTTCAATTTTCTGAAATTTGGCGAAATTCCCCCAACTTAAATCAATGTACTCATTTGGCGAGAATTCTGGAGATAGATCGCTTGAAATCCCTTAACAACTGCATTATTTCTGCACGGATCATTAAAATTTAACGCTGTATTCTAATAAAACCTTTCCACTTGTTTTCAAAAATCTATTTCCTTAAGCTCTCAATAAATTGCGCCAAGCCGAAATCTGTGCAAACCGCTAGAACTCACTTTCTAAAAATCGGCATTTGAGCCATTTTATTTTTTCGCCAAACTAAAAAAAATTACCTATTAGCCTCGGAAATTTTCAATTCTTATTGTTTTGCGTATAAAACATTTCATTCCTGCTCCGATTTCCCATGCACACGATATTATAATTAAAAAAAAAAATAACCTTACGAATATAAACTAACAAAAAAAAAATCATTATTATTCTTTTATTTTTACTTTGAGAATTTAAAACATCTTATTCGGCAAAATCGCCAGACATGGCAACCACGATCCTTATTTCACACTTTTTTCACTACAGGGGTTACAATTACGGAAAGCTTTTTGCGTGGAGAACATAAAAAATCTCTTAAATTCCGGGAACGGGTGGACTTTCAAAGTTTTAAAGTGGACTACGATTTATTCTATATTATTTTACATATCAGTGCTAAATTTCAGGCCGATAGGTCTATTTTTGTGGATTTGTATACGAACGACATTTTATTCGGCAAAATCGCCACACATGGCAACCACGATCCTTATTTCACACTTTTTTCACTACAGGGGTTACAATTACGGAAAGATTTTTGCGTGAAGAGCATAAAAAATCTCTTAAATTCCGGGAACGGGTGGACTTTCAAAGTTTTAAAGTGGACTATGATTTATTCTATATTATTTTACATATCTGTGCAAAATTTCAGGCTGATATGTCCATTTTTGTGGATTTGTATACAACTCAAATCCACAAACAAACAAACAAATAAACAAACAAACAAACAAACAGAATTTCATTTTTATTTATAAGATTTTATGCATTTTTTCACATTTTGTCTCATCTAATGCTTAATAAGCGATAATCATTCCGGCTTTTGCACGTACTTCTAATACCGTATTTACTACTTATAGTGCGCACTTTTTTTCAAAAATTTAATGCAAAAAATTTGAGTT
This sequence comes from Cheiracanthium punctorium, assembly GCA_038373885.1. NCBI lineage: Eukaryota > Metazoa > Arthropoda > Arachnida > Araneae > Cheiracanthiidae > Cheiracanthium > Cheiracanthium punctorium. The sequence continues at coordinate 424,337 of JAWZYV010016822.1, read as the reverse complement.
GTACGTGGAATAATTTTTATTTCCTTGTATAGAGTATAAGGAAGTAATGTGATCACGAAAAATTTTGGGAGCCAGATTTAGACGGAAAAACCAATTTTGACTCACTCTAAATTCACTTTTAAGACTTTTTACGATGCATCTCATCGTACGCTAGCATCAGGGTGCGAACTGAACATTTTCTCCAGGGGGGGGACATTTGAAAGTGAACATTCTCCTGAGGGGACACTTGAAAAGAAGAAGGAGGGAAGATGCAAATGCTTCCCTCACACAGAGGCGCCGACTTTACAAAATTTCTGTGGGTGCCCTAAAAGTCCGTGGGGGTGGGGGCCTTAATAAAATGTTGAAAGTCGCACAAGGTTTGTAATTTTTGATAAAGATTCGCTAAGTTTGGTGCCAAAACGCGACAATTTATTTTAAAGGGAGAGTATAGTTGGAATGTACTTGGCTAAGATTGTAAAATAGTTTTAGTAGGTGATTTTAAGATAGATTTCGATTCCGAAGATAGGTTTTATGGAACAAAGAAGAAAAATAAGGCACCCTCATGAATAACGATACACTTTCCAACTTTATGGAATCTTTTCCAACTACCCTTCAATCTTTTCCTATTATTATTTGCTTCCCTGCTCGTAACTACTCAATCATTCGACTTTTCGTGCACATTTTTACCAGTGGGAAATGGGTAATACAAGTAATCATTTTAGCTCCACATAAAATATCCAATATCTGAGAGTACAGATCGAAGAAACGATATCTGCTTCGCGGTTTCGGTACCTAAAATAAACTAACTGCACCAAGGATTCGAAAAAAAATCAGGATGATTCTTTACAAGCTGCACTACACACTGCAATAAATTCGAAAACTTTCATGAAACTTTCAGAAAAAAATCTTAAAGGTAACTGCACAGCAAAATATTTCTAAGAGTGGCCATTCTGCAAAACTTTTCGTTTATTCCGGTGTCTAGTGCAGCTTGTGAACATACATCCAAAAAATTGTGAAGTGCTTGAAATAATTAGTTTTCTTTTTTGTATTTATATACCGAAATTGCGTGTTTTTTCCACAGCGCTGAAGGCGACATTCAATGTTTAATTTAAGTGAACAGTGTGAATTTTGGCATCCGATTATCTGTTCTACGGTGAAGCAACGCTGGGCATAGAATAAAAGTCTCCACCGTTGTGTCTTAATAACGATAACAGCAAACCAGTTAAAATCAAGAGTCTTTTTAAAGTAATGAAGTATTTCTGATGAAATGCCCTTCTTTTAGAAAAATCTGCTTGTGCTGGAGTCACCTTAAATTTGTTTGCCTTACGCAAATTCTCTGTCAAAATTTGAGGATTCCTGTGCGCACACCCCCTTTACCCTTGTAATAAATCAGACCTGGAAGAGGTGTATTGCACTATTTCACTTTTTTTTTAAGTTTTTCTTTTAGCGATAGAATTTTGATAGTTTTAACTAATCAGTACAAATTTCAAAGCAAAAGAAAAGTGTAGTACTACGTTTATTGGGGAAAAAAAAACTATGCAACAATAATATCACAATCAATCAGTCAAATTTCTTGTCATGTAAATGGAAATTTTGTATAAAAAGTGATTCAGTTTTTCGAATGTAACAATTCACGATCAATTTTATTCTTGTTTAATCTATCTCATCCCTGCCTGAAATCCTCAGAGTTTTCAAAAAATGTTATTCATAGTATTGTTTCTCAACTCATTCATTTTTTTTTTTTCACTTTTGTACCCCGATAAACAGCTGCAGCTAAGCCTTGCCTATTTTCTTTCCTTTTTTTCCCAATAAATTAAAAAAATTATACCTTTAAAATAAACTAGATAGTTTCCTCAGAATGAATTAATGCAATGTTTTCTATGTTGAAATGTATGTGGGACCACATAAAAAAGATTGGTAACTATTTAAATGCAAACAGAAAAATAAAGCAGAACAAAAAAAAGTTGTTTATCTTAGAGTTAATAATTATTCCAAAAAATTTTTTGAATTGTTGGCCATATAAGCTCCAGGCATGATTTTGAGCATCCTCCTGAAGTAGAGATATTTTACCGTCTACCATTAAGTAGTTCAATTTGAAAAATTACGAGAGACATACATTTCAGTAATGTATGTTCATGCGCCCATGATTTCAGTATAATTTTAAAAAACAGCATTGGGCTAGATCAAAGCAAATAGTACCTAATTCCGCTTAAACAAGAACAAAAATTGAACAAAATATTCGCAGAAAATGAAACGGAAGGCATCTTGAAATGCTAGTGTGGACCTTATCAATAAATAACTGAACACTAAAATCATTCAAAAATAAGAAAAGGAAATTGAGACTTTAGAAGAAAGTGACACAAACCTTTATACCTTAGCAGCCTCAGTATCATTCAATTAACACCAAAGCGCCGACACTTTTTGATGAATGGACATCTTTTTTTGTTCCAGAGACATACAAAGTGTTGTATATTAGGTGCTTGTAAACAGACAGACCTTGATGTTCTCTATTTACAATAAAAACAATTAAACCTACTCACTTCGGAATCCTGCAGTAATATTATTAGAACTATCTCAAAACATTTTCATAATGGGAATGAGTCTTTCACCTAACTCCTGTGTTATCTTTCCCGCGTGAACTTTCTTCTGATTGTAGCCAGCGGCTTTGTCTCAAATTCTCCGTTTTCCGGTACTCTTGGGCTAACACAGTCTCATTGTATTCTTGTATTTTTCCATGGAGGACGAGACGAGGATTCTAGGATGAGGTCTGTGGGTCAGAAAGGGGGGGGGGGGCACTTAGGACTTCGGCTGCAGTGGGCAAAAGCATTGCCTGTGAGGCTGTAGGGAGTCGCGCATCGCATTGTGAAAAAGCTTTTAATTCGAGAAAGACATTGTTTCCATGGGCGCCTGATAGGAAGGCAAGTGGCAGTGGGGGACTGAGATTTGAGCTCACCTAGCCATCGGTATAGTAAACATTTTTACAGCATACTGAACTTCTGCCGAGTATTATTTTCGTGCTAAAATGTCTGAAAGTTAAGATGACCCCCCCATACACCTCTAAATTAGTACTCTTATGAGAAACTATTATAATTATTATTATTAAGTAGACAAAAGTATTACCTGTTTGGATTCCCTTTTTTTTCATGCACTTTTTAAAATTTTAGAGTATGTGCTAAGTTACTACTTATTGGAATTTTATTATAACTACTCCAGTTCCGAGGCACATAAGGGTGTATGCCGAAGAAACAAAATCTGCATAACGGTCTTAGTGCACAAATTAAGTAAACTATCGCACCAAGGATTTGAAAAAATTTAGGATGATTCTTTATAAGCTGCACTACATACCGAAATAAAGAATAACACGCTCTTTAAAATTTTCGATTTTTAAGAATTTTCCTAAAAGTTTCGTAAATGATACAGGTTTATTGTTTATTTCAGTGTATAGTGCAGTTTCTAAAACATACATCCTAAAAATTTGAAATACTTGACATAATTAATTTTTTTGTATTTGTGTACCAAAATTTCATGTTTTTTTTTTTTTTTTTTTTTTCCGAACTACAGCGATAAGCTGAAAGTAGCTGTCATTCAGTTGCCTTTAACCGGTGTTTAATTTCTATCCAAAAAAGTGCAAGAGCCCTAATTTTTTGTATTGCAATTTACAAAATTAATTACCTAATTTAAGGTATTATTAAGTGAATTTTTGTTACCTCTGTATTAGTTAGCAATGTAATAAAATTAATATCAACAGAAACACTTACGATGGTAATTAAAATTTTAAATTTAGTGTAAAATTTCGGCGAGAAAAAAAGTAGTAGTGGAGCTGAGCTCCCATGCAAATTAAGCACTCCCTTTAAATACATGCAAGTGTATTTAGCACCCACGAAAACTTTTCTGTGGGTGCTTGAGATCTGACATACTATATAAAAAAAAAAAACCAACCGTCCCTCACTAAAATTTTATTTTCGAATTATGCAGTTGCAAAGCTCTCGTCGTCATCAGTGGCGTGACTATACCGTTGGGGCCCGTAATGAATTCATTCGATAGGTTCCTTCCTCATTTTACAAAATCTCAACCAACATGTTGCAGTTCGCTTTTTCTAGCTTTCTATTTAAGAAAGGCTCCCCCTCCGGCCGGGGGACCGTGGTTTTTGCCCGTTCTACCGCCCTATAGTTACGCCAGTGATTGTCACATCGAAGTTCCTCATGCATATCTGAATTATAAAGGACATGGGTGCTCATATAGGGAAGTAGGTGGGGGGCTCGGGTCCCTACCTCTAGCCGTCGGTATAGTGAACATTTTTATATTAGCTAACCTTTTTTTCACTTATTTCAGTACTAAAATGTTTGAAAGCGCGATTGCCGATCCCTTACAAATGCAAGAAATAACCCCTCCCCCCTCCCTCCACGTCTTAAAGTACTCATATGGACGTCCATGCCGAAGCACCCACATACATTTGGCCTCATTAAAGATTTTCTTTTAAATTTTTAAAATATCACACAACTAATAAACAAATAAAGCATTTTAGTACTAAAATAATGCGAAAAAGTTCAGTATCCTTTACAAATATTCATATTACGTAATGGCATAATTGGTGCGGGGGGGGCGGACCCTCCTTGAGTGTACATCACTGTGGTGGGGTTATCAGACGATTGCTGGTGCTCCGCATCCAACGTAATTTTTTTATAAGCCCGAAGCACCCACATAAGCGTCTCTTCCCAGCCCTTTCTGCGAACTTCAAAGTATGACTTGGCACTAAAATTTCTGTGGGTGCTCCGCACCCACAGATTTTTTTCAGTGGGTGCTTGAGCCCCGGAGCACCCACGTAGTCGGCGCCACTGCCCTCACAGGATATTACTTGACAAATGCAGTCGCCGAAACGTGTGGGAATTGACTTATTCAAACAAAAGTCATAGATTGTTTGTCCTATGGAATCACAGATACACAAGCTACGTACAATGTACCTGTATTGGAAGGAAGCCACCCTTGAGGGTTTTTAGCTTAGAAAAGAGACGAAATTTTAAGGCAGTCGTCTTAGAGTATAGTAACAAACGATAATATACCACCTTCATTTTGACTCCATGACTACCCTTATCTGAATGCCAAAATCTTCACTCACCAGTTTAATATTTCGTCAACAGTGGATAAATAGCATCCCTGGCAGGGATCCATTAATATTTCTCTAGCCAGGGATATTACATTCTTCAGCCGGGGACGATCCCCGGCATCCCCTCCCCCCCCCGTCAATTCGCACCTTGGCGCGAGTCTATATTTTGATTAGTTTCTCCATGCTGTCTGTACGTACGTATGTATGTAACTCGCATATCTCAAAAACTATTGGTCGTAGAATGTTGAAACTTTATGTTTAGGATTGTTGTAACATCTAGTTATGCACCTCCCCTTTTGGTCCTAATCGACGTGACAGTTTATCTGCAGGGCCGCCCAAAAGATTCTAAATACATTACGCTCTATGGGCGGAAATTCATTAAAGCGTATTTTAGAGGTTTTAATCTATTTCAAACGAATCAGATGTGACGTATGTTGTTAAGGGTTACAAAATGTATTTCTCTATCAAACGTAGTGTGTTTGTCATTCATAGTTCTGCTGCAGGAGCACCCAAAAGATTTCCAACACATTACGGCCAATGGCGCAGTTTTAGGGACATTCATCCATTTCACTCGCAATACCGTCCTACCCTTTAGTTAGGTAATGGTCCGAACACGGTCACGTGCCTCCCTCAAACATTACGCCAAAAGTCTCCAAGCTTGGCGACTTTTGGTGTACGTGTGCAAGTATTTAACTTTCATATCTCAAAAACTATTAGTCGTAGAATGTTGACATTTCATATTTAAGATTGCTGTAACATCTAGTTGTGCATCTCGATTTTTGGTTCCAATCTACTGGAGAGTTTATTTACAGGACCACCCAAAAGAATTTCAATGCATTAATGTCTATAGACATCTTCAATATATTACGTCTGTAGTCAGTCACTGTTTGGTCCATGCCCAAAATCTCTCTTGTCATTAACCTTGGCAAGTTTTGTTGAAATAGCGCCGAATTTGGTGCCAAAAATAATTTCCTATTTCGCACAACTCTAAACTTTTAACTGCAGAATGTTGAAATTTTGTATTTAGAACTATTGTAACATCTAACTGTGCATATCTTTTTTGATTGAAATCGACTGGGTAATTTATGTACAAGGTCACCCAAATGACTTTAAATACATTAATGGGTATGGATACATTCAGTTCATTGAAAGTCTTTGGTCAATTACTACTTTGGCAATCCACAAAACCACGGAAACTACCTCAAGCTTGTGGGCTTTTGGCGAAATATCAGCAAATGAAGTGTCAGAAGAAAATCTTTCAAACTGAACCCTACTTGGTGATATCGGAAATATTTGACTAGAAATCGCTAAACCTTGGTATTATTGTAATTATTTATCTTTCAATCCAAATAAGTTGAGATGAAGCGCGCCGAAAATATTTTTTTATTTAATAGACTTGCAAGGAAGTCATGTGTTGTCCAGATCAGATTTTTCACTTCTGCATGTAACTGCGATATACGTGTTCATCAAGAAATTTATTCAGAGTAGGTAATAAAACCGGGAAAAATATTCTCAATAAAAGTACTTGTAGCATCTTTATTTCACGGGTTACACTATATTTTATACGAAATCGCTAGTAACTGTTATTTTTTACCACTCATTAGAAATTCTCATTGCCGCTATAAGTGTTATCATCATAGTCCTTGTCAGTGCCGATCCTAGCGGGGAGGGCAAGACGGTGCACCGCACGTGGGCGGCCAAACTTAAGGGGCGGCGAAATGATTAGAACTATTGAACTTTTAATTGAGACGGAATTTATGTCTGTAAGTGAAAATTTTAAATTTCCTAGAAGTGAAACTGGTAGAGGATTTAGTTATGGGTACTTTTACAAGTCATTGAAAAATGGTAAAAAAGTTAGACGAACTTGGCTTTTATATTCTGTTTCATTAGATACCGCATTTTGCTCTTCATGCAAAATATTTGGAGGGCCGGCGAAGAACGCAGATTTTTTTTTTTAATGGCGTACAATCGGCTTCAGAACTTTTTAAAAAAATTTACCTAAACTTTCAACTGCTTATTTTTTTCAGGACACTTCTTAACGCTAGTAATTTGTAAAGATACAATTTAAATTTTTTGAGTCAATGGCGTAATTTGATTGCCTTAAAAACTGTTGCACCATTGCATTAGACCTCAAAAGAACATTATAGGTTTGGAATGGTTCATAAGAAGGTTGTGCAGGAAGAAAAAAAAACCGCTAAAAAGCAAATAATGTATCAATCGTATACTGATAACTAAATGTATCGTGTATGTGCCATATAAACAACATAAACCTATCCGATTTTGATAAAATCTATTATTTCATCTTTACAGTAGAAATATTTTAAAAGTGTGCCACAACGGGCAAGCTCATACTCTGAACCCCAGAAGTGGCCGAGCGCATAAATCTCTGAATCGGGACACGAAAGGTGCCTGGTTCAAAACCAGGTCACGTCCGCCGACCTAACCGTTCGTAGTTTTCCGTGGTTTCTTCCAAAACTTAGCGCAGATACGGGTTAGAATCCCTTAGAAAGACCCTCACTAAGGGCACCCAACTAGAGATGAGTTCAGGCTCATTTTTTAAAGCCCGAGCCCGAGAACTTTTAATTCGAGCCTGACCGAGCGATATTTCTTAAGTCGGAGCCCCAGCCCGAAATTTCAGGTAATAGATAAATAATAGTAGATTACTTCATTGATAGAGTATCATAAATTTTCCCTTTTGTGCAAATTAAGACAAATATAATAGAGCACGGACACAATCGTGATCTCTACACCCCGCCCTCGGCCTAGAGCCCACGTGCAGCTAATTGGGCGTAATCGCATAACAAAATCATACCCAAGACTAGTTTTCATAAAAATTCTAGTCTTTAAAAAAATCGCGTTTTAGCGCCAATGTATACATATGTGTGTGTGTGTGTACGCATACACCCATTTTCATTATGCTCTTTTTCAAAATTTTTCCCACGCCGCGGCGCGCCGCCGCCATGAATTTCCACGCGGCGCAGACCTCCAGTCCGAAGGAGAAAATATTCAGCTTATTAGTGTTGGTTATAGTGATTGGCAACATTGCTCTGACTGTTTTTCTAGACACGAGAATAGCGCAAAACATATGAAATGTGTTAAGATACTTTTTGGGAGCTCAAAACACGGCTAAGCAACAATAGCACAATAGATAGAGAACAACAAAACTTCTTTTCTTTGGAAAAGAAACGATGGAGAGCAATTATCGAACGAATGATTGCTATTGTGCAATATTTGGCTAGCCAGAACTTAGCTTTTAGAGGTAGTAGTTCAAACCTATACGAAAAAACAATGGAAACTTTTTAAAAGCGGTGGAAATGATAGCCAAATTCGATCCTGTTTTACTTGAACATATAAATAACGTCCAAAAATCTAAGGATAAAAATACCCGATAATGGCGGATACGATAAGGCGCCAACATGTGCGGAAAAAATATAGGTCTGCAAAAAAGACTATTAGATATTTATTAATCCTATAGGGCATTTTTTGTACCATGCGCGGCACATTGTCTGAACTTAGTACTAATTCAAGACGCTGATAAATCAAGTGGAGAGATTGCAAATTTTTTTGTTATTCAAGAATTACACAACTATTTTTCAGCTTCGATATACAGATGGGATATTTTAAAGAAAATACAATTACAAACTTTTCTTTAAAGCCGCTAAGCGATACTCGCTGGGAGAGTCGAATACTTGCATTACGACCATTGCAAACAGATCTTAAAAATATCCTCGTTGCGCTGAACCAACTTTCACATGAAGCAAAAGATCGTATAGCAAAGCTAAAAGCTAAATATTTAACGGAAACAATTTGTTCATTTAAATTTATATGTTCAGTAATGATTTGGCACGATTTGCTAGAAAGAATAAATATTGTTTCAACAATGTTGCAGCAATAGAACATAGATTTAGCAGAATGTGTCGAAGCATTAAGAAATTTAAAAACATATTTAATTTCGAAAAGAAATGACGAAAGTTTTGCCACATTTATCAATGAATCGTCTATTATTGCCCAGGAAATTAATGTAGTGCCCGAATTTCCTGAAATTCATGAAAGAAAAAAATACCTCGTATGTTTCACAACGAATCACACGATGAAGATGTTACAGACTCTGAAAGAGGTTTAAGATTAATTTTTATTTTCAAATTTTGGATATTTCCATCAATTCAGTAGGTGGACGTTTCGATTTGTCGGAAAGCTGTTTCTCAATATTCAGTTTCTTACTAACGTTTAACACTGAAGATAGTGACAATTTGAAAAAAAAAAAAGTTGTATGGATTTGGACATTAAACTTCAAATAAATAAAGATTGAAAAATAGAAAGGGACTTAGACGGTATAGAATTGCACAGTGAACCATTATATTTTCGAGATCTATTTCCAAATATTTGCCGGTTAAAGCCATTAGAAATTTTGAATCATATATTAAGTCAAGATTTAACATCATATTTTTCCCAATTTCTCTATAGCACTCAGACTATTTTTGGCTATACCAATCAGTGTTTCTTCGGGTGAAAGAAGCTTTTCAACTTTTAAGTTTGATTAAAAATTACTTAAGATCTACAATCTCACAAGAAAGGCTTACGAATTTGGCTATTATTTCAACTGAAAGTGACATCTGTGAGGCGCTAGACATTTCAAGTGTCATAAATGAATTTGCCTGTAAGAAAGCTCGAAAAATATTGTTATAATTTTTTGAAAGATCAGAAATATTTATTGTAGTTGTAGATTGTATTTTTCTGAAAATAAAATACGAACTTTAACTTGATTTTCATTCATTCCATACTTTTTACACTTTTTAAAAAGTGTTCGATAGTAAATTATTTAAACATTTTGTTGGTTTGTAAGAAAAGGGGCGGCCAATTTTAATTTGCACGTGGGCGGCCGAGGGTCTAGGATCGGCACTGGTCCTTGTCATCACTGGCACAGCCACTAAACTCTTAAATGATATCGTCTTCGGTTCCATCCACTTAATTGAAAAGTTTGGTCAGTTTCAAAATCACTTACACGTCAAAATTATATAGTGCGCGTTATATATAGTATGAGATAACAAGATTTCACCTATTTTTCTTTTGAAGTATTGGGTGAGCGTATGCATGCGTGTTAAAATCGAGTAAATACGGTATTTTCATTTTTTCCTCTACTCGTCATGCGCGCCCACACCTATGGGCAGGGAGGGACCATGCCCCCCACCATCTTCCAGGAAAAATATATATATTACCGAATTGATTTAGGTACTGGTATAACGTAGAAGTGGTTCGCCACTAAAATATAGCATCTTGGCAGACATTATGTCTGCCCATCTGGCTGACTTATCCCCCCCCCCTACAAACAATCATATGCATCCTTATATACTGAAAATCAATTATTTCAAAGAGCTGTTCAAAATGATTTCCAGACGATCAATACCAGTATTGTACTTAAACTTATTTCTAATATTTTCATTTTCTCCTGAACTGAAAACCAATTATTCATAAAAGTTGTTCGAGTTACTCATTGATTTCCAGACAAAGTTCTCCTTCTTTGTGGTATGATCCGGTCACCAGACATTCCCATGTGGCTGCAATTACTCTTCGTGATTAACATTACCGGCTTTAACAGCTTTGCCCCCCCCCTCTCTTTCCTTTAGATTAAAAAAGAAAAGAAAAAAAGAATTAAAAGACGCACATAAAAATTCTTACGATTGGACTAGCAGGAATTGATTGTTATCAAAACTGGAGTAGTCTATTTTCATTTGTGAATGTAAGGTTTTTTTGAGTCATTCTTACCTGTGATCACTAATCATAACGATATGATCGACTACTGATCAACTGGTTATTACGTATCTGTATGATTATTTGCATAATCTGTTTACACGGTACGTTGGTTCTCCGATAATGCAGTTAAAATTGTACCTGAACTTATTAAATTTATGCATTTTTTTAAATAATTATGTTTAAACTGGGACAAATGTATAAAAGTTATGTAACATGTAGTTCGTAAAATAAATGCAACATGTTTTTATATAAGAAATCATTTATTTACGCAAAATATACACATGGCATACCACCTTCCAAATTTTCATACATGTAGATAAAAATGCGTAAGACTGCATAAACAGAGCTCTGTTTACAAATAAACGAAACGGAGAAATAAAAACATTTTTTTAATCCCACTGTAGCATGCATAATTGGGTAAATGTATAACAATTCCAAAATACTGGATTTAAAAAGAAAAGAGTCCTGCTACTTGAATCAATATGGTATTATTGCCAAAAGAGAATAATAAAACATTTTTTTATTTCTTCTCAAACAATAATACTCCTAAACAAGAAATTACTTTTGTATGTACTAGATAATATTTTACCATTTTACCCCATAGATAAGCCTGGATTCATTGTTGCTAATAACATTCTCAACTAAAGCAAAAAAAGAGTCAGTAAAAGAAATTCAGAACAATGAAATCGGCTTATGCAACTTTACTCCCTCATATTCCATTCAATCAGGGACGAAAGAGAGGGGTAAAAAAAAAAAAAAATCTCTCCTCACAATTCGTGGGCGGGGATCGTTTGAAGCGTTCATGACGTCATACCACGGAACCATAGCAACTGGAGAGGCGAAAAGAAATAGCAATTGTGGAAAATGGATATATATGCGTGGGCTTATTTTGCATGAAACTTGCATGTGGAAAAACACTCGAATTTTATCTCCCTTCCTCCTTGAAACAGAATGTTTTGTTAAGCCGTGTTTTGTTCAGTTACATTACATTGTGTATTAAATACTTTCTATGCTGCTGTTACATCGCGTCAACAATAGAACAGCTAAAAAAGAAATGTTATTTATGTGTTTACTTTTTAAAAGGGAAATAAATAAATAAAACTGCAGTTTTTCAGCTGCAGCGTTCGATTTCCCTTAAGACAGGGGTCCCCAACCAGCAACTAAGGACCCATAAACGGGGCACGTGCCCCGCGCGCTGTGCTGAGGGAGACGTTAAAATGGAAAGAAGGGGCAGTTAAAATTTAAATTTTCCACGGGAACCGTGCTGATGGGGGCACCAAAATTAAGTTTGCCCTGGTCCCGGTGACGTACGTGATCTCTAGTTACGACACTGTCGAAACGATATTTTTTTGAATTGGAATACGAAAACATTTACAATATTCACAATTGCTGACACTCATCAGGGGCCACACACAGCAGATTGTAAATTTAAAGACAAAAAAAAAACAGATGAATTTCAGTAAGTGGCTCAAAATATCACTTAGAGGACCACCCTGCTACGGTAAAAATAGCGAAGCAAGAGAAACGACTGCAAATGTAGCTGTTCAAATGATGCTAATAAGATAAAAATATTTACAGTGTTTCCAAAACCAAGAAAGAAAAACAAAATCAGAATTTAATGCTAATAAACAATAATTCAAAAATGAATAATTATCTAATTTAAAAATACATTTTCTGTAATATTCATACTATAATTAAAATTGAATTCTATTATGCTGACATTGAATATTAAATTGAATTATTAGAGAGAACAAGGACGGAAGGTTTTTAAGACTTGCACCAAGTGCAGGGCTGCTCAGACTTCGCCTGCTCTTATTTTAAACTGCGTTAATTTTACCTTAGACGAGATTTTTTTTTTAAAACCTCTTCTCTTTTTAGATTTTCTTGAAGTCTGTGGACTTATGGACTTGGTCTGATCTTGGCAAGACCATTTTGAGGATCAGACACAACAACAACAAACAATAAAAATTTGCGAGGGTATTGGATTATATGAATTGACGTATATCACTAGTTAAAACGACAATAAATATATGTATATATATATATACATACCTGTACATTATTTTAAAAACTTTCATTTTAGTCATAGTGTTTTTTTTTTTTTTATAGCTGAAAGTGATGCTTTCTTTCTACATTAAAAGCGGCTTAACCCTTTGAGGCGCAACTCTTTCCCAATGCTGAAAAAAGGGCAGCCGTTGCCATCGCTCGACTTAACTACCAGCAAGATGGGAAGATCGAAACGTTCATCGCGTGCCACAGATCTAGAGACCCTTTTTGAGACAGCTGGCTGTGCGCGCATAGCCAGCTGTCGTCAAAATCGGATCAGCTGTCGTCCATTGGATCGTCCACCATCTTGCTGGTAGTTAAGTCGAACGATGGCAACGGCTGCCCTTTTTTTAGCATTGGGCCATCTATCCATCTGTTCTCGCATTCTTCCATTTTTCAGCAGATGTCAGTGCTGTTAAAAAGAATCGTGACAATTTTTTTACGGGAAATGACGGGCTAAAAAGTAAAGGATTCTCGTGGAGCTATGTCACCCGCAACTATTTTTAAAGAAATCAAATCTATTCTTCGTGAGTGGCAACAGTCAAAACGTCAGAGTTTGGTGTTCCCACAGCGGGAACAGGGTAAAGCCTCTTTCTCAGTTCCGATGCAAGTATGACACTTTTATAAATGAGATTTATCTTCTTACATTTGTATACTATTTACTTTGTTTATATTTAGGTTGGTATTTGTGATTGATATACGCGTGCATTTGCGTTTATTACAATACTACTGGAAATGGCTATTTTTATATTTAAATTCCTATTTTGTTTACTGTTTTGTTCTTATATATGTTTTACACATGTATTTTCTGCCTTATATACAGGGTGATTATAATCAAAGTTTCACTTTAAAATGTTCAGAAAAGGAAAATTAGTGGACCAAATGTTATCAAACTTGGCAATTGTGTATAGGTGGTCAACAGATTTATTATTCGCTGAAAAAAAAAAAAGCTCAAAAATTCAACACCAGGGGCAAGGACTTATTTAAGGAGGGGGGGGGGAGTGAAGAATATTTGATGATGAAGAACCATTATGAAGAACATTTTGGAGGGGGTCCAAACGGTAAAAAAGCTATTATTTTTCTCAAAAGGACACTATATCATTATCATTTTAGTAACAAAAATAAAAAATGTTATCAAACTTGATAATTGTGTAAAGATGGTCAGGAGATTTATTTTCGCCGAAAAAAAATAGTTAAAAAATTCAACACCAGGGGCAAGGACGTATTTAAGAAGGGAGGGGGTCCAGGGCTCCTCCCCCACGAAATTCTGATTTTTGTTACGAAAATAATAATGATTTAGATGAGTAAAATAATGCCTTTTTTACCGTTTGGACCCCCTCCGAAATTTTTGAACCCCCTCCAAAATGTTCTTCATGGGGTCAATGGTTCTTCATCATCAAATATTCTTTACTTCCCCCCCCCCCCTCCGCCCCTGGTGTTGCATTTTTGAGCTTTTCTTCCGCGAATAATAAATCCCTTGAGCACCTTTACACAATTACCAAGTTTGATTACATTTGATCCAGTAGTTTCCCTTTTCTGATCGTTTTAAAGTGGAACTTTATAATTATAATCACCCTGTATACAGATATCTACTCGTTCCAAATATGCGTCTAGCGTGCTTCAGTCTCTACGACACCAGCATCATGGAAAGACGGGCCTTGAGTTAGGATTTCTACGCAACATCCATCTTTTTATAATGCTAGTAATAATAATAATAATAATGCATATTCAGAAGTTATTGACTCTGGAAAGAACCTCTACCCGCAGCTTTTTGCACACGAGTCACCTTCCCCCACTGCGCCGCCCCGCGGTCGCAAACGGAGGAAGTTAGATTAAGTTTTCCGAAATTATTTTCTTCCCTAAGAGAGGGACCTTGCTGAGTGCGTGGGAGTTGCAGCAGTCGCTTTCAGGGACAGGAACGCCGCAGAGTTGATTCACTTGCAAATTTCGTTGGCTTAAAGTAAAGAAAATACAGAAAGAAAGTACAAATGTGCTATATTTCCCCCCCCCAAAAAAAGCCAACATAAAATAGTAAAACTTTATTGAAACCTCTTGTGGTCCAGCGACCCTGGCGGGGACTAGCCCCCGCTACCCCCTGGTTACGGTCCTGGGACTCTACCACCATGGTGTCGTAGAATATCAGTGACGGATATTTCTCGCTCTCGGATAGTCAGATACTTCGGATAAATAGCCGCGACTCTCCTTTTGGTGCTACCACGATGAGTGTCGAATAAAACGAGCGAGTATTTTTGTGCTTGCTAGAGGTCTATCCGACACTCAGAGCGATCAACCCATCAAAACACTAGACTTCCCCCCCCCCTTTTTCTTAAGGCTGTTCTTCGAAAAAAAAGAACTCTGTTTTTAGTCTTGGTACACAAATTGAAATAAACTAATAGCACCATGGTCTCCAAAAAAATTCCAGAGGGTTCTTCATAAGCTGTTTTACACACTACGATAAGCGAAAACGCTGTGGCTTTTGTGAAATTTTCAGAAAAAATTCTTAAACATGGATTTGAGCTGCAAGATTTTTCGAAGAGTGACACGCTTTGCGAAAATTTCCGATTTTTAAGAATTTTTTCTAAAAATATTGAAACTGATACAGATTGGCCTGTCTTCGCAGTATGTAATACAGCTTGTAAAGAGACAGTTTCAAAATTTTGAAGTGCCTGGCATAATTAGTTTATTTGTAATTATGTACCAAAATCACATGATTTTTTCGAATAACACCGTCAATCGAAGGCATTGTCTTTAGAATTTTCGAAGACTCCGGAAACATCCATCACGAGTGGAAGCCCGTTTTTGACAGACCCACCGTGCTAGGGAGAGGGGTCCATCTCGTACTCCCCGATACCGGAATGTAAGTTTTCGCCTTCATCCAACGTGTCGGGAAAAAACAGCATTCTTTCCGATAGTCAATACGACAGTGAAACAATCACGATAGGATCGTAGTAGGGCATATCGGATATTTCTCGGATTGTGACGTCATGAGAAGAGAAGGCTCGATATATTCGCTAGCGAAAGCTTTCCGATACTATGGTGGTAGAGACCCCGGTCGGCAGAATATTATCCAGGGGAGGAAGCAGAAATTACTTCAACGTATGGTTACCATGTTGGAAAGAACAAAAAAGCAGGGAAGAAATGGCATACAAACATCCGAAGGGGGGCAAGTGCCCCTCTTGCCCTATGTTGCCGACGCCCAACAATCATACAAGAATATTATGATTAGAACATAAAACGCTCGCACTAAGCAAAGATGTAAACATCTCGAACGTGAAGGTGGGAGGGAGGGGCGATATCATATTAACCCTTTCAAGCGCAACCGTTTCCTCGTCGATACAAAGAACTGGATAGAGTGCCTAAATAGCCCCCAACGCTTGAAAAGTACAGCCTTTGCCACCGCTTTTATTTAACTACCAGCAACATAATGGTCAATCAAATCGCCAATGATGTTGCAACAGATGAGCGAATGATGCTATGATGCTATGATGAGCGAATGCGACCGTGATGCCACATGATTGGTTTCTATTCATTCGATCGACTGCCATATTGCTGGTCGTTAAATAAAGTGATGATAACGATTGAGCTTTTTACAGCGTCCGGCCCGTTTGGGCCGCCTATCCACATATTCTTTTATGGCGATCTGAAAACACAGTTAAAATGGCAGAGTTTTGTGTCCTCACGGCGAGGTCACCGCACGTTAAAGGGTTAATTGAAGCAGGACAGGCATAAAACATACCTGGAATGAGCAATCGCTGAGGTCTCCGTTACGGGGGTATTCAAAAATTCGGGCCGGGAAGCAACGGTGGGTGCAGAAAGGGGATCTCTGCAGTCTCGTATTTCCAACGAAGGACGTAAAAAGGTTAAAGATAATCTTTTTTTTCGCTACCCTTATTTATTTATTTGCCAGGAGAGGACAGCTCGCGTCACTGAATGTGTCGCTTAGAGCTAGCTATATATACGTCCTTCCCGGAATTTCCCGCCACAATTCGGAACCTCATCAGATGGTGGGGGACTTCTGAATATTGGCACCCCTCGGAAACTGCTAGCGACCACCGAGAGGACTTTCGAAACCACGGATTTAACGTGCACGTACACCGCTTGTACACGGTGGTGTTTAGTGGTACTCCGGTATCGAACCCGCAACCTTCCGGTTTCGAGTCCAACGCCTTAACACTACCCTTAGAAGTTATATCTATGATCATTTTTTCTTCCATCTGTGAAAAGCCATTTGTTGCTGCGAATGTAAATGAAGAAACTAGCGAACCGCCCTCAAAAATTATATTCGGTGTGGCTTAATGGAGACATAGGCACCAATGTCTCTTAAAATCACGAATCGTGCGATGGAATCCGATTTTGATAGTTGCTGACAGATTCTGATAGTTGAGGGGTACTGTTATTTGAACAATTTATTTATTTTTAATTTAAGTAATTTATACATGAGTATACATTTGATTTATACATTTTAAGTAATTTATACATGAAAAAGATGCTGTCACAAAATTAAAATACGGTCCAAAGTATTATATCTGTTTATTACAGATTAGTTTGTCACAAGCGAAGATTTGTTTTCGAATTGAGTGAAGTATAATTTTATAAAGTGCACTGGAAGAATTTCAGATCATATATATATATATGTATCATTAGGCGCTACGGGAAAGTTGTGTAGTCGTGAACCGGAGGGAAGGCGAGGGTGTTGAGACCCATTCTCGGCGAGTATTAGCAACGCCCCCTAGAGAGGAAAGCCACGGCGCTTACTTTTGACGTCACACAGAGTAGGTAAAGCAAAGCGTTTCCATTGGGTTTCTCCTCTCTCCCGCGCTTACTTTTGACGTCACACCGAGTAGGTAAAGCAAAGCGTTTCCATTGGGTTTCTCCTCTCTCCCCCCCCCCCCCAATGGAAACGCTTTGCTTTACCTACTCGGTGTGACGTCAAAAGTAAGCGGCGCGGCTTTCCTCTCAAAGGGGCGTTGGTATTAGGCGGCTCGGGACTCTGGATTAGAGCCGCTATTATGGGATCCGGGCCGGATGGGTCGAGGCTGTTGGTCTTCGCTGGAAGGCAAACCATGGAGCGGGCCGTGAAAATCCTTGGGCACGCCTTACGGCTGCCGATGGATGAAAGGAGTCGGAATCCAATTGCGATGTCATAATTTTATTTGGTGATTCCGTACATCTTTCCATGGCAGTTGCGTCACGCGAAGAGTCCCTCCTGGCTGATGCAGCCCCTTTTAACAACTTTTGAGGTCGTGCCACAGGATCCAAGCAATTATTGGCCGATCCCACAAACTGGGCAACGGAAAGCAGGGACGATCTACAAAATTACAAAGGAATTGCAAGGGACCGTGTAGTAATTGCAGTTTTTGAAAGCGGATTTCTTTGTTCCAACTGAATTAAACTTGCGCGGAAAAATAAATTATGTGGGGTGCGTTAGTCAGCGGGCACCCCGTGTATTTGGAAAAAAATTTTAAGCTTGAAATGTCAAGCGTAATGCAAGCTGGGCAAGTGTAAACTAGAACACTTGATTCAAGCTTGAATCAAGCCACACGCTTAGAATTTTCAAGCTTAATTCAAGCTTATTGACTCGATAAATCTAGCTTGCTGCAAGTTTGCTGTGCTGTCTGGGCGGGGCCGTCGGTCTCGCTGTTTGGAGTTTTGGGCGGTTTTCTCCAGATATAACGTGAATACACGCTAGATTCCCAGAAAAGTCCTCCCCCAAGGAAAACTTTCAAATGTACCATGGGGATATCTAGGGGAACTTTCAAATTTATCCACAAATACGTAATTTTCTCCATATCCTACGTTTACTCATATCGGGGGTGGTTGCAGCCCCATCAGACACTCCCTGGTTACGCCCCTACCTGAGCTGGTAGTACGCATTCTCGCACCTCTATTGGTGTTAACGCAGATGGTACGGATTCTTGCAGTTTTAATAGATAAAAGGTAAAAACAAAGCCATTTAGCCGTAGATCCATTGTTTAAATCCATTCAATTACCTACGTCCCACTGAATAATAAATAAACCAACTCGTGAAGTTAGGGGTCCCTGCGAGTGGTTATTTGATATCAGTGGGTGATTATATTTTTTTATAGCTACTGACTCCCACTCCCACCTCCGGTATAAAAAACAGAAATGAATAAATAAATAAAAATGAAATATAAGAACGAAAGAAAAAGGGGAAGGGGGGGAGAGGTGAGTTGGAAGAGGATATCTCCTCGGGGCTTCTTTTTTTCTGGCAAAAAGTGGATCGGGGGCCGTAGCCTGTTCTAGAATTTTGTCGCTGGTGAAGAGAAGAGTGTGTTTATTTATTTTATTTTTTTTTCGATCTTTTTAACATTTTCCAAGAAAATTAAAAAGTGCTGATGATTTCTGTTTGCCTGTCTGTCCTTACTCCAACTGCTGTCAATATCAGTGGCACAGCCAAAATTTTAGTTTAGGATTGGTGGTGGCGAAAGGGGAGGGGGCAAAAATAACTCGTTTACCGTGGAAGCTTTCTTATAGCGTCAAAATATTCTGTATCTTTACCTGAAAGAACAAAAGTCCATTTATTAGCATCACAAATTTGGAACTGTACTTGACGTCATAAGACAGCTGCCGTAATTAAAGAAGTCAGTATAGCCAAGTTCAACTGTTTTGTAGTTAAAATTGTCTCAGTGGCGTAGCAAGGTCCAACGCTACAGTTTAGAAAGAATGGAGTGGTAAACTAAAGTACGACACTGGACGCCGCTAAACTTTTCTATGCCGCTGCTTCGTTCATCTACCTGTAAACCAGGGCTGTATCCTGAAAAAGAATTCGGTGTGGCCCAAATGGTGGAAAAGGCCAGAATATTTCGCAAAGAGACTTACTTCATCATTATCATCTTGTTAACAAAAATCGAAATATGAGAGGGGAACCTAGCCGGACCCTCTAACTAAAATCGTGTCTGTGTCACTGATAAAAAATAAAAATAAAATAAATTCGCTAATGCAGTAGTAATACGAGCGCACGTATAATGTTCTGTAATTGAAGCTTTCATCATGATTTATTTTTTTATGATATAGCCATATATGTTATTATCATTATTATTTAACCCTTTGAGGCGCAACCCTTTACCAATGCTGAAAAAAAAAGGCAGCCGTTGCCATCGCTCGACTTAACTACCAGCAAGATGGCGGACGATCGAAACGTTCATCGCGTGCCACAGATCTAGAGACCCTTTTTTGACGACAGCTGGCTGTGCCCACGCGATGAACGTTTCGATCGTCCGCCATCTTGCTGGTAGTTAAGTCGAGCGATGGCAACGGCTGCTCTTTTTTCAGCATTGGGCAATCTATCCAGCTGTTCTCGCATTCTTCCATTTTTCAGCAGATGTCAGTGCTGTTAAAAATAATCGTAACCATTTTTTTTACGGGAAATGACGTGCTAAAAAGTAAAGGATTCTCGTGGAGCTATGTCACCCGCAACTATTTTTATAGAAATCAAATCTATTGTACGTGACTGGCAACAGTTAAAACGTCAGAGTTTGGTGTTCCCAGAGTGGGAACACTGCTCGTTAAAGGGTTGAAGACCAATATCATCTAATTTATTTTGGCAGCAATTATGTAAGCTTACATCTAAACTCTATTTTAATCATTTGGAGGCCCTAGGCCGTATCTTTAAATCCTGATATGGCACGAGCGGTAATCAGACACTAAAAATAATTTGTTGAAACACATACAATAAGATAGTTTGTTCGAATGGCGTATTAAATTCCAAAATTTTCTAAGAGTTTCAGACTGAAGTTTAAACTTACTGGATACTTTTGAACATGCAGATTCAGAGCTGGTCTGAGTACCGCAGGCATTCTAATCCGTTCGGCCACTCATTCAAGAGGAATAAGCAAGAGTTTACATTTGCTGAAGCCACCCAAAAGAATCTACAAATAAGCGTCGGGCTGAGGTCAGCGTCCCTGCGTAAGTACAAACAAACAAATTACGAGCCAATTTCCAGCGGCAAAAGATTCAGCTATTCAAAATGTTTTTCTTTTTTTTCTTTCAGGAATGTGAACTAACGCTGCTTCACAATAAAATAAACAACCTTTCCAAGTTTTCCCCCTTCAGCCGGTAATGCTCCTAACGGCTCTTATAACTACTTTTTTTTACTTTCCGAACATGTACCATGTAAGGAAAGTATTGTAATCATGAAAAAATTCGAATTCGAGATTTTGGTATATTGACACGTTTTGAGGTCTTCTGAATTCATTTATGCTATTTTTACGAGATGTATGTATGTATGTGTGTATGTGTGTGTGTGTGTATGTGTGTATGTGAATGAACACGATAGCTCCTGAACAGGGCATGCGATTGAGCTCAAATTGGGTATATATGTTATAAACCACCGTCGCAAGACCGGTATTGATTTTGGTGTGTATAGGACTTACAGTTTTTCTACAGGGCTACGACAAAGATTTCTTTTACATTATGGCCTATGGAGGAAAATTTTGGAAAGTGCGCTAGCGTTTAAACGGTACATTCGATTGAGATCAAATTGGGTATACATGTTATAAACCACCGTCGCAAGATCTGTATTGATTTTGATGTGTATAGGACTTATAGTTTTTCTACAGGGCTACGACAAAGATTTCTTTTACATTATGGCCTATGGGGAGAAATTCTTGAAAGTGCGCTAGCGTGTAAACGGTACATTCGATCGAGCTTCAATTTGGTATATATGTTTGAATTATTCATCGATTAAAATTTATTTAAATGCTTGGTAATGATCTTAATCGTAAGTGTTCGGAAAGTCGAGTGGAGTCACTCCAGATTTTTTTTTTTTTTAGCAAAGTAAACAGCCTAAAAATCTGACTCCCCTTACACCATGCATTAGCGAATATTGATAATTCGTTAGCATTGTAATTTTCTATGCTTGTCGATGCTGGCTGCATCGACTTTTTATTATTGACGTAAGGATATCTGGGTTTTAGTTCGTACAATCGGTACATTTGTGTAAATTTTATTTATTTCTCTGACGAAGAAAACTCTGCAGATCTCGCGAAACAGCGGTAGCGCATTTAGAAAACTTAACATTTATCTTAGAGAATTTCTCTTGTCAGTGTATTCAGCAATACCTCTATCTGAATTCTACAGGTAAATAATAAGGTAATACAATCAGGAAAAAACAAGGTAAAAGGAATTGCATTAATCATTGAACCTAATTTTTTACTATCATTTCTTTCTATACAGTCCCCATCACCTGCTATTCACCATCACCCCCCTTTTCCTGGGGAAGTCATATGATTTTCGCCGTTCCCACGGTCTCACGTCACAACATCTGTCGGTCTTGAAAATCAGCTGGGGGCTCTGACGCTACGAAGAGAGAGGAGAGAAAGAAAGAAAAAAAAAAAAAAAACAGAGCGAATGCGGGGTCGAGAGTAGATCAGCTGTTATTATATACGACGCGGACCAATAGAAAGTTAGGATTGTTACCATGGTGGTGGTTTCAGGGCATCACAACAAGAGCGTAAAAATGGAGTTCAATTTATGCAGCTGAAGTTACATAAAAGAGTATTTTCTTTTCTTTTTTTTTTTATATAACTCCTGTATAAGAATGTTTTACGTTTGTTCATCACGCAGCGTCACCGCCTATGGGGATTTAGGAACGTTTCCCCTTTAATATTTTGTCAATGGATTAATAAATTAAAAGAGTATCCAGTGTTGGCAGGCAACACAACTACAACTACTATTTCGTTCTTTTTGATCTGCCCAACACACATTTCTGTGTTTGAGTGTTTATTGTAGTCATGGGCGCCCACATGGTTGTTAGTAGGGGGCAAGGGGGGGGGGATGCAAGTTGAAGGACCTGTACTATATTTTAGCGTAGAACTAGAACCACTTCTAAGTTATACCAATACGTAAATCATAACGATAATATGTGAGCTAGAGATAGGGGAGCATGGTCCCTCTCTGCCAATAGGTATGGGCATCCATGTCTGTAGTAGCCGATCAGGGAAGGGCCGCCCTTTATCGCACAATGGAGCCCGCACTAAGTTAACCCTTTAACGCGCAGTGTGTCCGCTCCGGGAACGCCAAACTCTCACGTTTTGACTGTTGCGAGTCACGAAAGAATAGATTGGATTTCTATAAAAATAGTTACGGTTGACACAGCTCCACGAGAATCCTTTACTTTTTAGCACGTCCTTTCCCGTACAAAAAATGGTCACTATTCTTTTTAACAGCACTGACATCTGCTGAAAAATGGTAGAACGCGAGAACAGCTGGATAGATTGCCCAGTGCTGAAAAAAGGGCAGCCGTTGCCATCGCTCGACTTAACTACCAGCAGGATGGCGGACGATCGAAACGGTCATCGCGTGCCACAGATCTAGAGACCCTTTTTTGACGACAGCTGGCTGTGCCACGCGATGACCGTTTCGATCGTCCGCCATCTTGCTGGTAGTTAAGTCGAGCGATGGCAACGGCTGTCCTTTTTTCAGCATTGGGAAAGGGTTGCGCCTCAAAGGGTTAAAGCGTAGTAAGAGTGCATGAAATATCTCAAACACGAAAAAGGTTTTTAAATTCAAAACTGAATTACTACATGATGCATCGACTACAATGCCCGTCCCAACAAAATTTTATTTGAACGCATACGTAACCATTTGATCGGCATGTTAACCAGATCATTGTGGCCTAGAACACGGGCGCCGGCAGAATAGGGCAAGGGTGGGGGGGGCAATACCCCCCTGGATTTTTGTATGCAGTGTTTTCCCTTGCTTTTTTGCTCTTTCCAACATGGTAACCATACGTTAAAGTAGTCTTTGCCCCCCCCCCCGCCTGTGAAATATTCTACCGGCGCCCATGGCCCCGAATGAGGCATTTAAAGTCCGTGGACACATAAACGGGATCTCTGTTCTTTTTAAAACTTTTTAAACAATCCAGTAACACTAGAGAGTAGAAACTCGAAAAATAGTTAAGAATTTGTCTTCCGAAGTTGTTCTACGCACTTATGGTAATCGGTCAACCTATCAGAGCTCTGAAAGATTCGTTCAAGAAAAACGAGATCTTAAACAAAACGATGATTTGTAACATTTTCCTACACGTATCTCGGCTCATTCTGCAAGGTCCCTAAATTGCCTGAGGTTTAGTGTTAATCAAAGCCAACAGTTGAGTTGTTGAAGAGGAGCATCACATACTTTTAATTAATTGGAATTTTAATCTCCCTTTCTGTATAAATATATATCTATATACATTTCCGAGTGTTCAGGATCATGGGTGCCGGCATATTTCCCAGGGGAGGGCAAAGACTACTTCAACGTATGGTTACCATCAGTGGCGCACCCAGGATTTTAGTTTAGGGGGGGCTGAGCTGAAAATATTGCTGAACTCGGTTATAGTGAGATTGATCATAGTTACAACCCTCTTATAACGTCAAAATATTCTGTACCACTCGATTTGCCCATACAACACACGCCCACAAGCAAAAACTCTAATTATAGAGTCATAAATAATGATCTGATCTTTTCAGTGACATTTTAACCGACTTTAACAGTGTTTCATAAACTCTCTGTAAGTATTTATTTAAAAACCGACATCTTTTTAGGTAAAAAATACTTTAGAAATAATTTGAAGACAATAAATAATAATAATAGTAATAATTCATTAGTGACAATTTTCATTTTTTTAAGTTTTTCACTTCAAACTTTCCACCTTTGCCCCCCGTGGGTGCGCCTATGGTTACCATGTTGGAAAGAGCAAAAAAGCAAGGGAAAACACTGCATACAAAAATCCAGGGAGGGTCCATTGCCCCCCTTTGCCCTATGCTACCGGCGCCCATGTTCAGGATCATTAGTTTGATTTTAAGACTGTTTAAAAGTCCCGTGACAATCGCTGCATTTGGTTGGTCCTAATCTATAATCTATTTGCTTTAATATTATTTATAATCGGCCTCTGTATATCTATTTGCTTCAATCTTCAATGTTAACTCTCATGAAGAAAGCGTGAATGTATTTTACTCTGGTGGAGAAGATATTTTTGAAGAATAAGATAAATGTTATTAGTAAGTATGCTGCTGTTTTTGCAGACCCCCCATCCCGTCCTTGGATACACACACTACAGATTACTTTTAGTGACTATTTTAGATTGAAGGCATAAAAATATTCATTGCATATACTACTTTATATTTTATGCGGAAACACAACTATAAAAACGGAGAGGAAACAGATCTAGCATATAAGTAGATACCTTCAGCTCTGTTTTCAAAGTACTTCATCAAGAATTGAGTTTCATAATTTTATATGTTGTAACTGGAATTACATGACTTTTTTCAAATAGGGGCCAAATCTAAACTTTTCGGGGAGGGAAGGGGTGACGACAACTTATCATTTATGTGTACATGTTCAATCGATCCTCCATATTTGATTAACCAACGGGGAAAAAAAAGAAAGAAAATCTGAAACTCTCACAGATTTTGCTCACTAATGTGTTATACCGTATGATTCAAAATAGATGTTAAGGCGATTATTTTTTAACACTTTAACGCGCAGTGTTCCCGCTCTGGGAACACCAAACTCTGACGTTTTGACTGTTGCCAGTCACGAAGAACAGATATGATTTCTATAAAAATAGTTGCCGGTGACATAGCTCCACGATTATCCTTTACTTTTTAGCACGCCATTTCCCATAAAAAAATGGTCACGATTATTTTTAACAGCACTGACATATGCTGAAGAATGGAAGAATACGAGAGCATCTGGATAGATTGCCCAATGCTGAAAAAAGGGCAGCCGTTGCCATCGCTCGACTTAACTACCAGCAAGATGGCGTATGATCGAAACGTTCATCGCGTGCCACAGATCTAGAGACCCTTTTTTGACGCAGCTGGCTGCGCCTCAAAGGGTTAAACCGTAGGTGATCGAAACGTACTTCCAATTAGAAAAGTTCGTGGGTTTTATGCATATTAAAATACGAAATTTAATATTTATACGGTCCTTCCTCCTACCCTTTATATTTAGAATGTTGCTCTTTGCCTAAGAAAATTAATTTAAAACATTCCGTGTCTCCAAGTGAAATAGTTGGCGAAAAAATTAATTTTTAAGATGAGGATTTGAGAACTTACACCACTTTACCTACTGTGTTGGCGTCAGTTTTCCGGTAAAAAAAAAAGCTTTACTTTTGGGGACCATCTATGAGTTGATAAAAGATAAATAAAGATCCCATCGTTGGGAAAAGCAATTAAACGCGTTCAAATGTGGGAAATTAACCGGTACAGTTTTAGTACCTAAAATGATCGGTACTGCTTTATGAAATGAGCGATAATTTAGTCTTTTAGGGGGGGGGGGTCATCCACTCATTACATCACGCTCCTAGAGAAGGAATTTTAAAGTGTAAAAGCGAATGTCAAAATAGTGTAGGTTACTATAATGAGGTAACTTTCACTAGAAACTGCCAAACATGCGTTACAGGAAAATGATAGCTAAATTAGGATTTGAGGAGTCCACTGTGTCTATCGAATGGCTATTAACATACATTAACGTCAGTTGAAAAGCAATTACACTTTTCTCACTTCCCCTTAGTGCTTGGCGACAAAGGCCAAAATTTTCAAATTGCAATATCTCGGGAACTATTCCACTTAGAGACACGGGATTTGTTTTATTAATTTTCTTGGGCAGAGAGCAACATTCTTCTAAATATAAAGGGTAGAAAAGAAGGGACCATAAAAAAATAAATTTTAATATGCATACAACCCGCAGTAAAAAAAATGCCATATCTGAAAGCTACTGTTAATTTGACGAACTTTTCTAATTGGAGAAAAGTTCGCCATCATGCTGGTAGTTAAGTCGAGCGATGACAATGGCTGCCTTTTTTTCAGCATTGGGCAATCTATCCAGCTGTTCTGGCATTCTTCCATTTTTCAGCAGATGTCAGTGCTGTTAAAAATAATCGTGACCATTTTTTTACGGGAAAGGACGTGCTAAAAAGTAAAGGATTCTCGTGGAGCTGTCACTCGCAACTATTTTCATAGAAATCAAATCTGTTCTTCTTGACTGGCAACAGTCAAAACGTCAGAGTTCGGTGTTCCCAGAGCGGGAACACTTCGCGTTAAAGGGTTAAATGACTAAAATCCTTTAACAAACAAATTTTTAAACAAAATATGCAAAAAACTAATTTAAAATATGCCTGTTTCTGAATTCAGTCTGTTAAAAGTTAATGGAATAAGGAAGAAAAATAGGGTAGATACATGGATTATAGTACGCTTTTAATATATAGCACTTGAGAGCGTAATTAACATGATGAGTGTTTAAGATTTTTTAGAAGCTTTCTTGCAATGTGACATGACGCAGATAGAATTCTATATGGTTTCAGAGGACAACAGACCATCTCATCCCAGTGGCATCTCATCTCGTGTGCAGCTAACAATCAGATAGTCGACTTGTAGCAGTTATTTTCGTCCCAGCAATATGGAATAGTTTGCAGTTTGCACAACTGTTGTCTTCAGAAGGGCATATATATATAGTATATACACGAACTTCCACAGAAAATTGAGACGTCTGAATACACAAAAGAATATCTACCGCACCGCGAAATAACGTCAATTCGTATTTATTTAAACATGCGATTCTCTACATTTAACCAGATTCCCAAGAATCATGACAGGTAAATAATGTGCGGCACATGTGTTATGGTACACTTGCAAATTCAAGGGTATTATCAAAAAAAGTTGATACTACTTCTGAACGCATCCCCCCAACTTCCTTGTAGAAAATACAGGGAGCATTGTGGTAGAAAAAAAATTACGGTATTGAAATTTTTGCGGGGAAAAAATCGCTTTCGATCATTTCTAAATTTACCATTTCTGAATGTTATCTCACGCAGTATGCATGTACGATCTGTTTTAGCCAAACGCAAAACCATTGTGACTAGTTTTTTCGTGACACCGGTACGTACGTATGAATGTAATTCGCACCACTCAAAAACGATCAGACGTAGAATATTTAAATTTTATATTTAGGGCTGTTGCAACATGTAGTTGGTCACCTCCCTTTTGGATTGCAATCGACCGAGTAGTTTATTTGTAGGGTCACCGAAAAAACATTCAGTAAATTCGTCTTAAAATCTAGTGGACAGAAATTATTTAGGCTAAGTCCGAATCTCCCAAAGTTTGGCCAGTCTCGGCGAAAATTCACCTAATTTGTAGCCAAAAATAAGTTTCTTACCCAGAACCCAATTTAGCAATATCGCTTATATTTAGGGGGGAAAAAATCGCCAAACCTTATGTTTTATTGAAGTATCTAATCCAATTTCAAATCATATAAGTTTGAATGAAGTGCATTAAAAATGTTTAGTTTAACAGACGTACAAGGAAGTCATGTGATATCCACAGTAGCGTCGCCAAGGTGGGACAGGGGGTTACAAACTCCCACGAGGAATTTTTTGCCATACAAAATGTATGTTCTCCACTCCTTTATCACACACACGTATACATATACACGAGTTGCAGAAGTCCTAACCCCTCCCACCCCCATGAAAAACTTCTGGCTACGCCACTGGATGTCCATATCCCGAGGCACTACTCAAATGTGTCAAAACGGTGCATGCACGGGGAGGGGGGGGGGAAGGTCGTCCCAGGGGTCCGCCCCCCCTCCCCCCCGACGAAATTTAAAATTTTGTTAACAAAACAATATTGATAAAGCCTTTTTGTGAAAAATTTAGCCTTATTACACTTTCCAACTTAATAAGGAAGAAAAACAGGAAACGCATGTATTATGATACTCTTTAAATATACAGCACTTTAGTGCATATTGAAGGTATAAAAGTGCTTCAGTTTTTCTTTTTTGATTTTTCCAGGATGCTAGGAATTGGAAGATTTAATGTCCGATATTTCCTTCAATTTTGATCCTCATTTTGAAAGAGAAGAAATTTCATAACTATGGCATTCCCTAGAAATGCTATCCTGTGCGTAACACAGCACAGGGATTTTTGCAGCACATTTTGATGTCGAGATTAAAAATGGAAATGAAAACAAATTAGGTTAACAGGTTTAAACCATGGACTTAGAAATAATATGACAAAACATTGGTGTATTCAAAGAGCTAAATGGAATTTGCCTTAAGGCTGTTTAACCTGACGAGCGAGAGTCGAATCGAGGACTAGGGGAAAACCGTGAAATATGGGTGGTTTGGGGGATTAAGGATACATGCGGCACCATCTTTATTCATGTAATGGACACAATTGTTATCTGTATTTTTTAGAATTTCTCTGAAAAATTTTAGAAATATAATTATAACTCTAAAATTGAAACGATAAAATCGACTTTTCTTGATGTAAAATAGTGTAGTAAGTATTAGAAATCGGCGCAAGTTGATTTTTTCAAATGAAATTCGATTGAAACGCGATAAAACTGCTTAAATTTTTTGAATTTTCGTCTGAAATATCATCTTCATTTATTTACTTATTTTTTAAATTAAATTGTTCCTATAAACTTAATGTTCATAAAGCATCGTAAAGTAGTTTCAGAACTACATTATAAATTTTTCAGTAGCTTTTCTACTGTAATTTTATTTTAAATCTTGATCAGAAGTCATGTTCATTAGGTTTCATAAACAATTACGAGTTTCAATTATAAAATTTGTAAAAGCAAAATGCAGTACATTTTTGGCCCCAAAACATATTTGTTTCAGTTCACAGTATGGTTTCTGAAGAAACAGTCTAAAAATTTTCATAGTTCTAGCATCATAAGCTCATTTCTGATCTTAAGTGAAAGTCTATCAAAAACGTTTTCCTCTGAAAAAGTGCCAAGTTTCACTATTCAAAAAAAAAAATAAAAAAAATAATAAAATTGTTTTTCAAAATTTATCTCAATGTCAGTTCTCAATCTAGTTTCCGAGGAAACATTCTGAAAATTCTCATAATTATATCATCGTAAATTTATTTCTAATCGTGAGCGAAATTAGAGAAAATAGCGTTTTCTCTGAAAAAGTATCAAGTTTAATAATATTTTTTTAAAAATTAAATAACTTTTCAAATTTTATCACAATGTCAGTTCTTATTCTAGTTTTAGAGGAAACATTCTGAAAATTCTCAAAGTTATGTGATTATAAGTTTACTCCCTATCTTGGGCGAAAATCAACCGAAATCCTCCGTTTTCAGGTAGAACAGCCTTCAGATGGCACTCTGGATCGTAATCATTAAGTTTTGTTGTGCGAGGCGTGTGTATGTTTGTGTTGTCAACTCCAGAATATGTGAAGATGATTGTTAAATGTGTTTTGCTAAATTAATGGCTACTATTTTTAAATTTTTGTTAAATGTTTCGTTTAATCATTTATGAATCAGTAACTTCTTATTTAATCATGCATTTCATTGTCAGTAACCAATGAATACAGTTTAAAAATATGTCAGAATGTTATCATTCCATCTATTAAAAATGAGTATTATTTCTGAGAATTTGGTGCACTCTATCCTCAATTTAGTGTTGAACACACCCACTCCCACACCCCCACCTTCAGCTTGTCTGCTCCATTTAAAAGATGTACTGGATGAGATTTTCCTTCTGTGAAGAGTGTTATCTTTGAATGTTATTGGGGACAGTGTGCTATTTAAGAATTTTTTCAGCAATAAGATACAATAGTTAAAGTGTATTTAAAGATTTTGAAAGGTATTGAACATTATATAAAATATTACCCTTCTTTATGTCTGTATGAGGTTTGTTTATTTAAAATTAGTGTGGCAGTGCTTTGATTTTAACTTCTGATTCAATTTTGAAAACTGTATGCTGTGAAAGAATAGAAGAGAAATTTCATGTAATTTTTGAAAACACGCTTCAGCTGTATGAAACTCAATCTTAAGATTTCTTGACACCTAAAATACCAAGAACCAACACACGCAACTAAGGTTGTGTGTTTTTTGAAAGATAGGTTTTTCAGCAGCATAAGAAAGCTGCTAATCCACTATTTCTGCACAAAAAGTTTATATACATGTAAAAATAGCCAGGCACATATCCAAGCTTGAATATTCTTCAACTTTTTTTTTTTTTTTTCAGATACCTTAGAAATGAAGAAAGAACAATTAGCACCCAACAACCAAGAGTCAATTTGTGGAAAATGGAACAAAACTTTTAGATTTTTACAAAAAGGTTTATTCATTTATACTGATGATTTAGCACAGTCGAACCAAATTACAATTTTTGTACACCATAAGAGAAAGCATAATATTTCTCTCTATCAGTATGTTACTGAAATAATAGCCATCTCATTAGATGTTATTTTGAATATAAATGAAGTTCTACAGCTAAATTTATTTTCCCCTTTTTATGATTTCGTATTATAGCCACATAAATGCATGAAATGGCTCATTTTAGTTTATCTACAGTCACTGATGGCAAGTTTTGAAAATAACATTGTAGCACCTTAATCAATATGTATAAACACAAAAGAAAAGAACTTAAAAATGTCAAAGTTTTTATTCCCTATCAGCTTAAAAAAAAATACACTGTATTATTACAGCTTGCATATCATCTTCATAGTACAGTGACATGGCCAAATTTTCCCCTTCAATATATAAATTCAATAAAATAGGCATAAGATCCTATTCCCCTGTCTGTCAGTCTCATTTCAGGGGTGGAATGCTCTGACCCTCATTCCCAACCCCCTGGTTATTAAACACCTAAAAGCAAAAAACAACTGCAGCAAACTAAATCTTAATGACTTTTTATTTTTTAGAAACAGTACTGAATGTAAGTTGAAAACATATTCATCAGAGGATTTTAATAGTTTGTAATCTTAAATATAATATATTAAGCTGAAAAAAGGAATACAATATACAGAAAAAAAAAATCTACAAATGGATGGAATGCCTGATGATTAGTAAAATTTTAAATAAGTTTACATAAAATTTTAGAAATATCAAATTTCTTTAAATTACTTTTTATTAGATTTTATTTCAACTCTCAAAAATAGGAAATTTTTAGATGTAAAATGCCTTTAAATCACAAATTATGATAAATATGGTTAATTTCTTTAAACCAGTGAATTCTGCATTTTTATTATAAAAGAGTACTAATACTTTATATAAGTTGCATAACTGTACTGGTAGCTTTACAGAAATATCTGATATTGCAGTTCATATTATTTGAAATATTATATAGAATTTTAAAACCATCCTAAACTTGCGTGGTGTAATCAAGATGCTGTCACACACAAATAGTTGAAGAGATAGTATCAAAAGTTCGTCGCCTATTAATCAAATGTTTCCCCCATAATGAAAGCTTTACACTTGTGATCATAATAAACTTGAAAAAGCAGGAAATGTGCTATACTTTTTTTTTTTTTTGGGGGGGGGGGGCGAACAGTTTAAAAATACTGATTGATAAAGCATTTACGTTTTAATTGGTTATGTGCAACTTCATACATCCAAATGTCTACTCAAAAGGTATTTATACACTTCATATGGGAAAAATTTCCCCTTAACCCCCAAAATAAATCAATCAAAGTAATAAACTGTAATTTAAATAGCAATCTATGTCACTCTATTTTGGAGAGTGAAGCATTTCAAATGCTGTGGAAGCTGCTAATAGTTACACTGTATTGTATGTTTCTGCTGAAAAAAGTTGCATCGCTAAGATGTAACCGATGGACATTCACTGATCAACCTTCTTGAAAATTTAATCAAAACCATTTTTTCTTGACTTTCACACACAAAAAACTTACTTGAATTTTGTCAATTTTAAAATCAAGAATATGTGGTTTGTTTTGTCAAATACTGTAACATTAACTATTGAATATTTACAAATAGTGTGTTACCACCATACTTATATTTCAATATAAAGAAAAAAAAAATTGAAGATGATATGCTCTAAGCTGCAAATACCTAAAAATTTTTAATCAGAGTACTATTAAAATAATGATAACAAACATGAGTCAGATACTTTATTTGTACTTGATTAATCATTAAACTATCAAAATTAGTAAACCATGGACTAATAAAAACAGATAACTTTGAATGGTCATTCAGTAGTCTAAATGCAAAAGGTATTAAGGAAGAAGAGAAAAATAATAAACATACCCATTAAAAACATAAAACTATAACAAACATTAAACTATAATAAACAAATAGAAAACACATGGAATGGAAAGTTATAAAAATTATGTATTTATGAATCAGTACAAGAACAGGAATGAATTAATAACATTATCATACTTTATAATTTAACAGCACTAGAAAAAAAAAAGTATTGCTGGTAAAAAGATAAAGGTACTTCAAAGTAACACTTATATTAAAATTTACTACCGAGGAGTAAACAGTACTTTTACCAAAAGCATGTGGCATTTAACGTATGGTTTTAAATGACCATTGTCTGGTGTGGGTATGGGAAACTTAGAGACACTACAGAAGATATGTAATATTAATTTTTAAACGATTGTAGAGTGCATTACCAAAAATTATTAATGAATAACTTTATAAACTCGCATTTAAAAAAGTTTCTTTCATAGCTGCCAATACTTAAGGAAAAAAAAAACAAACCAATAATTTATATGGTATCAAAATCGTTTTAAAAGCATAACTGATTATTCGTGTCTTATAACTTTCACACACGTAAAATTAATTCAAGTATACATTCGATGCATTGTTTCTAAAAATAAATACTCTAAACTACGATTTTTCAAATGAATATGTATTTTAATAATAACCATTTAAAATTGTGAATTTATAAAAGTCACAAAATGTTAGAATTTTCAGGACTGTAAAGGATATGAAATGTTTAGATTTTTAAAATCTGAAATATATGAATAACTTACAGATCTTTGGAATTGTGGTAAGCAATGCATTCTCTGACATAATAAATGATGATACACAACAAATGTTTGAGATTTTGTAACATTGATATATCACCTTGATCCACAAAAATTTTGCTTCAGCATGCAGAAGTTTGGGCACTTAAAATTTTTTAATTTCCTGGCTAATACAAGGTTATAAGTGTTTAGAGATTTT
The DNA here is from genome assembly GCA_038373885.1 of Cheiracanthium punctorium. Taxonomy (NCBI): domain Eukaryota; kingdom Metazoa; phylum Arthropoda; class Arachnida; order Araneae; family Cheiracanthiidae; genus Cheiracanthium; species Cheiracanthium punctorium. The sequence continues at coordinate 390,528 of JAWZYV010016822.1, read as the reverse complement.
AGGGTTAGAAAGCATCCACCAAAATTTAAAATTTTTAAATAATAATAAACTCAGATACAAATGCTTTGAATAAATAACCTATCAAGTGACATCCAAATCTGAGATGTCACAACCATAAATAAATTATACTGTTAAAATAAAATGAAAGACTTGATTCGTTAACCACAAAGTACATCATGATCACACAAATTTTTTTAAACTGCAAAAAACTAAATGCTTGGATTACGAAGTTTTTAAATGTAAGAAAGTAGTGTGATTTTAATTTTTGATCAAAAAACTGTGAGAAATAATTAAAATCTAGGCATCTTCATGAGAACAGAGCACAGTCATTAAATATTCAGCATTTATTTAAACACAATTGAAAATCAAAGTTCTTTAAAAAGTCAAATGATATTCTGATCCATAGTGACTGATATTTAAAAGTAATATACTAAAAAGCATAATTTTTTTACTTGTTTGTTTACATTTGTAAGTTATAAAAGATGAAATCACAATACATTATTTAATTATATTCAAACTCTTTGGACACTCAACAAAATACTTTTATTTGAGGCATAGCACATACAAAGGAAAGGAAAGCATAAAAAATTAAAAAATAAATAAATGATGAAAAATACAGCATCATCAAGCAAAAGCATGCATTTCCATGCAAATAAATTTTCATAAATGTTGAATACTAAAATGACTGATTAGAATTATTTTAATTTAGATTTAAAAAATATACAATAAAAGATACTCTTTAATAAAATGACAAAAAATTAAAACTTTGATAGTTAATCACACATCCCTTAAATAAATTACGAATAAAAACAATGATTAAAGAAAACCTTTCATTTAAGATGGTAATTTCAACACTAGATAAAATTATAAGAAAAACATATAATTTCTTGAATATTGCTTTTAGATTTAACAGCATGCAATTAAGATTGTAAAAAGTAGGGGAAAAAAATTACACCAGTAACAGCAAATCAAATAAAACAGTGACAATTTAATATAAAATTTGAATGGCTTAGGCATTCCTGTTCGTGTACTGAATTATGTATTTCATCAATACGAAAGACAAACTGTGAACTTGAAAGTGATAAAATAAATTAAAACCCTTATATGCTTCACCGAGACTTTTAAAAATGTGTACTTAATGAAAACACTAAGCCCCCTATCAAAAACTCCCAAAGCAAGTGAAAAATTCAGATTACTAATATTGCTATTAGTAAAAAAAAAAAAAAAAAAAGTGATAAAATTATTATAAAACACACTAACAAAAGAGCTTTGTCTATAAACTATGAGCAATAATCACAAAATATAAATAAAAAAGGACATGAGCAATATACATAACCAATAGAATAAAGATAACACAAATACTGAAAACTATGATTGCTTAGAATACAGTATATACACTATAAAATTATACAGCTTCAACATAATCAATCACAAAAAAATGCTCAATTCATTTCTCATATACATTTTATAGGAATCAGTATAAATTGAGCAAAACCATGTGATTGAATGTATTATGTTGTTAAAACAGTATAACTTTAACCAGATCAGTATAAATTATAATCTTCAGGAGGGAAAAAAAAATTTATTGTTACAAATCCAAGTCTAACTGAATCGTTATGTGTATATATATATAATTAGTTTAAAAATTTCCTTTGATTTATTTCCACACATACACAAATATAAAGATTTAAGTTTATTGTCCGTGGCAGTAAATATGATTCCTACAGAATTTTTCTTATTTTTTTGGACGTGGGGCATATCTGTGATTAAAGTCACAATTTATATTTCAGGAATTTTGTTAATTTTGGAAGGTTGATTTGTTTCAGTCTATGTATTCCCACCAGTCCTTCTCATAGCCTTCATGGACATGCTCTAATAATGCTTTACACCTGCTTTCACAGTATCTACAGGGAGGGGAAAAGAAAAAGGATATCAGCAATATGCACACACAATAAAAACACACAAACAAAGAATTTAACACGCAAGCAATCTTTTTAAAATTTTATTACTTTGGTTTGGCTATTCAGCACAGCTAAAGACCATACTGAAAATTCAAGTAAAACTGAATTAAGTGTTATAAAAATATAGTACAGTAATTGAGTACCCATCAAATATTTGAGTAACTTATTCAGATTTTTGAGTAATTTACCCAAATTTTGTTGATTGTGATGCAAAAAAATATACACATTGTGGGTTTTGCATATGCAAAATCGCATAATTCTGAAGATAATGGGAATTTGTGACCCACTATTATCAGACTTCAGCGCAGTGGCGGCTCGTGGGATACAGCAAGTACAGCCGGGCTGCACTTGAAATCATCAACACATACTTTAAAATAATTTATTCTTTACTTTAAAATAATTTAACTTAATTATTTTAAAGATTCTAAATTCAGATTGGAATTATGGAATTCCTATGGTAAATTAAAAAAATCACAAAAAAAAAAAAAAAAAAAAAAAAAAAAAAAACTGTTTTGTGGCCAGATCGCTCATTCAGAAAAAAAGCACTTTAATCTTCTCGCAATTCAATTGGGAAAATCTTTGGTTCAGCCCAGAGCGCTGATAAGAAAATTGGCAGCACCGTTGCCATGACAACGGTTACGTAAGCATTTCCTCTGGCATAGGCTATAATGGGGGTACGCAGCTAAGACTCAGCTCATTCAAGATTTTGAAAGGTCGGCAGCACTTGTGAATTCGACTCTCTGATTGGCTCGAGAAGTGAGGGAGGGAGTAAGGAGAATATTTGTTCGGCAAACTCTCGACTTTATATTGCTGAATTTATCAAGAAGGTAAACCTGAATAGACACTTATGAATGGACAATTACCCATCAAAGCAGTACTGTTTTTAAGTAAGCAAGAACTGGCATTTAGAGGACATGGCGAGCAACAAAATTCTTTAAACATAGGAAATTTTAAAGAGCTTTTAAAATTATTGATATCTGAATTAAAACAATACCTTTTTATGAGGGCATCACTGACCGATTCGCAAGTTTAAAAGAAAGGAGGATTGATTTGACTTATAAAAAATAAGTACGTTTTCTTTTTCTTTTTCTTTTCTTCTCAAGTTATCGTTACAAAAGAAAATTCTAAGGAAACTTCGAATCAGACACGGATTAATGCAATTTTGAGGATAAGAGCGGCTGGTTGAAATTTATGTCCATTTTATGGAAAAGTAAAATAGGATCTCTTACATTTTTAATGTAATTTCTTTTTTTTTCCTCGGTGAGGGCTTAATCCGCCAGCTTTCGAATTCAATAACAAAGATTTTCATTCCTGTCCAGAGGGGGGGGGGGGGGGGAGGTCTCATATGCTTCCGGCTGCACTAACAGTTTTGACCACGGGCCGCCACTGCTTCAGCGCGATCCCTGACTCGTTCTTCATACAGAAAGAATAGCTACATTACATACATACATATACAGGGTGTCCCAAAAAGGTGGTAACGGGCTTTAATTCTTTATCTACCAGAGATAGGACAGGATACCAGAAGTGGACAATGCAAATTGAAAAATGTTCGAAATAAGGTCAGAAATAAGACTCCTTTAAGAACAAATTTCTCTCGCCCACTTTCAAAAGTTGCACTTTTTGAATTTGTATACGACCCCCGCAAAAAAAATTCCAACTGGTAAAATTTGCCCCATACACTAATGAGTTAATGTACAAAATTTGAGAATTTTTTTAAAAAAGTGTCACAGATATGAAGATAAATATAACGCTGACTCAAACCACTTTTCAATGGTTCTTGAAGGGAAAAAACTCATTCCGAATGATAGCATTTCAGGGATCGTACAGATATTACGAAAGAAAATCTTTTTTTCCACTCTAGCAATAAACGTTTACATCCAAAATCATGTATAGTTCTTGATCATCTTTCTTTAAAGATATCTCTGACACATTTTATGATGAAAGGCTAAAAATTGGTTCGTCATCTCATTAGTGTATGGGGAGCATTTTATTAATTGGGAATTTTTTCGTACGGGAGTCGTATACAAATTTAAAAAGTGCAACTTTTTGAAAATTAACGAGAGGAATTTTTTCTTAACACTTATTTCTGACCTTATTTTGAGCATATTTTCAATTTACATTGCCCACTTATTTCTAATAGATAAATCAAAGCTGTTTAAATATAGTCACTCTAAAACTTGCCATTCTCCCTGCCCCTTCCGTTACAGGGATCATCGCAGTCAAGATTATCGATCGTCTTTTTACAAAACACTTTCTATTAAAATACTATAAACAAAAATACGATCGATTGAAATGACTCTTAACTAAACACGATGTATAACTGTTCCTTCACAAAATTCCAAGATACAAATTACGATAAATGTCCAACGCAATCGGACATTTATCGTAAATCAAACCCGATAAAATTTCCTTTTAAAAATAAGTTACTTTTTTCCTAATTGAGATGCTTATCAGAATCAGACAGTGACAGTCGTTGCTTTTTCATTTCATCTGTTTTCTTTCGTTCGAGTAACCCAAAAAGAGGCACCTCTGGGACGTTTGTTTTCACCTAATGTAGCAATAAAAAACTGCTATCTCTGGCATATAACACTTGGTGTTGAGGGTAAGAAAGGGATTCAAAATAACTTCACCGTGAATCCTATAATGTAGGTGTTATATGATAATTATTAAACAATCATAGACTTCAGCTTTTTAGTGAAAGCTGTTAGTATAAATAAAGGTAGCTTCTATAGTTTATAACTGGCTGTTTTGAAGTAGTAGTAATAGAAGTAGACTTCTACTGGTTCTGTCTGTTTTAGTCTGGATAGGGCTGTACTTAATTTTCCCGTCTTTAAATTGTATTAATGTTCTTTCTTTTTGTGACGGCAACATGTTTTGTTTGTTTGAATCTTAAAAATTTTAATTTATTCTATAAATCTTAGAGGTTTATTGCTTACTAGCTAAAGTACCCGTTCTTTGTACGGAATGCATAGTGTTGACCGGCAAATACAAATTGAAAATAAATATTAAATAGATTTATTTTGGTTATAAATTTAAAAAGCAGACTTTGAAAATATTGAAAAAATAGTAGAGTACAGAAACAAGAACTATGCATATCAGAGGGAAGCCTTGGAAAGTTTAGTTGAACAAGGAGTAAGCAGATATGACTCATGCAAAAGGCCACTAAAATAAGAAGACAGAACCCTGAAGATGGTTATGAAGATGAAGCCATAAGAGATTTGGTGAATTTAGGTAATGTTTTTTAAACTATGAAAATATTTCTATCAAAGTAGCATGCATGCAAAACCAGAACACTTTTTTTTTTGTGACAAAAAGACTTCTTCAAAATACATTTTACTTTTTAGAGAAACTTATAAATGTACAAGAGTCTAACAGCTTTACATTTAAATAGAGACAGAAAGAATCACTACAGGAAACAAAATTGTATATGTAGAATATACCTGTATTTGTCTTGGACTTTCTGCTTAATATCAAGAAGATTTTCTTGAGTAATATCCCGCTCCAGGTATTCAGAAAGGGTTTCTGTCGCACTTTCTAGATCTCGTTGATTGTGCTGAAAAATAATTAAAAGGCATTTTAGAAAAAGCTATTTTCTGAAAATAGCTGAATTATGTGACCTATGTTATAAATATGAATAAATGTATTTAAATAGTAAATTTTATTTTTATAATTCACTAAGAAACTGAATTCATGTTCAATTTTTACAAAAATAATTACAATTATCTCTTTTAACAAGTTAATAAAATGTTTTTTTAAAATTAAACATAATTTACAATTTTATACAATACAATATGATCCAAAATATTTCTTTTTCTTATTCAGTTTTTACAGTCCTTAAAAAGTACTCAGCAGAAAGTGAAAGTTCAAGGATGTGCTTTATATACCTAGTTAAAAAGCAGTTTTGTAACTATGTATGCTTTTAAATACATTTTTTTGTAAATGAAAGCAACATTTTAAATGTATTACTTCTTTGATCATAAAGTTTATGTGTGTTTCACCTGTACTTTGTTTATGTACAATAAGTAAAATTAATCTGAGCCTTGTTGAATTTTTGAGTAATTTTTAAAAAATAATCTTGTAACTTTTAAATTATGAATACACATCACAGTAAAAAGGTGCGATCACTGATATTTTTTAAATTTTAAGGCATAATGTTTGTAGTACTAAAAGAGAATTCAGCAACACAAATGAAGTCTTAAAATTTCAAAGCTTCATGTTTTCTTTTAAAGCTAAGGTATCTCATAAACGAAAGCTACTTCAACATTTTTGAAGTTGCAATCCTTAAGGCTGTTCTACCTGAAAACGGAGGATTTCAGTTGATTTTCGACCAAGATAGGGAGTAAACTTATAATTACATAACTTTGAGAATTTTCAGAATGTTTCCTCTAAAACTAGAATAAGAACTGACATTGCAATAAAATTTGAAATGTTATTTAATTTTCTAAAAAATATTATTAAACTTGACACTTTTTCAGAGAAAATATTATTTTCTCGAATTTTGCTCACGATTAGAAATAAATTTACGATGATATAATTATGAGAATTTTCAGAATGTTTCCTCGGAAACTAGATTGAGAACTGACATTGAGATAAATTTTGAAAAACAATTTATTTATTTTTTTTTAAAATAGTGAAACTTGGCACTTTTTCAGAGGAAAACGTTTTTGATAGACTTTCACTTAAGATCAGAAATGAACTTATGATGCTAGAACTATGAAAATTTTTAGACTGTTTCTTCAGAAACCATACTGTGAACTGAAACAAATTTCAAATTTGAAAAGTTACTTCATTTTTTGAAAAAAATTATTAAACATACCACTTTTTCGGAGAAGTCTGCTTTTTGGTTAACTTTCACGACAGATAAAAAATAAACTTACATTCCTAGAACAATGAAATTTTTCAGAATATTTCTTCGGGAACTGTACTGTGGACTACTGCAAATTTAAAATCTGAATAACCAGTCAGTTTTCATAAAAAGAAAGAAGGAAAAACAATGTTTTCTAAACTCAAATTCAAAATTGGCTGACTAAAAAATTTTCTTTCAAAAGTAACTTTGAAGTATAAATTTATAGATGTATTTAAGAATGTTTTGGGGCCAAAAATGTACTGCATTTTGCTTTTAAAAATTTTATAATTGAAACTCGTAATTGCTTATGAAACCTAATGAACATGACTTCTGATCAAGATTTAAAATAAAATCAGTAGAAAAGCTACTGAAAAATTTATAATGGTTCTACTGAAACTACTTTACGATGCTTTATGAACATTAAGTTTATAGGAGCAATTTAATTTAAAAAATAAGTAAATAAATGAAGATGATATTTCAGACGGAAATTCAAAGAATTTCAGCAGTTTTATCGCGTTTTAATCGAATTTCATTTGAAAAAATCAACTCGCGCTGATCTCTAATACTTACTACCATATTTTACATCAACAAAAGTCCATTTTATCATTTCAATTTTAGAGTTATAATTATATTTCTAAAATTTTTTAGAGAAATTCTAAAAAATGCAGCTACCAATTGTGTCCATTACATGAATAAAGATGGCGCGACATGTATGCTTAATCCCCCAAACCACCCATTTTTCACAGTTCTCCCCTAGTCCCCGATTCGACTTTTGCTCATCAGGTTAAACAGCCTTAAATAAAATTTATATTTTACAGATGAATTGTAATATGAAAGTTTTTACAGTATAAGACAACCAATGCTTGGAATGAGAGAAAAAGCAAATATAAGAATTTGAAATATACACGATGAAAAATACAGAAAATAAAAGAAATTAAAGTTACCAAGGAAAATCTCATTAGAACTTTTGACACGAAATACCTTTGTTTACAATTGTAGAAAACAAAGAAAGCAATATAATAATCATTCAACAGAAGCATTTTATGTAAAACATGCTAATACTTAAAAACATACTTCAAAAATTGCAGACTGATTGTTTCTCTTCAAATAATAAGCAAAAACATAGGTGTACATTAACGTCTGCCTACACTGACACAGGATATCCACAGCTATTTTCAGAAACTGCACTTCAATCCAAGACATGTTTTGCTGCTGCATTTCCTCCATTTTGTCTTTCACCGAAGCATATAGCTAGAACATTAAGCATGGACAGTAATACATAACATATCTAGATGAATACAGATATATTGTTTACATTCAGTACTGTATTAACCCTTTAACGCGCAGCAATCCCACTCTGGGAACACCAAACACTGACGTTTTGACTGTTGCCAGTCACGAAGAATAGATTTGATTTCTATAAAAGTAGCTGCGGGTGACATAGCTCTACGAGAATCCTTTACTTTTTAGCACGTCATTTCCCGTAAAAAAAAATTTCACGATTATTTTTAACAGCACTGACATCTGCTGAAAAATGGAAGAATGCGAGAACAAATAGATAGATAGCCCAACGCTGAAAAAAGGGCAGCCGTTGCCATCGCTCGCCTTAACTACCAGCAAGATGGCGGAAGTTAAGTCGAGCGATGGCAACGGCTGCCCTTTTTTCAGCATTGGGAAAGGGTTGCGCCTCAAAGGGTTAAGAAAGTATAAAAATATTTTTTCTTTTCTTTTAAATAATGAATTATAAAGATATGACTTGGACTGTGGCTATTATCAGTAACAACTGCTAGATATTCTCATTTAGTGCTTCACAAGAACCTTGTACATATCATTAAAATTAATGTGAATAACTGATAAATGTATTTACAAATAATATAAAAGATTAGATAAAAAAAAAAAATAGAACTTTGTTGTCTACGACATAGCAATTAGAAGTGATAGAACAAGAATGGATAAATGAAGATGTTATATTTTTTAATATAATCATCAATACTTTTGAATAGTGATTGTGAATGCTATGCTTTTGCAGCAACCTTTATAGGCATACATTATATCTAGCTGTCAATACGCAGAATGACACAGATTTAATAAACACATTTTAAGTACTCAAAGACTGGAGGATAATAAATGCACACCTTATGTTCAAACTTCAAACTTTGCATGTGATTAAGGTAACGATTACAATAAAATAAATATCTCTGCAATGCAGCTCGGGATTTTTCTTGGGCATCTCTAGCTGATTTGGCTTCACGTTCATCATAACGATTACAATTGTACCTAAAAGTAAAATAAACAAGTAAAGAATTTAAAAAGGCTTTTTTTTTATTAAAGCAGAAATGAGTTAAAAAATTCTCTGGAATTCATGTTGAGAAATGCAATCACATAGAAATTCACATGCAGTGTGTTTAGGGGTAAGATGGTTCAAAAAATAAACCCTCCATATAACAACAAAAGCCATCTTGGTATCAAAATAAAATGGGTACTTGCATATTAACTCGCCAACATTTTCAAAACACTTTTTTTTTTTTTTTTTTTTGCCAAAGGGTATGATTAAGTAACAATGACACTCAAGACTATGTAAAAACTGTTATGACTGCAAACCCAGAAAAATGATATGGGATGGTATTTGTTAAATCAAGTAAATCATGTAAAAAATGTAATATTGCCATATTCTAATCAAGCTATAATTAAATGAAAAAGAAAAAAAACAGCTCAGCAGCTTTGACAGTTGAGATTGTCGATCACAATTTCAACAGACAAGAGTGAAAATATGGGTGAGGTATAAGAAATGTGTATGCAATGTGCATTACAAAAATTCCATTTAAGCTTTCTAGCACCTACTAAAGATCATACTTATTTATTATTATTATTATTTTTTTTAATGCAAACCAATATTCGACCATAAAGAAACACAATCTACGGCATTTCATACAGGTGTAGAAATCTCATGGAAGTTTTAAAAGTAAAAAAGCCAATGATTTCTGATGGATATATTTTTATCATGTAATGCACATGCAATCACTACAGACACAATAATTTTCTTTCTTTTCTCAAATACCATATATGTGTATATGTAAACCGAACTGGGCACAATTTCATTACTTAAGCTGTCATGTAATTGTTTTGCAAAATTAATTAAAATAAATATTGGCAAATATAAAGCATCAGTCAAAATACATACCCAATATAAACTATTATTATTTACAAATTATATGATATAATACTAACCAGTCCCAAAGCAGGAACTGTGCAGCACAGAGTAGGTGCTGCAGAACATATTATAATTTGCAGAATAATTTTGCCACATTTTCACTTAGCAGATAAATTTCAGTTTGTGATCGTGATGCTGCAGATTGATACAGGAAATTCTGCCACCAAGCTAATCGGCATGATTGTTTCCAGACCTACCTTCATTGTTTTAATATAAGTGACTCTTATGTGTTTTGGGTGACACTGAACAAGTTTTTGCTGACGATCATCTGAATACGTGCAATACACTCAGAGTTTTTAATGGTATCTCTCAAAAGTACTGGGAAGATTCTGAGTTAATAACGTAAAAGGCAAAACTCGGCATTTGCCAACAATAGAATACTATAAATATGTCATTTCTCAACAAAAAAATATTTACTTAATTAAAAAAGTACACTTTTAAAATTTCTAACCTATTTTTGGATAAAAGATAAAAAACAGGTGTACCAAAGTGTCTAAACAAGACTTGAGAAACATGCATAATACATCAACACATAGATATTGCTAGAAATTTTTCAGGGAGCAAAATAAAATTTTGCGTAAATGTGGGTTAGGACCCCTTAGAAAGATCTCCACGAGGGCACCCCACCCATTGGCCTAGATACCACAACAAGAAGCGAAAATATTCCTTGACATATTTTGGAGGAGTAAATTTAGTGGTTAAAAGAATTAAAAAAAAATAAATAAAAAATAAAAAAGATAGATAGAAAGGAAATAAAGACAAGCATAAGTGACCGATGAAAAAAAAAAAAGCTAAAGTGAAGTTAATTAGAAAAAATATGCAGTTTAATGCTGTTTTATGTGTCTTAATTTATTTAAAGCACATCCATCTCACACTATTACACCTTATTGGACACATATGGTGCAATTTTTAAAAATGTTAAATTTTATTTCAAAATTTTAAGGAGTATTTTTTAACTTATAATTCATGAAACACACTTGTTGGGGCATTTATCTCTGCATAAACAGATAATAATAAACATTCTTTTATGTAATTACGTTTCTAGAGAGTAATTATTAATTAATTTTAAAGTTAAATGCTCTAATTGTTGCCTATTCATTACTCGAAAAGATTGAGAAAACTGATAAAGAAATTCCTGAAACCAAAAAAATACGTAAAGTGAACTCTAAAATAGGATTTAAAAAAAAAAAAAAAAAAAAAAAAACTGAGATCTGGGCAAAAACTCCTGAGATTTGAGACATTTGGAAGTGCTCTTAGTTATATTTGAACTATATATCAAAACAACCATATGTACATGATTGAAACTTATGCAAATACTTGATAAATTTGTTTAGATGATACATAAATTGACTAAAAAACACATCACATGCACTGCAATAACAACATTTTGAACAATTACATTAACGTTAAAATGTTATTGTAATTTTGAAAAATATATGCAGCTTCTTATATACTTTAAATACACATATCAGTAATATTTTATCACTATATCAAGGTATCTGAACGCATTGCTATGATGATTAAGACATTATATACAAGGAAAAAAATAGAGTTGAAATTATAGAGTAAATGAAAAGTTCATTTACACTAATACTTTATGAGTCTGACATTTAAATGCATCTCATTATCTAACATTAACTTGAATACACAGTTTATTTATATTAAAAACCCTCAAAAATGCAGGTAGAATGCATTTAAACAAATTTAAGCACTTTTAACACAGTCTGCTTCTCTAAAACTAACAATTTGAAACATTAATAAACCCAGTGGCAGAAAGTTTTTTAGCTGTCTGCAACAAGCTTTTAGAATTTCAAAATCAAATTTTGCATGTTATTTTAGTAGATAATTCATACATACAACCAATAATTTTTAATCATTGTTGTTCTTAAAATGTGTTGACTCGAGAAAAAAAGGGTCGCCAGCAAAAAATTTTAAAAAGGGCACTTTTGAGTTCCACAAGAAAGTACAGGTAGATAACATGATATAAAAACAACTGGTTTGAACTATCTCAAAGTGAATAGGGCTTATCGGCAAAACTTTAACATGTTGGGTTGTAATGTGTGTGTATTGACTTACAATGCATAGATTGCTTTCTTTCTTTTTTTTTTTTCAAAGCATACTTTAGCTTTTTTCTCTTGAGAAAATTTCGAGTCATTTTTTTGGGGACTGTTACTTCTTGTTCCTCAATTTTATCACACAATCACTGGGTCACATTCATATTTGATATTACACCTATATTGGTACAAACTTTATGTATAAAAGTTATCAAAATTAATAAAATAAATCAGAATTAAATTCTTTTGTTTGAAATAATCATTGAATGAGTACCAAACAAAGATTTATGTTCAGTAACTTCGATAAACCATTATTAGATCTAATTTAAGAGTGTAACAAACAATTAAACTTATCCATTTATTGATAATTATAGAAATTAGAAAAATTGAATTCAGAACACAGAATATTACTGGAATAAATGACAGAGGCATACAAATTTTGTATTGTATCCAACTGTTGGATGCAACACTATTAAGTGACTGAAATGCATTTTTTCTTACTCTTTCACACACATGCTTCTAATTTAATTTTTGCTCATTCATGAAAAATGAATTTAAGTTTTTTAAAAAGCACTATTCTTTCATCCTTAAAATAAATAAATAAAAATAATTATTTTTAACAAGATATGTAAGTTTTAGCCAATAAAAATAGATAATAACAATAATAATAATAAATTAGACTCACAGAATTCTCAAAAGCTAGGAAATATTGTTCAAAATATTTTAAATAATGTACTTTAAAAAGAAAGTATATTAAAATTGTACAAATTACATACTTTCTTTTAACAAAGTTTTTTAATCAGCTGATGAAAATAAATAACTTTTTTTTAAAAGCAAAATAAGCTTAAATTGATATGAGCTTATTTTAAGAACACCTGACTGTTAGCTTATTGACAATTTGTTTTCTAATGACACACTTTCCCAGAATTACCTCACTTTTGCTTTTACATTCCCCCCCCCCCCCTTCATTTAGTAAAATGTTGAAAATTTTCAAAATTTCAGAAATATGATTTGAATACTTAGAATACCAAATTTTGTCAGTAGTCTGAATTAACAAATTCTGAAATTACTCCACTTTTTATAAGCAAAAGAGTGGAATAATAAGAGAAGGGGCGGCAAGATAAAAACAGATAGGTGGCCGACAGAATGCTGACACTTTGCAGAAAATGAAAGGACCGCATCGGACGCAAATAACCCCAGTTACACCACTGAAGCAAAATGTCACAATTATGCTTAATTTTGACAAAAACATAATATATTTCAAGTGTTGTAATCGCAAAACGTTGTGAATTGCTCGATTTTCAGATCAATTTTTCGAAATCCCACATACTTTCATAATTGCAGAATGCAGTTTTGCTAAGATACTTAAACATCTGTAATAATTATAACTAATGCATAATAATAAAGCTAATTAACTTGAGTAAATCATTCAGAAAAAAAAGAAAAACATTCCAAAGTGTGCAAAAATCATCTTGCAATCATTATAATTTCAATCTCTTTCCATCGCTCTTTAAAATGAATATTTTTCCTTAGACATTCATATTTGTTTAAACCTCTGAGGTTATAAGAGTAAAAGGTGATCCCTATTTTGGATTTGTTAATTATATTAGTAATATTTTTAATGTTATCTTTATTTTTTATATGCCACCACTTCCAGTAACTAATATGTGTTAGTAAATATTAGTTTTTGATTTAAAATAGATGGTTTGTGCAAATGTACAACTGGCGATTAACACTAGAATGAATAACACATGCTAATAACAATTTAATGTTTAAAAAAATCCATTTTTTGTCCTGTTAGATAAGCGATAAACCTATGGTCTCTTTGTCCATACACAAGATATCAGTCACCTAAAATGCAGCTAAAACTACTTAATACTCCACTCTAATATTGTTTTGTATCCTTTCTCTATTTTTTCAGTAGGTGGTGGGGCAGAAAGTTATGAAATAATAATTATTAAACAACTGAGATGTACATTTGCACAAACCATCTATTTTAAATCAAAAACTAATATTTACTAACACATATTAGTTACTGGAAGTGGTGGCATATAAAAAACAAAGATAACATTAAAAAGATTACTAATATAATTAACAAATCCAAAATAGGGATCACCTTTTACTCTTATAACCTCAGGAGGTTTAAACAAATATGAATGTCTAAGGAAAAATATTCATTTTAAAGAGCGATGGAAAGAGATTGAAATTATAATGATTGCAAGATGATTTTTGCAAAAATTCAAGAGATTTACAAACGTTTGTAACAGACGGAAAAATTAAAATTTGTGCAGTTTTGCTGAAATTGGCCTTTTTGTAGCAGATTGGCACATTATCATTGCTTTGGTGCGATTTGGAGTAATTGGAGCAGCTGGCACATCCCTGCAAAAGTAACTACCGATATTTGGGGAAATAAAATATTTAGATGACTAAATGAATTTCCCAACCATATTTTCCTCCTAAGTGAAATGCACACATAGTTCTGCCGATTGGATCAGGTTCTTTCTCAGTTGAGACAGCAAAAACCAAAATATGCTAGAGGGGGCACTTTTTAGATTACGCAGTTCATGCAAATGGAAACAAAGGCAATTAAAACTGCAGTTACAATATTTCAATCCGAAAAAAATAGAACATTTGAAAAAGGCATTTTAATAAGAAATAGTGTGAAAGGTCCAATTTCATAGATGGTAATCTTGTAGAAGGGCCGTTTTCAATCAATCCTATTTTTATGACGGGGTTATTGTAATCAATCATATTTCTGTGAAGGGGGGAAAAAAAAAAAAAAAGCATTTTCGAGATGCGCTGCAAAAGGAACCCAAAATGGTGCATGGGAGAAAAAAAAAAAAGGTGATTCTTTGCAATAATAATAAAATGTGACACCAGGACGGTGCAGAAGTGAGTAAAAGCTGAATTCGGCCTTTTTATTTCACTATGCAAGATCTTCGTGAGCGGACTCTGCCAGTGCTGCGTTTAGTGGAGTCATTGCGGAGCAGAGATGGGAGACAGCATAAGAAGCCACGGCAAACTGTTTCCGAAATTTGCGGGTAAATAAAAAAAAAGCTTTTTTTGACAGACTTTTTAATATGCCAACAACTGTCCACAAGCAGATTTCTGTGTCTGCAACATTGTCACCGTCAGTGGCGGCTCGTCATTAAGGGCCAGAGGGGCCAATATCTTCCTATTATGTAAGGCAGTTCTTTCAATAATTTACCTTCATTAAAAAAATACATGCGTTTTACTCTATTTTAATACTATCCATTAAAAAACGCACTTGGTAATTATACGATTTTCCCCCTATCTAAACCATGCTTGGGCCATCGGCTGGCCTGCCCTGAATAGGGCGTCTCTTCTCTGTTCACCGGGTTGACATATTTGGCATTGAGCAAAGCCATACTGACGCGGAATTGACTTGGCTTCCAAACGGCTTATTTGGCGCTGCCTTCTGGGCCCAGATGTTCGGGCCCTCACACGGTGATCTACACGACCGTACGGGGAAATTTCGGCAATCGGTAGCTATTGGCGAAATTTTCCGCTTAGGAGGAAATCATTTTTTATTTGCGTGATCGTATTTTTGCAGTGCAGTCAGATATTTTTCTGTTTTCTTTTCTTGATTTACGAAAAGCAATGTATGAATGTATTTTTTATATATGTTATTTATTTTAAAATAATTAAATCATCTAAAAATTATGAACAGGCAACTATAAAGAACATAAATATTAAATATTTAAATGTGGCTTTTTGTTTAGTAATAAAGTAAACTTTTCAATTTAACATAACTACGTAAAAAATAGCAAAAGTTGTATAGTAAATTCGATAATTATTTGTCATTTGAGAAATTTTAAATACTTACGCTGTGTGAACGTGGGGATAGGTTGTTCTATATGTTTATATATTTTCGCGATTTTAATTGGCAATATATTTTTTTCGGGCCCAACCACTGAAACGGGTCACAAGCAGCCACTGGTCGCCGTGTTTCTGCCACGGGGCTAAAAACTGACTTTCATAAGATTTATTGCCTGAATTATTCGCATAATATTGTTATGTTATATTGTGTAAATATTTTTAAATAACAATCAGTTGTTTTAAATAAGCACAATTCTAAATATATAATTTTATCTCCCTTTGAGTTTTGTACATTGTATGAGGAAATCCGTTAAAAGCTCAAAATTATTTATTTATTAGATGCATTATTATCTATTAACCCATCAGCATCAGACTTTTTTCAACACATTCTCCAATTTATGCTGATGCCAGAAGTAATAAATAAATTTCCGACATTTATATGATATGAAGAATGTAATTCTTTTTCTAAAAATATGAATAAGACA
The DNA here is from genome assembly GCA_038373885.1 of Cheiracanthium punctorium. Classification (NCBI taxonomy): domain Eukaryota; kingdom Metazoa; phylum Arthropoda; class Arachnida; order Araneae; family Cheiracanthiidae; genus Cheiracanthium; species Cheiracanthium punctorium. The sequence continues at coordinate 374,131 of JAWZYV010016822.1, read as the reverse complement.
GTGAGATATTCCCACTTTACTCTGTTATCACAGTATTTAGTGGAAATCGGATTTATTGTTCAAGAAATTAAAATAGGATAATATATAAATGCTTAGGTGTATTTTTGCAGCTTACAAATTTTGTGACCGTCTATTAATAGATCGCTGGGTGTTAATGGGTTAATCATTTATTAAAATGCTACACAATTTTACCAGATGCGATGATAAGTACTATAGAATTTTTCTAGGATATATAAAAAATTTGATTAAATCATAACAATCCTCTCCAATTAAAAATCAATTGTTTAAATAGCTAAAAAAAAAAAGCAAAATACATTATAGTTCTGTTTTTATAACACAGGAATAAAAATAACATAAAGAATGAATACTAGATATAAATACTTTCTTAACAAATCATGGTAGCTTTGCCTGTAAAACATGTCGGAACAATATCAGATGATTTTCAGGAAATAAAGGGAAAAAAGAGAAAGAAAGAATGTTATTAATACATAAATGAAGTCAGAACGAATTCCAAGAGGTTATTAAAATCATCAAGGATATACATCAATAGCTTACATACAATGCCACAAATCTAATTTAAGAGTAACATGCAAGTTATATTTTCCACTAGCTTTTTTGCAAACATTATCAGTATGAAGTTCCTCAGCAGATTGTGAGTAATCAAGTACACTGAATTCATTCTAATCTACTGAATATTTTAAAAAGTAGCTTAAAAGTCTTCCCCCTCCCACTCTAGTATTTTAACGCATTAGTGCCAGCCATTTTCATCACATTCTCAAATTTATGTCGATGTCTGCAATGATGAATTGCCTACATTTGTGTGGGGTATGTATGAAGAATTCCAACTGCACTTTTTCAAAAAACATGAATAACGCTGTGAAAAATTCGCATTTTACCTCGTTGTCGCTGAATATTTAGTGGAAAAATCAAATTTATTATTCGAGAAATTAAATTGGAAAATAATCAATGTTTATATATTTTTGCAACCGGCAATTTTTTCTATTGTCCTCAAAAAAGGACACTAGGTGTTAATGGGTTTCTGCTACAACGCATTTTTAGCAAAATGCGAAAATGAAACAAGACATTTTTGCTATTTTGCTAAAGCCTTTGCTTTAAATAATAATAAAAACATATTTTATTTGCTATTTTCTTTATTCTAGAAATTTTTCTATAGGAAAACCGATAAAGTATGGTATAAGCTTGATATAATGCAGTTTTATATAGTAAATAATATTTCTTGTAAAAGAATATAAATCACAACTAAGACATTTAATTTACTATAAATTTCAACAATATTCAGTATTAATTCAGTATGTGTTATCTTGGGCTTATACTGTCTTAAAATTAAACTTGTTTTCTCTTAATGATAAGTAAAATTAAATACAAAAAAAAAAAACAATAATAATTTAAACAAACTTTTAAGGAGATATTATAAATATAAAATGTCACTCTAAACTGAATCTCTGGATAATAGAGGACAAGAATATACAGAAAGCACGTTTTTTTAAATTCTAGCTTTAACCATGGTATATGGAATGACTAGTTTATTTGAAAATAGTAAAAGTAAATATTGCCTTATCATATGAGCTAAATGTTTCTCATCATTTTAAAACTTTTTGTATTAATTACAACTGCACATCAATCAATGCCTTATAAATGAAAAACTTCAACATTGGTAAATATGTGAATCTACTGTTCATGAATTAAGATTTATCACTTTTAAACAACTTCACAAAACCAGAATATACAGGAATGAGATACATATAACTTTGGCATATGAGCAACTGCCATTTTCCCCCCCTTCGTTTCCTGCTACACTTTACTTTTAGCTACTTTCAAACTTATATTTCCAGTTACATTTATTTTTAATTTTTTTTCCGAGCTGACTTTCATAGGGAGCTTAATCATACTTGATTGCATAAAGTTTCATTTAAGCTTCCCTAACATAATTATTCTTTCACCTGCTAGAAGCATTTATAACTAAAAATTATCTAGATGCAAAGATTTTTTTTTTTTTTCCTGAATGGCTGGTAAATTTAAATACAACAAATCTGGATTGTTCATTACTAAATATGCAAGGAAAAAAAAAAAAAGTCTGAATGTGTTCAGATACCTTACTAATATAAACAACATTAAGATATGATAACCATACCATGATGAGCCATGGGGCTCCCAGGGTCCTAAACAAACCCAACAAAAATCAGATTTACAATTCTGGTTCTTACAAACCATGTGATTACAGCCTCCATCTTTTTCTATAGTGGCATTGCACTTAGGACACTCCTAAATAACAAATGAAATAAAATAACTGTTAAACAATACAACTGTTCTTAAAAAGTATCAAAATATTATATTGGGTTGGCAACTAAGTAATTGCGGATTTCACTCATAGATGGCTTCAATTGAATTTTTAGGTTTGCAGACGATTTACAAATGTAAAACACATTTTGTTATTTGATAGTTGGCAATTCAGCTGTCAATCAGTAAAAAAAGTTCTTTGATCGGTTGCGTAGTTTTCGCTTGGCCTTCGTTGAAAAATGGAAAATCAAAAGGAACATTTTCGTCATATTTTGCTTTTTTATTTCCGCAAAGGGAAAAACGCATCGCAAGCTCATAAAAAGTTATGTGCTGTTTATGGTGATGAAGCCTTAAAAGAACGGCAGTGTCGAAATTGGTTTGCCAAATTTTATTCTGGTGATTTTTCACTCAAAGATGAAAAACGCTCTGGTTGTCCAGTTGAAGTTGATGACGCCCTAATCAAATCAATAATCGATTCAGATCGTCACAATACAACACGTGAGATTGCAGAGAAGCTTCATGTATCACATACGTGCATTGAAAATCACTTAAAACAACTAGGCTATGTTCAAAAACTCGATACATGGGTTCCTCACGAACTGAAAGAAACGCATTTAACGCAACGCATTAACAGCTGCGATTTACTAAAGAAAGTAATGAAAATGATCCATTTTTAAAACGATTGATAACTGGAGATGAAAAATAGGTTGTTTACAACAATATCAAGCGGAAAAAATCGTGAAGCAGGCCAGGTGAACCAGCTCAAACAACATCAAAAACTGATATTCATCAAAAGAAGGTTTTGTTATTAGTTTGGTGGGATTACAAAGGAATTGTCTACTTTGAACTCTTACAACCCAACCGAACGATCAATTCTGATGTCTACATTGAACAACTAACGAAATTAAACAATGCAGTTGAAGAAAAGCGGCCCGAATTGAAAAATCGAAAAGGTGTTGTATTCCATCATGACAATTCAAGGCCACACACATCTTTGGTCACTCGGCAAAAATTATTGGAGCTTGGTTGGGATGTTTTGCCACATTCACCATATAGTCCTGACCTTGCACCACCTGATTACTTTTTGTATAGATCTTTACAAAACTCCTTGAATGGTAAAAATTTCAATAATGATGATGATGTCAAATCGTACCTGATTCAGTTTTTTGCTAATAAAAACCAGAAGTTTTATGAACATGGGATTATGATGCTGCCTGAAAGATGGCAAAAGGTCATTGATCAAAATGGGCAATACATTACAGAATAAAGTTATTTAGTTCCATGAAAAAATTGTCTTTGATTTTCTAAAAAAAATCCGCAATTACTTAGTTGCCAACCCAATACAACGCTAAAGTAGAAAAAAAAAAGAGAGGCAAGTTAGAAGGACATTAATAACAGATATAAATATTGTAGTAAACAATATCAGGGGCGATTTTGGGACTTCTTTAAAAATCCTGAAAAGTGCATGTCAAAGATACTATCGTTCTTCACTAATACTAGCAATAATCATTGAACAAACTAATAGAGTCAGGTGAGGGAAAATTATAAATTTTTTGAAAGGTCCAAAAATTAAGTTGTTAAACTTATGTTAATTAAATTAGTCATGTATATTATACACATTTGATTTACATAGATTAAAACATAGAATTATTTTTAGTGTTATCAAAATACTTTTTTTACAGTGTCATTTTTAATAATTTTCTCTGAAAAAAGAAGAAAGCAGATTTTGTAAACAAAATATTAAGTGGTAATTTTACATTTACACATAACAAATAACCTGAGATGAGAACTAACTGTGCAGTTTCCGAACAAAGGCAAAATACAAGATTGTTTATGTTGTCTTAGTGAATAATGTACAGTTTAAAAACTAAACTAAAGACATTTATACATTTTCATATTTATAACTTTTAAAAAAAAATGTAAAGTGTGTAAGATAGAGGTGGGGGACTAATACTGTCAGCAGAATTAGAAATGTGGGTTTGTTTTAGTAAAGATTTAAAGCTGTCATTTCAAACAACTAAATCATAAATTAATTCACTGGTGGTGAGTTAGCGCACCTACAGTTACAGATAATAATACTATCTTCTAAATTCACCACTCTGTACCTATAGTAAATGTGAAGAGCAAAAATGAAAATGCTGCAACACAAATCATCACTTTTCTTTTTATAAAACTTATATCTTGATTATATTGTGCCTTCTTAAAATGTTGACTCATAATTAATTTCAAAAACAATTTTAAAACAACACTAAGAGGCTCAAGTAATCAGGATTGTTACAGATAGCTTATTACAGACTATCTGTATTTTTCTTTCATTCATTCCTACCTATGCTTTAAAGTTTGCACACAGTTATCTCAGACCTTAGTTGCTATGTACACCCAAAGTAATAATATTTTCTATTTCCTTGTGATTGCTTTATAACAATATTCACAATTAATAGTCCTGAGCTGACCACTTTCAATGGGTTGTGCAATAAAGTGCTTTTAGTCTTTCAGATGCTACTTGATGTTAGCAATGTTGTTGACAGCTGCCAGCAGGTGATGTAATAATTTAATATGTTTACAGTAAAATAATTATTTTTAAACATATCAGGGTTTAAGATATGGGTGCATTTATTGCATAATGCAAAAAGACTTTTCAAAATGTTAAAATGAAATGAGAAGGTTTTTGCTGTTTTGCAAAAGCAGTTGGAAAGAAAAGCCATCACAGTAGCAAGATAATAGTTTTCTCTTTGCAGCCTTTTACCATTTTGCAAAAGCTTTCTTTAGCTAAAACGTGAAACAATTTTTAAAAACACATTAATGATTTTCTCTTCTGAATTAAATTTCTAAACAATTTCAAATTCTTTAAGTTTCACTGACCAATGCTACCCTGGAAACCAAAAGATAAATAATTTATTTGGCTCTTCATGCTCTGCAAACAATGTGTTTTATGAAAAAACGAAAACTTAAACAAGATTCAGTTTATTCCTCTATATCAAATTTTTCATTTTTAAAATACTTTTGAAAAAGTTTGGAAACTTCTTTTGTTAGAGCATTAGAGCAATACGAAGGGGACATATTGAATCACTTGGAGATTATATTGAATTTATAATGTCAGAAACATATATATATATATATATATTATATCGTATGAATTCATATAATCAAATGTAATGTAGTAAGGTGAAGACTGTGAAAAAAATATCCGTAATTTAAAAGAAAAATCACTTTTATCCAATTAAGACTCAATTTCCACTCCCAGGATAAATAAAAACAGAAATAAAGCAATATTATCAACACAAATTTTATAACTGATTAAAATCAATATATCATGTGAAATAAACCTCCAAATATAAATATCAGTTTAACAGAGAAAGGTTAGAAACATTACCTTTGTATTAGCTGCAATCCAGTTTGAAGTTTCACTATCATCATCACACTTTTTCTGCCATTTTCTCAATAAATTACATTTAACTGGATCATGCCAATTTTCACCACACGCAAAGCTTAACAGAGAGAAAAAAAAAAAAAAAAAAAAAAAAAAAAAAAAAAAAAAGAAAACCTTAGTAAGCATTTTAATACAAGATTTGTTTCATCATAATGTTTATTTAGAACATTATGTACTTGAAACTGATTAGATTTTAGATTTACATTTTTAATACAACACTTATTTTTATTTAAAAACACACAAAGACTTTGCTAAACTATTCCTATATTAAATGCTAAAAATGTAACTTTTATTAGAAATCATCTTCTTTATCCCTCTCCTTTGATTAAACTACTGTTTGACTACAGATTAAATAGAAACATAAACATCCAGTTTAAAAGAGGAAACAGGCATGTCCATTAGATGATGGATATGGCAGTCAGATGTATGCCTGCCACTAAATTATTTAGATGTAGTTTTGAAGAAGTAAAGCTGCATTCATACTGGATGCTCCGTGCTATTCAGATATCCTCAATAATAACAAAAGTTCTGTGTGCTATATTTCAGTATATTACAGATTATGATAGACCACTGAGCGTTGATGTCAACATAATACATTCACTCAGCTTGCTTTACCCCCTCCTCAACCAGATCATCTGGATTCACCTTCATTAGCAGCTTACTAATATTGTTCGGGATTCGCAATCAAACTATAATGCAATTCTTTTTCCTATTTTTCATGTTGAGGGAAGCCATCAAACTTACATCAGGGATCCCTCTAAAGTAATTCAGCTGGGTAGCCCACCATGACGCCCTTTTCCTGTCGAAATTCTGCCCTCTCTTCCAATAAAATTCCACCCTCTTTGCCCTTTTCCTAATCAAAATCCTCTTTTTCTCGATGGAAAGTCGGCTCCACCTTTTTTATTTTTCTGCTTCTGCATAGTAAGAATTAAAATTTAAACTTATTCAAACTTGCTTTGGGTCACTGATATTGAACTTAAAGTGATTAATTCTTTCTAATGAATTTAAGATTGAAAAATTCATTTCACCTGCTTAACAGAAATAGCTGCATACTAGTCAACTTGTTATGGTTTAGCCGTATGATCAATGTCGCAATTAGAGTTTGCATCACCCTCATTACACTTAAATTCTAAAACTGTAAAATTCTTTATTTTTATATGGATTCTTAATGGATATCAATTTAAGAAAAAAATTCTGTTATGGTCTATACCGGTCTCTTCCCCGATTCATTATATTACTTATACCAAACTACTGTTTTGAGCAAGGGGGGGGGGGGGGGGAATGAAAAATAGGCAAAAGTATGGAAATTTTAATGTTTCACACAGTTAACAATTTTTTTTAATGCCGAAAATGTACATGTTTACAATCTTTTGCAATGCTGAAAATGTATATGATGACAATCTTTTTAGCCAAGCGATACCCTTTTAATATGATGATAGGCCCTATTCACAAAAATTGCCCTTGCTCTGTAATGTGTGCCCTGTCCTTTTTTTTTTTTTTAATGTTACTAACAACCTGTTTACATTACTAATAACCTGAATAATTCAGAAATTTTACAGCCTATGAATATGAAATCCTTAGTCTTATTTCTCTACACATGGAATGTTATATTCTATGAATTATTTCACAATTAGTATATATGTATTTTACTTATAAAGAAAAAAAAAATTTTTTTTTTGATAGTTTTCAATTTGCATGGAATCAATACATGCATGGTTCCAATTTAAAAATATTAATAATTTGTTTTGAAAGACTAAAAAAAAAAAAAAAAAAATCAGATTAAAGGTGATGATTCTAAACAAATAAAAAGAACATATGAATTTTTACACTGTATTTAAAATAATCCAAGTAAATACAGGGTGATTTCAAAAGAGAAGTGCATAAAATATTATTTTAGAAAAAACTCAAATAAATATCTCTATATCCATAACATAATAGGTACAATAAACATAAAACAGTCAAATAGAGAATTTCTTTTTAAGAATGTATTAAAGCCAAGAAGAAAAAAAAAAAAAAAAAAAAAAAAATTCAGATTAAAGGTGATGGTTCTAAACAAATAAAAAGAACATATGAATTTTTCACTGTACTTAAAATAATCCAAGTAAATACAGGGTGATTTCAAAAGAGAAGTGCATACAATGTTATTTTAGAAAAAATCCAAATAAATATCTCTATATCCACAACATAATAGGTACAATAAACATAAAACAGTCAAATAGAGAATTTCTTTTTAAGAATGTATTAAAGCCAAGAAGAAAAAAAAATTAAATTTAAAAAAAAAAGACCACTAAAAGTTTAGTTCAGCAATTATATTTTCTTTAACAGGTTATTGACTGTGTATTTATTAAAATAAATCTGAAAGATTACAGTAAAGTTTAAATGCAAATTTTTATCAATAGAAACTTACCAAAAAGTATGACGACACCGGCAGGTTACAGGTTGTGCATCCACATACTGTACAGAAATGACATAATTACACTCAGGTTGTGGACACCATCTCAATAACCGGTTGCACTGGGAAAAAAGAAAACCATTCCATATCAACTACACTGGTGGACAAAATTAAGAGATGGAACGCATTTTCACACATTTCTCTGAAAATATCACATAAAACCTGGACAGTTAGTTGCCATATAATGTCACTATAGTGCTGGTGTCGCTGAATTGAGTTTACATATTTTTGTGGGCGTTGCTAAGCCAGTAGGAGGTATAAAAGTCTGCATCCAGCTGCTCAGCTCATTCCACTCTACAACATAGTAGCGATTTTCATTGTGTTTCTGGAATAATCTTGTTGTTTTTTGTTGAGTTTTAGGTGAAATGAGTGAACATCGTCATTTAGAGGATGGTATGAGGTGGAGAATTGTAGGTAGACTTGAAGCAGGGCAATCCCAAACCCAGGTTGCTAGTAAATTGGGTGTAACTTCAAGCGTTGTTTCAAATTTGTGGAGCCAGTTTAAAAACAGTGAGACAGTGTCCAGAAGACCAGGACAAGGTCGTCCGAGAGCAACAATGCCCAATGAAGACCGGTATTTGGTACTTACAGCCAAGCGCCAGAGGACGTCTACAGCGACACAACTGTCTAGGGACCTCACTGCTGCCACAGGAACATTAGTTTCAAGGAAGACAGTTGCCAGGAGGCTCGGTGAAAGAGGGCTGTATGCCAGGAAGCCCGCCATTTGCATCCCACTCCCTCCCTCCCACAGAAGAGAGCGTGTATAATGGTGCATACAGCACCAACACTGGACACAGCTCCAATGGGCTAATGTTCTCTTCACAGATGAGTCCAGATTCAGTCTACAACCTGATTCTCGGCGAATATTCATATGGAGGGAACCTGGGACCTGATACCATCCCAGCAACATCATGGAAAGGGACCAATATGGTGGTGGAGGACTGATGGTGTGGGCAGGTATCATGCAAGATACGCTCCATGTGTTTGACACTGGTTCCGTGAATGCCCAGAGGTACAGGCAGGAGATCCTAGAGCTCTATGTGCATCTTTTCAGGGGTGCTGTAGGCCCCGAATTCGTTTTTGTGGACGACAATGCCTGACCACATAGGGCTTGCCTGGTTGATGAGTATCTGGAAAGCGAAGATATTCATCGAATGGTTTGGCCAGCCAAATCTCTTGACGTTAACCCCATTGAAAATGCTTGGGATGCTCTTGGGAGGGCTATTGCGATACGCCAACCCCCACCCAGAACCATTCTGGAGTTAGAAACTGTTCTAGTGGGAGAGTGGGAGGGTCTTCCACAAGCACTCCTTAACTCTCTTATTCACAGCATGCATACTCGTTGTGCATGCTGTCTATCTTTCAGAGGTGACCATACTAGAGGCGACCACACACCATACTGTTGTATTGTTTTTGGGGGATAATGTTTTTTGCAAATCAAAAGCAGTAACTTTTTATTTTTAATTGTTTTGGCCATTAATTATTTATTTTCTTAATACTTGTAATTGACTTGGAGGTTTAATTTAGATACCTTTTGTCAGGAGATATAGTGGTCTGGATGACTCTTCTTCTATGGCTCAATAGCTAACCTCTTTTAAATTACTACTAATTACCCTTTTTTTGTTGGGACCTTTTTTTTAAATAATTGCCTTTTCTTTAAATTAATTCTGCCTTTGTTTGCCCGGTCTCCGGAGGTGTAATTTTGATTATCAGGTAAATTCTGTCGATTTTCTGCTGACTATTAAGTTTCCCTCTCTCTTCAATAGCCTAGCTCATTTCTTGCAATGTCTCTTGTTCATGTCCGGTTTTTAATTAGTTTTACTCTCTTCTAATTTAATTTTTATTCCAAATTTTGCCCAGGGTTGTCTCGGACGATTAGCTATCTCCCGCTAAAATTTTAGGAAATTTAATAATGTTTTTTTAATGCCCTTTTGATCAATTGAGTTTTTTTCCCCATTTCGGGATGGCCGTTCTTGCCTGCGTTTCTTCTCGGCCAAGTTGGTTTCTTTCCCGCGTGTAGTAGTTGCTGGCCGCCATTTTCTTCTTCTCTCGCTTCCTTCCCCCGTCGATCGAATGTTCTCGAAGTTTCCCGGCTGAGATGGCGCACTCTGATTGGTCCCCGCGGTCGGCGTCTATGCGAAGCCCCTCGCGCAAAGGGCGAAAAGCGTCAGTTCGGAGGCCAGCGTGCGTGCTGTGAGGACGTGTAAAGAAAAAGGGAAATCAGCTCCGGCCTCTTGTTTTTTTTCACTTCGGCCGACCAACTGCGCGGTTTTTGAAGTGTTGCAAAATGTAAAGAAAGAGATTCACGGCCAGAGGGCCAACTTCCTTTTAATTTCGATGATCACCATGTAAATTTTTTCCCTTTTTTTTGGCCGTCTGCCTCGATTCGGCCATCATGCCGATGCGTCACCATCTGCCACCTTTGGATGTGAATTGGGCGTAAGGCCCCCACCCCCCCTGTGTTTTTCATTGGCTACGATGAAAATCAGCTACCGGATTTGACGTCTCGCACTACGATCACCTTTTTCCCAGACCGGGAGCCGCTAGTGTTGTCTGGAACGCGAAGTCCCCGACGCCTGATTGTGCCGTCCGGAATCCCTGACCAGTGGAGAGACCAAGATGCCGCCTCCGGGAGCCATCAGCGACCGACCGTCGGTTCCCTGAAACGCCGAGACCAGGCCTGCCATTGGATCCGTGGGTGAGATCTAACCGTTTACCCTTTTTCTAACTTCCTTGCTTCCATTTCTCCACCACGAGCTGGATCAGCGACTTCATGCTTCAAGCTGTGCTAGAACTATCCTTTTTGTTCTTATAATGTTTAATGGGGGGGGATTTAATATCAAATGCTAAATTTTCTTTTTCTACTTGGTGTGCTATTCTGGTGTATAACTTCCAGTGACAATGTTTAATTTTCTTTTGTTAATATGATAAATGTAAATGCCATGTTAAATGCTGGTTTGGCCTATGCTAATCTCTGTGATTCTTTGCGTTGATCTGCACATCATTGTATTTTGCTGCACCCTTTGGTGTAAAAATTGCAAAGTTCCCTTTTTTGTTTTTTATTTCTTTATTTTGGCAATTGTTTAAACTAACCTGTTGGATTGTAAAGGTGGGGTTTCAAGTAATAGATAGGGATTTAGTGCGGGATTTTCATCAGATGCCTTGTGAGGCTAGGGAAAGGTGGGGACTTGTTTGCCCAATTTTCTTTTTTTTTTTACTTTTTTTGATAAGATAATTTTTTTTTTTATGCTGCAGCAGAGCCTTTAACTTAAATTTTGGATCCAATCGAGCTACTTTTGTCATGACAACTTTATTATGCATTTTCTTTTCTTTTTATTTTATTTTTTTTTTCTGTTAAATCTACAAGGGCTAATAATTGGGTAATTAAAGCATTCTAGTATTTTTTGTCCTTGAGCAATTCTACCACGCGCTGTAAAACCCCTGCGCTGTGTTTACTTACTTTTCATTTCTTTTTCTGATGTCGCGAGGCCACAAGTTGTTTTCCACTGTTATTGTTGAATAAAATATATTTTTTTTTTTGGTGATCAAATGCAATGTCTCTGTGTTTATTTTACCACTTTTCTAACACACACTTCAGGCAAGGCTGAGATCATTGGGTTATTTTCTACACTATCGGTCACAACGCAATGGACAAAAATCTAAATTTTTTTTTTTTAACTAAACTAAATTTTCACGGCAGTAGTAAGTAGAATACTACAATACAAGCCCTACTTTCATTGCCATCTTTCATTCTGAAATTCGGTCCACATTGGACTGTTGGCAATAAATGACACTTTAATTTTTGCTTTGCACACATTATTGTCATACAATAAGTTATATCCATACCAAATTTCATTTATTTTTATCCGGTATTTCTTGAGATATTTGGGAAAATGCTTTCCATCTCTTAATTTTGTCTACCAGTGTATATAAGGCAGGGAGGAGGTGGGACAGAATTAAGATAGAAAGGCAAATTCAACGAAAGCAGCATTCCTTACATTGGACCTAGTTCCCCCACATATCTTTGATCCCAGCAATTGAGTACAGATTGTCACATACAGTGGTTGAAGAATTGTACATATTTGCAGATACATTTTTTGAAATTTCATTACTTATTTTATGCATTAGTGGTTGCAAAAATAAGCCTCATTTTGCCGTTAAGTATGAGAGTAGCTGACTAGCTCACTAGATTAGCAGATATCAGCAGGCAAAATTTCAGGCTTTTAAAAGATTTATGGAATAAAAATTATGCTATGATTAATTTAATTTATTTTTAAACAGGTAGAGTTTTAAAGATATTTATTTATTAGAGCATAGCAAGATTTATTGAATTTTCTTTTTTCCATTATTATTATAGATAAAAGAATTTTTGTTCAAATTTATTCTTGATTAGTGGATTAAATGACTTTTTTGTAAGAGCTGTCATATACATAGCTTAAGTGTGTGTGTGTGGGGGGGGGGATATATGCAGACTAATGTTTTTAAATTTTTATAATCGCTTTATGCATCAGAAGTTGTAATGATAAGCCAAAGGACTAGATTAGCATCTAATCTTTTTCTACATGTTATGTGTTAATACCTAAAGTAAGGTAATGGCAATAAATCTAAGAGCACATTCACTAATAGCTTCTTAAAACAGAATAGTGTAGGACTATGATAAAATTGTCTTTAGTAGAAAAGGGATGGAAACTTTTGGCAGGTTTGGCAAAGAGCACTTAATGGGGATGTGAAGAATAAAATAATTAAATATTTCATAATAATGAAATCATTCATTAATTCCTAATAAACAAATCCTAACAACAAAAAAGACCATGTTTTACAAAAACATAATTTTTGAAATTATTAGTTTACAACAAAAATAAGATCATAACTGAAAATTTATCATATAAAAACAGATTTTCAATTCCTTAGAAAATGGAAAGAAGATTAATAATAAAAATAAAAACTTACAAAGAAGTAGACATTTATTAAAGAGTTTTGTAAAACAAGGATTACCCAGAAATTAACTTACTTCAACAAAACTGTTAGTGATAAGATGTTGATATTTTAATTTAACTTTAGGATCCGTTATAAGAGACCTAAAAAATAAACATCATTAAAACATATTGTTAGAAATCAAAGAAAACTAATAATAAAAAATGATGGTTTATTATTCATTGGAAACTGGATAATTTTTGAAATACATTTGGTAAAAATTGGCTAAATTAGTTAAAACTAGTAGCATACAGACTAACTCTTTAAAGCCAACTATCACAAATACATGCCAGCTCTAGTGGCTTTTAGCTACTGACTGGTGTGTTAGTGTGACAACTTGGAGCACACTAACTAGATTTATTTTATTTTCAAATTACTGTCAATTTTTTAAGTAAATGTTACATAAAGTTCAAATTAATAATAAAGTTAATATTCAAAGGGTTACATTGTTATGCATAGGTCTAGTTAAATTTATTTAAGTTTATAAGATAAAAGCAAGTTCTTTTTTTAGCTAATTTTCTCATAATTTTTTATTTCCTGCTTCGGATTAAATGAAAAAATGTAGTTCTAACAAATGTGGAAGCATATCAATTTTCTCAAATGCTACATTTATATATACATCTAAAAATATCTATTCCTTCTACAGAAAGTTCATATAAATAACTTAATTAATAAATTAATCAAAATTACAAAATAATTCATTATAAACTTACATGACTGTTTGATCATCCACAAGAATGTCACAACCATGAGCAGCACAAGCAATGATCTAATGATAAAAGGAAGAATTTTAATAGATTTTAATGAGTAATAGTATAGAGAACCTTAAATATTATACATATAGATCAATATATATATATAAGGGGAAAAAAAAATAAAACATGGGAGGGTGGATACAGAAATTCAGAAAAAGAGAATTTTTCTGATTTCTGACAATACCAATAAAAAGACCCCCCCCCCCCAAAAAAAAAAAAAAAAAAAATTCTTAACTTTCCTCCTAACACAGATTTTCTCTTCCCCTGGCCCATTAATTTAAATATTTTCTCCTGTATGCATGCGTCTGCTTACAGGAAGCAAGAGAAAAAAAAGTGGAAGGGCTCTCCCTGCTGACCTCTGCCCCTGGGTTTGGGAAGCGAGATGAGCTTCCCAAAAGAAATCTTCACAAATGGTTACAGATTTTGCCTGTTCATCAGTCATTAGTGCAAAGTCATTTTATATTATTTCATATGAACTGAAAATAAAGTGAAAAATTCGATTACAACTTTATTAAAAAATTCACTTGATTCATTATTGCAGGGCTCCTGAAATGGTCGGGGCCCGTAGGCTGCATTAATGGGTAACCCGGACCTGTATACGGTTTTAAAATGAAAATTTTACATTAAGACAATTTGATGCCTCAGCAATTTGATAAGAGAAAACAAATACGTTAATACTAAACAGATAATTTAAATATTTCTAAACATGTAAGGTGAGGAAAAAGTAACTGTAATATAGAAAACTACAATATCTGCAAGAGCAATCAATTATAAAAAAAAAAAAAAAAAAACTATTAAGCATGTTCAACTTATTTCTTGTTTGTTTTCCCAAACATTTTTAGACTAGCTAGAATATTCTTTGTTTCAGCATTTACTTTAATTCTTTTGAATTTTCAAATCATATCTGAACCCACTCTGAACCGAAGTTCTTTTAATGGTTTTCTTGGGGAGGGGGGGGGGGGAAACAAGGTTAAACATTTTTTAAAATTTAAAATAGAGGTCAATTTTTACTCTTTTGTTATCAGAGGCTTTAATAAAAGAATGCTAAAGAAAAAACATTTATTTGTCAGAAGAATAGAAAAAGATTGAAATTGATAAGGTAAAGCATAATACACGTATTCAGGTTTTTCCTGCCAAAAAGTTAATAAACAGTAGAATTCAGCAATATGAAATAGTAAAAATGCAGAAATCCATTGATCTGCAAATTAAACAAAACCTGAGATACTTTCATGCCTACACTGTAAAGAAAAAACACAGCAGCTGGGCTATGCAGGAAATACACATATCAGAGCAGTACTACAGTTGCAGAAATGTATATTTCTTTTACATAATGAAAATGAAATACAATGCAATGAATGTGTATTTTTTGCATAATGAAAACTCCTAGGATTTACTTAATCATTAATACAATCATACAGATATAAAATTTGTACATTATATGAAAAAATCCTACAAGTTGGCAGCTATGTATTCCTATTTTTGCCCTCCGTTTTTTTTCCTAGATTTTATCCATTAGTGGCAAAAAAAGGGGGGGGGGGCAACCCTGACCATAAATCAAAATTAACAAATGTAAAGGTCCTTTTTCACTATCAGCTATGGAGTTATTTATAGCCTTAATGACCTGTACAAAACTGAAAAAGAATGAAATTTAATCACAGTATTTAACCAAAGCATTTAATACCAATAAGTGTAATTTTTGCTCATTCCATGAACTAAGGAGAAAAACTATGAACAAATCACTGAGGTAGCGAAAACAGCAAGACTGGCAAAGAGCTACCTGGAAATTTTCTTTCTACAAAAGGGTTGCTATGAACGTCTGCTTGGCAAAATTCAGCTTTCCAAAAGGAAAAAAAAAAAAAAAAAAAGGGCATTCACCCCTGGCTGTGATTCGCTTACTTGGCAATCACATACACAGTCACATTATGCATGGTGAAAATAACAAGTTCCCTGATTTTTGTGTATTTTTACAACATTCCCCGACTTTTCCAGATCAATAAAGTTCCCTGATTTTCCACTGAATTCACTGATCTGTAGCTATCCTACAGAAATAAGCAATACTGTTGTGTAAAAATATGTCATAGATATATACCTGGCACATTCCCTGGTCCATTATTTTGCTTGTCAAGTACTCTTTCCAACATTCTGTACAAAAACGATGCCCACAAGCAATCCCAGTCATCATCTGAAAAGTTAGAGGTATGAAATATTTAAATGAATTTTTATTCCCCTCTTATTTATTATTTTAAGCAAAAGACAAACTAGTTAATTAGCATTTGCTATGACACACAAAAGAAATATTAATGAAGTTGTGACACATTTAATAAGACAGTCTTAAGAATTCAGAAACATTACAGAGTGAAGATATAACAAGTTAATTTAATTCTCAAGCCATCGACCAAGATAAAAAGTATTTGGGAGGAAGGATACCTATAAAAAAAAGATACAATAAGCACATGCATCTACCTCTTACACTGCATTTATATGAAGCTTATTCAAGAATTTTGTTCTTTCAGCTTATAAATAAATTTGAATGTGGGAGAAAAATCACTTTTAGATTAAATTAACACATCAAATTAAGTAAATGGCACAAAGTATAACAATACATAAAATTTTAAATATATAACTTCAGGTAATTACTTAATTCAAACTTACATTGCGTGGAATATTCATTAAGCATATCTCACACTCCTCTGTCCTAGGTGCAAATCGAGACTCCTTCAAATTAAAAAGAATAATTAATTAATTACAGTTAACTTGATACCTATTTAAAGTTAAGCTATATCATATTTTTATTCTTACTTTTGAAGAAGAATTAGGCGGCTTTTTGTAAGGATTAATTATATGTGCTTCTTTAAACAGAGCATCCTGATCGCCATCATAATACCTGAGGGTAAAAAAAAAAAAAAAATGAATAAACCTACAAATAAATTTAAAATGACATTCTGTTGCTGAAATATTGATAAAGATTTTTTAAATCTAAAACAAGAGACTAGAAGTCTTATTTTTACACATTCTGTTTAATAAAACTCTGCGGTTTATTTTTAAACATAGCCAAACTTGGTTAGAACATCATTCAAAAACTAGAATATTTATAGCACTATAGCCATGTGAATAGCAAAGGAATATGATACCAAATAACTGATACAGCAAAATCAGTTTTGCATATCAGGAATGAAGCATAGTAATTCTAATTGAATAAATATATTACATGAGCTTTGAATTTTTTTTCTTCTAAATGTTATACATACATAATTGCACAGAACATAATGCTGTGAAACTATTATGTGTTCATACCTGTGCACAATTCCCATGTATACCTTGTTACATACTCTAACAAAACTAATTGATTTATTTATAAAAATAGATATAAATATGTTGTTAAAAAAACTACCTATAAATATAATTATTTTTCCTCCCTCCCCCTTTTGGTCCCTTATAGACTGGATAGTTTATCTGCAGGACCGCCCAAAAGATTTTAAATACATTATGCTCTTTGGGCAGAAATTCGTTGAAGCTTGCTTTAGAGGTATTAGACTATTTCAAACGACTCACAAGTGATATATGTTGTTAAGGGTTATAAAAGGAATTTCTCCATCAAAAATGGTGACTTTATCATTTATAGTTCTGCTACAGGAACACTCAAAAGATTTCCAACACATTACAGTCAATGGCGCAGTTTTAGGGACATTCATCCATTTCCCTCAGAATACCTTCCTCAAATAGTTAGGTAATGGTCCGACCAAGGTCACGTGCCTCTCTCAAACATTACGCCAAAAGTCGCCAAGCTTAACGACTTTTGGTATACGTGTGCATGTATTTGACTCGCATATCAAAAACACTATTAGCCATAGAATTTTGAAATTTCATGTATAAGATTGTTGTAACCTCGAGTTTTGGCTCCAGTCTACTGGAGAGTTTATTTACAGGACCACCCAAAAGAATTTCAATGCATTAATGTCTATAGACATCTTCAATATATCACGTCTGTAGTCAGTCACTGTTTGGTCCATGCTCAAAATCTTGCCATATGGCTTCGACCTTGGCAAGTTTTGTCGAAATATTGCCACATTTGGCACCAAAAATAATTTTGATTTTGCATAACTCTAAAACTTTTAATCATAGAATGTTGAAAATTTGTATTTAGAACTGTTGTAACATCTCTTTTTTTTTTAAATTTGGAATTGACTGGATAATTTATTTGCACGGTCACCCAAATGACTTTAAATACATTAAAGTGTATGGATATGTACATTCAATTCATTCAAAGTCTGTGGTCCATTGCTACTTTGGCTATCCTCAAATCTCACAAACTATCTCAAGCATGTGGGCTTTTAGCGAAATATTACCAAATTAAGTGTCAAAAACAATCTTTCAAACTGAACCCAACTTGGCGATATCGGAAATATTTGGCTAAAAATCGCTAAACTTTAGTATTACTGCAGTATTTTATCTCTTTCAAACAAAATAAGTTTAGATGAAGTGCTCCAAAAATATATTTAATTTAATAGACATGCAAGGAAGTCATGTGCTGTCCACATCAGATTTTTTTTAATTGGAAAAAAGGTACTTTAGGGGTGGTCCCAAATAATTTTGGTCAAGTTCTATAGATATTATCTTAAAGAAATAATTATTATTTTTTTCATCATTTATACCTTTATTACACATCAGGGATTAAGCTACGGTCGCAGTTTTTGCAAAATGCCAAAGAAAGTTTTCAAAATGCAAAAAAATTAGAAGCCTCTTTTGCTAAAATACACATGGGTTTTACTGCTTTAATCCTCATTAAAATTGACATTCGAAATATTAGGTTGTAACGAAAGTTTCCCGTCACCGTAAACATCGTCAGAAAACAGTTCGCGTTGGCGTATTTGCTCATATTTTGTCAAAGGATTTTTGGCATTTGAAAGAAAGAGACTTACTTTATAACACTGTGTTATGAAATCTGTAAAAAAATATAGTTATCATTAAGTACAAGGTGTGTCAAATGGAACTATCACTCTAGAGGATTGGAACCATCATTTACTTCCAGTTGTGTTGCAAAAAGTCAGAATATCAACGAATAATGAGTACAGCTTTAAATACCATTGTTGCATCACGTGACACTGAGCAGGTTTGGTACCGAAAGATCAAAAATAGTTATCTAAGGAGTTAGAAGTTAGTTTTTCAAGCAGATTTGGCAGAAAACTTTCGTTACAACCTGATAAAATCAAATTATGTCATGTTAGCAACACCTCAACATAAAAGCTGGAACCTTGGAAATGAAAAATTTTAACTTTGGCAAAGCTTTTGAAAAGTGGACCAATGTAGGGCGGGGAAGAAAAAAAAAAATCGAAGTTCTAAACATGAGTGTTTTGAAAAAATAAATAGATAAATTTAATAATGCTTTTCAATATTGTATTTATTCATGACTTTTTCTTTTTTATTATTAATATTTTTTAAGTTGCCTTGGAAAATATGGTTACCATTAATTTTTAGAAGTAAAATGGGTACTTACATATTATCCGGGGGGTCCGCCAAGACGAGCGATTTTTCACCAATATAAATGCGGGACACATGAAATTATTGATGGTTATGAATACGATTGGCAACAGTTTGCAGTGCATTTTTGCGGAAAAATAATTTTGCAGGAATGACTGCCGGGATAATACGCAAGTACCGTAAATTGCTATTTTAGGATTTTGCAAAAGATTTTTTTCTCCATTTTCACTAAAGGCATTTTGTCTCTAGCTTAAAACCTGTTACACATTAAATTATACACATCTATTACCCTAATAATAACTGAATATTTTTGTAAACAGGTTTAAAGCAGTTAAGAATGACGAAGAGAAAAAAAAAAAAAAAAAAACATAAGAAAATATATCAGCATAAACAATTATGCATAAAATCATTTAGTTTACCTCTCATACAGCTTTTCCTTATCCCATTTAAAATGATTCAAAAGAATACGAGTAGTTGTAGGTGGGATCTAGATAAAAATAAAAAATATTTTATTAAGCAAAATGTTTTATATCTTCATTTCAATAAAGATTATTTTAATGAAAGATAATAAAACTGGCACATAATACACAAATCACAGCTATGAAATTGAAAGGGAATTTACATGTGCAAACATATAATAAATCTACTGGTGAAAAGACAAGATAAAACTTTTTAAATTAATAATATTTCTTAAATTTTTGTTAAGAGTAGAAAATTTCTTTTACCTTCATTTGAAAACCGGTCATATGCTGGATATACTAAATTCATTTTTTCTCTAGTCTATGCAGGGGTGAAGTTTGTATGAATAAGTTAGTGAAAATTCAATGAAGCAAAAATAGCTCTGGGAAAAATTTTATCAAAATTAAAACACACCTGTTTTACTTCAAACTTGAGGTTTGCCTTAATAGTGTAAACAACCTTTTAATCATTCTGTTATTAATTAGTTTTTTTAATAATTAAGCATACATTTTATTGTTTAAAATGTAATGATTACTATTTTTAAGTGATTCTTCATCTTTATTACAAAAAACACTTGTTTAATTAGTATAAGTAATTTAAAGCTAGCATATATTTATTATTTGTGTAAGTTTTTGAATATTTCTATGAGGTGGGCTTCATCTCCCTTCCTCAACACCACTAAAGGGCTCCATCTCTAATTCTTGCTGTAGAAAGTGTAATTTTCCTAAAGAACCAAAATTCTTCTGCAGGTGGTTTAGTTATACATAGGAGTATTTTTACATGTGAACTATTCAGTGATCTCCCATGAAATTTTTGTCAGCCGAGTGCAGTGGCGACCCATGGTCAAAACTGTTAGTGCAGCCGGAAACATATGAGCTCCCCCCCCCCTCCTACCCACAGGAATGGAAAATCTTTGTTACTGAATTCGAAAACGGATTAAGCCCTCACCAAGGAAAAAGAAATTTCATAAAAAATGCAAGAGATCCTATTTTACTTCCATAAAATTTACATAAATTTCAACCAGCCGCTCTTATCCTCAAAATTGCATTAATCCGTGTCTGATTCGAAGTTTCCTTAGAATTTTCTTTTGTAATGATAACTTCAGAAGGAAAGAAAAAAAAAAGAAAAGAAAACTTACTTATTTTTTATAAGTCAAATCAATCCTCCTTTCTTTTAAACTTGCGAATCGGTCAGTGATGTCCTCATAAAAAGGCGTTGTTTTAATTCAGATATCAATAATTTTAAAAGCTCTTTAAAATTTCCCATGTTTAAAGAATTTTCTCGCTCGCCGTGTCCTCTAAATGCCAGTTCTTGCTTACTTAAAAAAAATACTGCTTTGATGGGTAATTGTCCATTCATAAGCGTCTATCCAGGCTTACCTTCTTGATAAATTCAGCAATATAAAGTCCAGAGTTTTCCGAACATATATTCTCCATACCCCACCCTCACTTCTCGAGCCAATCAGTCAGTCGAATTCACTGCAGCCGTCGTTTGAAAATCTTTCATCAGCTGTACTTAGCTACTAACTCTACTAACTCTATGTCGGAGAGACTGCTTACAAACTCGTTGCCATGGCAACGGTGATGTCAATTTCTTGATCGGCTTTGAGGGCTGTACCAAGACTCACAGTTGAATTGAGGGAAGATTAAAGGGCTTTTTTCTGAATGAGCGATCCGGCAGTTACTACAACACGTTGCTTTTTGTTTTTGTTTTAGATTTTTAAAAAATTTATCATATAAATTCCATAATTCTAATCGGAATTTAAGAAAGTTAGTAGAATAAATTATTTTAAAGTATTTGTTGATAATTTCAAGTGCAGCCCGGCTGTACTTGCTGTATCCCACGAGCCGCCACTGGCTGAGTGGTATTATGAAGCTGCAATATGTAGTTTGATTAAATTAAAGCATTTAAAATTATATAATGAATTTTCTGATGGGCGATTAGTAAAACTTGTCAGGCAATGCATCCATTCAGAAAGTCCAGGGGAGAACCCTGCTGCTAATGATTTTTAATGCTACAGTACAAGAACATCATCACTTTTCAACATAATTTTTTTTTAAAGTTTCTAAACTGTCAGAGGTTTATAGCTTATAACTAGTATAGGTTGTGAAAAGACATCCTAAAAATTTTCAAGGAAATTATCCTAGCACCTAGTACGTTGTTGTTTGTCTATCTTTGTGGCCTTTTTTTGGTGAAATTGTTGGGCAATTAATGGCCAGTGAACAGTGGCGGCTCGTCATTAAGGGCCAGAGGGGCCTGGCCCCACCAACTAAATCAAAGTATCTTCCTATTATGTAAGACAGTTCTTTCAATAATTTACCTTCATTGAAAAAATACACTATTTTAATACAATCCATTAAAAAAAGCACTTAAAAAAGCGGTAGTTATACGATTTTCCCCTATTTAAACCATCCATGGGCCATGGCCTGGATTGCCTTTAATTTGGCGTCTTTTCTCCGTTTACCGGGTTGACAGATTTGGCATTGAGCACAAAAGCCATATTAACGCGGAATTAACTTGGCTTCCAAATGGCTTATTTGGTGCTGCCTTCTGGGCCCAGATCTTCGGGCCCTCGCATGGTGAACTACACGACTGTACGGGGAAATTTCAGCAATCGGTAGCTATTGGCAAAATTTTCCGCTTAGGAGGAAATCATTTTTTATTTGCGTGATCATATTTTTGCAGTGCAGTCAGATGTTTTTCTGTTTTGTTTTCTTGATTTACGAAAAGCGATGTATAAATGTCTTTTTTTATGTATGTTGATATTGAATTTCAAATAAATAATCTAAAAATTATGAACAGGCAGCTATACAGAACATAAATATTAAATAATTAAAAGGGGCTTTTTGTTTAGTAATAAAGTAAACTTTTCAATTTAACATAATTAGGTAAAAAATAGCAAAAGTTGTATAGTAATTTTGAATATAGTAATCATTTCTATTGTATAGTAATCATTTGTCATTTGAGAAATTTTAAATACTCATGCTGTGTGCACGTGGGGATAGGTTGTTCTAAATGTATATATATTTTCGCGATTTTAATTGGCACTATTTTTTCTCGGGCCTCACAACTGAAACAGGTCACAAGCCACCTCTGCCAGTGAAGAATAACTCATAATTGAGTAGGGTTATCAGGTTACAGTGACTGTAAAGACATGCGTTTCCAGGGGTCGGTGCAGATTAAAACTGGGTCAGTTTTGCAGCCCATTCACAAAATTACAATCGATTAAAACACCCCCCCCCCTTAACAAAATTACAATAAATAAATCACAAAATGGCCCCTTCACAAAATTACAATCGATTAAAATGGCCCTTCACAAAAGACAATCAATTAAAACAGCCCCATCACAAACTTACAATGAATTAAAACAGCCCTTTATTGACATTTTACCCAACATTTTAATCTGCTTCATCAATTATTTTAACAAAAAGATTGACTTTTATTAAAAACTGGCATGAAAATCCACAAAAATAAGTGTTAAAATTCACAAAATTAAGTATTGAAATTCACAAAAATAAGTAATTTTCACAAAAATAGGACCCTGGAAAAAATTCCTACATCGACCCCAGGTTTATTTAGTACTACATCAGAAGTTTTGCCCAGTTTGTTTTTGTTAAAGCCATTGAGAGTATGTTTAATTTTCTTTATGAATTTGATTTTTTTTGTGCACTTTTTATCAGCACTTTATTGTGCACTTTTAAGTTGATAAGCTGTCTCGGGAAATTTCGTTGCTAGAATATTTCTTTGCAGTTTGAAATTTTTTCATGTTATGTATGGAGTTAAAGGAGTAAAGTGTTATTGACTGATTTATGAAAAACGGTTTCATAGCAAGTGTGTATGTTTGTTGCAAATGTGGTTTGAATACGAAGTTAAATAAAAGAAAGCATGGTAGTGCTAATGTCGGTGACAATGAAGGGAGGAGGAAATAGCGAGTAATAGCAGTACTTTAAGCTGATGAAAGTGAGGGGTGTGGGAATGAGGTAATAGCGAAGTCAAAGTAAGTTGCACAACTAGTAGTAAGATATCAGAACAGATGGTTCTGGACAGTGAAGTACGTGACTGAAATTTAAAAAAAGGTAAGTGGTTTTATTTAATGAATCTTTTTCAGTACTCTTAAAGCAATATTGGATGTTTTTGTGTTTTTATTACTGTTATTTATGTGCTATTCTAATCATGCTGAGTTTACATTAGCTGGGTTGCTAACTCAACAAAGTTTCTTTGTTTAAAAATGGGACATTGCTTACCCAGTTTACATTAGCTGCATAGCTAGGTTGCTTAATCCACCAAAGTTGTTTTACGTCAATAATGGGCCAGTGGGTAAAAATTTTTTAGTTATTTTGTTGGGAGTTAGATGTTTATTAACATTTTTGTTAATTTATGTGCAATTTGTTAAATTATTTGAGTTTGCTATGTTGATCTAGAAAATGGTGGGCAATAGTCGGTGAGGCTAAGCTCCAGCGACTACCGGTGTGTTTAAATGGGGCACGGGATCCGTACTGGCTTATAGGAAATTACCTTTTCAAGTGTCTGCTACAGCTTGTGACAGATTTCACAGTATTGTGCATGTTCATGTCCAGAAAAAGTTCGACAGATTAAAACTAAACAAAAAAATTGAGTTAGGTGAACAGTTTTTCTTTAACAGTAAACAATATAACATTCTGCTTACAAAAAAAGAAAAATCATTCATCTTACTTAATTTTTTGTTTAATTACGATCAATCAAACTTGGAAATCAAACTTGCTGCGAGCACGACGTAAATGCTCACAATACAGTGGTATCACCTTTGTCAAATTTATGTATCGAAATCGGATGATTTATTTTTTAGAAAACTGCTGTCTTAATAAGATATAGCAGCACTCAGGTTCTGCAGATTAAAAAACCTACTTTGTTTGGTAGCAGCAATTTGATATTAACGCAATTAAAATCTTGTTATGATTTAAAATACCAAAATGTTTTTTTAACCCATGCATTACAAAGGATCTGAGAGTTATCATTGTGGTAGAATATTCTCACACTGTGAATGTTTTACTGTTACTATGCACACGAGTCATTCCATTTCAAATCAACCAGGCCATGTCACCCACCGTCTCGGATTTCTTTGAAAATTTTTATAAATGTAGCCATTAGTGTTCTAACTAACAATATGGAATTTTACTTCAATATCTCTAATACTTTTTAAGATAAAAATTATTAAAATAATGGAAAAGTGACCATAAATGGCGTTTTTGCAAGCAATTATTTTAATGGTGCTTTTTCAGATAAAAAATCATAACTTTCTTTATTTTCAATATATTAAATTTAAATTTATACCAAAATGTTCACAAAGGTTTGGAGATTATAGAAAAAAGTAATTTGATAGTCCTGTTTACAAATGGAATCCCCCAAAAATTCATTAACTTTGTTTTTTTCAAAAAAATTTCATAAAAACAATAATTTTGCAAAAGCTGTTTCAGAAAAGGGTGTAGCTCTTAACAAAGCTAACTATTTTTTTACTTACATGTAAATGCATAAAGTAAGATAATTAAAAAAAAAATGGTGGGTATTTGAGTCCTAATTGGTTAATTTAATTAAAAACCAAATATTTTGAAGATTTTTCTTAAAATGTTATGCTGCATGCAAATGTTATTATAAAATTATTTATTTATTTAATTTAAAAAAGTGTATTTTATTTAAAAGTTAATCATGAGTTAAGTTATTTTACTTAAAATTTAAATTTTTTTAAAAAACAAAATTGGAAATACATATAGTTAACATGTGTCTCAAAGTTTTCTAGCTTTTTTTATTGTCAACTACAAATTAATACTTTAGTTAAAAAACATTTTTCTTAAAAAATTTAGCTGTACGCAATTAAATGTGTAAAAAAAGGATTTATTTAATTAATACTTTCTTAATTTAAAAAATTTAGACAAAATTTGTACATTAATTAGAAGATGTGTGCTGAAGATTTTTGAACATTTCTTTGAATCACTGACTACAAATTAAAAGAAACATACTAACTTATTTTAGAATAAAATGAAAATATTAATTATTATGACTAATTAATAATGAGTTTAAGTTATATTACTTAAAATTTAATTATTTTTATTTTTAAAATATAACACTTTTTAAACAAAACTGAATACACATAAAGTAAACATGAGTCAAATCTTGGATAGTTTTTTTTTTTTTTCTTTCTTTTTTTTTTTATTGTCAACTACAAGTTAAATTACACTCATTCTGACTTATTTTAGATCAGTAATGTAACTGTTAATTTTATTTTTTTAATGTAGACAATATTTTGTTTATAATAGGAATCTCCTCAGCGGTCAGGTAAAAACTTGGTATTTATTTATTTTTAATTGAAAATTTTTTTATGTGTCATAGGAAATCAAGTTAAAATAGTTTATTAAAGTTTAAATCAGTATTTTTTTAATCAGTTCAAGCAAAAAGGAAAAAGAGTATGTCAATAACAAATAATAAAAAATGGGGGTTGGGGAGAAAAAGGTGGAAACAGGCTTTTTCTTTTTTTCCCTTTTCCAGAAATGATGCAACTTTTTAAGTTATTTTTATGCAATTAAGTTGTCCTAATTTAGAGATTCAAAGTTTTTAGAATGTCTCTTCAGAAGTTGTACTATGCACTTTTAGGAACAGTTTATTCTAACAGTAATTAAACGTGCAGAAAAAAGAAATTTAGTCCAATTTATGTGCTGTATGGTTGGAAAATTTTCAAAATTTAAATGTTGTCTCAGCCAATTTTGTAATGTAATTTTTTTTTTTTTTTTTTTTTTTTGGAAGGAGGAGGGGATAAATTGCCTGAGGCATGAAGAAGGCATATCTGTATATAGTTTATATATAAAACAATTATTTATTTATAAATAAAATTTATATTAATTTATAATTAAAACAATTTTAAAAACTGTTTTGTTTTTTATCCTAATTTTGTTTATTTTTACATCAGTTTAAAATAACTATAACAGTCTATTTTCAGTCAACAGGCTTTTGGACTGTAACTGGATCAGATCACATGCTTTCTGTTTGTTGTGTGGTAAGGATCTAGTGTAATATGAGAAGATGCAGGGGGAGATACTGAGTAGTGTAGGATAGTAAAGGCCATTGCCCACACCCAGTGATTGCTGCGGCTACAATGTATTTGAATGGGGATATTTGGCTGCGTCTTATGCGGGTACACATGGACTGTGCTCTCCCGAACAATAGATGGGGGTGTGAAACCGCAATATTATCTGCGGTCCCCAATTACCTTTTGTCCGGAGTATCTCCCTCATTCTCTGCAGTGCGAAAAATTTATTCCTTACAAGTGATAATTGGCCAAGCGGCAAGCGGCTCCCTCTCGATGTGGAAAGTGGCCTTAAGGCTCTTGCAAATATCCAGAGACATGTCGCGAGACGCTAGCAGTAGGGTGCCAATAGCGGAACCAATTCTTCAATAGTGTAACCATTTCCTTTAAAAAGGTGGTGATACTCCGGTATTAATCAACAAAAGATAATTGGGGACCGTGAATAATATTGCGGTTTCGCACATCCCCATCTATTGTTTGGTAGAGGACACTCCAAGTGTGACGAATTTCCCCGTTCAAATACATTGTAACAGCGACATGTCTCTGTATATTTGCAAGGGCCTTAAAAGGGGTGAGGTCCACTCCCTCTTGCAATGAGTCATCCTCTTGTTTGCAGGTGTGAATATCTCTTTCTTGGTCAGATGCTTTGAGAATTGGAATCAGTTTTGCCTTTCTTTGGTTAAGTGAAGATGTTCTTTGAGTAATTTGGAATTGTTTTTGATGTTCTCTGGGATTGTTGAAGTTATTTTAAAAAGAGTTAAACCGATAATCTAAAGCTAAATTATTCAGCTTGATATGTAAGCTCATTTTTGTTTATCTAATTGAAAGACTTTAAATTAGAATGTTTTTTCTTCTTTTTTTTTTTGTGCTACCACTGAATATCAGTTCCATTTAATATGACAGTAGAACATTCCGAAACATGCTGTAGTATTGGCTAAGGAAATGGAACTGAATGCCATAAAAAGACTTATACTCAAGTAGAATCAAGTTCTGCATTATTAAGCCCTTCAGACTTGAACTGAATAAGTTTGAGAAGTAATGTACAATCGGAGCTTTTACTTAATATTTGTGAACATCACAAATTATTTTATTTGAATAAATTTGAAATACTTCAAACATCATGTTTTGAACCGTTTAAGTGCCATAAAAGAAAAAGAAAAAAAAAATGTTTGAGAACCATTAATTTAAATTTATCTGAGGTATTAACAAATTGTCATACTGTAAAAAATTGACTCCTGGACAAAAACTATGTAGTTTTTGTAGGAAGAAGGTAAACAAACTTATTTCTGAGCTTGATGACAAAGTATTAACTGGCAGTGGTGAAACTGTCACAAATTTTAAATTCTCAATTTCAAAACAAGAAGCTTTAGAAGATGTTAATGTATCATTATAAAACATAAGTGAATCTCCGTTGAAATTGATTGATTGAAGGAAAGGGACTACTATTTTTTCTGGAAAAATACTGAACATAAGTGTCACAATTAGTCATAATAATTAATATTTTCATTTTATTCTAAAACAAGTTAGTATGTTTCTTATTTAATTTGTAGTCAGTGATTCAAAGAAATGTTCAAAAATCTTCAGCACACATCTTCTAATTAATCTACAAATTTTGTCTAAATTTTTTAAATTAAGAAAGTATTAATTAAATAAATCTTTTTTTTTACACATTTAATTGCATACAGCTAAATTTTTTAAGAAAAATGTTTGTTTTTTAACTAAAGTATTAATTTGTAGTTGACAATAAAAAAAGCTAGAAAAATTTTGATGCATGTTAACTATATGTATTTCAGATTTTGTTTTTAAAAAAATTTTAATTTTAAAATAATTCAAATTTTAAGTAAAATAACTTAACTCATTATTAACTTTTAAATAAAATAAGCACTTTTTAAAATTAAATAAATAAAAAATTATTTTATAATAACATTTGCATGCAGCATAACATTTTAAGAAAAATCTTCAAAATATTTGGTTTTTAATTAAATTAACCTATTAGGAGTCAAATACCCACCATTTTTATTTTAAATTATCTTACTTTATGCATTTACATGTAAGTAAAAAAATAGTTTGCTTTGTTAAGAGCTACACCATTTTCTGAAACAGCTTTTGCAAAATTATTGTTTTTATGAAATTTTTTTGAAAAAAACAAAGTTTATGAATTTTTGGGGGATTCCAGTTGTAAACAGGACTATCAAATTATTTTTTTCTATAATCTCCAAACCTTTGTGAACATTTTGGTATAAATTTCAATTTAATATATTGAAAATAAAGAAAGTTATGATTTTTTATCTGAAAAAGCACCATTAAAATAATTGCTTGCAAAAACGCCATTTATGGTCACTTTTCCATTATTTTAATAATTTTTATCTTAAAAAGTATTAGAGATATTGAAGTAAAATTTCATATTGTTAGTTAGAACACTAATGGCTACATTTATAAAAAATTTCAAAGAAATCCGAGACGGTGGGTGACAGTTTTGGAATTTACTGGTTGATTTGAAATGGAATGACCCACACATATATTCTTCCAAATCATTTGCAAACAACAAAATCCGTATCTATATAAATAAAACAGAGTGTAAACTGTCCGTTTGTCTGTCTGTGTCTCGCGTAGCTCCGAAACGGGTGATCGTAGACCTACCCAATTTTGTACGGAAATTCTCCAAGACGGGTCTCGACACACCTCGAAGCGATTTTTTCGAAATTCGAATTAGAAAATGTTTTATTTTATGTTTTGTCCGAATTTTAGCGATTTTTCTTGCGTAATACATAATAATGCCGGTAATTGCGCTCGCAAGGAAACGATATTTACATCATCGTATAGAGGAGAAAATTTTTTTTTAAAAACTATTTGTTCGGACTCTGTAACATAATTTGCAGATTTTTGGGAATTTTTCAAATAAAATTAAATTTGACGCTGACTTTCGAAAAATATTTTTAAAACTGCTGCATCTTGAATTCTATCTGTCATAACTTTTTTATATTTGAACAAAAGACGGAGAACACAATTCGCCCACTTTTAAAAGAAGAACGGGGGAAAAATATAAATTAGGAGAATTTTTACGAATTTTTAAGTAAAGAAGGATTTTCATTTCAGTAGTACCTGCTTATGAGTTTCGGTTTGATATCTTGCGGTTTGGTTGTCATGGATACAGTAACAATGATTAAAATTGCCAGTTGAAAACAATAAATAAAAACGGGTCCCGCGAGCAGACGATTTCTTTGCTTGGTTCGATTTCCTTTTATAAATACTGGATTTATTTGTGAGAAGAAAATTAAACGGCACAATCTAGAAAAACAATTTTAAAGCCCTTATAAATAGCGCAGTCTTATTTCTTATCTCTTTTCTTTTTGTAAAGGGTTCCAAGAGAGGGTGACGTATTTAAAAAAAAAAAAAATGTCCATTTCATGTAGTGTCTGAGGTATTTAATGCTAAAACGTGAACCTAAAAGACAGCATGTCTGCGGAAATAAGACATTTTGAAAGTGAGAAGTTCACTGCAAACGGTCCATTTTCACTTTTTTGATACCAAATGACGCTGACATAGGTTTTTTTTTTTTTTTTTTTTTGTGTGTGTGTGTCATTATATTGCAATGATCTCAGGTTATTACATATATGACGCAAATTTTAAGTCAAGAGTGAAATAATTTTGCTTTTTCTAGATTCCACATCACTGGAATTATTCGAATTACACATGTGAGGAAATTTTTCGTTTCCTACCGTGCGAAGAACGGGCACGCAGCTAGTAGAGAATATGACAACCAATGATCTGTTTTCATATCCGTATCCGCGGATCTAATTTTTTTAACGATCCGGCAATTTTCGAGTCTGGATATGGAGCGGATTAAAACACCCCTAAATAAATATATCTTAATTAAGCATTTATAAATTAGAATTCAAGGTTTAAAGATAAAGTGGTAGGTGCGATTTACTCCAAGTTTATACTTTAGAAATGAAAGATTAGCACTAAGTTTTGTTCTCGCCGTCTAGTTGAAAGAAAATTAGAAAACTCAATCGATTTAATATTCTATTACATTTATTTAGCTAATTAATCTAATCACATTAAAAAATGCATTAATTTAAGAGATTTCCAACTTTTGGAATTTACACAACTACTTGCACAAAAATTACAATATTTACAATTGCAACATAATTACCCTTAATTCCGATATTTTTAAATATCACTGAAATCGCTTTCACAAAAAATAATAATAGTTATGCATGTAGGCACTTAATCACATCCAAAACCTTAAAGAATAGCAATTATGCTTCACAGTTAAAACGATAAACAACCACAGCATTTCCCAAACAAACATGACTTTCGTTAACACTAAAGGTAAACATCTATACCTGTACAACAGTGTTAACTTCTCTAATGCAATCAACCATATGCTGCACTATCTGTTCGGTAGAAAGAACTTCATAATGAAATTCTTCAGTCTCTAATTTTTCTCTTGATGTAGATTCTGGCTCTAAAGATATAGAAAGTTCGTCTTCATCTTCAGCACTAGACTCATTCCCCGAATCTGCATCATATAATTCATCGTCTCCAGTGTCCATGTTTACTGATAATATAACACAACCGCACAAATTTACTCGCAGAGCATATTCTTTACGAATGTAAAACCGAAACAAAATAATGATTTAAATACATCAATACAACGAAATTGGAAATGTGTCAATAATCACATCCCCACCGCCATGATCGTTCCATACAATGACGTCATACAATTTATCGAGTTGAGCAATCGAAACTTGAAAAAAAAAAGTTAATGAAAGAATAATCTATAAATACTTTTAATGAAATAAAACAATCCAATTTTAATTATATTTCTCAGAGGAATACACCGTTAATTTAAATGAATGAAGAATATTCTATAGTTTATCATTCTGCAATTACCTCTATTGTAACACAACAACCAACCAACCAAGAAAATTAAAGCAAAGTTTATAAACATTGCTGGTGTGACTAGTGTCCCTGCTATGGTTTATGATCTAAACTATGATATTGTTATGTTGCTGCATTTTGTAAGTTAAATTAACTGTAATCAGTATTTATTCAGTATGAATTCCAAGAAAAACGTTCTCGATGGTGTCGAACAGTCTGCTATATCAATTATTGCTCGTGCTGTTCAATATGATACTGAAGGGAAATACCCAAGTGCACTTGCTTGCTATCAAGAAGGGATTCAGCTGTTTCTAGACGTTATTAAAAATACAAATGATAGAAGGAAGCAAGAGCACTTGCGTCTTAAAGCCTCTGAGTATATGTCCAGGGCTGAAAAAATTAAAGATCTCGTTCAGAAACAAAAAGACAGTGGTGTATACCACGAACAAATTCAAATTCCGAATGATGGAGTTGGGTTCAGTTATGAGAAAGTATTTGGAAAATATCTAGAAAAAACCATTAAAAGAGTTGATATTGAAGATCCTTACATTCGCACAACTCATCAGACGTACAATTTCTTAAGTTTTTGTGAACTTCTAGTTAGATTTTGTCCGAACTTAAATTGCATTCATTTGATAACTGGCGTGCATGATCAAGAGCATGGTAATCAAGTCACTAGATTCGAAAATATAAACAGTAGTCTTAGTGAGTACAAGATTGATTTATTTGTTGAATATTCTCAGACTTTGCATGACAGAGAAATTCGTTTTGATAATGGTTACATCGTGAAGATTGGGAGAGGGCTCGATTATTTCAAGCACACTAAAAAGTTTGCGCTTGGATTTTGTGATCAGAACCTAAGGCGTTGTCACGAAACAACAGTAGACATTTTTTATAAGAATAAATGAAAATGATGTATTTTTATTCTTTTAATGCACTGGGTGATAATTGTTTCAATTATTACTGTTTCTCCACAAGTTTATTTTATTTTTAAAATATCTGTTAGTAAATAAATTATTTTATTTACAAACTATGTGGAGTTTTATGTGTGTGAATATGACAACGCTATACTAGGGCGATCTGCCAGTGGGGGGGGGGTGTGCCTTGGTAGGAGGACTTTCTAAGGGGTTCTAACGCGTATTCACATTACGTCTGGAGAAAACCTACCAAAACTCCAGACCATTAGATCGACAGTCGTGCGATGGGACCCGAACCCGGGACCTTCACACTTCGGCCATCTACCATTTTCAGTGGCATAACCACTGTGCCATGGTGAGGCATGTGGATTTTTAAAGAAAACATATCCTTATCAGTTGCATTGCATTTAATATTGGGCACATTTGTTAAGATGGTTATGTATTTTTTTTTTTTTGTATGTATGCTCAGCAATAATTTTTTAACACGTAGGCCGATTTTGAAATACTCTTTTTCTATTCAAAAGGAGGTATTTTATGTGTAATCCCATATTAATATTGGTCAAGTTATGAGAATATTTTCTTTCACAAAAATGGAAAAATCACAGTTTTAATCCTCTCAGAATCTTGGAGATGGGCAAAAAATGTTAAGTTGTTTTTACAGTAAAATTTTCATGCAGCTTTAAAATTCTAAAAATGAAAAAAGTTTTGATAGGAAAATTTGTAGTTTGAAAAAGCAAACTCTAAATATTACTTTCAAACTTTAAAATTACAAACATTTTGTCATATGTGTGTGTTTTAAATAATATAAATTATAAGTGCATTGCAGTGAAAACTGAAATTAATATTTGTGAATTCGGGAGTAATTTCGTAAGTGGGTGTCGCCTATTTTTGGCGACTTTTTTTTTTCAGCACCAAAATTTTAATAGTAGAAGGTAGTGATTATTTTTAATACAAAAAATAATCACTACCTTCACATATTCACGTTCTAAAAACTGCACTTTTTCATCAAATTAAAAAAAAAAATAAAAGAGAAACTTAGCTGTAGGGTATGTGAATTCATTTCCCACTCAAAAATTATTGAAAATTTTTATTGCTCTAAATAGAAAAAAACCTGCTATAAACAACTATTACTACATAATTTTTTGCCAAAACACCTTTATTTTTTTTTTAACCAAAAACTACCTCAAAACCACCTGCTTCAATATAAACCTCAAACTACAAAAATACCTATACCCCTCACCCCAAAAAAATTCAATACTCTTCCCAATCTGTATCACCAAATTCTTCAATTTCACTTTCAGCATCCTTACTACAACTAGCAGTAACAATTCCTTCTACATTCTCAGATTCTATGGTAGAAATGACAAACTTTCGAATTTTTAGACCTTATTTCCCAGGTCTTGGGTAGACTTTCTTGATATCATTTAAAAACTGAATAATTTTTTCCCCATTTGTTGAAAATTTATTGAGCTGCTTACGTCTCTGTAAATAAAGTGCCATAAATTGTAAAAGGGTATTCTTCAGCTTTCTAACTTTAAATATGTTTTTTAATTATTTATTTTCATTTTTGAGATCATTAATGGTGTTTTGACTATCTTTCTTTGAAACAAATTCGCCTTTTGAATGATTCGTTACCTTATGTACTGCTTATTTATATTCAAGAAATAGTTGTAAGAAAGAAATTGTAACTGTGCAATAAATCATTAAATTTTGGTAAGTGAAAAATTCCTGATTTTTTATTATTACTTGAAGCGGAAAAAAAAAAAGGGGTAATTCGCGCGGCTTTAATTTTTGCAATTATGACTGGCTCACAAAAATCCTTCACAGTTATTTTATATCTCAGGTGCTTTGAGGATTAAACCTCTGCTCTGTTAAAAGGGTTGCTAGTAAGAAGGTAGTTCTTGTATGTCCAAAATTGCCAGTTATCATGATTTATTGCCAAGTTTGGCACCAAAAAATAAGTCCTCAAAATTGAATCGATCTTGGAAATATCATCTGTATTTGTCCAGAAATGCTAAACTGTACAATTTTATAATGGAAATAATTTTTTTGTTATGGTACAGTAATTTGAAGTTGGTTTTCCTTTCTTTTTTTATTAGCTTTAGGGTGCTATTTTGCTCAGTACAAGAATTTTGTCTATGCAATCTTGTTGACAAGTTTTGCAGATATGAACTGTCACAGTGAAGATATTTTCAAATGTTTGCCAAATAATATGGAGAAGAGGGGGGTGGGGGGTGTTAGTAAAATGTTGAAAGTCACACAAGGTTTGCAATTTTTGATAATGGATTGCTAAATTTGGTACCAAAACACGACAATTTACTATAAATATATTTCCAGTATAGATAGAAAACGCCTGGCAAACATTGTAAAATAGTTTTAGTAGGTGATTTTAATATAGATTTTAATTCCAGAGAAGTGTTTTATAGAACAGAGAAGACAAATACGGTACCCTCATAGATTATGATACACTTTCCAAATGGTATTTATAAAGGTGACGTATAGTTTGACTATGCCTGCCGAAAATTGTTCAACAGTTTTGGTAGGTGATTTTAATATAGATTTCTATTCCGAAAAAGTGTTTTATGGTACAAGGAAGGAAAACATGATACACTCATGGATTATGATGCCCATTCGAAACAGTACTTAAAAGATGCATTTTATGGTACAAGAAAGAGTCGATTCCTATTTTAACGCCCCCACTCTCGCCACCCTAAAAAATCCCCTCACTTTGCAGTCATGGGTCTCTAGGAGTTATACACAAGTTTAAAGGCTCCCAAAAGAACTAGATGAAAAGCAAAGTGAACAAATTAGCAATAAATGCACCAGTTAAGGAATTTGAAGACACTTAATTATTAAAACTACATTAATTGGCAGACCAAAATAAATAAAAATGTAACAGAATGATGTACTTACATGTTGTTCCAAATCGCCATTTTAATACTAAATTACAATTGCCACATAAATACAAAAAATCATCATGGTATGACTTGGAAGGGAGGCCCAATAGGGCCAGGCACTGTTACCAGTGGTCTATTGTACCCTCCCCAAGCAATATGGAAAGACCTGAAAAGAGCCCAGCAGCAGATGCTCCCAGGGCTCAATAATACGGTGTCCAAGATGTTCAAATCTATACACAGAGAAATACTCATACTCACAGAGAATGTGTAAAGCAGTTTCCTCCTTATGAAGAAAACCCCAACAAGTGGGATCATTGACAACCCTCATTAAATTAAGATGCCCTTTAAGGCAACAGTGCGCAGTTAATAAACCAAATGGCCCTGCTCAGACTAGACATGTTGACTCAGCAGTTCGTTGCACCTAACACCAGGAAAGCGCTCGCTCGATGTCAAGAAAAACAGCAAGTGCTACCTCCTTGCGGCAGACACTTTTCTTGACAGTAAAAGCAAGATCATAAAGAGCAGTAACAGTACATCTGCCCGGTTGACAGGCATGTGTGTTTACAGACAAAGGGGAGCGAACAAGCATCCTATCACTAATATGCCTATCAATAAGCTTCCCAAGAGCCTTTAAAAGAAAAGAAGACTAATAGGTCTAAAAGACTCTAATGTAGCCTCAAAGTAGTTGTCTTTCCCAGGTTTAGGGATAAAAACAACAGGAGTGTGCCTCCACAAGATGGGGACATATTTTGGAGCAATGCATGCCCTCAAGATCCTACAAAAAGAATGAGCAAGCAGTGTAATGCCCTCCCTAAGAAAGATAGGAATAATACCATCCATACCAGGAGTTTTATAAGGTCTAAAAGACTTAATAGCCCAGACCACCCTATCGTCATGCTAACTGCATAAGTTTAATTATCGCCACCTTAGCGAGAGTCGGGACGTTAAAGTAGGAATCAACCCAAGAAAGACTAACACGGCACATTCATGGATTATGATGTACATTCGAAACAATATTTAAAACGGTGAAGTATAGTTGGAATATTTGGCGAAGATTGTAAAATAGTTTCAGTAGGCCATTTTAAGATAGATTTCGATTCCAACTATGAGTTTTATGAAACAAGGAAGAAAAATACAGCACACTCATGAATAACACCAGCCTGCAAAAAAAAAAAAAAAAATTTGTTTGTAAAATTTTAATTGATTTATATCAGCAATGATGATGTCATTCCAAAATGCAAACTAAATTTTATGTAACACGTAAGGATTTTTTACAAATGACGATGAAAACATTAGCAAAATGTAGTATAATGCATACATAGCAACTGTAGTTACTATTAACTAAATACAATAATGCTGTTCATTTACAATATTATGATAACTTTTGTGTTTTTCTTGAAGTCAAGAAGCTTCTTTTTCGGGTTTTTTGTTTATGGTCCACATCACTGTCTCTTTTTAAACACCAACAGTAATCGGCCATCATGTTAACATCCCACCGTCGTTGATATCTGCGTTCCATCTCCTTTATATCTTTGTGGAATCTTTCACCTTGCTCGTCACTCATTTTTCCTAAATTGTTTGGGAAGTATTCCAAATGGGAGGGAAGGAAGTGAATTTTAATGCTCATATTGCACACCAAAAGATGGTAAGTACGTAATAACTCAGTTACAAGTTCTTTGTAATTTTCTTTCTCTCATTTTCCAAAAAACCTTCTACGACATCTTTAAATGCAACCCTAGCCTGCTTCTCTCCATTTGTCATACATTGTTCAAAATTGGAATCTTTAACTAATTTCTTTATTTGTGTTCCATCAAATACACCTTCTTTAATTTTAGCGCTAGACAATTTTGGGAACTTCGACATAAGATACTCAAAACATAATAAAGACACATAAAACATTATTTAATACGGCAGATTAATTAGTTAAAATTTTTTTTTTTATTTGGGAATACCTTATTCCCCCGTACACGATATATATTTCGGTTACACACATAACCATCTTCAGTCGTTTCTGGAGCTCTCACTAATGGCGGCTTCTTTTTATATCTTCGTCGTTCTTCTTCTTGAAAGTTCGATGCATGACGTCGTCCCATGATTGTATGAAGCGTATCGTTGATGCTGCCCTCAGTCGTCAATATTTCTAAGCTCTCACGAATGTAGGCATATATACTATTTTTAAAGTTGGCTATTTTTTTAATATTTTAAAAATCAATGGTAATGGGCTCTTTCAAAGCAAGACGGGCTAGGGCGGTACTTTGTTTCTGGAGGTTAATGTCTTTAAAATGTTCGTTTTTTCGTTAATGTCTTTAAAATGTTCGTTTTTTCGTTAATGTCTTTAAAATGTTCGTTTTTTCGTTAATGTCTTTAAAATGTTCGTTTTTTCGCTAATGTCTTTAAAATGTTCGTTTTTTCGTTAATGTCTTTAAAATGTTCGTTTTTTCGTTAATGTCTTTAAAATGTTCGTTTTTTCGTTAATGTCTTTAAAATGTTCGTTTTTTCGTTAATGTCTTTAAAATGTTCGTTTTTTCGTTAATGTCTTTAAAATGTTCGTTTTTTCGTTAATGTCTTTAAAATGTTCGTTTTTTCGTTAATGTCTTTAAAATGTTCGTTTTTTCGTTAATGTCTTTAAAATGTTCGTTTTTTCGTTAATGTCTTTAAAATGTTCGTTTTTTCGTAATGTCTTTAAAATGTTCGTTTTTTCGTAATGTCTTTAAAATGTTCGTTTTTTCGTAATGTCTTTAAAATGTTCGTTTTTTCGTCCGAAAAAACGAACATTTTAAAGACATTAACCTCCAGAAACAAAGTACCGCCCTAGCCCGTCTTGCTTTGAAAGAGCCCATTACCATTGATTTTAAAAATATTAAAAAAATAGCCAACTTTAAAAATAGTATATATGCCTACATTCGTGAGAGCTTAGAAATATTGACGACTGAGGGCAGCATCAACGATACGCTTCATACAATCGACCAATCATGGGACGACGTCATGCATCGAACTTTCAAGAAGAAGAACGACGAAGATATAAAAAGAAGCCGCCATTAGTGAGAGCTCCAGAAACGACTGAAGATGGTTATGTGTGTAACCGAAATATATATCGTGTACGGGGGAATAAGGTATTCCCAAATAAAAAAAAAAAAAAATTTAACTACTCAAAACATTTTCCACCTTTATCCAAAGCTTTCACAAACTGCTTTATGAGTCCCAATTTTATGTGAAGTGGGGGCAATAAAATATTTTGTGGATGTATTAAATATTCATTTAAAATATTCTTCTTACCAGGAATCCATTCTTGTCTCTTCGGCCATACCTTTTTTATCCAATGACTTTCTCTGTCCCTGCTATCCCATTCACAAATAAAGCACGGACATTTAGTAAATCCACTTTGTTGCCCGAGAAGCAGACCTATAACCTTTAAGTCACCACATATTGCCCACTTGTGTTCAGTGTATTTTATTTTAGTGAGAAGCATCTCCATACTTTCATATGTTTCTTTCATGAAAATGCAATGTGCAACTGGAACTGATGCAAGTTTAGATTCGTTATGCAATAAAACTGCTTTTAGACTCCTCTTTGAGGAATCTATAAATAGTCGCCAATCATTCGGATTATAAGGAATATCTTCTAATTCATGTAACAAACAGGTATGTCAGCACAATAAACCGAGAAGTTATCAGATTTGAAAAATGATAAAAATTGCTTTTCTCGATTCCTGTACCAACTAAATGACGTATGTGTCGTTATTATTTAATTTCAATGAAGTAAGAGGTTTTCAGAATTTATTTAAACAAATAAACATACATACTTTATTAATTTTTCCTATCCAAATCACAAAGAATCTGTGTATTTTTACTTATTTAAAAAATTTACTTTTCAAAAAAACTGTACGTTATATGTAAAAACTGATATTATTTCTGAAATAAGCATGCGAAAATACATAAAAAACAACTATTACTTTTAAAACAAGAAATTGTTGCAGGCTGGTGTAATGATACACTTTCCAACTTAATGGAATAAGGAAGAAATAGGGATGATGCATAAATTATGATATACTTTTAATATATAGCACTTTGGTGCATATTTAAAATCTGAAAGTGTTTCAGATTTTCTTCCCTTTTTTAATTTTATAATACCTGTTTTCACTTTTTTTTTTTTAATCAAGAAAGGATTTTGCGACTATGCTGCATACAAAATTAAATATTCAATAAAAAGTTAGACTACAATAAGAGATTATTTAATGTGTTGAAAATACTCCAAACAAATAGACTCCCAACACAGTTCATTTTTCAATAAAATTTTATTTTAACATAATACAAAGTAAGTAAAACATAACAAAAATGTATACAGTTAAAAATGTTATCTTAAATCTACTATTTTTAAGATGTCAGGTGTAGTAAAAATTTTTTATTCAATAAATAAAAATTCATAGTAAAATCAAGAATTTAAAAAGCAAGATCATAGGAGATATATAATAAAATGATCAGTATTAGGAGAAAAAAAAATATTGATAACAACTGAATAAGATTCTTCCAGGGGCACACATAAGATTTACAGAATGCAAGTTCAAATAACCTAACTAAAAACTATAGGGACCACTTTTTAGTCAGTTCTCTTTCTGATTTTCTGTACTTAAACTATCTTGAATGATCATATTCATATGAAACTTAGAATGGTTTTTTATTAAAAGTTTTGCTGAATGTAATGTGTCTAGTTTTGCTGAATGTAATGTGTGCAACATACTTATTTCATTCAGCATTTTAAGGATTCTCATTAAATCTTTTTACTTTCCCATTTTCTAAGATAAGATTTTGAAGCAATCTAAACCAATATTAAAAGTCAGCAAGTTCATGAAAATTACATGGTAATTTCAGAAAATACTTGTAAGTTATAGAAACTTTTATTTAAAAAAATCTAGACTCCCTGGCAGCATTTCTAAAAAAAAGTCAAACGGATGGTGGCTAAAATGCCCCCTAACTTTCTAACTGAATGGCCATTTAAAATTTTTTGAAGTCAATTTATTATTAGCAAAATTAAAAAGCCTGTACAAATTTGAAAAGAAAATTATTAATGCATAATAATTTATTAATTATTATGCATTTCTAAAATTAGTTAGAAATGCATACATTAATACATAATTTACTTGCATTCTTTATAATTGACTAACATTTGGCCTTTCACCTTACGTACTGTTGGTTGCACCGGCACACCGATTATACCTTTTTGGAAACACTTCTCACTGCAGCTTTTACTTGTTTGTGCCGTTGGATTATTCATATATATTTTATTTCTGTCAGCAAATTATGTAAATATGTCTGTGTTTTTGGAGAGAGAAAAAAAAATTGCATTCTTTTTTAAAGACAATTTTGACATGATATAACAAATAACCATAAATAATTAATATAATACATTAATACTCTTGATGAGTACACGAGTGAAAGAGGTGAGGTGAGTGACACTGAGGTTATATTAAAAACTAAGTGTGAGGAAAGATGTTTTCCAAATTACCTCATTTATAAACAAATTTACTCAAACTCACAACAATATTTTATAAAAAATATATTGTAACTATTAAAAAAATTACTGTAATTTTGTTTTATTGAATTAAAAAAATACATTATAAGAGATTTCAAAACAAGCTTAAACAATAGAACTATGCAAAGCTTGATCGCTATTTAATTATACGCTAATGCATAAAAATCTAAAAGTAATAATGCGCACATTCAAACTCCATTGATATAGAGTTTATATTCATTTCCCTAAAAATCCAAATTTATAGATTTATATAGAAAACATTCAATAGTAATACAACTTATATTTCCAGTATTTTTATGTCTAAAATTAAAACAGAAATGAATAATGCAGATTACGTATAAATAGGGCCTTATAAAATATGCAAAAATGCAGAATTTTGCATAATTTACAATTTTGAGCATAAACTACAACTTTCTGCATAACACAGCATTTTTTGGCAAACTTTTTTTTCCCCCTTAATTTTTTCTCACCATATTTTCTTCAAAACCCATTGTGTCACAATTTGGGATCATAGATGGGAAAAATGTGACAAAACATGAGCAAAATTGAATGCTTGTTCTTGCCCAGAAATGGACATCTCCAAAAACTGAGGATCTAAATTTTTCCAAGCTAGTTAAAATTTTTTATTTGGGAATACCTTATTCCCCCGTACACGATATATATTTCGGTTACACACATAACCATCTTCAGTCGTTTCTGGATCTCTCACTAATGGCGGCTTCTTTTTATATCTTCTTCGTTCTTCTTCTTGAAAGTTCGATGCATGACGTCATCCCATGATTGGTCGATTGTATCATGGGATGACGTCATGCATCGAACTTTCAAGAAGAAGAATGAAGAAGATATAAAAAGAAGCCGCCATTAGTGAGAGATCCAGAAACGACTGAAGATGGTTATGTGTGTAACCGAAATATATATCGTGTACGGGGGAATAAGGTATTCCCAAATAAAAAATTTTAACTAATTAATCCGCCGTATTAAATAATGTTTTATATGTTTTTATTTTCCAAGCTAGTTTGAAATTCATGAAAGCGGCTCGAGTGTTTGACCCAGACCAATAGTCTAACACGAATTTTGATGACAAAGTCTTCAACAATATCCCAAGATTTGATGATTCACAAATACGGCTTGAGTATACTGCCTACAAGGGCATGCCAAGGAAAACTTTATAAGATCCGCTGAAAACTTTATAAGATTTTGGAATTCAAAGACACACGCACACATTTCACAGGGTCTTCCAGAACACTCAAAGCAAAACAAGTACGCTTGGTTTTACTTAATTTTGTAGACTGTGAAAGAGCAACTTCATGTTACAGCCACATATTTATGAAACAGGCAGAGTTTGAAGGAATCATTGGCTGCCGGACTAACATGACTTTATTTTAATAAACTTTAGTGCAAAAGACGCACTTTTTTTTTTAAATTGTAAATTAAAATATTGCTTTTCTTTTTAAGGTAGTTAGTTCATTACTCATATGATTTTAATAAATTTATCTAAAAAATGCATGATTCATGTTAATATGAACAAATTTTGATATAAATAGAATTACATTTTAATTTATCAACAATAATTAAATCAAAATCATGCGATTTGCATTCATTTTAAAATGTTAACAAAGTTTCTTTAACGTCCTGGGCATTTTTCTTTTCTTTATGATTTTCCGTTCTGAAAAATTAGCCTATTTTATTGCTTAACCTATAATAATGCTTCAAATGTTCATAATTTCCTCTTTTGTACAGAAAAATAATACAGACAGAATTTTGCCCCATTCCTTACCTGGCTTCAAAGTAGTTTTGGTTTCCATCCGGACGTAGGGAAAAAAAAAAAAATAATAAAAATCAAGTGGAAAAGTAACCTCTACTTATTTTGAGATGAATCTGTGTATGTATACAATCTTACTTAGATTCCAAAAGAATCATTTCAGTTCACTGCATTGTCTAGCATTATCGATGCAAAAAGTAATTAACTTAAAAGAGTCCACAGTATTAGTAACTTACCTTAAAATTATGTCCACTTTAAATCAAAAGGAACAAATAAAATTTAAAGATATATACATGATAAAATATACGTCAAAACTATCACAAATGCTGAAGTTAAATGTGGAATGAATATGATATGGTAAGCAGCTACAACTTTTTTGCAGTGTTTAATGCAGGTACTTACTTGCAAAAATAGCATAACAGCAACATACTTTAAAAATTGTAACAAACATAGATGGTTCAATAATCAACAAAATCAAAAATAAATCAACAAAATTTAATAAGATAATGCAGTGGCATAACAACTACAGATTTCTTGTATTTCTTTCAACTCAAATTCATTTTATTAGCTTGCTTATAATAAGTAACACTTCACACTATTGTTTTTCAAGTTGTAAAAGAAAAAGCCGATTTTATTTTTTAAAGTGACTAATTTCACTTCATTTCAGAACATTTAAAAGTGGGATCTTGATCCCACATATCTCAGGAAAGCTCTATTATTAATTGAAAAAACATTTTTCCTGATGCTTATTTTTTCTTTAGTATTTATAGTAATTATTGTTGTTTAAACACAATTTTGAGGAAGTTTTTTACTTTAAAATCCATCTTTATGAGAATAGAAAACCTGAATACATGCTTAAAAGCATATACAGTGAAATTATGCATCCATGTTTGTTTCCTATATTATATATATAATATTAAATTTTGTCTTTGGCCTAGTTTATAACATACTACATTTTTAGGTCCAGTGAGAGCATGCTATAACCAGTGTCTACTGTTTATATAGCCACCAATCAACAATTTTTTACTGAGCTTTCTTTAAATCGAAATCAGAAATGTTGGCACCCCTTCCTCATAATAAAGATAAAAGTTCATATAAAAAATTCTAACTACATCTCTAGAATTCAGTTTTTCAGGTACATTGAGAGGCAGCTCATAATAATGAGCTATCTGTTTCTCTAGCAAGCTTTACAACAATTTTTTGCTATCATTTTCAATAACACCTAAAAGTAACGAGGTTCCATTTGTGCAATGTAACCTCTTTTATTTGTGAAGAATAGCAATAATTTCTTACAATCATACAACATAATTTTATCTAGCATTAACCAACTTATTGACTGATTCACACTTAAATTATTGCCGATATGAAAAAACTTTTAATGAAAATGTTAGCATAATCATATTATCTAAGACAGAATTATTATTTTACTGAGAATGGCTTAACATTAATCGGAAGGAAATTCAGTCGAGACTATCAACAAATATTGATAGAGAATATATCAATGAAGAGAGATTTCACAGT
Source organism: Cheiracanthium punctorium (assembly GCA_038373885.1). Taxonomy (NCBI): domain Eukaryota; kingdom Metazoa; phylum Arthropoda; class Arachnida; order Araneae; family Cheiracanthiidae; genus Cheiracanthium; species Cheiracanthium punctorium. Next base: position 329,718 of record JAWZYV010016822.1, on the reverse strand, counting down.
ATCACTATATTTGATGTCACACCTATGTGTGGGATGACAAATATTTTGTGCTGACAAAGAGAGAACTTTTTACATGAAAACTATATTAAGCTTTTATTACAGTTGCATGTTGTTTAAACAAAATTATTTACTTTCATCAGGGTATCTACCGGTCAAGAAAACACCCTGATCTTTCCAGGTTCCCCTGTCTTTTACCAGGAAAGTCTGGAAAAAGACAGGAAAATGAGAAATGAGTCAGAAAAGTCTGGAAAATGCAAAATAGGTCAGGAAAATTCTCCCAAAACAAGAAACAAAACCTTTTTTTCCCCGTAAAAATTTTTGTTTTTTCTTCCCCCTTTTCAATGTCAGACTCCAAAGAATAAAAAAGAATGTTTGTAGGATATGTAATGTTTACAGTTCTACATTCTGCAGTGAGTTTCTTGTAACAGGAGGGTCAAAAGTTGTTTGTCAATGATCAGCAATAGAATTGCTTTCTGGGTTGAAATTGTAGTAGACCAAACGATAAATATTTGTGTTCAAAATTTAGAACATTAGACAAAGATGCCAGATTATCACATAAATATCCCAGTAGTGCAAGCAGTATTGATTAAATCTGAACCAATCAGATTCTTACATAATACTCTTTTACTGATGTATCTTACTTAACACGTGAACACTTAATGATTATTTTCTATCTAACTGCATGAATTGTATTACAGTTAAAAAATGATTTGAAGCTAGTTATAGTAAAATATTAACTATAAAAAGTGGGAGCTTCTATCAAGGGATTTCCCAAAATAAAATGTGTAGGTGGTCTGGAATTTCTTTTTGGGGAGCTCACAAAAGTCAGGAAATAGACTTTCAGAAGTTTAGTAGATACTCTGTTTATACACCCTGAAATAATTTGCTATGTATGTAAGATACATATCCTCAAAATAGTTATTATGCCACTGAAATATCAGTGTAGTAATATTTATTTTTTCAAGTAATATATATATATATGCAGATAGGTATATACACTTCAAATCATGTGAAGATTTTTTAAACACACACCACTCTTCACTCTAAAAATATATGCAAATATTTAAAAATCAGATATCAAGCACTCCTACTAAGACCATATATTTGAAATTCATGTTATCCTATGTGTTTCGAAAATGACGCAGACTACATAAATTACCTTTTGTCACATAATTGATGATACTGTCAAGTGAATGGAATAAAGCAGTTGTACTATTACACACATTTATGTGTGTAACATTTTAAGAAAAGTAGATTCTGCTAAGTGAAGACATGACAAATATATTACATGTGAGTATATATATAAATATGTATATAGATAGCAGTTATAAATTATAATTCAACAGAAACACATCACTAAATCAGCCTTACCAGGTCTGTATATTTGCCTATTTGTATGCCAATCTATGCATTTTAACCTTTTAACCCTATATGGGTGAATTCAACCCATTTCTACAACAGATTTTTTGATATCTGAGACAGATTTTGATTATGATCAATCAGGTAGACCTCAAAAGTGTTTAAAAAATTATGTTTTTTAAAATGTAACGAAAGAAAAAGCAGCATTTTACTTTCGGAGCTCACATTATTAAAAATGCATTTACAAAAAAAAAAAAAACAATTTTATGTTTTGAATATACTTTATGTTATAGAATAGTCAATAGATTGCGTTATGAAGCCTTACATGTAATCACAGGGTAGGAAGGTTAAGCATAGTCTTGAGCAGAAGGGGGTGTTGGGAAGTAGTTTTTGGCAATATAATACATTTACTTCACATGTAATATGTATAAAAATCATATTGTATCAAAGTAAGAATTCATTAGCATAGCTGAACAAAATGAATCAGATTTCACTGATAGTTTAGGAAATGAAAATTTAAAGTAAAGAGTATTACCACAGCTGACGTTTTCTAACTTTCTGTTAGGTTTTGTTGGTGGAAAAGTTACAAAATGAAAGATAGTTTCAACTACCATATATAATGCCAAAATAAAACAATAATAATTTTCACTTTTTTCACAAGCTGGATTTAAAATTTTTTTTTAATTTAAAAAATCATAAAACACATCACAGACACATTCACTTCTGTTTCATTAGGTTGGAGGGTTTAATCCTGTTCTTAATCTAGGATAGCCATTTAAATCTTACTTTAAGATGCATATCTCTGCGAACTAGTCTTCATATGAACAAAATTGCTTATACTAAGACAAATCAAAAAGTAAACAAAACTAATAAACATAAATTAATTCGAATATTTAAATATATGCTAAATACGCTGATTTTTAATATAAAACTAAATAAAATTTGATACAATAAATTTAAAAATCATAGAAACCAATTTATTAAATTATACAAAAAAAAATTGTTAAATTGCACACACTTTTTATATTTAACTTACAAACCTATCAATCACACTGAATTAGGATTACTCTGTTTATTAGGTTATTTATTTACTTTTTAAGTATAGAAAGAAGGTGCTTTTAAATGATTTTTAAATTTATAAGAATATTAATTTTTCCACACTATATAGTAACAATTATACGACATTAAAATTATACATAAGTTTCCATACATGATACAAACTTAAAGCACAGCAAACAAACCTGGCAAATCTGATTTATATACAATACCCAAATTAATTCAAAAAAGCTAACCGGCAGTAAAAGCAACACACTACAAAAATTTAAATGTCAGAAACATATAAAGTTAGAACACAGGTAAAATTTAAAACTTGAGGTACATTGTGTGAAAACAATTACATATCCACAATATGCTGTACATCACAAAAGAAATGTATGATATTCATGAGTTTTTAATGAAGCAAATGTTTGAAACAGGTTTACAAACTGTACATTATTGTTCCACACAAAACAGGGCTTGAGACCCAAACTATACAAAGTCTATATGAAAGTGAAAAATGCGAATTGTGATATTTGGCTGATAAATGAATACAATAATAATACAGAAATAGATGAGCGAATATCACAATGGTTAATCTTACAGTAATATCACTCAATAACACAAATTGGTATTTACAAAAGTAGATACCATAAAATATGTTAGGTAGTCAAACATTAAAATAATAACTGTAAATTAAAAAAGAAGTGTTTTTGAGTATATTATATTTTAACACATATTTCAACAAATAATGTGCTTCTTAATAATAAAAATTTCATTAAAATGTGTTTCATATCCTGTTAATTACAGGATTTTTAAAAATTAAAAACAAAAATTTTTTTTTTCTCTTGAGGAGGGGGGGGGGATGTCTTTTAAAATTTCTAATTTTTAATAGGTGGAAAACATTACAAAAGTAAGTTTTATAAAATTATACATACATTATTTATGTACATAAGTACATATATGTGATTATATACTTTAATTGTATCTAAATAAAAAACTTAGTCTATTAAAGGATACTGCAACAGTAAAAGACAGTTGACAATAATTACAGTAGAAGCCCATTTTTCTTGCTGCATGACTATGTGCCTCTCTTACAAAAAAGAGCTTCTGAATACGATTTATATTACTATTATTTAAATATTTTAGTTTCAGCAAACAAATTTCCAATGACTGGTTTAAGCCAGCAGTATAATACTAAAAAAAAGGTTTTTGCTTTTTTCACATAATTTACACAAAATCTTTCCAAAATGGTGTAAGATGAACAATATTATAAAAATAAATAACAAAGAAAAGATAAATAAAATATATTTGAACGAATCCCAAATGCACCAGCAAACACACACAGGTTCACTGAATGTCTATTAACATTCAGAAAACGTTTTCTGAACATTAATAGACGTTCAGAGAACCTGTGTGTGTTTGCTGGGAAACTTACATATGAATGGATACACAAAACCATATGATGGCTTCTACTGGAATTTGTGTTCTGTATTTTTGATGATTTTAAAAAGAAAAGATTAGATTGTGATCATATGCTGTTATCAGGGGCTTAGCCAAGGGGGGGGGGGGGTTAGGGGTGGTCATAACCCCCCCCCCATGAGGAATTTTTTGCCATACAAAATGTATATTCTCCACTACATTATCACACACATGTATACATATATATGAGTTGTAGTAGTCGTAACCCCCCCCCCATGAAAAATTTCTGGCTACGCCCTTGGCTGTTATGATTGTTAAAAACTACAGAATATGTTCTGTAGTAGAAAATCCAGCAGAGTCATCAAAAGTTAAATACACATCCACTAACACAGCAAAATTGTGTAGGAAAAAGCAATCTTTCTCCCTAGGAAATATCAATTCATTGATATTATTCTCTTGCTTCATATGATGTATAGTTCCTTAAAATTGTGCATAGTTTTTAAAAACTTAATAAAATAATATGCATTCCTCAGATCTATTTCTGTATTATTAATTACAATGAATGTTTCATTTCTCCTTCTCACAAATGAGAAATTACATTTCTGTGTAATCATATTTGAACTTTGGATGAGCATCAAATGGCAGTTTTTTACCCACAATGAGACACTGTATAATCCATTCACTTGAGACAATTGGAATTTTCCTCCTTTTCGCTGATTGAATGATATCCGGAGGACAAAGGTTATTAGTGATGAGAACGTCTACAACAAGAGAACAGCCTGTAGATTAAATACAGATTATATAGATTTACAGATGAAATATTTACTGGAAAATTATCAAATATGAAAAAAAGGTACACACACACACACACACACACATATATATTAAAGGAAATAATAAATTTAACAGATAGACTGGAATTATAAAGATAAATAAAAATGCATTCAGAGCATATGTAGTTAACTTAAAATAATCTGCTACCATATAAACTGCAAATGCTATTTATAATCTTACATTTTAGTTTTTCTTGTACTAAATTTAATTAAAAACTGGTATAAATTTTTATCTTGTTAGTTTAACATTAAATGGCAGGTTTAAATGATCACTTGAAGTATCATTAGCTCTGACTACTAACAAGGCATATCTTGCTTCATTTTCATGTCCAATTTTGGTTTTGAGCCACAATAATAACTATCAAAACCTAAAGTTCATTCATACTCTCTAATTATGAGATTGACAAGAAAATGTTCTTAAAAGTTAAAACCTCATTGACAGATTTTGTGAATAAAAATATTGTCATTCTGTGTTTACTTTTTACAGATTTGGTTAATATTTTGTGACAGAAGAAGGGAGAATCAAACTATCTGAAAACTTAATACAAGTTTTAAAATATATGTATATGTATTTAATGCAAAGATATAGTGAATTTGCATATGAGAGTTAGTAACAATATGAATTTAAAAGCTAAATAATGATGTCATTGCTTATAATATGAAAGGACATATTTTGCTTTCCAGTTGTGTACCACTTTTTGCCCATTTTTTTTCAACTTGGAAATATAAATAAAATTATAAACATTAATTGCAAAAATTGATTCTTCCAAAGACAGCCGTCAATTAATTTGAAATTTCACAATTTTTAGCAATATTGCAATCTGAAAATCATTTTCAATTTAAAGCTCATATGATGCTAATTGATTCAAAAACTTATGTAATCCTTATTCACGTTCAAGTTGCTCAATTTTATTATTACAATATAAAAACAATATTTTCTGAGGTAGGTACATATTATTTTAGAATACAATTACCTACCAAATAGACATTTGTTATTGTGATGTAAATATTAAATTTGTGGTTTCTGAGTTAAATGCATCACTGAATACTTTCAAATTATTGAGAACAGAAATAATTAATCACAACTTGATGGTTAACTATTTTTATTGGGGGGGAAGGGGGAGAGAGAACACAGTTGATGACACTGAATATTACCATACATCCATAACATACAACTCTTGTTCACCTTGCGAGCAATAAATAAATACATAACAGAAATTAATATTCTTCTATACATGTCAGATCTGGAACATTAAAAATTATGCATAACTTATTACCCGAGACAGATGAAGGTAAACTCCACTTCTGAACAAAGTCCGCTTTAGCAGCTAAAAGTACAGGGGCCCAAGTATATACAAAAGGACTTTCAGGAGCTGAAACTAATGCTATTTTGCAGCCTTTGAAAACATCAGTTTTTCCATGCCTTAAAAAATATATATTTATAAGTACATACACAAGCAAAATGAATTTGTAATATTATAATAAGGTGAAAGCAAAAGGCACTTGATCTTAATTAAACATCACTATAATTTCCGGAAGTAACGATGCATCAGCATAAGAGCCACACTCAAGAAAATGGGGGGGGAGGGGGGGAATGAAACTGCACAGAAACGCCACACAATTTAAATTGCTAGTGACATCACCGTGAACATCATAGTCCCAAAATCTTCCTCTGTGCATGACGTAAATCATATCATTTCAGAGAAATGACTGAAAACAAATAACCGAAAAATAAATTTTAAGGACAAAATTATGATAATGTACTTACTTATGTTCATGAAGGTACTTATATTTACCCAGATATACAGGGTGTCAACAACATTTCCATTAAAAAAATTTCGAGATTTTCCCTGATAATCATAAGAGAAAAAAAAATCTATTCTATTGAGAAAGTATTGTTTCAAAACGGTGGCGAACATTTTCAATATTTGCTGTAAGGAATGATAATGCAAATAATTTTAAATTAAGTATTTTAAAAAATAAAATTACCACAGGATTAAGTAGCATTGTGTGTCTCCATTTTTGTTTTGCCTCACAAATATAGTCCAACAGTACTGGATACTGTCTCCAACACTTAAACAAGGCTTAAACAATCATACTTCTGTGTTCAAATAGTTGCCACATCAGTCACATTTAAGGGTAATAAGAAAAGCAACAAATACTTTTTTTAATTGATCCACCGTAGGTCAGGCTTGTTTCCAAATTTCATTGACCACAACAAGTTTTTATAAGATCTTTGGGAGTGGGAGAGACTAAATTCTCCACAAAAAAAAAAGACTTTTTTTTAAGGGAAGGGAAAGGGGGGTGGGGAGAGAATATAATTAGATGCACATAAAAAAAATTAAATAAATAATCCTTATAAAACACAAATAATAATATTTGGGAATATTTTACATGACAGTTTGAAATATCAAACTCATCAACTTACATTTTTAAAACTGCATTAAAAAAAAAACCAATTTATAGTACTCTTTTAAACATCATGATCATGTTTCATTAATAGATTTCTCTAGCAAAACAAGCATACTTAATTTGAATCCAAATGAAAAGAGCAAAAACCTTTTTGAGTAATGTATTCTTTAAATTTCTATGAACACATCAAGAAAATGACCATCTGTGAGGCCTGCTATTCTCAGTAATTGAAATATTTCAATCTTTTACAAACACAAGCAAATCTTTCAGGTTATACCTTAAAAATCAGCCCCCATTTGCAAAAAGCATAATTACATTGTTTTAGCACTGTAAATTTTTAAAATAAATATAAATCATTGCCAACATATCTTGACTTAAAACAGGAAGATTAGGGAAAAAAAAAAAAAGAAGATTCCCTGAAAAACAGGAAGATTTTCAAAGTCAAGTTTAAACTATACACACACACAAAAAAAAAAAAAAAAAAAAAAAAAAAAAACTGCTAAACTTGATAATTTTTGTGAATAGCTGTTACAAGCTGCATCTGCTTGTTTTGGATCAAGTAAGGATTTGCAGCTTTACTACCAAACCCAGGTGCAGAATTATATCCAGTGTTCTGCAACATAACTTCAAACAGTTGCAAATGTTCTGCATGTATTTTGTCCAAGTCTGACAGACCACAATAAAATGCAAAATAGATATAAAAGTTGTGCAAAAAGAGAGAAGGCAAGGCATAAAGGGCACATAGCTTTAATTACTCTGCAGAACATATCATTTTATATCTTCTTTCTTTTAAAAGATGAAATGTTCTGCAAAGACACGTACGTCGCACTTTTACCCACTTTCTGCTTTCGGGCTACCAAATTTTGCAAATCAATTTTTTTTTCCCCATCTACACTGATTCCAGAAGATTTAATTCTTGCACATTTATATATTCTTTCATTATTCTGAATTGGGAAGCATCTTTCAAAATCATGGACCAGCATGATCGGCAGCGTTGACTGGAAAATTGTGCTTTATACCCAGAGTTTTGGAAATTTTGTTTTTCTATTTTTAAGGTAGAAGCAGAAATTATATTTGTAATAAGCCACAAAACAAAACAGGAAAAAAGTTATAATGCACGCTGTATTTTTTCACAAGAGTGAATTTATTAGATCATTCTTTATTTAAAAAAAAAAAAATTAATGACTGCAAGTGTATGATTTTAATGAAAATAATGTTTTAATATTCTTTTACTATTTTCAACATACTATATATCCCAGAGTATAAAATGCACTTGTAATACAAAAAAATAAAATTGAAAATTATTGGTGCATGTTATAAGCCAAATATTTCTCAATGTACCTAAAATTCTGTTTTTTAAAAACAAATGGCATGCCTTATGAACTTAAAAATTTCTATTATCGGGCAGCATAAAAATTTGTTGTATTTGTTTTCCATTATAGTTTTAGGCACATCACCAAATTCGGTTTTACCTTTACTATCGCTGTTACTTCGATTTATAAACAAATAATCTTTTTCTGTTCCATCTAGATTGTTCGATATACTACATTTTTAAATGACTTTTGAATTATTATGGGCTTAATTCATTCCATGCTTTTATTATCCACTCGACTGGCATAAGGCATTTGGTCTCCTTTTGTAAATCTTTTTACACCCTCTAACATTCGTGTATTCCAATGTTCTTTTAATAATAAAATTCTTTTGAATTGTTCATTCATACACACATATCTAAAAGATGAAGTAATGGTATTCATTCATTTACCTGGAATGTCTGCCATATCAGTGTTACACTTTTACATTAATTTCTTCCTATTATTCATTAAGTGAGTGATTTGCCAAGAAGAAGTTACACATTATATGGAGAGGTCATAAATAAAAAAAATCTAAATGTGGGTTGAAATTATAGGTGTGTATTAAAGGCCAGGATATGTTGTAACTGAGAGATTTTTTTAGTACATAAAACCATACATCACCTTAGCGGTCGGATGATTTATGCTTAGATCAATTTTGATACAATAGCTAACTATATTTGTTGGTGTCAGAACTGACTTAATTTTGAGCTTAAAAAATTGATTTAATCTTTAATTAGTATGATAAAATTAATAATTGAATTATTTTACACAGAAACTTTTAGAAAATTATTAATGTGATTTTCATTTGTAAAATATATAAATAAGCAATAAAGTAAAACTTACCATTCAATAACTTGTTGTGTAACAATGGAAAAGCCTGATGGCAGTATGTAGCTAGTGAGATTTAAAATTTCTGACTGAAAAAAGGTAAAAATAAATACATTCACAACTAATGATTTAAAAAGTGTTTATTTCTTTATCTCTTAAATATATACCAGAAAACAGTTTAATTTAAGAAACTAATGAAGTTATTTATAAATACAAATCACATAAGGTGATACCATGATAATTTGAATTTGGGTTTGTTTTTTTTTAATCAGGGATCAAGTTTATAAGAAAGGAGTTGGGTAAAGATCAGTCTTGCCCATTATAGTCACGAAAATTCAAAGTTTGTATAAAGATTATTCTATCTACTGTATTTATATGAAGTTTAGGTATTGACCTTTACATTTATTCTAAAATAGCAAAAATAAAAAAATCGCAGGTCACACAAAATGGAAATCAAACTTGGAATATTTGTTAAATTCTTGCCATTTTAGATGTTTTTTCTTTCAGTTTTAAAAAATATGTAAAGCACTCAATGAACCACAATATTTTTCTTTCTAAAATCTCTGAATAGGCTTCTAAACTAGCATTCATTTGTTTTGGTTCATTGGACACATCTATGCGATACCAAACTAAATAGCTTATCCGCAAATCAGTTTGACTCCGTTAAGTGACTCTGATCTTTCAGATTCCCCAAGAGGAGTTACCACATTTAACTCTTGGGATATATCATCAGCTTAAACAAAGCCGATCTTACACTCACGAACACCTAGCCCGATGGGAATATGCTTTCTTTACATACATCAAGATGTCTCAGTTGACAGACCCCAGTTCAGATCATGACATACAAGTACAAAAGTGCATAACATATGGATAAGAGCAGGTGCAAGTCATAATCCAAACACTGAAGGGTATTGTCAGTGCCAGAGTTGTCAGCTGCTGTATATAGTTGCATCTGTACTATGGCATTTAGGCTACTGGTGTCGTACTCAAACTCAGACAGAAACACCAAGTCTTGGATATACTGACACACTTCAAGGCACTGCTACTTAATGGCCCAGTGAGGATTCAACCAATGGAAGTGAAGAAAATATAATGAAGACATTTGTTACAAATAGTAATAGTTATTTTGTTTTCCTGTTTTCTCTACTTAATAAAAAGATCTTTTGAAAAACTTAGCATTTTAATTTTGACTGGGTATTAGTATTAAGAAAAAAATAAATATATTATGAATTGGCCAATGGCCTGATCTTTACCAGCCAATCTTTACAAAAATGCCTGATCTTTACCAGCCTGCTGTGAAAATGTGTGTGTGAAAAGATGGTAACTTTGTTTCTAATCTTGATCACTTTTCATTCAAAATGATAAAGAAAATCTTTAACAAATGTAGATTTTAGCTATGCTCATGGAAATTAGTGCCAATATTATGAACATAGTTTGTGTGACAGCGAATTGGGAAAAAAAAAAGTATGAATTCCTTAGTTAAAAATTTAAAACATTACTTAAATTCAATAAAGCTTTTTCAGCAACATGTCTTCACAGCCATTGTCAAGTGCTCCGTCCTTTTGCTTTTGTGGCTCTCAGCATTTTATTCCATACTTAGTCCAAGCATGTGCGAGTCATACATCATTTACTGAAATTCTGAGAGCAACAGAAATAAGACAGTAGAACACCTGAGGATGGCTGTGAAGACATACTGCGGAAAGCGGTTTAGTGAATTTAGGTAATATTTTTAAGTTTTAAATAAGAATTTTATCTATAACTATTTTAGAGATATTTTTTAAAAATCATTTCTCCTTTAAAATAAACAAACAAAAAACATTTAACTTTTTTTTAATGAACAGTTTTGAAAATAATCAAATGTCATTAAGTGTTAAAAAATTTAAATGTTTTTGTACCAGCTAAATCACACAGTCTTGCAAGCAGTAAACCTATGGAAATTACATAACGTATAGGAACAATTTGTAAATCATGCAACATTTTAATAAATGTGTCACACACATCAACAAAATTTGCAAAGCAATTTTGTGTTTAGATATATTTTTTTTCAAGTTTAAAAAGGTATGTATGTAATTACATGCATTATATATTACAGCTTTTTGTGTGAGGAGGGGAAAAAAGGTTATACACTACAATTATTTTTTAAACAGTTTAATACATTTATTAAGCAGCAATAAACAATATAAACTAAATAGGAGTATAAAAAAATCATCCCTACAGATTCGATACTACAGTGCTTACCTTAAATATACAGTTTTGTACCCAGTGATGTTTTATGCAACTAATACCAGCTGCAATGCATTGAATGTACTTCATAGTTCTTAGATATGAATTGGCTAAGAGATAGATGTACTTTCTTGAACATTTCTAGAAAAAAAAAAAAAAAAAATATATATATATATATATATATATATATATATCAGGGGCGTAGCCAGAAATTTTTTATGGGCGGGGGTGTGTGCGTGTTACGACTACTGCAACTCACATATACGCATACATGTGTGTGATAAGGGAGTGAAGAATATACATTTTGTATAGCAAAAAATTCCTCATTGGACGGGGGGGGGGGGGGGGGGTAATGACCCCCCTAACCCCCCCCCTTGACTATGCCCCTGATATATATAATATATATACATATGTATGTATGTATATATTTGTGTTAAAGCAAAATGAAAAGAAAGAAAGATGGTGTGATTAATTAAACAATGAATACCAAAAACTTACTCTCTTAATAAAATTTACAAAACAAGTTCATGAAAGTTTAAGCTCTACTTCTAAATCCCTTGTTACAATCTTAATGTTGAATAGTAACCTTATTATTTAAGCTATCAATCTGTCACTGCCATTGTATTAAACAAATCTGCCATTATATTAAACAAATTCAGATTCAGAAGCATTTACAATTATATTCAGTAAGCTCTCTTAAATGTCACTGAGAGAAAGCAAAACATTTTTTTGCTAAAGGTCAGTTACCACGTAAAAGAATAGTTAAGATATTAAGGATCAAGTAAAGGTATGGTTCAAAGAACCAGGAAATATTTTAGCTTAATAAAATCCATTAACAAGGTTCCCATTCATCTACTTATATAATACACTAACGTACGTGGTACCAAAATCAACAATATTTCGACACTGCTAATAGCACCAGCTAGATGTAAACATTAGTGCAATGCGATGACAATAATGCATGCGCAAAAATCGAAATTAACAGTTCCATGTCATCAAATGGAGCAAGCATATGCCATGCAGTACCTAGATTACAAAATAACAATCATGGATACACAAAAATGCAATATCTGTCAGACTTTTTCACAGCTTTAATCAAATTTACAATACTCTGCGCATGATAAAAAAAGTCAGAAAAGAAAAGAATTATATGACGTGGTGCACACAAAAAAAAAAGTTGTCACGTAGTGGGCTAAAGCCCATTTTAGCCCCATTTTCTGTTTCTTTTATATTATTGTAACTAAAGATACGTATTAAATAATGCAACCACACTATAAAAACATTGGGTTGCTAACTTTGGCACATTAACACTGCTGTTACTAAACTAGAAAAGTGCCTATTAGCAGTATACAGTATTTTCATAATCATTTTATGAATGGAATGTCACCAATAATGTCTCTTCAAATACATTTTGCAATGTTAGTCCTTGATATCGCTACCATGGCCTACATCGGTTTTTATGATGATACCGAAAATTTATAGGGTAATTACTTATTATCCCGGCGGTCTGCTGAGTGATTTTCTGCATAGATAAATGCCGTGCAAATTCAATTATTGATAGTTTCGAATATGATTGGCAACTGTTTGCTGGCACATTTCATTAAAAAAAATCTGATTTGGAATACACATGACTTCCTTGCATGTCTATTAAATCAAAAATATTTTTGGCACACTTCATCTAAACTTATTTTGCTAGAAAGAGATAAAAGACTGCAGTAATAGTAAGGTTTAGTGGTTTTTCGACAAAACTCACCAAGGTCGACGACAAATAATGAGATTTTGGGCATGGACATAACAATGCCTGACTATCGCCAAATTTGGCAATATTTTGCCAAACTCGCCAAAGACGATGACAAGTGGCAATATTTTGGCAGAACTCGCCAAGGTCGATCATAAAGGGAGAGTTTTGGCCATGGATCAAACAATGACTGACTGCAGATGTAATATATTGAAGCTGCCCATAGGCGTTAATGTACTGAAATTCTTCTGGGTGGACCTGTGAATAAACTCTTCAGTAGATTTGAACCAAAAATCGACATGCACAGCCAGATGTTATAGCAATCTTATATATGAAATTTCAACATTGTACGACTAATAGTTTTTGAGATTTGAGAGTTAAATACATACACACGTACACCAAAAGATGTCAGGCTTGGCGAGTTTTAGCATAATTCTTGAGGGAGGCAAGTGACCGTGGTCGAACCATTACCTATTAACTATATGGTAGGACGGTATTGTGCTTGAAATGGATGAATGTCCCTAAAATTGCTATTGACCATAATGTATTGGAAATCTTTTGAGTGTTCCTGTAGCAGAACCATAAATGATAAAGACACTTTTTTCAATGGAGAAATTCATTTTGTGACCCTTAACAGCATATATCACTTCTGAGTCATTTGAAGTAGCCTAATACCTCTAAAATATGCTTTAATGAATTTCTGCTCATAGAGTGTAATGTATTTAAAATCTTTTGGGCAGCCCTGTAGATAAACTATCCAGTCGAGTGGAACTGAAAGGGGTGGTGCACAACTACATGTTACAACAATCCTAAATATAAAGTTTCAACATTCTATGAAATTGAACGAGTATGAAAGATTTAGCTGCACAAATATCTTGTTTGTATGACTTCTGAAAAATGTTATCGAGTACAATTTAAATTTCCCATGTATGATGCTGACTTTAAATAGCTAATTAGTATTTTTCTCCCCGAAAAATAAACAATTGCATTTTACGACGAATAGTGATGCCATTTATTTCAAGGACAATTATTTTTGTGAAACACTGGAATTTTTACTGATATTTGGATACTGTTTTGAGAAGATCTATATAAAGGGTTTTCCAATACGGATGATACAATTTTAAATAGTTAGAATGGCAACACTGCATATTCTTTTTTGACATTGTGTCATTTGTGTTTAGAATGGTATGCCATTTAATCATGGAAAGATACACACTTGAACAACGTTTCGAAATTATTAAATTGTTTTATCAAAATCAGTGTTCGTATATGAATACTGAGAGAAATTTGAGAATTCATTGACAACATTATTCAGTTGTGATTTAGCACCTTGTGATTTCTTTCTTTGGGGATATGTTAAGTCACAAGTTTATGCTGATAATCCAATGACAATTGAGCAATTAAAAACCAACATTGAATATGTTATTCGTGAAATAACACCAAATTTATGTGAAAGAGTGATGGAAAATTGGGTTGACAGATTGCAGTATGTACAGGAAAGTCGTGGTGCTCACATGAACAATATTATTTTTCATACTTAAGCATAATGTAAGCTTTCAAATTAAAAAAAAAAATTGCATCTCACAGGTCTCATAACAGAATTTCAAGGTCATTTCTGGGTTAAAAGGGAGCATTTTTAATCATAAAAGGGACCAAGAGGGAGCTGTTTTGTCTGAAAAAGGGACCAAAAGGGACTTGTTCCATTAAAAAAAAAAAAAAGCCTATACACAAAAAGGAAATTGTTTTTTTGGCAGATGGACATAAAAGTGTATATCTTATAGAATTTATATTTTATACAACAGAACACTTCAGTCTTGTAACTAGTAACCAGAATAATTCATAGCAGATATAATTTGTATATACATAAAATATCTGCTTGTGTAATACAATTTTAATGTTCCAGCAATTGTTTATCATAATTTTAATGTTTCTTTAATATTAACCAAGGGGAGGGGGGAATCCAGAAATGTTTTCCAGTATCCTATTTTTGTGAATTTTCATGACAATTTTTGTAAAAGTCACTTTTTTTCTTAAAATAATTTACAAGACAAATTAAAATATACAGTAGAATGCCAATGAAGGATTGTTTTAATTGATTGCAATTTTGTAAAGGGGTCGTAACAGTTCATAAAAACTAAATTTTATTCCTTTATGTTCCGATGGCAGTTCAAAGTACCATCAGTAAAACTACTTAATAGGACATACATCTGCAATAAATCACCAACAAAGTTTTAATTTCATGTAATTTAATATTTAATTTATTATGAGATATTTGTAATACATAAAAGTTTACTTAATACGAGATAATATTTCTGATGCTACATAAAAAACTTCAAAACTTATTTTTCGTAAGATAAATTAATTTGGGACATAAAGGGTTAAAAGGTATAGTATAAAATTTTTATTTTTCAAATAGAAGTTTCAATAGAAACTAATTTAATGTAACTATTCTGGTTTTTTTAAATAAAAAAACAGGGTAATTTTAGTAGTTATTTTTAATTTTTTTGAAAAGGATGTAATCATCCCAGTGCCTGTGATACTTTAGCAGGGAAAAAAAAAAAAAAAAAAAAAAAAAAAAAAAAATCATTTTTATCTATTGCATTTTAAATAATTGCATGCTTGCAAAGATCTGAGAATTTCCCCAGCTTTTAGCCGTTTTCAAATTATTTCTCTGTTTCTTAACAAGCTCCAAGTTCTTTTTTTTTTTTTTTTGAAAAGCAGGGAAGGAGGGAGACTATAATAACTACATGCACATTAAAAATAAATAAAAAAACCTTGTACAGCAAAAATCACGGTATTTGTGAAATATTTTGCATAGATAATTTAGACTATCAAACTCACTGACTTATTTCTCAAATGCAGTTTTAAATTATAATTTACAGTGTCCTTTTAATACATCACAATCATGTCTCATTAACAGGTTTCTCTAGCAAAACTAGCAAATTTAATTTGAATCTTTATGAAAAGAGTAAAGTGCTTTGCAGACACTTCAGAATGGCTGGAATCCATAGCTAGCACTATGGAAAAGGGGCCATTTAAAAAAAAAAAGGGACTTTCAAGGACCTTGAACAGAAAAGGGACTTTAAGGGGAAAAAGGGACCATTTGTGAGGCCTGGCTCACTGAATAATTTATGTTTTTTTAATTTTTAAATTGTATCACTCTTAATGGAAACCCCTTTACTAATATGTAACTTACATATATTTTTCCAATAGAAAAAACAAATCCAAAATTACTTTGCTAAATGGGTAAGGGAATTTAAAAAAAAAATGATCCTTCAATAATCTGGGAAAATGTTGAGCATTTTTTCAACTGACAAGACATTAAAGTATAATAATTATCATCTAAAAATAACATAAAAGATGTCTTGTTGATTGGAAGTTAAATGGTTTTGTTACAATAAAGGAAAAATTTATAGAAAGTTACTTTAATATCATCAAACTTTTCCAAAACTATTCCACCACCAGCAGCAATGTGGCTACACAGCTCATCTTTATCAAATGGCACAATATCTTCTTCTGAAAATAAATAAAAATTGAACACTTTATTACAGGAAATTTAATAGATACAATTTTCAAGAATACTTTACCCATCTTATTGAAATGCAAATATACAAATAGACAACACACACACAAACACAAAATTACCTTCTTTACATGTGTCAGAGTCAGACGTTTCTTGTGGTGGTTTGGGTTTTCGGTCAGCATTTGTAAGAAGAAAAGCATAATCTTTGAACAGTTTTTTAGTTCCTAAGGAGATGGAAACAGAAATTCCATTTTACCATAAATTAATTTTATCAACTTTTAAATACATATTTTTTTTTTCTGTAAAGCATGCTTAATTAATTAAGAGAAATAGATTTAAGTAACCCTCAGTGTGCAACAGAATGATTATTCACTAATCAAATAATCGAAAGGACGTCAGATTATAAAAGATTAGATAATATATCATAAGTGATGTTTTACAAATGCCACCCAGGTGGTGTAGTGGCTTAAGAACCAATCTATCACGCCTTGGGTCCGGGTTCGTATCCCGGCTTAGGCATGGATATTAACTTGTTCGTCTCTTCACAGGGGTAACACTGGCCGCCCACAGGGTGCTCCCAGGGACCTTCAGATCTCTAGCCGAAAGCGAAACCACGGCGCCACCGAGTACGTCAAACAACTTGTGAAATAATTGGTATATAACAATGTATCAAATGTTTAAATGGAATTTTCTCGAAAATGCACGAGAGTTGGCAGCTAATTTTTTGCCACTTTACTATACTATGGGTACCCTATAACTCACCAACATTTCATCAAAATTGGTGATCCCAATGTCTGAGCCTCCCCTTGTGAGTATAACCCTATATGCCCCCCCCCCACACACACACACACACACATTTTTTAAAAAACTTCCCAGTAAGTTTTTTTTCCCATTTTGAATTTCCAGCAAAATTATATTAAAAAACAAACAGGAATATGTTAAGGCAGTCGACATAAAAAAAAAAAAAAAACCTGTGGTAATAATTTAAACACTTTTAAAGAGGGGTGGGGGGTGGGGGGGGGGGAGTAGATTAAAAAATCACAAAACAACATACTCTGAGGTAATACTTTTGATGTTTTACTAGTACTAGCAGAACTTGTAGAAGCTATAGCAGCAGCAGGACTAGACACTGTGGCAGCAGTATTGCTTTTAGTATCTTTTCTTGTTTTCCTCTTCTTCTTAACAGGTTCTTCATTTTCAGAATCTTTACTCTTAACAGATGCGACTTCTGCTGCACTACCAGAATCTGCTGTACTCTCCAAGTTTGGGTCAGGTTTTTTTGATCTCGTGATTCTTGGAGATTTCTTTACAACAACAGGGGCTGTAGGTTCAGAAGACTGAACTGATTTTCTTTTCCTTTTGCCATCAACAATATTATCTACAAAGAATTAATTAAAAGCTGTTTATTTTGAAGTACCAAAAGACATAGAATTCATTCAATAAATATGCATTATTGAAAAAACAAATCACATATGAGAATAGAGATTTAGCTTTTTTTAATAAGTAAAAAATCTTAGGCCTTTTTCAATATTAAAAAAAAAAAAAAAAAAAAAAAAAAAAAAATTCAAAAATAATACAGTAGAATCTTGACACAACGATACTCAAGGAATCACATAAAATTATTGTTCTAGGGGGATGTATTATTATAACAAGGAGATATTATTTTGTAAGGAAATTCCACAGGTTATCAAAATTTCATCGTTATAGAGAGATTTATCATTGTATCGAATATTGCTATAGAGAGGTTTTACAGTATACAAACACACATAATTGAAATTCAAAACTTATGGAATCCAATAAAATACACATAGCACAAATGAATTCACAAATAATAAAATATTGCAGTCACATTCAGCTGTTCTAAATTATAAAATTTATTTAAAACCCCCAATAAGGAATTCTAAATACTAATTATCTAACTTGCACATGCTATATATTATTTCTATCTATTACAATATTTACATAAAACTTTAATGGACAAATAAAATGCCAAAAGTGCACAATTTGGCATATAAAAACACCACAACAAGTTACAAATGTTAAATGTTCACTTAAATTTACAAAATAAAAATATTTTTCTGGTATTCAATAAAAAGTTAATCAACTAGCTAACAAACACTAAACTGCAAAGGAGGATATTTCTAAAAATGCAGGTCGCTTTTCTACTTGTATTTGTCAAAAATTATATCAAATAATTACATTTGTTTATTGAAACTAACTTTACGAGTTTGCTTTCTGTTGGTCAGTCAAAGGGTTACTACAGTAATTTATTTTTATAACAAATAAATAAACAAATTCTTATATTATTCTGATTTCTTTTAAGAAGAGGATATTTCAAAAATGTTAATTTAGATAGATCTAATTCACACTGTTTCTGCATCTTGTACAGTATGGAACCTCTTATCCGGAAACCAGTTATCCAGAATCATTTTTCAATCGATTAAATTCCTATTTTTTCCAAATAAAAGCAAAAAATGAGTTTTTTTAAATATTTCTTATGTTTTTGTTTTTTATTTGGAGTACTAAAGCTAGAATTTATAAAGTAAACAATCTGGTACGGTATTTTATTTATTTTTTTAGTGTGTGACTAAGTTTTCAAGAAGTTATCATACATTTACTACTTCCTCTCTAAATGATTATTATTTATCTTGATCATATTAGAGTTTTTTATATTAATGTCTAGTATTTTAACAATTAATGTTTAATTCTAATCAAAAATAGAGTAACATTCATGATACCAATCAAATCAGTAGATGTCATGTTAATCCCCAACCAGTTATCCAGAATACACCTAGTCCCAACCATTCCGGATAACAGGTTCCATACTGTATATGTTATTGCTGAATACCCCTATAAGCACATTTAAGAGACTGTCAATGTATCATTTATCCTCACATAAAAAAGAAAAAAATTATATTATTTATATATTTATTTTATTTGTGTGTGTGAAGTCCTTATAAATATGAATCCTTTGTTGTGTACTTATTTTCTAAAAAACAAGTCTTTTCAGAGAACTTTGTTTCATTTTCCCTTCAACAGATATTATCTGATGATACATTGGTAAAATCAGAAGAGGTTCAGAGGATTTTGTAGTCTTATTTTGATAATGCTCTCAGAATACAATTTACATACTTAAAATTATACACTAAGCAAAACATTCTAAAAACACTTTTAGTTTTAAAATGCTGGAAAGTGTAAGCAAACATATTGGAAGATGTTATCATTCAGATAAAATGAAAATGATAGTGACAAAGAAAAATGAAGGAATGGCTGTTTTGCTCAAAGCAAAAGGAATGGGAGGAAAATTACTCGTTTTTTAAGGCTATTTATTGGGTTTACATTGAGCCATCAAAATTAAATTCTCAGCCAAAAGAGTGGTAATTTTAATTGGTCGAAAAATACAATGATGCAGTACAAGCATTTATCTTTTTTTTTTGGGGGGGGGCAGGGGGTCTACTTAATTTATAAAATATTATGCCTAAAGTGTTCCAACATCTGCTTTTTTATTTAAAAAAAATTATTATGATTAATATTAAACAGCATTCGAAAGATTTTTAGACGTATATACAAGTTTTTAATGACTAAAAATATGCTTACTAAATTTCATCATGAAATCATATTAGAAGTTAGCTATTCTGTAAAAACAGGTTGACACAGAAAACATATTTCACATTAAAATTTAAAAATATTAAATCAATTTATTTTATACAAATAAACAAGTAAAAATGTTGCTGTAAATCATGAGTGAATATATTCAATAATTATAAATATTTTAATAGCATGCCTACCTAAATTTATTGTCATTGTTTTAGGTGTTGTAGGTGGTCCAGTACTCATTATTAACTTTGCTTGATCACTTGATAAAATTACAGCTGACCTTGTATACCTAAGACAGTTCAAAATTAATTAATGTAATCACAATGATTAAAGGAGAGCAATTGATCCACTGAATATAATATATGTTGGAAAATGTAAACAACGAGCAATATGTACAAGATAAATAATGAGCAGCATTGTCAGATAAAATTAAATTGTGGATAAGAAAATAATGTATGGAAAAGATAGAAAATGATTTATTAAACAAATAGTAGACAGTTATGTAAACTTTGATTTGAATCTCTTGAACCTTTCCTTAAAAAAATTATGTTTTAAATGTGTTATAACCTGGGTTTCTAATCTAAATGAGTAATCTTTTTAACTATATTACGACCCCCCCCCTTTCCCCTTTTTTCTCCCACAGTCGTATCGTAGCATTGTTGTTTATCATTCACCATTAGCATTTGGAAAGAAAGCTTCAATCAAGATGCCAAATGACATGTGCAAAACATTTTATTAAATAACTTTTCTACAACAATCTCTTTTTTGTAAATCTGTCAGTTCCTTTAACTAGCGTAATACATTCAATGCATATTAACACTTTCTCATTTTCCCTATAGTATAAATACTACTTAGATGCTTGAAAAATTTTGTGTCAATATCAGCTGCCATTAAAGACCATGTCAAATTGTATACAGCAAAATTATTTTATTAAATAAAGCAATAAAAACAACACTAGTTTGCTTTCTTTTAGAACATTACAAATTTAATTTTCTTGAACAATACGAATAAAGTATTACAAACATTTTCATCTGTCTGCACTACATCTAGAAGAGTATTTTACAGGTAGCTCAACAAATACAGTGAAAAACGTTTGACATGAAAATGAGGGGGACCAAAATATTGTTTTGTGTTAAAAGAATCGTGTAAAAAAGAACAAAACTCACCAGTATTTTCAATGTTATGTTTTACTTTGACTTCCTACTAAACTACAAGTATGTTGCATCCATTGGGATGAAAAGCGGGTAAAAACTTATTACTTTTGGTGGAATCAGTATCTTTTTTTGAAATGTATTTTTTATGGAAATAGGGGAGAGCCTAATGATGATACATCTTCTAGGTAGGATGAGACTACTCTGGCAGAAAAAAGGGGGGGGGCTGTGAAGGAAAAAAGGAATCGATTTCCAGAAGTTAAACATTTTCACAAATACATTCTAGTGAATTGTCACAAACATGCCACATAAGATTAAAAATGAACTTTTTTGTGTTAAACAATTTTTGTTTTCTGTTAAAAGAATATATATAGATATAAAACTGCATAGTTTATGGTGAGGACCACTGTGTCATTTCATGTTAACTGATTTTTCCTGTTAAGCGTTTTTGTGTTAAATGCATTTTTCACTGTACATAGAATGGTTAACAATTCAAGTAAAAGTTTATGACTGTGATAAAAAAAAAAGAATACCTTTTTGTAACACCATTATCCAGTTCCACTTCATAGCCCACTTTATTGCCTTCTCTGAAATGTCCACAAACAATACCTGGGTCATAAAAATCATCTGGCGACTGAACGAGAACACTGGTACCCTTAGGCAAAATAGCTATCTTAATGAGATTTTCAGTAGTAATTGTGCGTAGGAAACCATCTTCAAAAAGAACAGACCACCTAAAAAAATGTTTGAATAAAATGAAAAGCAATAAAAACGAAACAATGCAAAAGAAAAAACACACAAAATGTCTTAAAACTATTAATTATATTATTTGTGATTTTCTTTTTAAAAAAGCAGTCACATGTGCTTGCTTTAGTTGTAACTATTAGTTAAAAATACAACAAAATTAAAATAGGATGTCAAAAATTAAACATATTTATTGATAAAATACACTGAAACTTTCAATAAAACACAACTCAAATAACACAAACCCAACAAATTAAGTACAAAGTTGCAGCATGCAATGATCACAGTTGCAATCAACATCAACTACAACAGCATATGCTTATAGATAAGGATAGATAAGAAAGAAATTAATAATGTTTTCCAATATTTAACTGCAAATAATCAAAGATGAAAAAGGAGGGAAAATGCATGAGTTTAAATTTAACCATTAAACATTTCACAGCATGCCACACAATTTCTACTATTAAATTTCACCACAAAACAAATCAATTATTTGCATCCAGAGTAAAATCATACTAAGCAATCGCATATCAATAAATATTTGCCAATCAATTTTAGATAGAGAATGTTCAATGAAGAAAAATAGGCTATCATTATTTAAAAATAGGTTTTAAGCAATTTCAAAAAATCAAAGGTCAAGACAAATAATAAATTTTAGACTATTCTTTTGATGTAAAAAGAAAGTAAGACAAAAAAGCTGCTTTTGAGGTCTAATTGTTTTTATGTAGGAAACCTTGATCACATACAATAAATGAGATGCTATAATGAATTAGTCACTCCCAAAATTGCCCTGCTCGCCGTTGGGCATTGGGGGTAGCTGCATATGGCCAATAAACTACCTCTTTCCAATGATAGCTGTGATTTATATTTTTGGCTTGCTCTAGCACAGGTTGAGGCCCACAAATTGAATTTTTATAGTTTTTTTAAACACTTCCTGCTTATTTTTACCTATAGATATTGTCTGAATTACACATATTTTTATTTGAATTGATCAGAGTAAATAAACTCTATAAACACACAAAAGAATCACAGTACTATCATGTCTGAGTCGTGAGTTAGACTGAATAGAAAGAACCGAGGGCACCAGTTTTGGTCATTCTGTGCAGTGTTCTCCCCCGACATCCCCGATGCAAAGTCAAAGGTCATAAAAGCGAGCTGACTATAGCAGCTAACCAATGACACTGGATCTATGTTTCTAAGACTAATAGTTTTGTAATCATAAAGGTAAGATGATATAGACCTTTACATTATGGTCTACTTTTGTAGCCTGGTATCAATGTGGGATTTTAGATATTTCACATTTAAAAAAAAATGCACATGAGAATAACATTAAATATACAGAGTGGTCCTAAAAAAAAAACTATCTTGTTAAATGAACCTTTAGTGGCCATTAATTCAACCGATTGAGATAAGATTTCAAATATACCGTATATTTCTGCGTATAAGCCGAGAATTTTTGGAATTTTGTTGAAGGCTAAATTATGGGGGTTACAGCTTATATATGGATTTGCCAATCATGTAAAAAGCATAAGTAATTTTCTGTTCAACAGGTGCAAACGATCGCCAAATATAGCACTTTTTATTTCTATAAACATGCACAAGAAATAACAGAATATCGTTAATAATTTGCACATAAAATAAACAATTGAAAACAATTTCTCCTTTAAAAAAAAAAAGAAAGAAAGAAAGAAAACAATTCGCCTTATATATGGGTTTTGAATTTTGCGCAAATTTTTTAAGAAAAAATGCACTCTTGGCTTATACATGGATCAGTTTATATTCGGAAATATACGGCAGTAAATCAGAGATATGAGCTCAGGATTATGTGAACGGCAACAAAGTGATGTTCACAGTTACAAATGCACGCAGTGTCAGTCTTAGATATTTTTCTAAGTGGTAGGAAGTATAAAAATGTAGGCAGAAAAATGTCACACATGTAGCTAGGAAAGTTTTCAGAGGGGTAAAACAAGAGTTACAACAATATACCAACACTCAAATATGCACATATATGTTATATAGCACGGTAATTTGGAACCCCCATAAAGATGGCACCATTTGTTTCACCCTAGGAATTGGCTATCATTATACAGACACTTAAAACTTTTGAATGGCACTCCTTACTTTTTTACATCACAAAATGCTCAGCACACGCAAAATTCCCAGTGTTCGAATACTTTGTGTATCACAAGAAATGACCCATTGATGAATTTTCTGGGAAAAACAGAAAAATATGGACTACAGCTATACACACAGAAAAATGAGATACTGCATGTAGTACTTTTCTTGTGCAAAACTGGTCATTTATTAATTTATACTTGATATGGATCTCAACAGAAACAGTTCTGCTGCATGTGATGATGTTTATTATATCATGCATTAAGGTTCATAAATACTTTTAGTAAAAGGCTAACGAGATTCCTTGGAGTGTGGGGTGGGGGGAGAGACTGACTTCAATGAAAAATTATCAACCAAGGAGTGAGTAATCTCACTTGATCAATTCTGAATTTTTAAGTTATAAGAAAATTGATAATTTACCACTATCAGAAGGAAATCTCTGATTTACCTTTGAAATAAGTTAAATTTTGAAATTGAAAAATATTGAATGAAACTTACTTTCCATCAATTTCTTGACTCTGAACCATTCCTGAATAGTAATAACCATCTTTCCACCGAGCCATCACTTTTACACCTACAGGAAAAAGTGGAAAATTATTAACACTTCAAGGCTAATGTAAAAACCATGTGTCATGTTGAGATTTAAAAATTACTACTGTGTATTGTGATAAAAATAAATAAAAAGTGAGTAACAAAAGCCCAAAAGTAAATGTTCAACAAAAAAATCACAGAAGGAGGCTTGTTGCTTGGCATCTGATGATGCAAACTTCAAGCATTTGTTGTCACATAATGAACTATATTCATCCAGCACTCCATATGTATTCATGACTGCCAATATATGTTTCCAATGAATCACTCCCTCTTGTATCCTTTTCTGATCTATTTATGCTACTAACCCCCCACCCCTCAACGTTTTCGATCATGGCGGCGACACAGTGTGAGTGACAAGGATGTGACATATTGGTTGAATACCAAATGGATAGATTTACTGATAATTATGCTGAGGGAAACATTTATAGGCCGGGGTCTTTTATAATCTAACCCCTTATCAAATGTTGAAGTTTAAAGGTTAAAAGTGTGTGAGCGGTAAGTTGCAGAAAAATCTTTTAACTGTGTTAGTATGTTGCAACATGTCAGTGGAAGATAAAAAGAAACTTTTTATTGCTGGTAAATCTGCAAATCCAAGATATTTTAAAGGAGTAATAAAACAAAAATGGAAGACATCAGAACTACTATTATCTTATTTGCACGACTGGAATAAGGAGCTTCAAAAACAGAGGGAAAGATTATACTCATTGTTAAAAGTTGTTCTGCTCACCCGCATGCCAGTAATTTAAAAAATATAAAACTGGCTTTTTACCACCTAACTCAACCTCAGTGTTACAGCCTCTCGATCAATGTGTTATTCGAAGCTTCAAAAGCCATTATAGAAAACAACTCATTCTCATGATGTTAGAGAGAATGGATAAAAATGAGGATTTAAAAATTTCTGTTCTTGATGCTATACACCTGATGACAGATGCTTGGAAAACTGTGACGCAATCATGTATCCAAAATTGTTACTGGAAAACTGGATAGATTGACAGAAGTGATGGTGAGTTTGATGATGAAGATGATTTGCACTCTCAGTCTGGTTACAACAAAAAAACACTGAGCAATTTAATAATGTTTTAAGCATCGATGAGTACAATAATATTGATGATAATTTCTTAGCACTCCACAGAGGATATCATCGTGGGAGTGATAAAAGCCAAGGAACATGAAAAAACAAATGAGAGTGAGTTGGAAGAAGAAACTGTGCTTAAAACACCAACACATACTTGTGCTGTAGAGTCATTAAAAAACCTTGATCAGTTTTTTGAAAGTATGGAAAATACAGGTGAAGTGACATTTAATAAATTAAGTGTTTTACGAAAGTTAAATGAAACTAAATTTTGCAAAGTCAAACAGACAACTTTAGATAAATGTTTTTCAATTCTCAGTAAATGTTATCAAGAAACAATACAGATAAGCTGTTTTTTATGTATTAAATTTAGGTTCTTTAAACATGAATTTCAGATTTAGCGAGCGACCGGATTTAACGAGTACTTCTCTGTGTCCCGAGCTCCTCGTTAAATATGGATCCTGCTATATACCACACAGAATATGTATTTAATATTAGCATACTAATATCAATGACAAAATCAAAATAAACACAATTTTTGTTAATTAGAGCTAATTAATTATGAATGCTTAATTTTCCATTGTGAAATAATTTTGGTTTCAAAACTCTGAATATAGAAAAAGAGCAGAACTATTTGCAAAGTTACATAAATAGCTTAACACAGTTAAAAATTCAGAATAAGCAAATTCTTAATTCCTGTCAAAAATAACAAAGAAATGTTCTTTTTGGAGTTAGATTTAATTACTCAAAATCATTATGAATTGTTTTATTTCCCCAACATATCAATGAATTGTACTTAATATGTACTTATAAAAATAAAACTGATCATATTGCTGAAAAGCAACGGTGGGAATGAAGGATATCAAGTTACTATATTTCAATGCATTATTTCTATTGCAAACAAATGTCAAAGTAATAAAATTCTGACCTGGGAGAATACTTCCAAAATTGGCTTCTTCTTGAAGAGATGAATCATCTTCAGTAGACATTTCAAGATTTTCAACAATTCTATGAACATCCAAAAAACTGTTTTCCATTTACAATTAATTTAGACATTACATTAAATACACAAAATAAATAAAAAGTCAAATATCTTAAAATCTTTAACATATTGCCACATCAATTATAACAATCCTGTTTTATATCAATTTCTGTTAATTTCAAATTGTTTTGATTTTGAAAATTTCTTATAAGAATATTTTTTATTACTAGTTCTTAATTATTTATTTTACCATATTTGCTATTGTTAATTTATTTTTTGATAGATAACTTTGGCTGCTTAAGCCCTAACTCTATTACTCACTTGATAAGCTTCTTAGATTAACATTTTTTTTTTTTTTTTGTATGTATTTTGGCATGATTGTATTTATTACATTTGTACTTTTTGTTTTATACTTTTTATATCTTCATCTTTGCATTCGATTTGTGATTTAACATTTTAACTACGAGGTTCTTGCTGCAGTTCAACAATATATCCCCCCCCCCCCCATGCAATGACAACATCTCTTTTTGAAATCTTGCATTATCATTCATCTTCCTTTGATTTTTTCAAGTTGTTTGGGTCATTTACCCCTGTTTTTCTCTACAGCAATGGTCATGCCCCTAGGTTGAATTTCCAGACTTGTCTTGCTAAGCAATCTGCCAAAACCTTGCCATTTTTTTTTTTGTTGCTTTTTTAATTCTATAGAAAGAATTTAGTGTATAGGTGATTCTCACAAAACAGGACAAAATAAGATTGGTGATTTTGCATCACTTCTGTCACACACTTTTAATGGGAAAAAAAAAATTCTCTTTTACATCGTTTGATCCAAAATTTTATATTTGATGTCTAATGAAAAAAAAAAAAAAAGTATTTGGCATTCTGTACTTTAGCATCGTCTGTGAGACAGAAATGGCACAAAATGATAAAGGGTGACATAATGTATTTCACATTTTCAGCTATGTGACAGACATTTCACAAGAAAATTAATGTTGTTTCATTAAATTGGTTTCAGAAATTTAACTATCACTCCAAGAATTGGCATAAACTAAAAAATGTTTAAAAAAGATTTGTGCCAGAAAGAGTTATAACATACAGTCCGCGTAAAAACTTTAAGGCCAGTAAAATTTTTTGAGAAAATTGAAAAATGAAATAAAAGGGAATCAAATATTATTGTTTTATTAATTGTTAAAGTTCACTGATAAGAACTAACACAACAAACCAAATTTATAAATTATATAATTATCAGAAACAGTCGGATATGCAAAACTGGTATATTCAGCTTGAGTATAATCTTTAAGGCCAGCAGTAATTTTTTAAAAATAAATATACATATACTGGCTTAAACAGGCTGTCTACCAGGTTTCATAAACTGAATTCCATGACTTTTTCATGATTTTCATGATCTTTGCGCACAAATTTCATGACCTTAACTAACTGTAAAAATTATTGTTGCATATGTCATTATAATGTCGAACAGGGATCACTCTAGAGCGTTTCAGGGGGGCGGCCCGCCCTGGTGCCCTTTTTCCGGGAAAATGCGGCCCTCCTTGCCCCTTTTCTTGATAAAATTCCGCCCTCCTTGCCCTTTTTTTTTTTTTATAAAATTCCGCCCTCTTTGTTTTTGTTTTTTTTTCAATCAAAATGCCGCTCTCCTTTTCTCCACCCCTCCTTGTTTCCCCTTCTCTTTGATTCTCGTTACCATTGCGGCTAGACCACCTACGTGGTCCGGGCCTAGACCCCAAAAAAGCCTCTCTCCAACAACAACAACAAGAAGGAAGTTGATTTGTTTCTCTTATCAATGATGTGTGGTGAGGAGGAGGGGGGGGGGGGGGGGCATCTGCTCAGTCGCCGCTCTTCTCCCTCCCGACCTGAGGAGAGGGTTAAAACCATTCGCTGTAGCTTGAGGTCATAAAATATCTCATTAGAGAAACAATCTGTCATCCAGAAGAGTAGTCATAACAATAAATTATTTCCTACTGTAAATGGCGCTTTACCATGTTTTTATAAATGCTGTAAGTAATTAATAAACACCACTTAGTTATTGTTTATTTTTTCAGATTTTCAAAACACATTCATCCAAACTTACAGCTGGCTGCACGGAAAGTTCAAGACAAGGGCAATTCCGGAAGTCTGGGTAACACCCCCCCCCCCCCCACACACACACTCCTCCCTGTCAATGTACTAAAAAGAATAGAGAAAAATTGATTCATTGACAGGGTGTGCAGCAGTCAGGAAATACTACTTGAAAATATCGAATTTCGGGTCAGCATAGGGGCCAAATTGATGGCCAATTGATGATTATTCTATAGGGCCATGGACACCGGCAGCATAGGGCAAGGGGGGGGCAATGCCCCCCCTGGATTTTTGTATGCAGTGTTTTCCCTTGCTTCTTTGCTCTTTCCAACATGGTAACCATATGTTAGAGTAGTCTTTGCCCCCACCCCTGGGAAATATTCTGCCGGCGCCCATGTATAGGGCTATTTTAGGCGGAGATAGGGCTGGGAACTGTCAATGCAAAATTTGTGTCTATTTTGCAGCCCCTCCAAAAAAAATGAAATTGTCGACGATTGCGAGAATGCAGGTCTCGTCGACTGCACGGGCACGCGCCCCTGGGATGTTCATTTTTACTATACTACGTGCTCAGCAAAAGCCCAATGGACAGTGCGAAAATGCGCAGTGGGGAGAGCCATTGAGACTATTTTGAATTCATCGATTGGGAAATTAAAAATGTGTGCAAGAGTGTCAAATTCTTTCCGATCCCTGAAGGGTCGGGAGTTATTTTATAATTATCTAATTACGAATATTACACAACAATAATTATAAGACTTCTTGCCTGTTTAGAAAATCCTTTGCCGCCGCCCACGATAGGAAATACTATTGTCCCCCCCCCTCTTTTTTTATTATGTCGTGCACTTGCAATTTATTTTTCCCTCGGACACGTCTTATCTAAACTGGCGTTCTTATTACAGAATATTTCCAAAAGTTATGCATATAGTGCTGCAACTAGAGGTCAAGTCGCCCGGAACAAACCTTTGTTTTAGTGCTCCCTTCTTTCCATTTCAATTTTGACGTAACAGCACTATGCCTGGGGTAAGTGTCCCGTTTTCCCTCCACTAGTTGCAGACTAGCATATATACAGAGAGAAAAGTTGCAGTGACGCTGAATACGATAAAATTTGAATCTAAAACTGAATATTTTCAGATGCGAAAATTGGCTTGATTATGAAAAATTTGTCGGCAAAACCGGATTCCCGTTATTTTGCGATTACAAAATTTAATTTTTTTATGCTTTTTATGTTTTGTTGTTGTTGTTGAAATAAAGCATAATGGACGCCTTACACAATTTTTGTAAAAGTGTAGATTTCATTAAGTGAAAAATTTGTTTAATCATTTGCTTAAGAAATTGCTATTAAGAACACATTTTCGGACATTAAAGTATGTTTATAAAAGCTACCCTTATGTGTTCGTAGACAATAATTACAAAAGTTGCCCTTTTTGTGTGATATGATATGCCCTTTTCCCAAACACTGCCCTTTTTCTGTAATGTGCACCCTGCCCTTTTTCATTTCTAGAGTGATCCCTGATGTCGAATTTCGTATAATTAACAAATACATATAGTAATGCTACTCAGCTTGGCAGCGTGAACGCTTTGTTTATCGCCTCGGAAAGATCAAATCTGTCATCGTGAACGACTTGGGTTTTTCTCGAGTTACTCAAAGGTGACAGTCTGAACGCACCCAAAAACAAAAGAAAAACAAACTAAGACAAGTTCTGTTTTGTTCACGATCATCCCACTTGGGGTTATGACAAAGACTTACAAATTTCCGATGATGTCAAGACCGTTGCACGCATCCATTTGATATAAAATGGCCTGGAAAGGGGATTTATTTTTTTTAAGCGGAAAAATTCATGACTGAAAGGCAAAATTCATGACTTTTTCATGACTTTTGTGACCATTTTCTGAAATCGTGACTTTTTCATGACTTTCATGATTTTCATGACTGGTAGACACCCTGTTAAATATTACTGAAATTGCTTGTGACAACTCTTAAATTTGCAAATTTGTCATACTTTTTTTTTTAAGTTTTGGAGCTCTTTGTGAAGATGGCGAAAGATACAAAGTTAATTGATCATGAAAGTGGACATATTGGAGCTCTTTCTTCAACAGGAATGAGTAGCTGTACTAATGCAATAAAGACAGGCAGATTAAAGACTGTAGTCAACAATTATTTTAATTAGAAAGACAATTATGGCACAAAGGGAAGACTTAAAGTTTTATCTTCATGTAATGAAAGAAGAGTTTGCAGACTTGCATGTACTGGCAAGGATTCAACCAGGAAACTTATACTGGTGATAGGTTTAAATGTTTGTCAAAAAACGATTTATAACATAATTAAAAGGCCTGGAAGTTATATTTATACAGTAAAATGGGCTACGCTTCAGTTGCTGCATTAGCATAAAATAGATTGTTTGAACTTCAGTCAGAAAGTAATGACCTGGGATAGCCATTGGATAGAGATAATTTTTTTTTTATATAAAAAAAAAGGAATTTGGATGGACTTGACAGATTAAAGTACTATTAGCATGATTTAGGAAAAGAAAGATGAATATTCTCGAAGTGCCAATTAGGTGGAGGCTTTATGATGACCTGGAGGTGTTTTTCTTACAATGGTGTGGATTCAATTGTGTTCATTTCGGGTAAAATAAATTCACGAGCATATCAAAGTGTCCTTGCAAGTTATCTTTTACTAAATGCCGAATCTCTCATAGAAGAAAGTTGAAAATATCAGCAAGATAATGCTTCTATTCATTCAAGTAACAGTATAAAAGATGGGTTCAGCCCACAATGTTGAAACTTTGAAATGGCAAGCTAACTCTCCGGATCTTAACCCAACAGAGAACTTATGGGGTGACTTAGTAAGGAGAGTTTATGCAAATGGGAGACAGTTTACATCATCAGTAGAACTGAAATCTACTATCAAAGACAAATGGTATAAAATGACCCCAAACTTTGAAAAAACTATTTTCATCCATGAAAAGAAGAATATTTGAAGTAATTCCAAGGAATGGCTCATACACTTAACTTCTAAAAGGTTTTTTTTTTTTTTTTTTTTTTTCCCCTGTCTTATATGCTATTTTCTATGCTGCCCTTAAAGTTTTTACTCAGGCTTAAATATTGATATGTGTGTTCTATAATATTTTCCAATGATAAAATATTTACAAATGAATTTGTTGCATATTTTACTTGTATTTAAGGTTAATCATTATATTACAAATGATATTTTAATCTTCAATTTAAGATTTTTTCATTTTCTCAAAATTTTTACTGGCCTTAAATTTTTTACTCAGGCTGTATACATTGAATGCATCACTTAAAAAGGTATATTCATAAAAAATGAAATGTTTATATGATTATGAATAATGAATAAAGACTTTTTTAAAGTGCTATTTCTCCATGTACTTTCTACTAACAGCTCACCAGAGGTAATATGCAAAGTTAGCTATCTCGTGTTTGTTTTTTATGGTTACTTTAATAAGTGCTAATGTGCTAAGGTTAGTAAGAAACTATATGAATTTCTTCTATTTACATATTATTATTTCAAGCCAATATTTTGTTTTCACCACAACTGACACCAATTTATTTAGATTGCTAGGCAATAAGTGGTGCCCTGTTAACAAAAGAATTTTTCATTAAGAATAGTACTGAAAAGAATTTGAATTAATGTTCTGTTAATATAGTTTTCCAACATTTTCTAATATCAAAAACATCACAGCTGAACTTTTTATTCCAACTCAAAATCTTCATTAGATTAAGAAATTACAGAAAGCATGAAAAAAGAAATGTTTATCATCCCACAAATAAAAACTACCAAATGACTCCTTCTTAAAATCTACACACACACAATTTCCCATTTTCCTGCAACCATTGGAAGTGTACAACATAAAAACTGCAAGCAGTACCATGAACACTGATAAACATTGTGTTATTTTATAGTATCTTTAATCAATGTCAATCCATGTAAATCTATTTTAGCCTAGATGAGCTTGGTCTACATTACATGGACAATCAGAACTACACTATAAAAAATAAAAAATCATAAAAAATACATAGTAAAAGTAAATTTCTTGAGATGGAAATTGGCAGAAGGCAGTAATCTGGAGAACATATTTTAATGACTTCTGTAATTTTAAATAATAGCGAATTATTGTGAGGTATTTGTTTTAGTTTTCCTTTTATCTAAACTGTCTCACCCTTATCAACTTCTTCATGTGAATTTGTGTCTCCCAAGGGTAGTAAATTGATCTCAAGAGTCTTAAGTGCCATGGATCCTTAAAACAGGTTGGCCTTCATGACGTATTTATAAGTATCTGAGGTAGACAAATGAGAAATTCATGATTCAGAGACAATTCATTTGGCTGATAAATACACCTGTAGAGTGATCGACCAAGTCGGTCCTGTAAGTACTCTTAAAAACTAAGCAAAGTCCCTTATAGGAATTTTCATACCACACAGGTGGCACATATGCCATAAACATTGTGGACAGATAAAATTTAAAGACAAGCATGAAAAATTGTTTGCGTAATCACATTTTATATTATAAGGCTGTCCCTCTCCCATCCACACACACACAAAAAAAAAAAAAAAAAAAAAAAAAAAAAAAATCCCCCAAAGCATGACAATTTCACAGCTAAGATATCCCTCCAAAAATAAAACTTTTAGCCTGTTCAGTATAAATCGCTATATCAGAAATCTTTCAATCTTTAACATCAGTACTAAAATGTTATACCCCGGCACCTACATGCTTAATCTTATATCACCCCCCCAGTTTCCTAATACACTTAAAAACAACAAATACTTCCTTGATCCTAGAAATTCCACTCTCATCTCCATTTTCAAACTATGCATTTAACTTTTCCCACAAAAACGCTACAATCAAAAAATTCAGCAAATCAAATCTGTAGTCTGCAAATCAAATCTTTGCAGACTACAGACCAAGAACATCAGATTGACACTAAACATACCACTTCATACTTTTTATTTAGAATTTAAATTAATTTTCCCCTTTTCAAATATCTGCAGTCATTGTCTCCCTTCAGCCAGTTTCTTATCTGCAGTTCATTGCACTCGTCCTCTGCAGGCCTCCCACACGACAGGATATTCATTAATTACAAAATAGAGCTATTCAGCCATTATGAGTTACTAAAGATATCTCTTATAAAACACTAAAGTTATTTATTTTATTTAATAACAGAACAACAGAATTGCATGATGCTGAGATTAAATGATTTTCATGAAACTAACTAATGACACTTACGCTTTTATTTCTTCCGGTTTTATGTCTGGCATAATTGTAGCTCCTTTTTTTCTCCTAGTTCCTGTTTTAGGTTTTTCTTCTGTAATGGCATCTTTGGATTCTTCTGTTGTGTCATCCATATCTTTTGGTGTGGCTTTTGGCTTGGCTTTAGGTTTAGGTTTAGAGCGCCTGCGCTTCGGTTCCGGTGCAGTTGGTTCTTCAGTTGAACTCGACTCAATATTCTTTTTACCTCCTCTCTTCCTTTTAGAAGCTGATCCCTTTGTTTTCTGGTTAGATACAATAGGAGAAATGTTTGATTCAGCTTCTATTTTTTCGGCTGAAGCTTTCTTACCAAAACCTTCCAGAATACCAGACATTTTAGGGGATTTCTGTGTAGATGTTTTGGGGAACATCTCTGATGCTGTCTCCTGGGAGGACAGTTGTGTTGCTTCCATTTGAATACCGCAGGAAGTAGATTTTCCCGATGATAGTGAACTAATATCTGCCATCTCACCAGTTGTTGTTGTTGAACTACTACAAACTGGTGAAATACCACTATCTCGACGAAGATGTTCACTCTAATAAAAAAAAAATAAGTAATAAAAAGTAAATGTAGTTTTCTTTTTAGATAATGATCAGCATACTTATACATAATGAAGTATTTACTTTCAGAAATATTATGTAATGGTTAATTTTTATGTCAAAGTGCTATGAGGATTAGTTTAGCAAAAACTTTTAAAACTCATATTTGAGTAATAAAACATTCAGATAAAGTAAAAAGGGGAGGGAAGGGAGGATTTCTTTTCAGAAAAGTAAACTAAAACATGTAAACTGTGAAATACAGGATTGTTTATTACATATTTGATTTTAGAAACTTAATATGAATCAGCATTAATACTGCCAATAAAAATTACCTCTAGAAGAAATAAAAAAGTTAATGATTCTCCTCTCCCCTCAAAAAAATAAAATAAAATAAAAGCATAACAAATAAAAACATATACATGCATAGTAAAGATTATGCTTTGGCAGACAAAAATTTAAATAAATGTATAATAATCACCCCAAGTGAATATTCCGTCAGGAAAATTTCATTATTTGCAAAACTGAAACACGGTCTAAATTCTGTTTCTTCATTTACTTTTGAAAGAAAAGCTTGTATTTGCTGTAAATGATAAAAAAATTCTACATTAAACACTTTGTAAAGGTAATATATCAAAATTAATTTTAAAATTTTCTTTAGAGAACATAACAAGACATCCAAAAATGATCATTAATTCAAATTTTTATAAACAGAAATGTAACAGTGTTTAAAATGTAATCAATTGCAAATAAAGAGTGTAATAATCAATATGTTCAATTAAAATAAATACAACTTACGTCTCGAGTCAGTTTTACACCCACTACTTTTAAAAACTTTTCTAGGGATTTAGCATCCTTATATGAGCCAACAGTAATCTTTTTTTCTAATTTTACTACTAAGGAAGCATCATGATGAACATTTTTACTCTGAAATTTAAAAAATATATGCTTATATACTGTGTCATATAAATTTAATGCATTGCAAAAACAGAATTAATAAGATCATACACATTATACCAAAGTTTTCTAACTGAAAATTTAAAGAAAATACATACGATTTACAGAGAGCTTGTAAGAATACGTGAAAAAAGTTAAAACAAGGGAAGACTGATAAAACACTATACTGTACATGAAAATATTATGACTTCTAATTAAATTAAATTAAATTTTTAATAGGAAAATAATACTTAAATTAAGTTAAAATATAAATATATGCATATCCTTATATGGCTTGAAATGATTTATGTGATTCAGTGGTGAATGTTTCCTTTTTAAATGGTATGGCAGATTACTTTTGTGTAAAATATATATTTAGCAACCATTCTAATTGCTGCCACAACACGCCTTATCTTCTAGTTATTAATGCCATGCTAAATGTTCATTATTATGAAAGAGACGGCTTAAATAAATTATTAGGGATCGACCGATAGTATCGGCACCAATACCTCCTATTTTTTTAGGTATCGGTATCGGTTCTTTCGATTCTAAAAGTATAGGGAAAGTATCGGTTTCTGTTGCTTTCATCCAGTTTCACCGATACTTTTCAACCGATACTTCGCTTTTCAGAAGAAAACCACGCAGGCGCAACGCCATTCTGGAATCTTTACTTGGGTAATGAGATGAGAGGCATCGTTTCATTGGCACATTTGTTTGCGCCAGCGTTTTCGAACTGTGTTTTTTAATTTTTTTATTCTAACCATCGCTGACTGGATGTCGTATCACCAAGTGTGGTCGAAATTATGGACGAAGAATCGTTTGATGACAGTTTAACAGGACAATCGTCTATTCTTCTAAATTATTTTGATTTGGTGCCCAACACTAAATACGGTATCTGCAAGGATTGCAAAAAACAAATGTCGAGAGGTAGGCTATAATTTTACTTCAGTTTTATAAATGTTTATTTTCTCACTGTCTGGACTCGAAAAAGAGTTCATTCATACATATTGTATACACACACAATGGAATCTCCCTATAACGAACTCGCTCGGTTCCAGTTAAAAAATTTAAATTCGCTATAGAGAAAATTTCGTTGTACAGAGATTAGAGATTTTTGCAGTTATTTCAGCAAATATTACAAACTTTTCAGTTCATTCGATGTTTAAAAGTATTTAATTATGACTTTGAATTAAAAATAATTTGGTATTTATTATAAATTTGTTAAACTTACGTTTTCTTACTTTTCATTGTATAAATGAAATGTTCAAAAATTACGACAATCCACGAATTTAGAGAATAAAATATGTAATGCACTTACGTTTATTTTGCTTCAAAATTCCATTATTTTACATTGTTTTGCATTCTGTGATTTTAAATTTTCATAAAAATATTCACATTTTAAAAGTGCGCTGAAAATAGAGTGAGGCACATTTTCTGATATTTGGAACCCTCTTTTTAAAGTTTTGAAAGGTTGAAGCATTAAAGTTTGATGTGGTCTTGGTCGTGAAGCGCACGGCCTTATTATTACATGGGCAAATCGGGACTTTGCCCAGGGCCCCCGACTTGAAAGGGCACCCAATTTTAAGTGTTTTTTCATATCAGATTTTTATGAAAAATATAACAAATTTCATAGATGGGGGCCTCCTAATCCATCAATGCCCAGTGCCTCTGTCGGTCATAATCAGGCGCTGGTTAAGTGTCTTCATTATCGGAGTCCGTTTTACTATCCTAGCTTCCATTTTTATCATCTGTTACTCTTCCACTAAGTGGTCTCTCCAAAAATTAAAAATTTCTTCAAAACTAACAAAAAAAAAAAAAAATCAAAGGTAAATCTGAAATATTCGCTATGGGAAGATAAGCTCTTCTTTATATGGAGAATGTTTATAATATTATTTAAGCCTTAAAGTTACGTTTCCATGAAAAATTTCGTTATAGGGAGAAATTTTTTGTAAGGTGACTTTGTTATAGGGAGATTCTACTGTACTTTTGATATCGTTGGAGAAAGTCTAGCTCTTGATATAGATTTCACGCTTAAGAGACATGCTTTAAATTTTTATTTTAAAAAATTAGCGCAAGGACATCTGATTCGGCTTGGGTATGATATAGATATCAAAATTGATGGGGGAGACAGTCCTTGACAACGTTTGGTATTTCAGGGGATGACGACCTTTAAAATGTTAAAGCAGGTTGTATGGGCAACCTTTGAAAAGTTGTGGGCCAAACTTTAGGATGTTAGCGAAGTCTCGGGCCAAACTTCCGGATCCCGAAACTTCCGTGGGCGGCCCGCCACTTCTGAAGTAGCGGGTCGTATAATTGGGATTTATATGGGATATTGAATGGTTTATACGGGGTTTTCAAATGTTCCGCGGAGCGGATCAAAAGCCAAAGGGATGGCGGACCACATCCGGCCCGCGGTTGACCATATGCATGTTAAAGTTTTAGCTTATAAATTTTGAGCGTAATCAAGTTCTTTTTTATTTCGTTTTCTGCGTGATCAAGTTTTTTTTAAATTTTGTTTTGTTAAAAATAAATTTTACTTATTAAAGAAGTCTTGTGCTCAGTGTAAAAACTAGAATTTAATTATACAAGGTAGATTAAAAAACATGACGTACTGTAAAAAACACTCAAATTACTGGTGTTAGCCGATAAAGTAAATAAAAAACTTTGTAAGAAACACACATAAGAAGTTATATGTAAGAAGACCTATTCTTCTTACCTATAACTTCTTATGTGTGTTTCTTACAAAGTTTATTTACTTTAACATGACGTACTGCAATTTATAACGATAGTCTGACAACCTAGAACAGGTAAGTTCTCTAAAAATACTTTACTTGGTAGGGGAACTATTTGAGGGTTCTAACGCATATTCAAGGTACATCTGGAGAAAATCGTCCGAAACTCTAGACCATTAGATCGACAGCCACACGAGGAGAAAGAACATGACTGACATTCCGAACCCTCACACTAAAATGTTTCCCAGTGCTCAGCTTTTTATAAATTCGGCCATTCGGCGGCATGATAGAATAGAAAAGAAAGACTAGAACTACTGTAAATTCACACTTCAATGTATCCACTGCTTTTTCTTTTTAATGCTTTCTACTGGGCTCAAGTTTCACCATGCTGTTATTCATTTTAACGAGAACTACTCTCGTTACAAAAACTGCCCAGAATACAGATGTAGGTTTAAATGACATTAAATTCTGTAAAGTATCGGTATCGGCCGATACCGTGACTTAAAAGTATCGGTATCGGCTATTTCTGAAAATGAATTTATTGGAAAGTATCGGTATGGGTCATCGGTGAAAATGCGGTATCGGTCGATCCCTATAAATTATATAACACTTTTTTTCAGTAAATTTTGACACCTCTCTTATATCACAAGACCTGATCTGATTTTGCTACCCTCATCTTCAAAGCGTAACAACATCACTTATCATTTTTATAAAAACATTATTCTACATTAACTCACAAAAGGTATTTTTCTCAAATTACTATAAGGAGGCCAGCATTGTAACTTTGGCAATGTATCAGCAGTAGTCGAGATTCTATCTTTTAATTTACTTTGCTTATTACAATGTTGAGCCAGCTGGAATTAGTCTGGCGTTTTGAAGTATTTTGTGCATAAACCAGCTAAAACAGTGAAAATGTTACAAAAGCTGTAACAAGCGTAGCCAGGGGCGGCCCTAGGGCCGGACAAACCGGACCCCTGTCCGGGGCGGCAAATTTTAGGGGCGGCATTTTGGCTCGAATTTGAAATTAGCAAACGAATTGTTAAAAAATATTCCGAAGAATATCATTGTATATAACTTTACAAGCTGATGTACCCATCAGTCATTGATGGGTTTTTTAACTAACTGCGCGAAATTTCGTTTGCATTGTAGGAGAAGAAAAAACGGAATTAGCAAACTGGCAGAAATATAGAAAGCAAAGTTATAACTCTTCTGTATTGTTTAAAGATTACAGGTTAGAGAGCAACAAATTACTGAGACAAACTGTCAATAGAGAAAATATTTTACATTCAATATTAACGTTTTCTTTTAGTGGATAAGCTTCCTACATCAAAATTTCATTTAAAGGTGCAAAAGAAGATGCTAGTAATGAATATTAAACTGAGAAGAGAATACCTGGAAAATGCTTTGTAACAGCAAGTAGCATATATTTAACACTTGCAACATCTGATTGAATTATATTTTGATGATTTTACTTGATGCGCGGAGAACTTTATTAAAGTTTACGTCATACCTCAAAAATAATTCAAATTTCTAGCAAATTAAAAACCTGTAATTTTAATTTACTAACCGCCTACTTTTTAACAAAATTTCATTTCATTTCCTTTTGTCTGACCACTAGTTGTTTTCACGAAGTGGTCACACAAAATTTTCTCAAAATAATATATATATGTATATATATATAATTAAGAAGAATTCAAACAACGTTATTTAACTCAATCTCCTCGTCAGTAACTGAATTTTGTTCTATTAACTTTAGAAATTTTAATATTATGCCTGAAAATTTTTGCACGATTTTCTGAAAATTAAAAATATAATAATAATTTTAAAAAAGAAATCGGTGTAATTTGTTTAAGTCGAACAGCCACCTATTGTATTACCTCCAGACGCCTTTAAGTGACCCCCATCTCTCCCCGCCCCCTAAAAAAAGAAAAAATGCAATGCAACTTTTACAAACCCTTTCAATTTATTCAAATCTTTTAAAAATTTCGATAATGCTTTGTTACCTATCACATGACCTAATTTCATTCTGTTCTCTTAATCCGTTTTTGATGGATGCCAGAACAAACTTTTTAAGCGATTTTTACAAAATCTAAATCAAAGTCTATGAATTATTTAAAACAATTTTGGTATCTATTCTTTCAATTAACTTACCATTCAATATAATTCCAGTTTCATTCTATTCCATTGAGCCATTTTTTAACAAAGGGCGAACATACATTTACACACAGTTTTCAAACAACAGTTTTAAATCTCAAAACTTTTAAACGAATTAGAAATATTTTAGCACCTGCAGTTTAAATTAAGTTGCCTCTTTTGGTGTGGCTATAAAATTAATTTCATTCGCTTCAGTTGTTTATATGTGATGTGCAGACAAATATTTACTCATTTTGCATAGATTTTCACAAGGTTTCCAGTTGGATTCAAATTACACTTTGTTAATGAAGTTCAACAATCCAAATACTATCCCATATTTCTAGATTGCATTCCTGATGCCAAAATAATCGTACAAATCGCATTCTTGGTAAGGTATAAAGTTATTGACAAATCTAATTCCAATGAGGCTACCGTTAAAATTGATGAAAGAATTTTAAGTTTTTGTTTGTGATTTGGCTTCAGGATTATTTAATTCTCTCAAACAGTTCATGTTCCTACGTTCTATTATTATTTGGTATAAAATCTTCAATTCCGTGAATCCATTAACCCTACAGTGCATACTGTAGCCAATTGGCTACACTCTCATTTATTTTTTATTTTTTTGTAATAAAAAGAAAATGTTGTAGTTTTTGTTTAAAATATGCATTTAAAATAAATGTAAGATCTTATGGAAATAAATTTTAATTTTTAAAATGTATGCCAGCATTATTTTTTGAGAAATCAAGCATGGATTTATAACAAGTGCATCCAGTTCACTGAACAAACTTTAGCTGAATATTTAATTGCTTCTAATTTTTATTGCTAAATGAAAATAAACACAAAACTATTAAAACATGGTAATATTGGACTAAATAAAGTAAAATTGGGCTATATTACTTTCTTCGGTTTTACAAGAGCTGTAGGGTGGAGCTTCGTATCTGAATATTTTTTATGATTTTTCTGGGAAATTACATGCTGAATTTTTTAGCAAATATTTTTCCTAGCATAAGTAAATCTAAATGAAGTTGCGATTTTATTTTCAGCCCATTTTAAAAAATCACGCATTGTAGGGTTAATAAAGCTATTGCAGTCAAAAGACAACGATTTACCACCAGCTCTAGAACTCTTATGAAACTGTAAAGAATTTTTTTCAAAGGAGCTTCGATTGGATGTGATTTTAAATGAAATGTTCTGTTATGCAAGAGAACTGACCGACGAGATAGTATTCTGGCTAACACTAAGTTTACGCAGAAACGTAACATATTAATTTTGATTGCGAAGCACGAGATGATTTGCCGAAGGATCCTAAATTAAAATTCAAGATAGTTTTATTTTTTACAGTAAATAAAGCGATTGCCTTAGAATGCAGATTTAATTTAATAAGTACCCAATGTAATTATTTTAAATTTTTGCACGGCATATATGAGTTAAAGATACTCCTAAAAAGTGCTAATTAAACATTGTAACACAGTGTAACAGTATTAACACTGTGTAAAGTGTAAACAATTAGAGTTAATGCTGACCGATGGAGAATCAGGGAATATAAACGCTCTTGATCTAGTAAATGAACTAGTGTCAGTTACTGCCTTATTAGGCAAAAAAGAAAGCCCAATTGAAATTTTTAAGCTAATTTCAACTCTAGATTTTACACGCACTTCTGCTTCGAGAATTTTGCTTTCTTTGCCGACAATTGTGGCAAGTGCAGAGAAGAGTTTCTCAAAATTAAAGTTAACTAAAAATTTCTTTTGTTCCACAACTCTTCCAGAAACGTTAAATAATTTAACTACATTGGCTATCGAACATGAATTAGTTGAAAAATTGATTTAAGAGAAAAAGTCAGGAATTTTGCGAAATTAAAAGCCAGAAAAAGAACTCTTGATTTTTCTCTCTTTCTTTTGGTTTTTAGCTTAATGTGTGGTTTTTAATAAATATGGTTCTTTCTTATGCTGTGTTATGTTTAAAGAGCTATTCCAGTTTTATAGGCATGAAAACAGAATCTGTAAACAATTTATTTCTTTTAATAGCAATTTTACTGTGGGAGGGGGGGGGGGGCGGCATTTTATATTTTTGTCCGGGGCGGCAAAACTGTTAGGGCCGGCCCTGAGCGTAGCTAATTAATACAGAGGTACACCGTGTGCAGTTGTAAATTAACGTAAAGATGGATTTAATTTTAAAAACTACACCAATGTCCAGGACAAGTAATACTTAATAATAGGCATGTATGTAACAAATATATAAATGTTATTAGAAATTTCCATGTTACTTGTATGAAATTATCAATAAATGAAATCACAGTAAAATTAAAAGTACAGTAAATAACATACCAGGACTTTCTGTTTTAGCAAAGATGTAAAACTCTGACTAGGAGCTGATGGTAAAGCAAATGTTTTTGGTGGTGTTTCACTTCTCTCTTCAACAATTTGTTTTGCATTTGGCTGGGAGCTTTCATCTGAAAACAAACATTTTTGATTAATAAACATTTTACCAATGAAGGAACAATTTCTAAGCATCACAACTTTTATCTGCATATCAATAAAAAATCAAGAACGTTTAATCAGAAAAATAGCTCAGTCGATTGTGACTCACTTGTCATAGAAAGCCAAATATTACACAAAAGTATTAATTTTATCTATGCCAATAGAATGGAAAGAGCTGTAAATGATGAGGGCCAATTTTGTCTAGATATATAATTATAAGCAAGGCTATACCCAGTGGGGTGGTTCGAGGGATTCTGGTATCCTAAAACCTGTTTTAATTGAATACTAATAGACTCAATATGAAATTTTATTTGAAAACAGATATATAGTAGCAAAGCAATGTAAAGAATTAAAATGAAATGAGTGTCCATGCAAGAAGGATAAATTGAGGAACAAAAAACTCTATGCCCATTGATAATTATTTACTAAAATTCATGAGCCGATGATTTCAAAAACAAAAGGAAAATTACTTGCCATTATTTTAATGAAGTTTATTATGTAAGGAGAAGAAAAACAAAATGGGAATCCAAGGGGCATTTTGGTGCTGCAAATATTTGTGTTTATAAAGTATAAAAGATATATAAATTAAAAAAACTAAACATTTGCACAACAGCCCATGTGTGGCCAAGGTCTGCTCTAACCACACTTTAGTGTACATGGGCTCTTGGTTGCGGAAGTATATGTCCTAGTCAGGTGGTCAAGCTGACGTGAAGGCCCCAGGGTTTGGTCTCCAAGCAAGCTTGGTCCTCACTTCATTAACCCACTTAACACAGATGAAAGACAGTCAACGTAGCACAGCCTGTATCGAATTCTGAACCTGTGGCATAGCACAATACACTAACCCTTATGCTACTAACTTTCATAAAAGATATACTTCTCTGTGTGTGTAATATATACATGTATACATAACAAAAGTAAAATAAACAAAATGATAACTAAAACATTTCATCTTACAACCAAGAATCAGACAATGGGCCAGGCATATATTATTAAACAGTGTACAAGAAACATATATATAGTCCCGCTACATTAACTTGACAGTCGGTCACATGAATTTGGTCGAGTCCACTGGCGAAATTCGGCAACAGGTTTTCCTTCAGGGTAAAATCAGGTAGCCGTAATTGGTACCTTATCGCGGATACAGGAAATTTCTAGCTCAATGAAGAATGAGAGTGCGGGGCGAGCCCTTTTATTCGCTTTCACTCTGGGGGGGGGGAGAGGAAACCCGGGAGACCGGATGACCACCAGAAATTCTCCCCACTTGGCGAAAGAAGCTGTAGCCAATCAAGCAGTAGCACGTAGTAACCTTTCAATGAGCGACCCCTCTCTAGGAATGAAATCGCCTAAGGTCGACTGCCAAGTTAAGGCAGCCAAACTATAGATATATATAGATTAAAATTGGCTTATTATGTAACTAGAAATTATTATTTGACACATAACAAAAAAAAAAAAATAATAATAATAATACAAATAAGGATACACACACAGACATAGAATAAAAAGTAAAATTCACAGAAGACTTGAGAAAGCATCATCCATATACTCACCAGACAATTTATTCGGTTCAGAATCAGAAACTGCCTTTGCGGGTTTCACATCATCTGTTTCTTTAGAGACATCAACATTAACTTCAACTTCTGCGATATCTTTTTCTGGTGCCTTTGAGTCAGGTGTTTCTTTTGCTTTAATAGTGTCAACTCCTGTTTCCTATAAAGATCATTGAACTATTACACAGAATTAAAAA
This sequence comes from Cheiracanthium punctorium, assembly GCA_038373885.1. Taxonomy (NCBI): domain Eukaryota; kingdom Metazoa; phylum Arthropoda; class Arachnida; order Araneae; family Cheiracanthiidae; genus Cheiracanthium; species Cheiracanthium punctorium. Next base: position 284,846 of record JAWZYV010016822.1, on the reverse strand, counting down.
CATCAACTTTGTTTTTTTTTAAGTTACGTATGAGAAATAAAAAAAAAATAGTTACTGTTAAAAACAAATACTTATTAATAAATACATACTTCAATTGAATCTTTCTTTGAAGTATCAGATATATCAGCAACTTTGTCAACATCACCAGATTCAGTTGGTTTAGCTTTTTCTTGGGAATTCACCACATTCAATTTCTCTTCCTCAATTACTTCAACACTATTTTCAACTTCATCTTTTTTTAGCATGTTAATTTTGTCTGGATGCTGCTTCTTAAAGTGTTTTTGTTCCTCATCCACATTAACTTCATTACTATGCTCATCTGAATTTGAGATACTATCTCTCGATCTGACAGTTTTTAATTTTGCTTCTGAAGCTTTAGCAGTTTTATTTTCTTCAGTCTCTTCAATATCATACTCACTCAGCTTTATCTCTTCAATGCCACCACCATTGGTTTCTATTAGTTTAACAACTTCTTCAGAAACTTTCAAAAGAGGCTCTACTGACTTCTTCTTTTTCTCATCTTCAACAAGCTCTTCCACTATGTCCTCATCTTCTGAAATTTTCTTTTCTACATCGTTAGTGACTTGATGTTCTACAACAACATCATTTTCTTTGTCATTTTGTATATCTACAACAACAGGTATTTCCTCGATGCTGAGAGATTTATCCCGAAGAGCATCTCCGGATTCCTCTTCTGCAATTCTTGGCTCAGATTCAGAAAGAGTTATAGTTCTTTTTTCATTTTCATCAAAAGTATCTGCATTTACTTTATCACAGCTGTCAGCATCCTTTACTGTTGCATCTTTTTCAGATGACAGTTGTGGAATCTCTTCCACAGAGTCATCAGCAGATGGCTGAACTTTATACGATGCAGAAATAGTCTCTCCTTTGTATTCAGATAAGCAAGACTGACTAGGTTCTATCTCATCATCACTCTGAATGTCCAGCACTTCAGCATTGTCATTAGATTCAGGAACTTTGACAGGACTGCAATGGTCCATTTCAGCTTCTATTCTTCGTGGCACTTCAATACTAAAGTATTAAGAAAGAAGTTATGAAACATAAGCACAAAAAACAAAAACAAAAAAAAACCAACTAATAAAATATTAAAAATATGTTTTTAAAATTACATGAACACAAAAGAATCTAAGCGATTATGGTATAATGGATGAATCGTCTTGAATGGGCATAACCACTTAGCAACAGTCAAATTACAGCTGTTTCTTGAGATACCAGTCGAAATAATTTCTGACCAAGCTCAAAATACTTGTTACCTTGAATGAATAATTTCCATTGAAATTAAGAGGCATTGCACAAGCAAGTCAGGCAGGGGGTTTCCATCACCATCTCACAAATTCAACTTCATGATTTTTTTTTTGTTGTTGTTGCCTTACCCAAGGAAAGAACAAATCTGAAATATTTTTGATTTACCTCTTTTAGTTTTGGAGTTATGGGGGTCAAAGTACCACAGAGGAGTGACGTAGAAATAATTTTAAGGCCATTTTTGTCACTTTATTATCTTGACTGCGACTGCCTCTGAGGTGCTTCAGAGAATTTTTTCTTTTTATCTGATAATATACCTTAAATATTAACATCCCAAATTGAAAATTCAATCGAAAGTAGTCAGAGCCCCCAAATATACCAATTTCAATAAAAATACAGTCTTTAAGAATGCTTTAAATCTTGGCTCTGACGTGATACAGAATTTTTTTTTTTGCACAGTGTAGTTATACATCTTCACATAAAGTAAATCCAATGTTAAAAACTTTTGAAGTCCCTCAGGATCCCTTTGTACAGGACTCCAAACATGGCCCTTAACACTAATTCATGTAATTTCGAAGAATTGGTAAAGTTGGCTTCGACTTCCCACATGAGAACTATTGGCATAGAGATGTAGTATCAGTATAGTAGTTTAATAAATTGAAAAAAACATTTTTTGAAGGTACAACTGTTTCCAAGAAAAATCCAAAGAAGTACCCCCCTGTTAGAGACATTCTACTGATACGCATGAGGCATTCCGGCATTACCTTTAGAAGTTTAATTGACTGTAGCAATATTGTTATGTCGTAGGGAATAAATAACATTTGGACTAAGTGGAAAATTAACAGGTTTTTATTGTATTTAAAAGTTCTTTTTTTGAAAAATGAAAATAATTAAAGAAAGTTTTATTCAGGATAATTTTTCCCAGAGAAATTAAGTTTTTGGGGTATGTGAGGACATTAGGGGGGGTTTTGTGTCAGTTGGATTTGTAATTTAGAGATCCATGTGCTTGTCATTAATTGCGCGCTAAATGACAGATACATATTTTTCTAAGTGAAATACCTGATATAGTTTCTTTCATAATGGGTTGCACATATGTCGAAAACTACCTTAATGATTTTGATAATGAATTTTACATTTAGTATTTTTTTGTGTTTTTTTTGGTGGCTGACATTTTTTTTGTGGCTGACAAAATTTTTTTTATATAACGATCTTCTAGTTCCCTTAATTAATATATTAACATTAATAAATTTTAACAATTTCAATTTTTTACTAATTTTCTTTTGATTTACAACAATCACTACTGGGTAGCCATTTTCTTTTGGAGTCAGTACGATCCCGGCAGATACATGCGTTCCCGCGTCTTTGACGTTGCCAGATTCAAGGAACAAGAATTTTTACGGCCGTTCACGATGTGTTTTACATCTTGCAAATAATTAATAAGGAGTTATTAAATTCAAGTGGAAGTGCAAAGAATATTCGTTTTCTAAAATATACACATCGTTATTTACAAAGTAATTTTTCGAGGCCGTAATTACGAAGTCAATAAAGATTGCTGACTTAAACATCAACTCAATGGCCAACATTTCGCTGCAGCAATCGAAGTCTGAGTACGAGAGTATGATGATTGCTATAAATATCAGAGTCAGAGGTTACGTGTTTTCTTCTTCGTCTTTTCTTCTTGGATTTGTCGGAGTGACTTGTTATACATCGGCTTAGAGGATGGCGCCAATGGACGGTGACTTAGGAAGGAGCCTCGGGAATGAGACCTGAGTGATGTTTTAAAGGAGGGCCCTCCAATCATTAACCCATGGATAAGTTTTTTTTATGCATGCTTCCTTTAACTAATATATTTTTTTTTGTTTAGTCAGCCACAAATGTAAGCTAATTTTTAATGGGTAATAAGAGGCATTAATATGTGATATTTTCTGGTAATATTGTTTAATTTGATTAATATGGGGTTTATAAAGATCAATCATAATAAATTTTTGTAGTCTTTGGACTAAATGAAGTAGATGATCAAAGATTGGGTTCTAGTGTGCCTCATGTGAATTGTTTTGGTATGTTCGGCAAAAGGTATTATGTTGGAAGATAATTGTAATTTAGTAAAATTTGTCAAGCTAAAAGTTATGTTAGTGCATTATATTCTAGAAATTATCAAAATATGTGAAAAAGTTGGGCAGATTTAAAGATTATAATTCCTTATGATCGCTTGTAAATACATGTTAAGAGATAGCTGGTGCTTCAGATGTTTAAATCTAATCTTATAGTTGTTTAATGTTAGTGTTAATAAATGAACTGTTCAACTTTTCTAGAGTTTATTTCTTTTGTTTGTGTGCATTTTCTTTTTCACTCGAACTTTATAGGGTTTTTGCAGAAATTTAGATATAACACCAACGGTTTTGTACAGCTTTTTAAATCTATACGATCACTAAGCCATATTAAGGCTATTTTTGTTGCTTTATTGAATCTATTTGTATTTTGGAAATTTAAGGAAATGGTTTATTTTACGGCACCTTTTTTTTGAAACGGTCAAAGAATTTTAAAAGTTAATTTACTTAAAATGAAGTCAAATATTAAGATATTAAAGTTGCCAAATAATATTTTATAATCCCAACAATATTGAAAATTAACTGCATATATCCAAATTCCTGCATATATCCAAATATATCCTCCACATATCACAAATAATTCTTTTACAGGGGCACTCATAAGAACTGCATAATGCTGTTTGGGAATCTCTGTAACTACTGAACTGATTCTAAAACTTTTTTTACTGATAGAAAGCTACATTATTCCTGAGTATTATGGTCTACCTTTCATGCATGTAGCATAGATAGTTCTTTTACAGGAACATTTAAAAAAAAATTCTAATACATTATGCTATATGGACATCTCTGTAATTACTGAACCGATTCTAAAGATTTTTTCACTGAAAGCTACACTATTACTGAGTAACATAGGCTAAAATTCATGCATCTAGCATAATTTACAGGAACAATCAAAATAATTCATAAATATTGTCATGACTCTCCATTCGCCAAATGCCAAAAAAAAAAAAAAAAAAAAAAAAAAAACTATCCAAATTTATAAACTTTACATACACTATGTCTTATACTTCATTTAAAATAAACAAAAAGTAAATAATATTGTGAATAAAATAAATTGCCACAGTTCTACATTTATTTCTGACTTGCATACTATTTTATAACAAAATTCTCAGGTTATTTACGTATATAGTTTACTTATATAGTTTTACAGAGTCTGTTGTACAGCTTATTATGAGCTGCTTTGATACTTTTTAAATTAGCAATTGTAAATGGAGTAACAGAAGCATATTCAACTGGCCAAAAAATATCCTGTCTGTAGTGACTGTTATTGTGTCATCTCGTCGTGACCATTTAATGAATCTGAGACAGGTACTGCATGCAAATGTTTCATAGTAGCAGTTCCATCTACTTCTGATAAAGCGATGACCCTTCCAATGTAAAATAACTTTCCCTATTCCACTGCATAGTAATTTACAAATTATTTTGAATGTTCCTGTAAATTATGCTACATGCATGAATTTTAGCCTATGTTACACAGGAATAGTGCAGCTTTTAGTGAAAAAATCTATAGAATTAGTTCAGTAGTGACAGAGACGTGCACATAGGTGTAATGTATTAGAATTCTTTTGAGTGTTCATGTAAAAGAAATATTTATGCTACTTGCATGAATGAAAGATAGCCTATAATATTCAGGAATAGTGAAGTTTTCTATCAGTGAAAAAAGTTTTTGAATCGGTTCAGTAGTTACAGAGATTCCCATACAGTGTAATGTAATTCTTATGAGTGCCCATGTAAAAGAATTATTTGTGATATATGCAGGATAAAGTAATTTTCAATATTGCTACAGACAATTAAACTTCTAAAAGTAAAGCCGAAATGCTCCATGTGTGTTAGTGGAATGTTCCAAATAGGGAGGTACTTTTTTGGATTTTTCTTGTAAACTTTGTTACATTTTTCTTGTAAAACATTTTTTGAAGTTGTACCTTCAAAAAATGTTTTTTCATAATATGAAAATACTAGGTTGATGCTACATCTCCATGCCAATAGGTCTCATGTGGGAAGTCCGCACCAGCTGTACCAATCCTTCAAAATTTTATAAACGACCATGTTTGGGATCCGTACCGAGAGTCCCTAGAGGCCTTCAAAAATCTTTAACATTGGATTCACTTTATATGAAGATGTATATAAAGTGAATCCAATGCACTGTGCAAATATTTTTTCTATATCACGTCAGAGCCAACATTTAAAGCATTCTTAAAAGCTGTATTTTTTATGAAATTGGGAGTATTTGGAGGGTCCTTATTTTGGGGTTCTGACTATTTTCGAATGAATTTTCATGTTGAGATGTTAATATTCAAGGTACATTATCAGATAAAAAGTAAAATTATCTGAGGCACCTGAGAGCCAGTCACAGTCAAGAGAATAAAGTGACAAAAATGGCCCTAACTTATTTTTACGTCACTCCTCTGGGGTACTTTGATCCCCCATAACTTCAAAACTAAAAGAGGTAAATCAAAAATATTTCAGATTTGTTCTTTCCTTGGCTAAGGCAACACAAGGAAAAAAAAAAAAAAAAATCAAAAAAATCATGAAATTCTGAGATGGCGATGGAAACTATTTTTCTTTTTTTGTCTGATTTGCTATTGCAATACCTCTTAATTGAAACACTATTAATGTAAAGCATCGTCGAGATAAACCATTTCAATTTTCATATAATTTATGTATAACAAATACATATTTTGTAGATACAAATTGAAACATACACACATTGCAAAAAAAAAAAAAAAATCTAAACATATATATGCTGGTTGAGCCGTTTAGCACCCAGTATTAAATTTTCTTATCATTTTACTATAGTTTAGTAATTTAATGTTGCACTTTCAATAAATTTTCTTCCTTTTTGCATGCCTTACTATTTTCCCGAAATTTCCAGTCTTCTTGGACATTTTTCATCATGATACTTAAGTGAACAGTTTGGGATGTCACCAAAAAATGTTTGTATCCCTAATTACAATTCCAATCTCAAATCAAAAAATTGATCAGATGATAGCTTGTACCTTAAAAAGCACAAATGTCAGGGTACTGTATCTACAATGTTAAGCAACTGTTACAAAATAACGACACATCGAGATTTAATGGCCTTCACAGGACCTCGGCAAGAATGACGTTAAATCAAAAGTTCATAAAAGGTATTGGAAAACGGTCAGGACTTCATCAGAGGGTAGCTAAATCGGGAAGGGTCGGTAAATCAAGGGTAGCAAAATCGCAAGTTGACTGTATAACACTTGATCAAACATTATTTTATAAAATGATTTTATAGTCATTTACTGATAATCTTAAAAATATACACCCAAAGAAACAGAAAGGGGAAGGGAAACAAAGCATACTTCCAAATTTTGGGAAAAAGAAGAAGCCTTCCCATAAAAACAGTTTTGAAAAACTTTTAACTGATTACCATAAATCACAACCTATAATGCAAACCGGAAATTTAAAATTACATTTTCAAATTTTTATGTATATCCTTCATATAAGGTGCACCCTTTTCTTTAAGAATCCCCGATCTAATGAATAAATTCATGAAGGAGTAACACAGATATGGCAGATATTCCAGATGGATTAACGCCATTACTTTGATCATTTGATGTGTGTTAATAAGCCATTCAAAGGAATTTTAAAACAAGACTTGAATACATGGATATTAGAAGGTGAAAAAGCATTTACAAAAGGAGGACAAGTGAGTCATGATCAATTTAGATATAATCTGCGAGTAGATAATGAAATTAAATATGAAATAATTCAAAATTCATTTTTAAAAATGCAGCATATTAAACAATGTGGATGGTATGGATGATGATTATTTATTTATGGATTAGAGTAATAGTAATGGTGAAGATGAAGAATTTGATGATGTGTCTGAAAATGTAGCAGAAGACGAATACAACAAACTTTTCATGTTGTCTGATAGCGGAAATTTTTAAGTTCATAAGGTGTACTATTTCTTTTAGATAAACAGAGTTTTAGGAAAATGCAGAAATTGAATTTCTTTTTGCTCATCTTTTACTTATTTCAAAATGTATCATTTTTATATCCAGCATATAACTTGCACTTGTAAATTTTGACCTTATTCCTTGTATTAAAAGTGTGTGTACTCCAATTTTAATACAATATAAACGGAAAGTAAAAAAACTATTACCTGAGAGTTTCAGGTAAATCATCATCATTTAATTCCTCTTCTTTATCTACTTTCTCCTTTGTTACTTCAGCAGATTTTGCTTCTGAAAAAAAAAAAAAAAAGTTATAAAGATACAAACACACACATATAAATAGATTACTTCAAACAACAGTTATACATAACCAATCTGTATTAGAAATGAATGCTTTTGGAACATGTATGCAAATAATAAAATTAATATGAAGAGTAAATATTAAACAAGAGTGATTGAAAAGTCTGGTGAAACCATGAAAGCTATCAGAAAGCTTATTGAGTTGCATATTTTTTAAACAGCAAGATGATGGTTTGAATCAGCGTTGCATCAAGGCCAGAAAAATTAAAAACTAAAATAAAACATGTAAAACAGTTATAGTAGCATTCAACTTATTGCTAGTATTTTCCATATTCTCATATGTAGCCTACTAGAGGTTTCAACCCATCAGCATTAGAAAAAGCTAGGCTAACTTGATAATGGGGACCCCTCTTTGTGTAGAGGTTTGTTTATGCCATACACACTACATCAAATGTAGTTCCTGTGATTGTTGATATGCAATGGAAGTCTCTTAAATGGGGTACCTCTAAAAACTCCACAGCTATGAAAACATTGAATAAAAGTACTTTGAGCCTCACCACGGCTCTGAATGGATATGCCACTCGAAATGATGCATTGTGGTGTGTGGCAAATGCATGGAGTGAAATAAACACTAAAGTTTTACAAAATGCGAGGCGCAATCTACTGCCAACTATTATATTTAGCGACTCTACTCAGGATAGCTGTTCAGATTTTGAAGGTTTCCACGAATCACAAAAAGAACTGAAGTAGATCAGTTGTTAGATTAAGCAAAATACGAGAAATCTAGAAAATTTAGAAATCAATGAAGTAATGTATGTGGATGATGTGTCATTTGTGCGTTCCCTAAGCGATGCGGAAATTGTAGATAGCGTGCTTAGTGTTAGTAATGTGCAAATTGCCAGTGACGACAGAGACAATGCAGTAGAAAATGAAAGTTCCAACGACAAAATTTTGATGGAACACTTTATTAATGCGCTAGACACAGCAATTAAAGGATTAGAGCAATGGAACTTTTTTTCTCAGCATGAAATTATGTCAGTTTATTGAATACAGGAGAAAGTAACGGCACAGAAGCCAAAGATGAAACAACAAACATTGCTAGAAATGTTTAACTCTTTGAGGCGCAACCCTTTCCCAATGCTGAAAAATCTGATGTGTCCAACACATGACTTCCTTGCACGTCTATTAAATAAAAATGTTTTCTACGCACTTCCTCTAAACTTATTTATTTGAAAGAGATAAAATATCAATAATAGTAAGGTTTAGCGATTTCTAGCCAAATATTTCGATATCGCCAAGCTGAGTTCAATTTGAAAGATTTCCTTCTGACACTTTATTTGGCGATATTTCACCAAAAGCCGACAAACTTGAGATAGTTTGCGAGATTTTGGGGATAGCCACAGTAGTCATTGACCACAGACTTTCAATGAATTGAATGCATCCATACACCTTAATGTATTTAAAGTCATTTGGCTCACCCTATAAATAAATTCTTAGTGGATTGCTGTCAAAAAAGATATTGAAAACAGTTAGATATTATAATATAGTTCTAAATACAAAAGTTCAAAATTCTACGGGTTAAAGTTTTAGAGTTATACAAAATACGAAATAATTTTTGGCGCCAAATTTGGCGATATTTCGGCGAAACTCGTCAATGTCGACGACGTTTGGCGAGATATTAAGCATGGACCAACAATGACAGATTATCGCCAAATTTGGCGATATTTCGCCAAAACTCGCCAAGAACGATGACAAATGGCGATACTTTGGGCATGGACGAAATGACTGACTATCGCCAAATTTGGCGACATTTCGGCAAAACTCGCCAAAGTCCAGGACAGTCGGCGAGATTTTAGGCATGTACCAAACAATCACTGTCTGCAATTGTATTATATTGAAGATGTCCATAGACATTAAAGTACTGAAATTCTTTTCGGTGGTCCTGTAAATAAACTCTCCAGTAGATTGGAACCAAAAATCGAGATGCACAACTAGATGTTACAACAATCTTATATATAAAATTTCATAATAGTTTTTGAGGTCTGAGAGTTAAATATACACACACGTCACTAAGAGTCGCCAAGCTTGGCGACTTTTGGCACAGTTCTTGAGGGAGGCACGTGACCGTGGTCGGACCATTACCTAACTTATGTGGTAAGACGGTATTGTGCTTGAAATGGATGAATGCCCCTAAAATTGCCATTGACCGTAATGTATTGGAAATCTTTTGAGTGTTCCTGTAGCAGAACTGTAAATGATAAAGACACCTTTTTTAATGGAGAAATTCATTTTCTAACTATTTTCAGCATATATCACTTCTGAGTCGTTTGAAATAGCCCAATACCTCTAAAAAACGCTTTGATGAATTTCGGCCCATAGAGCGTAATGTATTTCGAATCTTTTAGGCGGTTCTGTAGATAAACTATCCAGTCGAATGGAACCGAAAGGGGAAGTGAACAACTAGATGTTACAACAATCCTAAATATAAAGTTTCAACATTCTACGCCTAATAGTTTTTGAGATATGCGAGTTTAATGAATTTCGGCCCATTGAGCGTAATGTATTTCGAATGTTTTGGGCGGTCCTATAGATAAACTATCCAGTCGAATGGAACCAAAAGGGGAAGTGCACAACTAGATGTTACAACTATCCAAAATATGAAGTTTCGAAATTCTACGCCTAATAGTTTTTGAGTTAGGCGAGTTTAATGAATTTCGGCCCATAGAGCGTAATGTATTTCGAATCTTTTGGGCGGTCCTGTACATAAACTATACATTCGATTGCAACCAAAAGGGGAGGTGCACAACTAGATCATAGAACAATCCTAAATATCAAATCTCAACATTCTACGACCAATAGTTTTTGAGATATGCGAGTTACATACATACGTACGTACGTACGTACAGACGGCATGGAAAAACTGACCACAATAGACCGGCCGCTGGTCAAAATGAGTTGCAGACGCGTTTATATGATCGTGCATGCTAGCCTACGATGAGATGCATCGAAAAAATTCTTAAAATTAAATTTAGAGGTAGTCAAAATCGGTTTTTTAGTCGAAATTTGGCCCCCAAAATTTTTCGGGATCACATTACTTCCTTACACTACGTACAAGGAAGTAAAAAAGGGCAGCCGTTGCCATCGCTCGACTTAACTACCAGCAAGATGGCGGATGATCAAAACGTTCATCGCGTGCCACAGATCTAGAGACCCTTTTATTGACGCAGCTGGCTGTGCACGAGCCACAGCCAGCTGTCGTCAAAAAAGGGCAAAAAGGCTTTTTTCAGCATTGGGCAATCTATCCAGCTATTGTCGCATTTTTCCATTTTTCAGCAGATGTCAGTGCTGTTAAAAATGATCGTGACAATTTTTTTATGGGAAATGATGCGCTAAAAAGTAATGGATTCTCGTGAAGCTATGTCACCCGCAACTATTTTTGTAGAAATCACATCTATTCTTCGTGACTGGCAACAGTCAAAAGTCAGAGTTTGGTGTTCCCAGAGAGGGAACACTGCGCTTTAAAGGGTTAAAGGATTTTTTTTTAAAGTCATTTTTTTTAAATGTACATATTAATGTTCTATTAAATGTTTTATTTATAGTTCATATTGAAAATTTTGTTTTTTATAGTCAATTTTTTCACAGTTTTTAAAAAATTCAGAAACTTCAATAATCTGAAATTGCTGCAATCTGAGCAATTCCAGATTTTTGAGGCTGTACTGTATTATTATATAGGTTTTTAAACAAGTATATAGCCCAATTTTTGACGTTTTGTGTATTGTCAGCTAAGATACATTAGTTTGCAAAAATTTCAGCTCAACTGGATATATTGGGAAGTTAGCAAAAAACTGATCACAAGATTTGACCCAGACACACATTGCTAGTTAAATTAAAGTGCTTAAAAATCCACTACCTTCTTTATTTTCATCCTCTTTTTGAAAATTTATCAGAGCATCTTGTGTCTGCGTTTCTGAGAATTTTAGCTGCCAGTCATCATCCTCCTCCTCATCTTCAGCAACTTTCTTAAGATCTTCTTTAAATGAGGCTTGGTGGAATGGGTGCTCAAAGGGGGGATTTGAAGGTATGATAGGTTGAGTTGGTTCCAAATCGAGATCTTGAGTCATATCACTTTCATTGCATGCATTTTGGTTGTCGTCTTCTCCAGAAATATTATGTTGAGTCTTTTTTCCGATGTTGATGCAAGTCTATAGATTCAAAGGGGAAAAAGTCATATAATTATTATCAAAGTTTACTTTTCTATGAAAAGTTTATATGCATTACTAAAATAATTTTATTTCAAACATTAAATTAAATACAGTAGACTCCCTCTTAACCTTTATAAATGGGACTGGGAATAAGCCCTTTAAGTGAAATTCCAGTTAAAGCAGAGAATGAAAATTAAAAAAACATTTAATCAATGGCAATCCACTATTATAAATGAACCAATTTATTAAAAGAAGTTTCACATTCCATTAGCAGGAAAGTTGGAAAAAATTACAATATTTTTTTCTGCTGAAGACTGAAAGTTTGGAGACTTGCTGCATAGTTTTGCCTTGTTGTTCCACATAGCATAAAGCTATTTCCAGTGCTTTTGCACAACCTGTGTGTGATTTGTCGGAGGTTGTTATCGGATTAGCAATGTCAGACTCATCATTATCATGAACCACCCATCAGCGACAACTCTGATGACTTCATCATCTGACAAAGTTTTGAAGTTCCTTGTTAGTGGAAAACCATTTCTCCACATCTTTAACATTGACATCTTAGCACTCACTAATTCATTTGAATATCGAAACAAAGTTGTTAATAGAAAGGTATGTGTCTTCTATTGCAGTAATCTCTTAAAACTTTTTTTTTTTTTTTTTGTATTTAAATCAATTAAGCCGGTTAAGAGGGAGTCTACTGTACTTACTGTTGACACTCAATCAAAAGAAAAAAAGCTCCAGACTTTCTTATTGTGAACATTATCATTATTATTTCTATTCAATCCACTATCAAATGATTAAGGTATGATCAAATAGCATATCTACCCTAAAATAAACATTTACATGGTTATTTTCTGTATTAGAGGAAACAGAGAACAACAATGAAATATGCTAAATGAATAATAAATTGACATTATTATTATTATTTAGAAAAAGCTTATATAAACCAGGACTGCTTTACAAATTAATTTTTCTTGGCTATAATTAGTTCCACAAATATTTGTAATGCAACCCTAAACTCTTTGAAAAGAGTAAACGAAAAGAAAAAATTCTATTTTGTTTTTAAAGGAAAATATTTTTATAGAATTGAATTCAGTTTTACAACAATGCACATAAGGGATTGTCTGAGTGAGATCACTAATTTTGTTTCCCAAGCAAGCTTTTGGTCTTCATTCTATCAACTTACTCAAGGGATAAAAGGCTGATTCAACTTTGCACAGCTCAAGGATTGAACCTTTGTGCAATATGCTAACCATTTTACCACTGAACTTTTTAAATTTACACATTTTATTTATCTTTAAATACTTTTCCAGACTCCTTATTTTCAGGCTTGTACCAAAACTTTCTATTTTCATTACTTTAAGTGTATGCATTCCTCACAGCAATTTTTTTCTATTTTTAGTTACTTATAACAACTTAATTATATAAAAAAATTAATCTTTAAGAATGAAATACTGTTAAAAACCCGACTATAATCAGACTCGACATTTAAAAAAGTAAAAATTAAGAAGTTTTAAAGCTGTACTTTTAAACACACTTTTAAAAAAATCAAAGCTTAGACTGTGAACATTACAGACATTTGTCCTTGAAAATAACAATGCAGACTTGCCAACCTGGGAAAATCAAAACGTGTAAAACAGTGCGCGAACAGAAATTTCGACACTTTTTGCTATACAACGCATGACTGTTATTTTTTACCTTTCACTATAGAATGCACAAGTATTATTTTTAATGCATTTTATATCACAATTAAGTTTAAAGTCTGTGTATTTAGTGTTTTAAGTATTAAATAAAGCTAAGAGCAATAGAAGAAAATGAAGTTGTTGAATAAAAGGCAAATCAATTAATACACCATCTTCCAGATTTCTGGTAACAATTTATTAATTATAATCACTTAACTGACTTGAAAACTCTCTCATTTTGACTGTGCTGACTTCAAAGAAGCAGCAGTAGCTTTTTCGCCTTTATTCAGAAAATCTGAAGTAAAAGTTTTCTGGAAGCAAGATTTTTTGCTGTCAGCTTTCCAAAATCTTATTGCACCTGAATTCAATTCTGTTTTTCCGAATAATACTGAAAACCCTCTCCCATTCAGCATGGTCAGCTGCTGAAATAGGAACATTGTGCTTGATCAAGAAAGATGTAAATAAGAGTTCTGCATGAACAACGTCCGACTGTCCCAAGGGCAGATTAAGGGGGGGGGGGGGACTGCCCCCCGAGAAAAAAGAAATTAATGTAAAAGATGCTAAATTGCTTCCATAAAATGGATATATATGTCAATCTTCTAACCACTCCCACCCCCACACCCGCGAGAAACATGCATTAATCTGCCACTGGACTGTCCGTCCTCTTTGAAATAGGTTTGTAGACTGTTGCTGCAGTTAGCACGTTTCACATTTTCACTGTGTTTTGACGAACTCACGTGGCGAGAAATGTCATACTTTTCTCCGTGAGAAATGCTGAAAGTACTCCGACATACGTTACAATAAGCAAATTTCGCTCCTTTGACATATGAAACTATACATGCCCATTTTTTGCTATAACTTTTTTTTATAAGTTATGCTGTTCTAGTGGCCATTACAGGCCATTTATCGAAAATAATCCTCAGAAAATCAATCGAAGTATGCTCATACTACCGTCTACCAATGTCTCTTAACCGCAAAACGGGCACGCGCTGATAACGAAGAACACCACGTGAGACGCACAAGTCACAGGAGAAACACCTACTCCCTAGTAAGCGATTCTCCCATTCGCTCTACTCTATGACGTCATGACTGGGTAAACCAATTAAGAAATACTCGGCATCACATCTGGAAAAAGATTTTCTTTTCTTTGCCTCAGTGGCAACTAAGAAAATATTTTTATAGGCATTGTATCAACATGGATGTGCGATGTCGATCATGGTGCGGATGATGTGCACTTACATACATATTGAAAAGGCAAAAAAGCCCAAACATAGAACATCATTTCAATTTAAAACCTAATACATTTCTTTTTAATATCAATTTCAGTTTTAAAGAAATAAACACAAGTTAGGAAGAAAATGTCCGGAAATGCATAAAAAAAAGTGCTGTATGCATAAAAAGCAGTCGAAATGCGTAAATTTTATGCGTAAAGCGTAAAAGTTGGCAAGTCTGACAATGCCTACTAAAAGTACTGAAAATACGCACTGGAAAGTAAAGTGTGAAAACATTACATATAAACTAGAGTGATTTAATGAAATTAAAATTACCTCTTCTAAGATTGATAAGGTGGATTCATTTGGATCAACCCCTTGGAATGCTTTATCACCTACAAATGGGAAAAAAAAATTAAAATTTTTAACACCTATAAACATGTTTTAAAATATTAACATTAATATACTTACATAAACTATAAGCTTAGGTAGAAAATTTTAGAAACTTAATGGGGATAAATAAAATTTATAGATTTGAAATATTCACATTTTTAAAGACTACAAATTATCACTTTTTTTGACTAAAAAATGGCCTAAAAACTTCAGATTTTCAAAACTATAAAACTCTATAAATGATCTGATTCCCAGATTGTGAAAAGTTATATTTAGAATTACAAAAACCATTTAGGCTTAGCAACAGTGCAGCCAAGAGTGGTTTTTTTTTTTTTCCCATACACCTAGGAAAAGTCTATAGACCACAATTTCCCTCCCTTTTTTAACAGTTCAGAACGGTTTAAAAAATTGCACACAGAATAGTGCTTGTCTTGAAGTGCAGTGCAAGCCAGCAAATGGTCAAAGTTCATAAAATTCGCCTCAGGACATAGAGGGCAGTCAGGTGAAGGTGAAACACCAATACGGTGTAGGTGCCTCCGTAAAAAGTCATGAGAGGTTAAAAGTCTAAAATTTGCAGAGGCCACACATCTAGGAAGGTTACCGGCAGGGGGTGAGTTAAAAGTTTGTTCCAGGACTTACCTGCAGGATGGGTCATGTGATAGTCCTTAACTGCACCTTCGATTACTCTTTTAATTTCATTACAGATATAAAAATAGGGACAAGGGCAGGATGACTGAGATAATGAACAACCTGCCTTAGCTAGTCTGTCCGCACGTTCATTATCGGGAATACCACATTGGCTTGGGATCCACTGAAGTGTGGTGGTTTACTCACTGTTCAAAAGATTGTCAAGAATAGTTCGAATATTATTCACCCTAACAGTATTGGCTTTACAAAAGGATCCCAAAGTTTGGATTGCAGCCTGGGAATAAACAAGGAAAACAGCCTTGGAGGGAGAAGAAATGGTTGCGAGTCTTATTGCAGCTTTGTCAATGGCTTCGATTTCGGCATGAAAGTTAGTTGCTGGGGAACCAACAGCAACGAAACCCTCAAAGTAGTATTTGCAATAAAAACCCGAACCACAATCACCATTATCAGATTGTGAGCCATCAGTGTAAACATGAAGCCAATCTTCAATAGGTTAAAGTGCATAGATAGTCTCTAAGGAAAAGGCCAACAAAGCAGCTGGAACACTGTCATACTTGCTTTCACTCATGCCAATAGAGAGGTTGTACTCCGGAAGGCGAACATTCATGGGTAAGGAGGAACCATCAATAAAGGGGTTCCCTTTCATACTCCTTAATTGCATACTTTGCAGCCAGTAATGTGAATGGTATGTGATAAAATTATGGATCTCACCTAAGATAGCTAGTATTTGAAATTTTGATTTGTATTTCAAAAAAGTGATCTAATGATAACTGATCACTCCCAAAAAGCACTTGTATGTTAAGGAACTCATATCTCAAGGTATCACTTTATTTATGTTTCACCCAAGGGCATATGTCATTAACATGATACTGCCTTTGGAAGTTAAGAATTTACAATTGCATAAGCTGATATCAAATTATAATGAACATTAGGGCAGGTCAAAAATGCACTTTTACAGCAATTTTCAAATCGATGAGAGCCTAGTGCTGAAAAGCTGTCCCTTGTGTTGGTTAATAACTGTTTAATTTTTTTTTTAATTGGACAATATCTTCAGTTGGCACCAGAGACATTAAAATCAGGAATTTGGGCCAAAACAGACATTTTCCTCTGAAAACACAATTTTTGTGAATTTTTGAAATTGATATCAGCCAAGTGCAAAAAATTTGTTCTGAGTTAGTTAATAACTGTCCTTTTTTTTTTAAATTTTTTTATTGGGCAATACCTTCAGGTGGCACCGATGCCTTTAAAATCGAAAATTTGAGCCAAAGTAGGCATATTTTCCCTGAAAACACAATTTTTGCGATTTTTCGTAATCAATATCAGGTGAGTGCAGCAAGGTTCTTTGCATGATATGCTCTAAATATAAGAATCAACTTTACCTCACGGCTGTCAATGAATTTCAAAATCCAGTAAATTTTATTTTTGGGGAAAAGTCAAAATACCCAATTTTAAAGGTGCCAGCGATACCTGAAGATACTGTCCGATTTCAAACAAAAATTTGCATGGTCACTAACCAACCCAAGAAACAACTTTTCCACACTCGGTTGATATCGATTTTGAAAATTTGCAAAAATTGTGTTATGGGGGGGGGGGGGGGGAGAGATAATGTCTATTTTGCCCCAAATTCCCGATTTTAAAGGCTCCAGTACCACCTGAAGATGTTGAATGATTTTTTAAAAAATTTACATGGTTATTAGACAACCCAACAGGGACAACTTTTCTGCAATAGGCTCTCATCGACTTAGAAAATTGGTGCAAAAGTTCATTTTTGGCCCATCCTAACAAACATACAACGAAATTTACAGAGCTTTTCTTCAAAACACCATTTTTGCTTTTTTTTATTTTTTAAGTAAAGCAATTTCTAGTTTTACATTTTATGCTTAGTTGGGATGCAGTATCTAGCAGGGTTGGAAAAAAACCCAGTTTATTTGAAAAAAAAAAAACAGGGGTTTTTTTTTAAACCGGGTTTTTTTGGTTTAAACCAGGTTTTTTTGTTTTTATTTTTAAATCCTTTTATAATTACCTGTTAAATACTTATAAATAAAAGTTTTTGTAAAATGTTCAGATAACAATTAATGTTCCTTCTGAAAGTAATTAAAAGAAAGTAAATAAACAATTGTTACTATACTTATGTGGACATTGAAATCATTCAATTTTAATATTTTATTTAGAGATACTATTTTTTATATTTAGTATATATTATAATACAATAATAACTGTTTACTACATTTTACATGGAATCTTGCACTTAGATTCATCAGTAATAAAGTGATAAGTTGTTCAAAATGATATTTTTAAGGTTTAAAAATAAGTTGTTAAAACACAAAATCTCTATTTTAGAAACAAATTAAAAATGCAGCCTATAATTTAAGTTTAATTAATAATTTTTAATAATGATAAGACAATAAGGTGTCTATTAGATTGATATAAAAAATTATTGCTGATACTTATAAGGATAATTTTAAAAGATATCAGAACATATTCTATCTGTAGTATTCGGAATTTTAAATTATTCTTTTTAAAAAACCAATTGGTTTTTTTGAGAAAAAAACCATTTGGTCTAAACCATGATTTAAACCGTGGTTTAAACCAGTCGGTTTAAACCATGCCAACCCTGGTATCTAGCACAAAATCTCTGAATTTTAGAAATCCTGTGTTTAGTTTTCATTAAGAATAAAAACCATGGAGGAGAATTTTTTATGGTTTAAGTTAATGTAAATAAAATTAAATTACTTTTATCTGCTAAAGCAGGTGTGCTTGGGACGATTAAGCCAGAATCGTCTTGACTAGGAGGAATCATCATGGACCTAATAAAAAAATACATATTGATAATAACAATAAATAAAAAGGGAACAGAATAAATTGCTAAGCTACTGAAATTTTATTATTCCAGGCAAACAAATCAGACTAAAACCAGATTACAATATTTTTCCATCTTAATTAATTTCTATTATTTTCCTGTTTTACCCTTTTGAAAAATATTTTTTTTAAACTATCCTTCCACTCAAGATTTTATTTCCCACAAAGTAACTTTTCCCTCCTAAACATTTTGTTTATCACTGATTTTTAGTGATCATCCATGTACAGTTTTCCCTATGGAGTTATCAAGTACAGCGGTACTCAATGGATTTAACAAGTACAGTGTACCCTGATTTCTTGAACAAGAAAAAATGAAAACAACAAGAACATTCCAACAAAAACCCGTTGTTAAAAGGTAAAAATAATAAAAAACTTTGAAAAAAAATACACATGAAAATCAACAAAATTATCATTTTGGGTGTTACAAAAGGTCCACCTTTCCTCAGTTTCAGTTCCACAGTACACACCGCAAATTTTACAGGGATGAGATTGGCAAAAGAGCAAAAAAGCTGAAATCATACGAGAGCAAAAATTTGTACAGGTGATATTTATATCTAATTAATGTGAAAGAAGTTTTAAGAGAAGAAAGACATAGGAACACGCTATGAGATAAATATATGGCACAGTTAACTAATAACTACAATCAGGAATTCACAGAAAAAACAGAATTTTCAGAGAAAAAAGACAAAAAAGGGATTTCCTCTTTATTCACAAAAAGCTAAAATCAGCTAAAAAGCTGAAGAATCTCATCCCTGATTTTACTACTTGCTGATAATTGGGGGAACGAAGAGCACCACATGCTTTATTTTGCCTATCTTTATTAACAACTAAGTATTGTGAAAGTATTGCAGGAAAGTCCCTGACTCCATAGCTTGTGGCACCCATGATGCACACAAGCAGAGGTGTATATTATATTGAATGGTGTATTATTATTACTATTATTTATTTATTTTGAAGAATGGACCTTTTGAACCACCTGAAACGATTGTTTTGTTTAAAAGTACTATAAACTTTTAAAAATACTTTTAACGATGAAATGTTTTATCAAGTAAACTATACTATTTCTCATGTTTGCAGAATGTACCATTTTGTTTATTATTTTGTTACTTTTAGAAATATGGGCAGATGAAATCCTTTTACAAGTCATTATTTAGATCCATAAAAGCATATCTAATTATTAACAATAAATAAGTTTAAAATATCTCAAAAGATACAAGAAGATGTTATGATTACATCCCCATAAATTAACTACTCTAGTTTTTAATTTTATTCAACAGGGGGTCAGTCCAGGTTTCTTTCACAGAGTCCTATTTTGAACTTTTCCCTAAATTTGTGAATTTCTTATCCCCCCCCCCACGAAATCTTTTTTTTTTGGGGGGGGGGGGGTATAAAAAAGCAATTTCACAAAACAAAATTAAATATTAAAAGTACAACAATTGTTTTGTGAAAGGGCTGTTTTATTTACTAAGTTTTATGAAGGGTCTGTTTTTCTGATTTTGAATTTTGCAAAAGATTTTTTAAAAATCCATTTTCCTTATATGGAATTTTGTGAAGGCTCCAATAATAGACCCAATTTCAACCTGGAAAGACCCCTTGTTCAGACAAAATGATACTAGTAAATCTACCCCCCCCCCCCCAAATTACTTCTTGCATGTCTAATCACAACACAATTAAATAGATTTACTTATGAACATTAAATCAATAAAGCCAAGGTGATAAATTTTAACTTACTCATCATCTTCGAGTGTATCAGCAACAAAGAAAGGTTGCAATATTCGAGAAGGATCATTATCATCTGGATTAGTGCCAATATAACCTTTAATGAAACAGTGTACAACTATAACAATTTTTAATAAGAAATACAATGTAATGTAACAAAAAATATAAGGGCCAGAAAAGCCAAAAATGTTTATTTAAGTGCATATATAATAAATATTGTAGACCAGGGTTGTTATGATTTTGTCGTACCAGAAAAACCCAACTAGGTTTTTCAAAATTTCAACTTTAATTACATAGCTAATACATCTTTTAATGTCAGTACACCACTTTTAAAGTTTATAAACACCCACCACCACCACTACTCAAGAAAAAAAATTCAGAAAGACTGTTTCTAGAGAAAATTTTATACCAATCATTTGAATAAGGATTTTTAACCATAAAAAGGTACTAATTCAGCACTAAAATGGTAATTTAATTTCATTGTTAAAATTAGTGCTAATGGTCAATTTATCTAAGAGCAAACCGTGATAGGTTGTTATCGTCATTAATTTATACATTTTTTCATGTATGATTGATAATTACAACTAATTAATAATTATTACTATTAATTTAACTATTTTTTCATTTATGATTGATATTTGTAATCAATTAGATGCTAAGTTTAGTAATTAGCAAATTTTTTTCAAATATTCTGAAACCCCATCATTTCCTTTAAAAACCCTGAACCCCCCCCTCCCCCCCACCAAAGAAAAACCCTGAAAAAAATCAGTGGGTTGGTAGTTTTTTCTGAAAAGAACCCAGGTTTTTAACGACCATGTTGTAGATCTTTTTTAACTGACCACTTTTAAGCATACTGGGTGGACTGCAACACCTTGAAAAAATTAGAAGTAGCCCGTACAACAGAAAAGTTTGCCCACACCTCCAGAGATCCAAATATATAGTAATTATGATGCAATTAAGGTCTTTTATTAAGTCATACTGATGACATAAAATTTAAAATATTTTATGAGTTTCTAGACACTACTAAACCTATTGGGTATGATAGTAACTAACATTTTTAACAATCACCAAATGACGAAAAAGAAGTCTCCGACTAGGCTTGCCCCCGATTACCGAATTTTTCCCCATATAACTATACTGCCAATATTCAAACAAAAGCAGACAAGATAAAAAAAAATTTAGTATATCATGAATAGAGATTTAATAACAACATAGGACATTAATTTTCCCCTTTATTGAAGAGCAATTCTGTATGCATCATGATAGTACTACTTAACTTAAAAATTAAAGTAATTCAAAATCCATTAAAAAATATTTCACAAAAAGAAAAAAAGCTACATAAGTATGCTACAAAAATGCTCCATAAATTTACCTTCTTCACTGTTTAGTCTGTCAACATTACTTTCATTAGCACTGCAAAGAAAAACAAGAATTATAATTTATTAATTTGTCTAAAGCATGAATTTTACAATACAATATCGCTCACACAATATGGTATTAAAAAAATATATACATTAATTTGTTCAAAAGATAACTTTAAAGGGCACTTTTCCATTAACCGGACACCAGTGTTCAAGGCTAGCAACACCTCGTATGCATATTTTATATTTCTTTTAATTAGTCTAGGGTGCAACAAAGGGAGAAAAAACATGCCGAAGTACTAATGGCAACAAAGTGCTTAGCAGTAACTGACTGATCTAAATATTTTATGGCAGAGTGGCGTTCTATTAAAGGAAAAGTACCCTTTTAATAAGTTATATTTATTACAATCTTAATGGAGATTAGTTTCTTAATTTTGACTTAAAGTAAAGGAAATGAACAATTACAAGGACACTTTCATCCAATGCGACATAGTACCTTTAAACATCTTAAAAGTTCATTTTTCAAAAGTAATTACAAAAATTTATTCAACTTGATAGGATTATTTTAAAATAAACCACATCGAAATACAACGAAAAATACACCCGCAGAAATTAAGTGCAAAAGCTAAGTAAATTCCTTAAAGTTTGTCTAATCAAATAAGTTAATCCCGGGGTCAATCCAGGAATTTATTCCCGGTCCCATTTTTGTAAATTTCCATATCAATATGGCTTTTTTTCTTAAAATAATTTACAAAACAAGTTAAAATTAGCAGTACAATGCTAATGAATGGTTGTTTCAATTGATTGTATTTTAATGAAGGAGCTGTGTTAATTGATTATAATTTTGTGAAGAGGCCATAAGACAAACCCAGATTTCGTCTGCATTAATCTTTGCATTTGTTTGGAGCATCCTACTGGAATAGCATTGATAGATAATGCAGATGCATATGCGCAGTTTTGCGATGCTTCCAAGGTTTTGTGGAGATTTGTTTTAAAAGATGGATAGTTACCTACCCATGAGCAGAATTAAATTTAGTGTTCTATGTCACCTTGAACAGATGCAAATGTTCTGCAGACGTTTTATTTAAATCTGGCATAAAATGTCAAACAGATGTAAAAAGAGATGAGAGAAGCCGTAGCATAAAGGACACTTCACTTTAATTGCTCGGCAGAATCCTATAATTTTTTCTTTTAAAGGATAAAATATTAGTGCAGAGAGTGCAATGGTTTTGCAATGTAGGTCGCACTTTTAACCTTTTCACCTCGGATCACTCTTGAAAATTTTTATCCCAGAAAAAAGCAGAATCTGTAAGATTTCATTCCCCTACTTTTCAGCTAAAGATCATGCCTAGTCTTCTGTTTGGTAGGTGGGGCAAATATCCCTGATGGTACAGCTTTAGTATTAGTCCTTTTTGGCATGTTATTATTTTTTTTTTGGCAACTTTTTTGGCGAGATAAATGAATAATGTGGTAATCCTCACACTCCAGAATGGAGAGCATGGTAACTCTATTCTTGGACGAAGAGCGAGTGTTTGATCCGTGACATTTTTTTCTGGTTTTGTACGAGCATTTGTACCGTGCTGTTACTTTTGGAGAACCGTTTTTTTTCAGTGTGCGGGGTTCAATTGATAGATATGCCATTTACACTTTTCCAGCAGCAGTAAGCAGGATTGTTAATAGTTCGTTTCAGTAGAAGGTTTACAGGTTTTTACATTTTTTTTAATGAATTTTTTATTTGATACTAGCCGCCTCCAGCCACCAGTTAGTATGCCATCTTAATAAATCTTGTTCGGAGAGAATCCTGTTCCTCGCCGGCTTCCTTGGCACTGAAATCTCTCAGATTCTGAATGGAATTTAAAATTGAGATGGTTACAAACAGGAGTAGCCCCACTGTAAGTGCTGCCCCCTGCTAATGTAAAAAAGACGCCCCCCCTTTTATGCTCGACTTAGTTTTTGAGTTCGAAATGACACATCTTCAAAGCCAGCACCCAGGTGCGATGCTTACCGTGTCGGGCCGCCCTGGTTACAAAAATAAGTTTGTTAAATGATAAAAACCTACAAAATGGAACAAATTATTTTTGTCCTATATAAATCCGGAAGAGCTTCTGGATATATTGGTCTTTATCAAAAAACAGAAAGGAAAACAAAAAGTAAGGAAATCTGAAACACTTTTAATTTATGTATTATATATTATCGATATTTTAATTAAAAAATAACCTTACAAATAATCTAAAAATAATTGCTATTTTTTTGTATTTTTACTCCATGAGTCTGAATCATTTAATAAACTTGCCAAATATGGCAACCTAGATATGCTTAATTCTCACTTTGGAACTTACATATTATCCCTGCGGTCCGCCAAGACGAGCGATTTTTTGCTAAGATAAATGCTGGACAAGTGAAATTATTGATGGTTCGGGATACGATCAGCAACAGTTTGCCGATAAAATAGTTTGGCGGAAATGACCGCCGGGATAATACGTAAGTACCCTCACTTTTTCCACTCAGGGGTTACAATTGCAAAATGGCGAAGATAAAAAATTAGCATTTTTGCAACACTTTTTTTGTCGATATCTCCTAAAATAATTTTAAAAAAATCACTTCGAGGTATGTCGGGACCTGTCCTGGAGAATTTCCATACAAAATTTGGTAGGTCTAGGATTACCCGTCTACAAGCTATGCGTGACACAGACAAACTAACATTTTACAGTTCTTTTATTTATATAGGTAATATCTTCCGTTATGAGTGTAGTTTTAAGAAACCAGGGATTGATGCAGGAGAAGGTATTTTGGACCTATTCCAATAGGCATGACTTGGGGATGCACAGCATTTTTGTTACATATTTTGGTTTATGGATTTTTATTCTAGATATATTGTTATTATTGCATTTATATTGTTTTTATGTATATAAATCTTTGTTCCTTGGTTTTAAGAGAAGCAGGGGGGGGGCTGCCCCCCACATACACAATGAATATTTTTATCATTTTTGTAATCAAAATTTTCTGTTTTAACCGAATGGTTAGGCATCCAAAATAATTAAAATCATTTTTGATGTCTAACCATTTTATAGTTTTTGATGTAAACGTTTTTAATGCATTTTGTGGAATGTCATGTGAAGCAGGGTCCACGTCCCACACTCTGTTAACTGCATATTAACGTAGGCAAATGGCTTCACTTTTCCAATATTTGTGCTGTTGTTTGGTCAATTTTGACTCAATCACTTTTTAAGTCCGATGTTTTGCGTGTTGTTTTTGGAAACTCTTAAATTTTTAAAATGAATAATTGCTAAATTTTTAATTTCAAAAAATCTCATTTTAATGCTTTATTTAAAAAATTATGCCTTTTAGACAGCCGATTTTTTGCGCCATTGTTTACTATCGGCAAAGCTAAGTTTTCACCGAGGTTTTGTCAGAATTTCCAATCGGCAAACCTGGGTCTTACCTTGGTGACAAAGTTTTGTTGGCAAAAAGGACTTATACTAAAGCTGTTCCTCACTGACCACGCAAGTCCCCAAACAAAATGCAAATCTAGATGCTGAATCCGGGTGCATTGACTACCAATTTCTCCCCACTCAATTATCTACTAAACTAACACACCTGACTCTCCCACAGTACAAGAAAAGAAATTCCCGCCTCTAGAAATTCTTTATCCGTCTTCCTTGAAGGGTGAATGGATTTCCTGTCAAAAGAGGGGAAAGAAGTCTTGGCTAAGGCACTTGTACCAGCATCGTTCTTCAGTCACATTTATTTTTTGGTACAACTATTGTACTGCTGGAGTCAGTAGGTTAAGCACAGATCAGGGTTGGCATGGTTTAAACCGACTGGTTTAATCCACGGTTTAAATCATGGTTTAAACCAAATGGTTTTTTTCTCAAAAAAACCAGTTGGTTTTTTTTTTGAAGGAATAATTTAAAATTCCGAATACTACAGATAGAATATGTTCTGATATCTTTTAAAATTATCCTTATAAGTATCAACAATAAGTTTTTATATCAATCTAATAGACGTCTTATTGTTTTATCATTAAAAATTATTAATTAAACTTTAATTATAGACTGCAATTTTAATTTGTTTCTAAAATAGAGGTTTTGTGTTTTAACAACTTATTTTTAAACCTTAAAAATATCATTTTGAACAACTTATCACCATTATTACTGATGAATCTAAGTGCAAGATTCCATGTAAAATGTAGTAAACAGGTAATATTATATTATATTATATACTAAATGTAAAAAATAGTATCTCTACATAAAATATTAAAAATTGAATGATTTCAATGTCCACATAAGTATAGCAACAATTGTTTAATTACTTTGCTTTAATTACTTTCAGAAGGAATATTAATTGTTATCTGAACATTTTACAAATACTTTTATTTAGAAGTATGTAACAGGTAATTATAAAAGGATTTTTAAAAAAACCTGGTTTAAACCAAAAAACCCGGTTTAAACCAAAAAAACCTGGTTGTTTGGTTTTTTTCAAATAAACCGGGTTTTTTTCCAACCCTGGCACAGATAGTTTATTTTTTTTTTTTATCTATGTGGGGAAAATACAAAAAAAAGTAACTTAAGTGTACTACATTACTACGGATATTCCAGCAGCTATGAACTATTGAAAAATCAAGCGATCTGCAAATGTTTGAAAAGTACTGTTCATAAAAATTAGTCAACAAAAAAATAAATATAAATAAGAATTACTAATACTTTATTTTATTTATTTTTTAACATGTTAATGCAACACACTTTAGAAATGAAACTGTGCAAGGGGAGGGAAGAAATCAAATATTTTACTCATGTGATAAAATTTACGGATATGCAAAACTGACAATATAGGTAAGATCATACAGTTTGTACCTTGAATTTTCCCTTTCCTCGGAATCACTCTTCATCTCTGGTTTTTCATGATCCATACCACCAATAGCGAGTTAAAAAGGATTTGCAATGAATTAACGTTTTAAGCGAAATAAAACTTTGATGCGAAGTGCAAACGATCCTAATTAACTCAAAGGATCTATATGAGAGATCAAAAATTTAAAACCCACTCTTTAATAAAATACAAGATTGTGTGTATATTCTTGAATTAGTGCTTCTTAACTGTTTAGGATCTATTCATAATTAACTTTTTGATGATTTACAGCCTTTTTGATCGATGATCTATCAATCGCATGTTTACATATATTTTGCAATAAGGGAGTTTGATCAATCTTTTCGTAAAACAGCAAGAAATAAATCTCTTCATAGCAACGCACACATATTAAATTTTCAAAAGAGAATCTTTTCTACTGTCAGAGGATACAAGTAAATTGATTTAAGATATTTTACAGTACACCATAACACGCTTTGCAGCATCCAGAAAGAAACACAAATGTGTGCGAAAGCGGCAATGCCAACTTGAATTACGAATTTTTCAAATTATTCAATTTAAAAAAATATGTTTAGAATGTTTGGCGCGTATTTTCTGTAAATGACTCGAAATAAAAGTAAATATATTTCCAAACAAATTCAGAGATCTATAAATTTCCCATTCGAGTCTGCTATACTTTGGTTGGATTTAGAACATTTGGTGGACAAATAAGTTGACCACGTGATCAGATTTTTGTGCTAAGAATAATTTGGGGACATTTTATTACAATCTAAGGTGACCCGGGGCCATCGCTAAGCAACGGACCTGCTTATAAGTTACCATCGCTAAAAATGAGTTTATCATTGAGGCCTGTTTTCCCCAGTCACAGTATTCTATTTTATTATTCTAAATATTATAAATGTTAGATTATTTTATTATTTTAAAACAATTTTTTTTATACTTTTGTCATACTAAAGAACTTTAGATGTAGGTAATCGTTTTGTGAATCTTGTGCCATTTTCTTTCATGTAAATTTATCCTAAAATTCGAAAATTTTGCTCTGAATGTAAAGGTAAGTGAACGCTTATAATGTATTTAGAAATTCTAAAAATATGTATGTAAATCATGTTTAGTGAATAATTACTCATGTGTTATTTATAAATAAATTATTTTAATCAGAAATCGTATTACTTGAGTAGTTTTTATTCTTGTAAATAAGCATGACGTTGTGATACTATTTAGACAATTTAATTTTGCCAGTTGAAAATGTTATTTATCAGTTATATATGCCTTGATTATGTGATTAAGACTTACATCTGGTATAGTGCAGAAATACAGTATATTATAAATTATTGATTTTTGCCCGTTTATATACAGAAACTTCAAATGTAGTTAATATTTTGTAGAAGCGTTCATTATGCTTGCTCAATTCCTAAGTTCGATTGAGAAAGCGACAAAAGAATAATATATACTACATGAAATGTCTTTATTAAAGAATAATTAATTCAGGGATCGCGCTATAGAGCGTATTTTATCAATTTTCTCCAATATACAGGATATCCCGAAAATGAAATGCGCTTTAATACATCATTTGTTAAAGATTAATGTTAAATTGTTTAAAATAAGGTATGAAATACGACTACGTTCATGAAATATTCATTATAAAAATGTCTTTCTCATTTGTGTATTTAGTTATTTTAAAGTATATTAAATATCCACTTGTGAAACTAAAATAAGCAATCGTGAATCATGAGAGTAAGCGCTACTTTGTTTTTCCTTCAAATTATATGCATCTATTTTCTTTATGTAAATATGTATCATAGCAAACAAATTAATCATGAGTTCTTACTTGAATTAGTAACACAATTACTACTTAAAACTACATTAAATAACGTTTGAAAGCACTGGGAAGCTTAAAAAATGCCTGATGTATGCGTGAAGACTCGAGCATCCATAGGCCTCTTTGGATGGCTCATCAAAATACACGCGCAGGCCCGTTACTAATTGCGAAGGCCCCGGGTGACCATATATTCAAACGTAGAATTGAGGACATGCCTCCAATTCTAAAACAAAATTGGGGACATTTTATAATTAACGAAATAATTAACACTAATCTAATTAAAAAATGTAATAATTAAAAATTGTTCTCGATTGCTCCTTTACTTTTCGAGGACATATCGTGAAAAAACACAGAAATTGGGGACTGTTCTCTAAAATTGGAGACGTATAGTCACCTTAATTACAATTTCAAATAAGATTCTATTTATTCACTTAAAGCACGTTTAAAATTCATAAAATAATGAAATTTATTGTTGAAGTTTCAGAACCACAATAACTTTATGAGTTGCCACTAGATGGCAGCACTACACTGATCGGGCTCAATTGACTGTATATTCCAAAGACTCTGAACTTTTTTGAACCTTTTTAAATCTTTCAAATTCAAGTTTTAAAATGTAAAATTAATTCCTTTCTGTATTATTTCTGTATTCTGTGTTAATTAATTCATAATTATTCTTCCATTTATTACAGTGCGGACCTGTCATTTTTTTTTTTTGAGTCCGGGCTGTTTTTGTTTGTTTTTGTTCTTTTTTTTTGTTTTGTATTCAGGTAAATTTGAAATTTGTGTGACGCTTTACTAAGCGGTAAACCATAAAATATGTTTAGAAATAAACCAGATTCAGATTCAAAATGGTATTTTTAATTCAAATTGATGTTTTGTCAAGAGACAACCTAAAGATGAAAAGATTCCAGAAAAAAAGGTGAGTGCACCTTGGAATTCAAACTTGTTCTTTTTATTCGTCAATACCTTTGAAGCAGCGCTTAAAATTATATACAGTCCACAGATTCACTAATTCATTCATAAATTCTTCATAGTTTTTTGGTCCTGTCGACCCGGAGGTATTGAAATTGTTTGAATTCAAGTCATTTGTAACGATAATTAAACTGAAAATACTGACAATTTGTTATGGCTACGAAATTAGATAAATTAAAGTCTAAGCGAACAATTCTTAGAGGGTCAGTGACGAAATTAGAAACTAAAACTTTAAAAATACTAGATTCTGACCCTTTGGATATTCAAGAAATAAGGGTAGTGCAAAGTCTGATTCGTGAAAAACAAAGTCAGTTAGAAAGTATAAATACTGAAATTGAAGATGTTATTGTTGATTTAGAGGAATTGAAGAAAGAAATTGAGGATAATGAAAAATGGGCGGAAAAAATAGTTCGCATTAAATGTCAAATTGATTCAAAATTTGAAATCTTGTGTTCTCAGAACACTAAAGTTGTTACAAATGTCGATGAAAATTCAAAACAATCGGTGAAGCTTCCCAAATTCGACCTATATCATTTCAGTGGTAGCTTGGACGATTGGCTAAGCTTTAAGCAAATCTTCGAAAGCACTATTCATGAGAACACTCAGCTTTCGGAGCTGCAGAAATTGCAATATTTAAAAGCGTCAGTCACTGGCTCTGCCAGCAAGTTAATAAAAGGATTTCCAATCACAGACTCTAGTTATAAAGAAGCATGGGCAACATTAATTTCGAGATTTGATAATAAAAAAAATCTAGCTTATGCACAGATAAATAAATTCTTTAATTCAAAACCGTTGAAACCAAACTGTCGGAAATCAATTCTTGATTTGTTAGATAACTGTAATGAAGCTGTACGTAATTTGAAATGTTTGAATTTTGAATTTAATTCTTTTGTAGATTTAATTCTTGTTTACAACCTACAGTTAAAATTAGATGATAATTTAAAGAGGCAGTGGGAATTGTCTTTAGAAAGTGATTCTTTTCCCACCTATGATGAATTTATTTTATTTCTTGAAAAACAAGCAAGAAGTTTACAGGACATTGCTGACACTCATTCCAAAACCGAAAGTAAACCAAAAGTGGCTTTGAAGAAGTCTCTGTCTAACGCTGTCATTTCTAATTCAGACAGCAAATCGAATAATTCTAGTTGCCCAGAGTGTTCGGAATCGCATGTACCTTTCAAGTGCCCTCAATTTCTTAGAAAATCAGTTGAAGATAGGTGGAAAACTGTGAAAGATAAAAAGTTATGCATGAATTGCTTACGAAGCAATCATTTTGTTAACCGGTGCTTAATTTCTACAAAATGTCGTCACTGTAACTCTAAACATCATACACTTCTCCATTTTGAAAAATCTAAGTTAAATTCTTCCCCGGCTAGTGAAAATACCAGTATTAACAACCACGAACAAAGTCAAGCTTCCATTAATTCTAGTTGTTTGACCAGTACCCATGACAGTTGTCAAACTTTGCTTTCTACTGCCATAGTTCTTCTAAAATCAAATACTGGAAAGTTTGTACCCTGCAGGGTCCTGGTGGATTGTGGAAGTCAAAAATCTCTCGTTTCAAGCTCTTGTGCTAAAAGGCTAGGTTTACCTGTTCGACAAACAAATCATAGAATATCCGGTGTCAACAATATTGTTGCAGAAACTGCTCTTTATGAAGTTGACATTATTCTAAAGTCTTGCTATAATAATGACACCTTTGATGTGAATGCGTTAGTTGTAAATAATGTGACCGTAAATCTTCCTAATTTTGTTGTTCGGAGATCTTCATGGCCTCATTTGGAAGGTCTACCTTTAGCAGATCCCAAATTCTATATTTCCAGCCCAGTTGAAATGTTGCTAGGTGCAGATTTATTTCCCTTAATAATTTTAGGAGAATCTATTCTGGGTCCTAAAGGCACTCCCTGTGCACTGAATTCTAAATTGGGATGGTTACTCTCGGGAGTCATTCATTCAAATCCTTCCCAACATTCCAAAACAAGTCTTAGTTGTCATGCTACAGTCGAATTGACTCGTGATCTTCAGAAATTTTGGGAAATTGAATCCTTGCCTGATGTAACACCAATTCACAGTTCTGAAGAAAAATACACACAATCGGTTAAACGAGTTCAGTCTGGACGTTATATGGTTGATCTTCCCTTCAAAAAAGATCCAAATCTAGGTGACTCACGAGCAAATGCATTAAAACGTTTCTATTTGCTAGAATCTAAACTGAATAGAAATCCTAAGCTTAAAGAGCAATATCATGCTTTTATGCAAGAATATATTGACCTAAATCATATGGAAGCAGTCCCAGAATCTGAACTTGATAGTCGAAATTTTTATTACATGCCTCATCATGGGGTTTTGAAAGAAGACAGCACGACAACTAAAGTGAGGGTGGTCTTTGATGCTTCGGCTAAAGGTACATCGGGACATTCTTTAAATGATTTTCTTGAAATAGGTCCAAAATTACAACCCGATTTGTTGAAGATTCTTCTTAAGTTTAGATCATACCCAATAGCTTTAACCGGAGACATCGCCAAGATGTACAGGCAGATTTTAATAAATCCTAAACATGTCGACTTTCAGAGAATCTTTTGGCGATTCCAGCCACATGCATCTATTACTAGTTTCCGATTGTTAACAGTCACATACGGAACCGCCTGTGCTCAGTTCCTAGCTATAAGGACATTGCAACAACTTGCAAAAGACTATATTTCAGAATTTCCTATTGCTGCAAAGTCAATTCTCGAAAATTTCTACGTCGATGATTACCTTGGTGGGTCGCATTCTATTGATGCAGCAACACAGTTAGTCAAAGATTTAAATCACGTTTTAGATCAAGGAGGCTTTACACTTAGAAAATGGGCTTCCAATGTGCCCTCAGTCATTGAAAATCTTCCTGAGGATCTTAAATCCACTAAGCAAAACGTAAAGCTTTCAGAAGATTCCTCCCAAAAAATCCTGGGCCTAGTTTGGAATTCGGCAGAAGACTCCTTGAAAATTCATCTGACTAGTGTTAAATCAGTGCACACCAAGCGAGAATTGCTATCGATGATAGCTCAAATCTTTGATCCCTTTGGGATTTTAGCCCCAACCACGATCATGCTCAAAATCATGATGCAAGAACTATGGAAAGACAAGTGTGCTTGGGATGATCAAGTCCCAGATTCCATTTTGAAATCCTGGCATGAGTTTAGTTCTCAAGTTGAACTCTTAAAGTCTATTGGCATACCAAGATACCTGAAATGTCAACTTCTAGCAGAGAACCACATAGAGATTCATGGCTTTTGCGATGGATCTGGCAAGGCCTACGCTGCAGTGGTATACCTTCGGACAGTGTCTTCTCTTGGTGAAATTTCAGTCAACTTTGTCGCAGCAAAAACCAGAGTCAATCCTTTAAAACCCGTTTCTCTTCCCAGAATAGAGTTATGCGCTGCATTTTTGCTTGCCCAATTATGTTCAACAATATTAGAATCGTTACCCTTTGCGGTAAATGAAATTTATTTGTGGTCCGATTCACAAATTGTTTTAAATTGGATCGAATCTCCTCCAGTCAAAGGAAACCAATTCGTCACAAATCGAGCACACAGAATCAAATCACTTATGCCACAAGCCATATGGACTTATGTCAATAGTTCATCGAATCCAGCAGACTGTGCCTCTAGAGGCATTCTACCAAAAACACTTTTGCATCACAAATTGTGGTGGCATGGGCCTGACTGGCTTAATTCCAGCATTAAATTGCCCTTATTCTTCGTTAAGTCCTCAGAGGGTTCATCAGAAAATTGCAAAGAAAATTTAATTCACGTTGCAACATCCAGTCATAAGAGCTTTCCTGATTTCTTGCTCAAGTTCTCTTTGTTTTCAAAACTTTGCAGAGTCCTTGCACTGTGCTTAAGATTCATTCACAATGCCCGTAGCTGCAATCGACATTCGAGACGTACAGGATTTGCCAGCACCCCTGAAGTTTCAAGTGC
Source organism: Cheiracanthium punctorium (assembly GCA_038373885.1). Lineage (NCBI taxonomy): Eukaryota > Metazoa > Arthropoda > Arachnida > Araneae > Cheiracanthiidae > Cheiracanthium > Cheiracanthium punctorium. Next base: position 251,561 of record JAWZYV010016822.1, on the reverse strand, counting down.
TGTTACTCACATTCTTAAATTGATTCAAGAACAAGAATTATTCGTAGAGCTGACTTTACTCAGGAAAAATCAACCTCTCCCATCCAACAACAAATATCTTTCCTTAAATGTTTTCTTAGATGACCAAGGTTTAATCAGAGTTGGTGGACGGTTGTCCAAACATCAGTCACTAAATCAAGATCAGAAGCATCCAGTGCTTCTACCGAGAAATCATGTAATTACAAAATTGATTGTTGAACAGTTTCATCAACAACACTTTCATGCTGGTGCACAACTGATTCTTTCCCTAATTCGACAAAAATACTGGATAATAAATGGCCGCTCTTTCATTCGTCAAATTTTAAATAATTGTGTTTTTTGTAAACGGTTAAAGAAGCAAACCTGCCAACAAATCATGGGAGAGTTACCAGTGGAGCGTATAACTCCAATTCGTCCTTTTTCAAAGGTGGGTCTAGATTTCGCTGGCCCTGTAATCACCAAACCAAATCTATCCAGATCCAAAGTTAGATTGAAGTCCTATATTTGTGTTTTCGTCTGCATGTGCACCAAGGCCGTGCACCTAGAAGCTGTCTCAGATTTATCTTCATCAGCGTTTCTATCATCTTTGAAACGATTTGTTTCCAGACGAGGACTTCCTTCAGACATTTTTAGTGACAATGGAAAAAACTTCAAAGGCGTGGCCAACTACCTTAAACAATTATTTCGACTCATGTACTCTGAAAGTGTTCAATACTTTGCATCCAGAAACTCCATCCACTGGCACTTCATCCCCCCTTATTCCCCTCATTTCGGGGGATTGTGGGAATCTGCGGTCAAATCAACGAAAAATCATCTCGTTAGAGCTTGTAAATCCACCATCCTAAACTTTGAAGAATTGAGTACCCTGTTGTGCCAAATCGAAGCTTGTTTGAATTCCAGACCATTAACACCCCTTTCTTCAGATCCCTCAGATATTAGAGCTCTAACCCCCGGACACTTCCTTATCGGAGTCCCACTTCTTGAAATTCCCGAACGTGAGAAGTCACCAAATCTCAGTCTGTCTGCTCGTTGGATGCTCATTCAAAGAATAAAACAAAATTTTTGGAAGCGTTGGTCCCGAGACTATTTGCACCATCTGCAAACCAGACCTAAATGGGTCACTCCACGAGCTGATCTTCAAGTCGGGGACTTAGTTGTAATTCATGATCCACAATCTATCCCTCTTCAATGGAAGTTAGGTAGAATTATCCGTACCTATCCTGGACCTGATAATCGAGTTCGTGTGGTCAGCATTTGGACTCAGAATGGTGAAGTTCAACGTCCCATTACTAAAGTGACTCTGCTTCTCCCGGCGGGGGAGAATGTTGAAGTTTCAGAACCACAATAACTTTATGAGTTGCCACTAGATGGCAGCACTACACTGATCGGGCTCAATTGACTGTATATTCCAAAGACTCTGAACTTTTTTGAACCTTTTTAAATCTTTCAAATTCAAGTTTTAAAATGTAAAATTAATTCCTTTCTGTATTATTTCTGTATTCTGTGTTAATTAATTCATAATTATTCTTCCATTTATTACAGTGCGGACCTGTCATTTTTTTTTTGAGCCCGGGCTGTGGTTTGTTTGTTTTGTTTTTTTTTTTGTTTTGTATTCAGGTAAATTTGAAATTTGTGTGACGCTTTACTAAGCGGTAAACCATAAAATATGTTTAGAAATAAACCAGATTCAGATTCAAAATGGTATTTTTAATTCAAATTGATGTTTTGTCAAGAGACAACCTAAAGATGAAAAGATTCCAGAAAAAAAGGTGAGTGCACCTTGGAATTCAAACTTGTTCTTTTTATTCGTCAATACCTTTGAAGCAGCGCTTAAAATTATATACAGTCCACAGATTCACTAATTCATTCATAAATTCTTCATTTATACTTGTTCAACTAAAGCATAATTAACATCCACGTTATTAATATTTTTAATTGAGGAGAAATGATTATTTTATTTTGATGTCCCTCTGGCAGATTGGCAGTCTGCCTCTGACATTCAAAAAAAGTATTAAATTCAATTTTTTGTGGATGACTGTAATGGATGGAATTTATAAAGCAGACCTTCGACTTTTGAGTCCCAGATGGCGTTTAATATTTTAAAAAGCTTCATATATAATATTTTAGAGATATTTTAAGAGACTTCCTACGTTGGTTCCATACATGAAAAATTATTTATCATAAGATATGGAATAGGTTATATATAAATATACCTTTTCACGTGTCTGTTGAGTTGTGCGTTTTTCGAAAACTAACTAATTTTTGACAGAACTAAAATAGCGAATCTTTGACTTTGATTTTCCAGCAACATATTACGTTTTGAAGTGATTAAGGATAATTAAAACTGATATTTCTAATACCTTTTTCCTGGTTTAACCCATTTATGCCTAGCGTCCCTTTTTTGGGACGGCATTTTCGCTATCAGTCGAAAACGTTATTTATTTTTCCTAGCCTTTATTCGCGAGTATTGAACCTCAATTCCACAAAATATTTTAATATGGCCAAGTAGGATGTTGACATTTCAATTTTTATACATAATGATTTTAAATGAAATCATCCCTTGTTCAAAAAGTTGACATCAGAAATTTATCAATTACTGCTGGTGTGATCAAAAATCGAAGAAAGTCGCAAAAATATCCAGGCACGAATGGGTTAAATACAATAATTAGCACTTGACGTCACAGCCCATGAGCCTCGCCTTCTGGTAGGAAAAGCATACCATAAGTAATGAAAACCTAATGTACAATTATACGCAGTTTCACTATAATTGCGAAAGTTAATTGCTAGAATTCTTCCAAGTTATGAATGACTATGTGCACTGTCTCAAAATGTATTCGATTTGAATAAAAGTGAAACTTCCTCTGCTGCTTTCGTACATTAGCTTATTTATCATAAAATAGGAATTAGGTTATGTATGTATATATATATATATATATATATATATATATATATATATATATATAGCTAGATGGATTTTTACATTTCTCTTGACACATACGCTTCCCCCCAAGCGGTTATGACGTAAAATCCCGTCTACTTCATTCCAGTTTTCACTGCAATGCATCTATAATTTAAATTATTTATAACACTCAGGCATAAGCCCCGGCAGAATTTTTTTCAGGGGGTGGGGCAAAGACTACTCAAGGGGGGGGCAAAGACAACTTTAACGTATGGTTACCATGTTGGAAAGAGCAAAAAAGCAAGGGAAAACACTGCATACAAAAATCCAGGGGGGCATGGGGCATGCCCCCCCCCCTTGCCCCATGCTGCCGGCGCCCATGCACTCAGGTATCGTAAAATATGTTTTGATATTAAAGCTTATAAGTATTTTAGGAGTTAGCTTTTTGATAATTACAAATATCCCTACCAAAAATTTTTATAAATAATTTTAAAACTGCATGGAAATTTTAACGTGAAAACAGCTTCACATTATTTGTCCATTTCCAAGACGTTCAGAGGGTTAAAAAATTAATAAATTTTTGCAAAGCTAAAATAGGAATATTAACTTTTACTTGAATGCCACACATTTGTGATTATTAGAATTTTGTTTTTCGTTTATTATTTCATGCTGCCTAGCGTGATTATCTTTTGGATCGGTGGGATGCAGTTTTCAAGTAGGATAGCACTGCCAAAAAGGCTTTGAATACATGGGCTCTCATATGAGTAGTCAGAATTATGGGAAGTGAAGTGTCATTTCTGGCTTTCAAACATTTTAGTAGTAAAATAACACAGTATGCTTTGAAAATATTCACTAAACCGACTGTGCCGGGCACAGCCAGCTGCGTTAAAAAAAGGTCTCTAGATGTGTGTCACGCGATGAACGTTTCGATCGTCCGCCATCTTGCTGGTAGTTAAGTCGAGTGATGGCAACGGCTGCCCTTTTTTCAGCATTGGGCAATCTTTCCAGCTGTTCTCGCGTTCTTCCATTTTTCGGCAGATGTCCGTGCTGTTAAAAATAATCGTGACAATTTTTTTACGGGCAATGACGTGCTAAAAAGTAAAGGATTCTCGTGGAGCTATGTCACCCGCAACTATTTTTACAGAAATCCAATCTATTCTTCGTGACTGGCAACAGTCAAAACGTCGGAGTTTGGTGTTCCCGGAGCGGGGTCACTGCGCGTTAAAGGGTTAAACAGTAGAGTGAGTGAGCACAGATGATATCGCGCGGAAAAGTGTTAGTATAAATTGATGATTTTGGTATGATTTGTCTTTCTTCAACTTAAGGGGTCGTGTACCCTTTAAAAATGGTGAAAATCGAAAAAATTTCTTTTATGTACATGATCCTGTATTTACGAAAATAATTTATTTGCATGTAAGGAATTTTGCACATCAATACAATGGTCTTTTCTGTTTACATTAATGTCTTCTAAGTTAATACAAAAGTTTTCTAAGTTAATTACGAACAATTAATTTATTCACTGATTATAAGCAACTATTTTTCATATTTGATTCACTGCGCGCAGCCTAGCACACATAAAAATCATTTTACAGACTCAATATTTTTTCTATATACACTCTAATAGTACATAATTAAAATGGCCTATTATTACGCAGATGCTACATACTTATCTACATAAAAATAATAATTAATTATATTTTTCACTAATTAAAAAATTAATTCATTTGTAAGTTAAAACATTATATAACGACAGGTAAAAATATAGGTCATTTTAATTATGCATTATCAGAGTGTATGTAAAAAAATTATTGAGTTTGTAAAATGATTTTTACGTATGTTTCGCGCAGTGAACCACACATAGGAAATAGTTACTTTTAATCTGTTAATTAATTTAAACTTCCTAATTAACTCGGAAAACTTTTGAAGATCTTAATGTAAACAGAAAAAGCTACTGTATTGATATCCAAAATTTCTTACATGCAGAAAAATTATTTATGTAAACATGGAGTTGTATACATGAGAGCACTTTTTTCGATTTTCATTAATTTTAAAAGGTACAGGACCCCTTAAATGCACACAGGTCCGTAGCTATTCCGTTTTTATAGAGAGGGCTCCAAATTTTCCAAGGGGGGCTTTCAAATATACACACGTACACATATATAAACACACGCATATATGTGTATATGTATATACTAGCTGAATGCCCCGCTCTTCGCACGGGAATGAATGGATACCTTTACTTATAATACAATTTGTTGTAATTACTATTTAACATAATAAATAGATATAGCAAAATTGATATCTCATAAATATTTGCGTTCAATAATTATGCATAAAGAATTTCATTGCGATCGTCTAAACGGTGAAGAAGATGATTCGGCGCAGCGCCATCAACTGTCGAAGTTTTTGCAAAATGGATAGCATCATCAAAATATTTTCATGTTAAAATACCTATGTGTACGAATTTTCATAGCAAACAGTTTGACGGTCAAGATACGCTGTAACGCCACCTAATGGCGAATTAAAGTAATAATACACTACCGCGCCATCAAAGGGCGAGTTAAACAAAATGGATAACGCGAAAACAGTCTCCGTTTTCAAATGTGTATGTTTACCAATTTCAGAGCGGTTAGTTGAACGATCAAGAAGTTGATTGCTGAAGTGCTATCTAGTGGTGAGTTAAAATAATAGACTCTAGGGCTGCAGTCAGGGGCAGATTTGCCGAGTTGGGGGGCCCTGGGAAAAAGCTTCATTAGGGGACCCTCTTTCGAAAACTTTTTTTCAAAATTTACAAATTAACTTAAAGAACGATTTGGGGCCCTCCCTTTTTGTTAAGAACCGGGGCGCTTGCCCAGAATGCCCTCCGGAAATCAGGACCTGGCAGCAGTGCCATCAAGTTGTGAGTACAGCCAAATGAATACTAAAAAAATATACTCTCTGCTCAAATGTGCATGTATACCAATTTTTAAGGTGATAGTCGAACGGCTTTGAAGTTGGTGGGCTGCATCGGCATCTAGAGGTAAGTCATAGCAAAACAGATAGCGTAAAAGTATTCTCCTTGCTCAAATATCTGTGTGTACCAATTTTCATAAATCAGTTGAGCGGTATTTTCATAGCACATAGTTGAACGGTACAGAAGGCGAGTTATAGCTAAACGGATGCCGCGAAAATATTCTTTTCGTACAAGCATCTATGTTTACGAATTTCCATGGCGATCAGTTGAACGGTCCTGAAGCTATTGGTTTGAAGTGACGTCTAGTGGCAAGTTATAGCAAAACGGATAACGCCAGAATATTCTCCGTGTTCAAATATCTATCGATACCAGTTTTCATAACGATCAGTTGAACAGTCTTTATATGCTGCTGCGCCATCTATTAGCGAGTTAATGTAATGATGTGCCACAGCACAATGAAGTAGCTATTTATAGCAAAATGGATAACACTAAAATATTCTCCGTGTTCAAGTATCTATGTATATCAATTTTCATAGCGATCAATTGTCCGGTCAAGAAGTTGGTGCGCTACATTGCCATCTAATGGCGAGTTAAAGTAATAATGCGCTGCAGTGCCATCTAGTAGTGAGTAACAGCTAAATGAATAGTTAGAATATATTCTGCGTGCTCAAATGTGTAAGTTTAAAAATTCTTATAGCGATTGGTCGAACGGTATAGAAGTTGATGAGCTGCAGCGCCATCTTGTAGCAAGTTATACCCAAACGGATAGCGTAAAAGTATTCTCCATGTTCATATATCCATGTGTACCAATTGTCATTAAAATCGGTTGACCGGTATTTTCACAGCAAGAGCTTAAAGTAAATAGAATCCGACGTTCTGCAGTGCCAACTAGCGGCAAGTTACAGAAAAATGGATAATGTAAAAGTATTCTACGTGTTCAAATATCTGTGTGTACCAATACCAATTTTTATCAAAATTGGTTAAACGGTATTTTCATCGCAAGAGGTCGAACGGAATACACGTTCCATGTTCTGCTTCGCCACCTAGCGGCGAGTTAGAGGAAAATGGATAGTGTAAAAATATTCTCTGTGTTCAAATAGCTAAACGTACCAATTTTCGTCAGAGTAAGTTAAACAGCATTTTCATAGTAAGCGGTTGAATAGAATTCGACCTTCGACGCTCTGCAGCGCCACCTAGCGGCAAGTTATAGCAAAATGGATTGCGTAAAAATATTCTCCATGTTCAAATATCCATATGTACCAATTTTTGTCAAGATAGGTCAAACGGTATTTTCATAGCAAACGCTTGAATAGAATTCGATGTTCTGCAGCGCCACCTAGCGGCGAGATAGAGAAAAATAGATAGCATAAAAACCTTCTCCGTGATAAAAGACTACGGTGTACCAAATTTCATGGCGATCAGTCAAACGGTTTTGGAGTTTTTCAACGTCATACACAAACACACATCCACCCGCAAACATTCAATTTTATGACACACATTATAAACAGCATTGTATTTCTACATTATTTGCAACAATTACGTCCCTTTGTTGAAAGTCATTTTAAATAAAGGTTTAGTACACTGTTTCAAAGTATATAATTGACACATTTTTAAAAGAGCATTGTTATACTGTGTATTTTTACCTTATACCCAACAATTACGTTCCTTCGTTGAAAGTCATTTAAAATAAAAGTTTAGTCAACTGTTTCAAAGTATATTATTGATACACTTTCTTAAACAGCATTGTTATACCGTCTATTTCTGGATCATTCGAAACAATTACGTCCCTTTCTTGAAAGTTATTTTAAATAAAGTTTTAGTGCACTGCTTTAACGTATATTATTGACACACATTTTTAAAGAGCATTCTTGAAAGGCATTTTAAATAAAGGTTTAGAACACTGTTTCAAAATACATTATTGACACAGATTTTTAAAGAGCATTGTTATATCGTGTATTTTTGTATTATTTCCAACAATTACGTCCCTTTGGTGAAAATAACTTTAAATAAAAGTTTAGTCCACTGCTTTAACGTATATTATTGACACACATATTTAAAGAGCATTGTTATACCGTATATTTCTGCATTATTTCCAACAATTACGTTCCTTTGTTGAAAGTCATTTTAAATAAAAGTTTAGTCAACTAGTTCAAAGTATATTATTGACACAATTTCTTAAAGATCATTGTTATACCATGTATTTTTGCATTATTTCCAACAATTATGTCCCTTTGTTGAAAGACATTTTAAATAAAGGTTTAGTCCACTGCTTCAAAGTGTATTATCGACACTCATTTTAAACGAGCATTGTTATTTCGTGTATTTTTCTATTATTTCCAACAATTACGCCCCTTTCGTGAAAATCAATTTAAATAAAATTTTAGTCCACTGTTTCAAAGTATACTATTGACACACATTCTTATAGATGATTGTTATCTTGTGTATTTTTGCATTATATCCAACAAATACGCTCCTTCGTTGAATGTCATTTTAAATACAAGTTTAGTTGGCTGTTTCAAAGTATATTATTGATATACTTTCTTAAAGAGCAGTGTTTATACCGTGTATTTCTGCATTATTTTCAACAATTACGTTCCTTTGTTGAAAGTCATTTTAAATAAAAGTTTAGTCAACTAGTTCAAAGTATATAATTGACATACATTTTTAAAGGGCATTGTTATACCGTGTATTTTTGCCTTATATCCAACAATTACGTTCCTTTGTTGAAAGTCATTTTAATTAAAAGTTTAGTCAACTAGTTCAAAGTATATTATTGACACAATTTCTTAAAGATCATTGTTATACCGTGTATTTTTGCATTATTTCCAACAATTATGTCCCTTTGTTGAAAGACATTTTAAATAAAGGTTTAGAACACTGTTTCAAAATACATTATCGACACTCATTTTAAAAGAGCATTGTTATATCGTGTATTTTTCTACTATTTCCAACAATTACGCCCCTTTTGTGAAAATCAATTTAAATAAAATTTTAGTACACTGTTTCAAAGTATATTATTGACACACATTCTTATAGACGATTGTTATATTGTGTATTTTTGCCTTATATCCAACAATTACGTTCCTTCGTTGAATGTCATTTTAAATAAAAGTTTAGTTGGCTGTTTCAAAGTATATTATTAATATACTTTATTAAAGAGCATTGTTATACCGTGTATTTCTGCATTATTTCCAACAATTACGTTCCTTCGTTGAAAGTCATTTTAAATAAAAGTTTAGTCAACTAGTTCAAAGTATATTATTGACACAATTTCTTAAAGATCATTGTTATACCGTGTATTTTTGCATTATTTCCAACAATTATGTCCCTTTGTTGAAAGACATTTTAAATAAAGGTTTAGTCCACTGTTTCAAAGTGTATTATCGACACTCATTCTTACAGACGATTGTTATATTGTGTATTTTTGCCTTATATCCAACAATTACGTTCCTTCTTTGAATGTCATTTTAAATAAAAGTTTAGTCCGCTGTTTTAAAGTATATTATTGATATACTTTCTTAAAGAGCATTGTTATACCTCGTATTTTTGCATTATTTCCAACAATTAACGTCCCTTTCTTGAAAGTCATTTTTAATAAAGGTTTAGTGCACTGTTTCAAAGTATATTATTAACACACATTTTTTAAGACAATTTTTATAACGGGTATTTTTGCATTACTTCCAGCACTTACGTTCCTTTGTTGAAAGTCATTTTAAATAAAGTTTTAGTCCACTGCTTATATTATTGAGACACATTCTTAACGAGTATTGTTATACCGGGTATTTCTGGATCTTTCCCAAGAATTACGTTCTTTTGTTGAAAGTTATTTTAAATAAAGGTTTAGTGCACTGTTTTAACGTATATTATTGACACATTACGTTCTATGGACATGACTGTAAGTACTATACAGGTTCTAAAACTTTCTTCCCTAACAGAAAGCTACACCTACCTGAGGTTTATAGGCTACCTTTTATGCATATTTCACGATTAGTTCTTTTACAGGGAGACTCATCAGTATTGGATTACGCTCTATGGCATCTCCGTAAATACTGAACCGATTCTCAAACATTTTTCATGGACAGAAAGCTACACTATTCCTGTGTATTATAAACTACCTTTATCCATTATATCACTTAATTCTTTTGCTGCGACACTCATAAGAATTACATTACGCTCTGAAGACACCTCTAAATGCTAAACGGTTTATATATATTGTTAAGAATTTTCAGTTTGTTCTGCCTCCCAGATATTAAAATTATTCTAAAATTCGTACACTAAGCGTCAAATAATTAAATTTTGCATTTTGTTTTATCAAAATCGGTTACCTAGAATGGGAGATATGGAGTTTTGGGTTTGCCCATTGGTTAACATAGGGTTTTCTAGAGATCTCGAGAAATATTGATGCTAGAGCTTTGGTGATTTCACTTACGGGAACTTATTTTTGACGCCAAATTTGGCGATATTTCGTCAAAAAGTCGCCAAGCTTGGCGACATTTCGATCATTTGGTGCTCTTTTACCAATGGGGCCTGTAATGATTATCTTCCTGCATTAATATTGCGCTGTAGCTTAGTATTACTCATTTCTATTTCCATGACATAATCAAAATTCGAGCTTTATGGGGTTTTTTCGAGAAATAGCTCCTACCAGAATTTTCGCTTAGCTTCTGTGACACCTATAAATAGAGGCAGGATACGCCACCAGAGATAGTTATATTCGAACGCTAAATGAGTTCGATGCATTACTCTGTAATTTGTGCTATTGAAAGCAATATTTTGCTTGTTTTTAGAAGCTTGTTTTAGAGTACAGAGTGTGAGTGTAAATTCTTCATTGCTGAGTCGTGAGGGACTGTTTATGATTTCCTTTGTAAGTTTCCATCGAATTTTTGTCAGTGGAAGTGTTTTATTTTTTGTAAGAAATACAGCATCTGTGAAAGCGTCTGTACTGAGCAGACTATTATAAGCAAGGTACTGGCCGTTAGTGTCTGTGAATTTTGTACAGCTGATTGTTCGACGAAGTTCTCGGAGTAATAAAATTTATGTTCCATCCTGAGAAATGGACTTTTTACTAGAAATTTCTACATGCACTGAACTTTAGAACGACGAACGAAAGAATCGAATCCCAACGAAGCCAATATCTCTGTAACTACTGAACCGAATGAAAAACTTTTTCAATAGTAGAAAGCTTCTATTCCTAAGTATTATAGTTTTAAGAATTTTTGGGTCAACTGGCTGTTCTAGGGGTAAACTAGCTTAAAATTCGTATTCTACTCGCCAAATAATTAAATTTTGTATTTTGTTGCATCAAAATCGGTTACCTAGAATGGGAGATATGGAGTTTTGGGTTTCCCCATTGGTTAACATAGGGTTTTCTAAAATCTCGAGAAATATTGATGTTAGAGCTTAGCGGACGTCACTCTTGGAGACTTATTTTTGGCACCAAATTTGGCGATATTTCGCCAAAAAGTGGACAGGCTTGGCGATATTTTGGATATTTGGCGCGATTCTTCCAAAGGGCCCTATAAATTTCGTTTTCCTGTAATCTTATTGCGTAATAGCCTAATGATTCAACTGTATTCCTATGACGTAATCAAAATTCGCTCTTTAAGGGGATCCTTCGGGAAATTTCTAATAGCTTCTGCGTCCCTTAGCTAGATTTTTTTTATGTTATCTCAGGGACTACTAAAATAAGATGTAGTTCAAAACTGCTAATTATTTCTAAATAATGCGAAAATGAAATTTATAATTCAAATAAGCAAACTTGGAAACTATTAATAAACAAGCAGAACGGTATTTTTAATAAATAATTTACATACTGCATTGAAAAATGTGTCTACTTAAGTACTTAATTTCATATTACTCAAAACAACAGAAAAAAATAAGTATATTCTGTTATAGAAAGTTCCTTTCTTCTACTAAAGGATAATCATAAACTGTAAAAGTTCAGTAATATAAAATATTTACTTAAAGTAAGTATCTTCTAATAATAAGCATGGTTTATTAATACTTATTAGTTTCATATATAGTTTAGCACTAATCAACCTATTAAAAATAATCATTATTATTATATAAATTACCTTACATCACTGGGGCTAATTTTGCCAAAAATACTTAGTTAAAATCCAAAAAATACTTAGTTTTGCCAAAAATTTATAAATACGACAGCGTACTGCCCCGGTTGAGTCAGTCTGTTTTTGACTGCTATGAGAAATAGACGTCCGTACTGTTGAGAGTATAAGACTCTGTGTTAGCGCTTATAGAAGCAGTAATTTGCATGTTTTTAAAACTGCGTTTTTAAGTGCTGTGTAAATTCCTCATTGCTTAGTCTTGAGGGACTGTTTGAGAAATCCCTCGTAAGATTCTACTGAATATTTTGCTTGTGGAAGTATTTTATTTTGGATGTGAATTACAACATCTGTGAAAGCTTCGGTACTGAGCGGACTGTTATAAGCAAGCTACTGGCCGTTAAAGTGCCTGTGAATTTTGTACAGTTAGAAGCAATAAAGTTCGTGTTCCATCCTAACAAGTGGACTCTTTACGAGAACTTTCTACTCCTACTGGACTTTAGAACGACGGACCCAAAAATTAAACAAAATAAAAGCTTAAATAGTTCTTTTACTTGGACACTCCAATTAATTCTAATACATTAAGCTGTGTGGGTATTTCCTTGACGCCTGCACTGATTCTAAAATTTTTTTACTGATGGAAAGCTACACTATTCCTGAGTATTATATATTGTTACGAATTTTCGGGACAACCCGCTGTTCTGGGGCTTAAAACAGTTCAAAATTGGTATTCTACGCTTCAAATAGATAAATTTTGCTTTTTGTTGCATCAAAATCGGCCAACCAGAACCGGAGATACGGAGGTTTCGGTTTCCCCATTGTTTTTCTAAGGGTTTCTAGAAATCTCGAGAAATATTGGTCCTAGAGTTTCGATTTCTTCACTTATGGGGACTTATTTTTCGCGCCAAATTTGGCGATATTTCGCCAAAAGTCGCCAAGCTTGGCGAAAATTTAGTTATTTGGCGCGATTTTCCCATTGGGGCCTGAAAGTTGGTTTTGCTGCATTAAAAACACATAAAAACCTAACATTTCTCTTCTATGACGTAATCAAAATTCCCGCTTAATGGAATCCCCGAGAAATGGACTCTTCTGGAAGTTTCTCGTGGCTTCTGCGCCCCCAGCGAGGTGTGAATGAGCACCCGTATTGTGAATTAATCTCTCTGGGTGTGTACGCTTGCTTTGTGAATTGATAGTGCAATAAAAGCTGTGTTTTGGCTTGCTTTTCGAAGCTGCTTTAAAGTGCTGTGTGCAAATTCTTCATTGCTGTGTCTTAAGGGATTGTGTACGATATCCCTTGTATTAATCGATATCCTTTGTATTAATATATTGATTAATACAAAGTACGATATCCCTTGTATTAATATATTGATTGTGTACGATATCCCTTGAATATTTTCACTGAATTTTTGCATGTGAAAGTGACTTATTTTGTGTGAGAAATACCGCATTTGTGAGAGCTTCAGATCTAAGCGGACTGTTAAAAGCACATTACTGTTTGATTATGCTTGTGAATTTTGTACAGCTGATTGTTCGACGAAGTTCTAGAAGCAATAAAGTTTGTGTTCCATCCTGACAAGTGACTTTTTACTAGAACTTTTCACACCAACTGGACTTTAGAACGACGAACCACAGAAGTAGCAGAGTATTTCTGCAACAATATGATTCCTGTCATGCATATATCAGAAATAGGTCTTTTACAGGGATATACTCATTCGATTTACATTACGATCTCTGGAAGTAATGAACTGATTCTAAAACTTTTTTCACGGAAGGAAAGCTGCACTATTCCTGAGTATTGTAGGCTACCTTTCTTGTATATAGCATACATAGTTCTTTTACAGGGATACTCATAAAAATTACTTTACGCTCTATGTCTACCTCTGTAACTATTACTAAGCCGATTCTGAAAGTTTTTTCACTCGAAAAATTACGCTATTCGTGGGTATTAAAATCTATTTTTAATGCATATAGCATAAATAGTTCTTTTACTTGGACAATCAAAATAATTCTAATATATTACGCGCTAAGGACATCTCTATAACTACTAAACCGATTCTAAAGATGTTTTCACTAACAGAAAGCTTCACTATTCCTGATTATTATGGACTACCTTTTATTTCTCTCTATTCTAAAAAAAAAGTAACGGCCGCTGCCACCGCTGTCAGAAGCTTGTTCTGATATCTCCTTCGAAACCGCGGGGATTTGAGTTTCAACGAAGGTGTCCACAGATTTGGAAAATTCCAGGGAACCTGATAAGCTGACATCGAATAAGTGTAGAAAATATTAATGAAAAACTAAAAAAATAAGCATAATGGTTGCCAGGTTTGGTAATTTTCTCCAGTCTAAAAAATGTCGGCTGTTCGAGCCTCGTCAAGGGGAGAACCCCCCTGAACCCCCTTAATTTTTTAGTTTCATTATTGCCATATTAAAGCGATATTAATTGACTATGTCATTTTATCGCTCATCTTTCGCGTATTTCGCCTGGTAACCCTATGTTGAAATTTTTATGTGTGTAACCTATTTATAGAAAATACATGTGAAGCATATTCTACGGATTACAAAATATTGTAACTGATTAAAGCGCAGTTGTGAACTAATAGTATTTAAATACATGTAAAATTATGTCGCTTTTTTATGTCGCATTTTTGGGACACATTTTTCAATAAAGGGTGTTGAGAGATAAAATGACATAATCATAATTATTCATGCCTTTGCACCAAAGCAATTCCAAGTATGTAGAATTGTATGAAATTGACAAACATGAAGTAGAATTACACCAATTTTTTACGCCAAATTAAAAAACTCAAAGTGTGTTACACAAAGTTGACGATTTCAAATAGTAATTTCTCTTAGACAACAGGAGTTTAGAGTTAGCAATTATTCGTTTTTCAGAAACAGAATAACTAATTTTAGCTGATTTAAAAAGCGCCATTTTGGCATCAGGTACAGGTACGATCTGGCAAGAGACTATTTCTCCAAGCAGGGTAACTCTAAACCGCGTTTTTCAAAATGTTAGCACCCAGTATCTTGAAAATGAAAAATAATTAAAATGCAAATTATAGTAAAGCCGGTTAGGTTCAGCTTACTTGCTACCAGTAGAAACATTTGGCGGCGTTAACCATGCCATTATAGCAGTTATAATAGTACAGCTTGGATATTTGTCAGCGCGGCGAGATGATATATTTCGTGCGGCTAAATACGCCAATCTGCAAAGAATTATGTATATGATATATGGATAACGATTTACACGGTAACCTTACATGGGCAGTAATTATTAGTTATTAGTTTGTGTAAATCGTCAAATAATAAAAAGTCGCCATTGGTGGCAAGCTATTTTAGCTGTTCCGTAGATTTTATCAAGGAAAACATATAAAGTACTGTTTTCTTCGAGCTAATTATTAACTATACATATACGTAAGTCGCCAAATTATGAAAAATCGCCGTGGGTACCAAATACGCAAGGTTTTCCATAGGTTTTACACAATTAAAAATAGTGAGAAGTTTAAATTTTTGTTCCAAAGAACATGCATAACCGAACAATGTGTAGCTTAGTAACATTCTATCTGATCCAACCTTAGGTGTTTCTTTTGAAATTACGCCGTTTTTTACGAATACGCCTTATTAGGGGCCGAAGGCATCATACGAAAGCGAGCGTAGCGAGTCTGCATCTCTGTAGCTATTGAACCGATTCTAAAACTATTTTCACGAACATAAAGCTGCGCTATTCGTGAGCATTATAAGCTACCTTTATTCATATATCACCAATGCTTCTTTAGGGACACTCATAAAATTACATTACGCTCTAAGGGCATTTCATCTAAGGGAACTAACTACTAAACCATTTACATATATATAAATATTTAAATTTCTGGTTCCCTTGAAAAAAAAAAAAAAAAAAAAACGAAAAATGTTGAAATCAGTTTTTACACATTTTTGGAGGCGGAAACGTCTTGAGTACTAAAAGTGTCAAATAAACATGTGGTAAATTTTACGTTGCCCCCCCTCCCCCTTCCAATACTGGAAAAGACCACGCTAGAAAAGACCACTTTAGACACTCTCCGTACGGATGGGCATTGTACAACTGCATAAATGTAATAGAGAGCTCCCGAACTGAGAAAAAGGTGTTGTAACGTCGAAAATCTTCCGATGCTTAAAGAAAGAAAAAGAAAAAATCTGGAGTGACTCCACTCGACTTACCGAACACTTGAGATTAAGATCATTACCAAGCATTTAAATAAATTTTAATCGATGAATAATTCAAACATATATTCCAAATTGAAGCTCAATCGAATGCGCCGTTTAAACGCTAGCGCACTTTCAAGAATTTCTCCCCATACGCCATTATGTAAAAGAAATCTTTGTCGTAGCCCTGTAGAAAAACTATAAGACCTATACGCATCAAAATCAATACCAGTCTTACAATAGTGGTTTATAACATGTATACCCAATTTGAGCTCAAACGAACGCCCCGTTTAGGAGCTATGGTGTTCACACACACACACACACACACACACACACACACACACACACATACATATATCTTGTAAAAATAGCATAAATGAATTCAGAAGACCTCAAAACGTGTAAATACACCAAAATCTCGAAGTCGAATTTTTTCATGATTACAGTACTTTCCTTACAAGGTACATGTTCGGAAAGTAAAAAAAAAAGGGGAAAAGGAATTTAAATTGAATCTAGAGAAATAAAAGTTGAATGCATCGGGTATCGATTGTAAAACACTTTCCATCAAAATACTGTTTAAGGCAGGGATGGGCTAACTTTTTCGATTGCGGGCGAAAAAAAAAAAGTTTGGCGGGCCAAAATAATTTTTTCTAAAATTTTAAAAACAATGTACAAGTATTAAAATTTAAATATGTTAATGAGATGAATGAAATTGCGCTTTCATTTTTAGAAGTTTCTTATATTGAGGTTCGAAGAGAGATGTACTGATTCTAAGGAACGAGGCTAAATGCTCATCTGACAGCCTACTTCTGAAAGAATTCTTACTAAGGTTCACAGTTGGAAACACTTGTTCACATTTATATAAGATGAAGCAAACATAGCACTGATTTTCTGGGCGTTAGATATTAAATTTGGGAAACTTACTTTCGATAATGATTTGTAAAACTCTGGCATATTTAGAAACAACTGCTTGAGATGATTGTTAGATTGCAACTCAATTCATTCAAGCTGCAAATCTGACCTCAATGCTTCACAATTTACGTTGAAAGGCATGGTAAAAATAACCAATTCTGTTTGATTGGCACTGAAGTCTTGCATTTTTCTGCGTTCGAACTCAAAATGCAGTTTTTTTCAAGCCATCTTCATAATTCTTAATATGGAAATATAATATATACAACGTATTTTCTTTTATTTTCCGTCGGATCAGCAAATTAAAATTTTATCCGCGGGCCGGATGAAACCTTCCGGCGGGCCGGATTTGGCCCGCGGGCAGCAGTTTGCCCAAACCTGGTTTAAGGCATATGATTTAAGTTTCCCAAGGTTGGGTATATGCTAGCGCAGAAAGGCAAGCAAAAAGAACAACGCTATGCTTCCTTGTGCTGCCCTAACTCAAATGGCAATATATACACTAGCGCGTCAGAGTGAGAAGCATTAGAGAGACTTATTCCTATTTGCAAATTAGAATTCATTTGATCTCTCAGAAAAAAAACTGCCCCGCCAGCGAACATCTATCTCTCTTTGTGTTTCCCAGACAAAGAGAAGTATCTCAACAAATCTGATGAACACATGACTTCCTTGCACGTCTATTAAATCAAAAATATTTTCGGTGCACTTCATCTAGACTTATTTTGTTTGGAAGCGATAAAATACTGCAGTAATACTAAGGTTTGTCGATTTCTTGCCAAATACTTCCGATATCGCCATGCTGGATTCAATTTGAAAGATTTGTTTCTGTCTGACACTTAATTTGGCGATATTTTGCCAAAAGCCGACAAGCTTGAGATAGTTTGATTTGGGGATGCGAGATTTTGGGAATAGCCAAAGTAGACACTGACCACAGACTTTCAACAAATTGAATGCATTCATACACCTTAACGGAAGTCATTTGGCTGACCCTGTAAATAAATTACCCAGTCGACTGCAATTAAAAAAAAATGCACAGTTGGATTGTTACAACAGCTCTAAATACAATATTTCAACATTATAGGGATAAAAATTTTAGTCATGCGAAATTCGAAATTATTTTCCGTGCCAAATTTGGAGATATTTCGGCAAAACTTGCCAAGGTCGACGACAACTGGCGAGATTTTGGACATTTACCAAACAATGACTGACTATCGCCAGATGGAACTGGTGTTATTATTGTAAGGTCATTAGTTGCCTCGTTCGTCCTAGCCGCGCTTGTGTTTATCCACCAAAACTTGATACGATGACAAAGTTCTGAGGGAGGAGATGGCTAAGATGGAGAGGGGGCGCCAAAGAGAAAATTCTTACAAAGGCACGTCTAGAAGTGGCCCTGTCAACAGAATTTGTGTCGTTTGAGAAGTCCAAAAATTTTCTCACTTCCTCCTTTGCTGAATGCAGTTTCCCCGGATCGCGGGGGAACGCTAATTGTAGCGATATACTAGACTAGCCACCAAGGCGGCCAGCTTCCTTACCGTTCTTTATACTCAGTGCAGTGTCCGTCAAATTATTGGACTCATTTTAATGAAAATCATGTTTCTTTATTTTAACAGTATTTTTCATCAAATTTATTTAGGTTAAAGGATTGCTACAAATTTGTGGTGTCATCATAAAAACCGATGGTAGTCATGGTGGATATGTCAAGGACTAATATTGCAAAATGTATCAAAGACATAATTGGAGACAGTTCCATTCATAAAATGATTATAAAAATACTGCATTGGGTGATAAAGTCTCGTACCAATTCCTACAGAAATACTTCTTAATTGCACCAGCTGCGGGCTTTTTCAAATTAGTGTTTAGCGAGTACTTTTCTATTTCTAATTTAAAAATCTGGAGTGACTCCACTCGACTTTCCGAACTCTTACGATTAAGATCATTAACATGCATTTAAATAAATTTTAATCGACGAATAATTCAAATATATATACCAAATTGAAACTCAATCGAATGCACCGTTTAAACGCTTGCGCACTTTCAAGAATTTCTCCCCATATGCCATTATGCCATAACATAAAAGAAAGTTTTGTCGTAGCCCTTTAGGAGAACTATAAGTCCTATACACACCAAAATCAATACCGGTCTTAGGATGGTGGTTTATAACATGTATACCGAATTTGAGCTCAATCGAATGTATCGTTTAAACGCTAGCGCACTTTCAAGAAATTCCCCCCATAGGCTATAATGTAAAAGAAATCTTTGTCGTAGCCCTGTAGAAAAACTATAAGTCCTATACACACCGAAATCAATACCGGTCTTGCAACGGTGGTTTATAACATATATACCCAATTTGAGCTCAATCGAATCGACAGTTTAAACGATAGCGCACTTTCAAGAAATTCCCCCCATAGGCCATAATGTAAAAGAAATCTTTGTCGTAGCCCTGTAGAAAAACTATAAGTCCTATACACACCAAAATCAATACCGGTCTTGCGACGGTGGTTTATGACAAACACACACACACACATACACACATACATACACACATACATACATACATCTCGTAAAAATAGCATAAATGCATTCAGAAGCCCTCAAAACGTGTAAAAACACCAAAATCTCGAAGTCGAATTTTTTCATGATTACAATACTTTCCTTACATGGTACATGTTCGGAAAGTAATAATACCAGCGTTAATGTGCCAAAGTGGTAATTGGGATTTTTGTGCATGCGTTATTGTTATCACACTTTCGTACTTATGCTTACATCTTGCTGTTTTTGCCGTTCGCAGATTAGAAATAGCGTCGATTTGGTACCGCATACGTTAGCGTATTATATAAGTAGATACCTCGCTATTCCATATTCAGATTTATGATATTTAGAGGTCAGATTTGTGAGGAAATTAATTGACAAAAGTTAATAGACGTATTCAAACTGGACACTATATAATCCAATCGCACTCTTTTTAAGAAGTTGTTTTTACTGTGTGATGGGGCGCAGTAAATAAAGGGGGAAAATTGACAAATATTGCACAAAACTCTTGAAAGTTACGATGTTTCAAGATTTTGCAACGTGCAGACTAGTGAAACTCCATTTTTGACAGCAGAAAATGTTCATTTTTACTTTCCGAACATGTACAATGTTAGGAAAGTATTGTAATCATGAAAAAATTCGACTTCGAGATTTTGGTGTATTGACACGTTTTGAGGTCTTCTGAATCCATTTATGCTATTTTTACGAGATGTGTGTATGTGTGTGTGTGTGTTTGTGTGTATGTGAGTGAACACGATAGCTCCTGAACGGAGCATTCGATTGAACTCAAATTGGGTATATATGTCATAAACCACCGTCGCAAGACCGGTATTGATTTTGGTGTGTATAGGACTTATAGTTTTTCTACAGGGCTACGGCAAAGATTTCTTTTACATTATGGCCTATGGGGGGAAATTCTTGAAAGTGCGCTAGCGTTTAAACGGTACATTCGATTGAGCTCAAATTGGGTATATATGTTATAAACCACCGTTGCAAGACCGGTATTGATTTTGGTGTGTATAGATCCTGTAGTTTTTATACAGGGCTACGACAAAGATTTCTCTTACATTATGACCTATGGGGGGAAATTCTTGAAGGTGCGCTAACGTTTAAATGGTATATTCAATTGAGCTCAAATTGGGTATATATGTTATAAGCCGCTATCTTAAGACAGATATTAATTTTGATGTGTATAGGGCTTATAGTTTTCCTACAGGGCTACAAAAAAGATTTCTTTTACATTAAGGCCTATGGGGGGAAATTCTTGAAAGTGCGCTAGCGTTTAAACGGTACCTTCGATTGAGCTCAAATTGGGTATATATGTTATAATCATCATCTTAAGACCGATATTAATTTTGGTGTGTATAGGACTTATAGTTTTTATACAGAGCTACGACAAAGATTTCCTTTATATTATGGCATATGGGGAGAAATTCTTGAAAGTGCGCAAGCGTTTAAACGGTGCATTCGATTGACTTTCAATTTGGTATATATG
This sequence comes from Cheiracanthium punctorium, assembly GCA_038373885.1. Classification (NCBI taxonomy): domain Eukaryota; kingdom Metazoa; phylum Arthropoda; class Arachnida; order Araneae; family Cheiracanthiidae; genus Cheiracanthium; species Cheiracanthium punctorium. The sequence continues at coordinate 230,517 of JAWZYV010016822.1, read as the reverse complement.
TTTGAATTATTCATCGATTAAAATTTATTTAAATGCATGTTAATGATCTTAATCGTAAGAGTTCGGAAAGTCGAGTGGAGTCACTCCAGATTTTTATACATAGGATAGTTACTGTAAAAACTTATTTAAAAAAAAAAAAAATATATTTCTGGTACCTGTTAATTGCTCTAGGAGTGTGTGTGTGTGGGGGGGGGTTAAGTTTTTGCAGGGGGAGGGTGAGCCGCTCCTAGCGCCCCCAGCGCTACGGCCCTGAATGCACAACTTGTGACACATCAATGGCAGAGTGGATTAGACGTTGAAAATTAGCAGATGGATGGTGTAAAGATCTAGTGTTTTGGTCTACCGCGCGGCTGGCGATCTAACAGTATGGGATACTAGGTGTAACGTGAATACTCGTTAGAGCCCGTTAAAATGTCCTCCGCCCAAGGCGCCCCCTTTAGGCAGATTACCCTCATGTAAGTTTGTCTTCAACAACACTACAAACCAGCGAACCAACCAGGGTAGGGGCTTGGGGGCTTCAGCTCCCACCCCACAAAGAGATTGCTAAAGGGTAACATTCTGCCTTTTTATACACTTTGAGTAGGTAAAATGATCTTTTTTAGAAACTAGCCCCACCAAAACATGTTACATTTGTTTAGACTAAAATTTTGCTTTATTTTGTTTCCATTTCTGTAAAATAAATTTTTTCTTCGAAATTTAGCCCTTTCAAAATAAATAAATAAATAAATAAATAAAAAATTCTGGATTCGCAACTGACCAAACACAACTTATGCGACAACGTACTTGTGCCATTTAAATGTTGAGAAAAATAACATTTTCACAGAATAAAACGCGAAAAAAAAAAAAAGGTCTCTCACTCTCTATATATATACATACAAAAACTCGCCGAAAGATCCTTATAAAAAATATTTTGAAGCGGAGAAAAGTTTTTTTTTTTTCCTTTTCTTTTCTTATCTGAACAGCTCAGTTCCTGTTATTACACGTCAGATGACCACACTCTAAAAATGGATGCTATTGACGTCTCCCTAGCACGCCTTTTAATTTTAATCCGTTCCACGCGCTACCGCAAGCAGTTCGATATTAATCAGCGGGGAGAGAGAGAGTGTGAGAAGAGTTGAGAAGTCGGTTCTTTTTTTCTGAAATTTGAGTCTCTCCTCCCAAACAAATAAGAATTCCCGCTTGGATATACTAGATCCTGGATTAAAGTTTATAAGGTAAGTTTCGAGAATTCTTCCGCAGACGTTACAGGACTTTTGAGCAGCTCTGAAAACGAACTAATCATGTTAAACACTCCTAAAAATTATTAATGCTTCTTCACTAACTGCGCTGTAAACTAAATATTAACGATCAACCTGTATGTAGGGCGGATTAAAGGGGGGGCGGAGGGGGCGACCGCCCCCCCCCCCGAGAAAAAAGAAATTAAAGTAAAAGATCCTATTTTACTTCCATAAAATGGATGCATATGTCAATCTTCTAACTAACCGCCCCCTCCGACAAACTTGCATTAATCCGCCACTGATGTCTCATGCAACTTACAGAAAAAATTCTTTAGTCTATTCTCCTCGAACAGCGATAGTCGTTACAGGAACGGCTTTTTCAACGGCTATTTTTTTGAACGGCTTTAAAAACAATTCAGTGCTAAAAACTCAAAAAAATTAATTAATACTTTTTCAGACAATGCACTATGGACTGACATTAACAGTAAAATTGTATGTCTCATGCAACATTCAGAAAAAATTCATACAGTACAAAAATGGGCGGAGGAGTTATCTACTTATGAAATATTGCGAAATTCAACATGTTTTGCATTTTCCCTGAGTGTTTCGTAACTCCTATAGGTTCATTATTTGCTATAGTTCACAGTACAACTTGTAAAGAGACATTCTAAATTTTTTTGAGTCTCCAGCGCAAATGAAAATTCTATAAAAAGTTGCTCGAAAAGTTGAGTGTTTTCCTAAGCCTTAATGCATTTCTTTTCAGATCATTGATAGTAAAAGTATTTATATGTGTTGAAAATCCCTAATACAAACCTAGACCTTTAAAAATCTACCTATTTGCGAAATGTAGTTTTTACGGATGCCTGAAAAGTTGTGACTTAAGTGGATTTTGAAAGCACCAATTCAAATGAGCGGGGGTGGGGGTGTCACAAAATTTAATTTTCAGATACATGTATTTAAAGAAATATGAGTTGCAACCGGGTTTGCCAGATGATTATCAGCGTTTTTAGCAGATTTAAAAAAATTAATCCAAAGTTAGCGAACTAGTTAAAAGTTGAGTAATTTCCGTTGAAAAGTAAATTGGTAAAATTGAATTAGATACTTAATTTAACACATAGTTAATTTATGTTAAAAGGTTTTTTTGTTGTTGTTTGTGTCAATGGCGAATCTAGGGCTTTAGACCCCCCCCCCTTTTCCGAAAAAAAATGACTTTGCTAAACGGCAACATCTTGCTTTATTATAAACTTTAAATAAATAATAATTAGACAAATACTTCCCTTTGTTGAAAATCATTCTTAGTTTTCTTCCATTGTTTCTGTATTTATTATTGAAACAATCTTAAAAAACATTGTTGTCGCACATATTTTTGCATTGATTTCTGAAATTATTTCTCCTCGTGGAAACGAATTATGCTATTATGCTCTTAGTACACAGTTGAATCCATTGTACAACAATGTTTAATTTTAATACATTCTTGCAAAGCATTGTTGTCGCACATATTTTTGCATTGATTTCAACAACTACTGCTCTTGGTTGAAACGAAATGCATTTTTGCGTTTTAGTAGACTGTTGAGTCCATTGTTTCGAAGTTTATTATCCCACATTCCAGTGGCGTAGTCAAGAGGGTGGGGATAGGAGGTCACCTCCCATGAGGAATGTTTCTCATACAAAATGTATATTTCTTCACTCCCTTATCACACACACGTATACATATATGTGAGTTGCAGTAGTTGTAACCCCTCCCTCATGAAAAATCTCTGGCTACGCCACTGCTACATTCATAAATCATTGCTGCCGCAAATATTTTTGCATTGATTTCGACAAATACTTTTTTGATGAAATGAAGTGTGTTTTTAAGTTTAAGTAGACTGTTGAGTCAATTGTTTCAGTGTTTATTATTCAGGTATTCAAGCAATGATGTCGCACATATTTTTGCATTCATTTAAACAATCGTTTTTCTTTCTTGAAACGAAATGTGTTTCTACATTTTAGTAGACTGTTGAAATCCATTGTGTCAATCTTTTTTACTGATATATTGTTCAAAAAGACTGCTATTTCACATGTTTTTGCATTAATTAGAACAATTACTCCTCTCTTTTTTTGAAAGAGGGAGTCATTTTATAATAAAGTTTTCGCCCATTGTTTCAAAGAATAGTATTAATATATTCCTAAAAAGCATGGTTACAGCCCATACTTTTGCACTAATTTCAAGAATTTTTGTTTGTTTGTTTGTTTTGTTTGTTGTTCAAAGTCATTCTTTAATAACACCAATTGTGTTTTTATTTTGTTCAAAAGCACAAAAATCGCCTTCAAAAATGGGCGAGGAGTTAACTGTTAGGGAAGTATTGCAAAATTCCGTATGCTTAGCATTTGTTCAGTATTTATTATTATTCATTCAAGTCATTCTTTAATAAATTTTTGGTCCATTGTTTCACTGTACACTATTGATACATTCTATTGACAAACATTTTTATTACCATATTTTTGCATTTATTTCAACAATTACTGTTGTTTGTTGAAAGTCATTCTTAACTAATGTTTCAGTGTATTGTTTCAAAGTGTATTATTAACACATAATACATTCTCGAAAGGTATAGTTGTAGACCATATTTTTACATTCATTTGAACAATTACTTGTCTTTGTTGAAAGGCATCCTTTAATAATGTTATAGTCTATCATTTCAAAGTACGTTCTTTCAATTAAATTGATACACGCCTAAAAAGAAATTTAATGACCCTATATTTGCATTGATTCGAACGATTAATGTCCTTTGTTGAAGTAATTCTTTAACACGTTTTAGTTCACTGTTTCAACATATATTATTGAAACATTCTTGAAAAGCATTGTCATTGCCAATACATTTGCATCGATTTCAACAATTGTATCCATTTATTGAAATTCTTTCTTTAATAATGTTTTATTCCATTGCTTCAAAGTATATTATTGATACATTCTTGAAATACATCATTATTGCCCATACATTGCCAAAAGTAACTTCTTTCTCATTGTAAAAGTATGCGCAATAACAATGTTTTTCAAGAATATATTAATTACTGCTTCGAAACGATGGACTGACATTATTCAAAAATGACTTTCAACCCGAGGCAGTACTAATTGTTGAAATCGATGAAAAATTATGGTCTATAACAATGATTTTTAAGAATGTTTCAATAATATATTCTTTCAAATAATGGACTACATTAAATTAAATAATGGCTTTCAACAAAAGAAATAAATTGTTGGAGTCAATGCAAAACGATTGGAGTAACAATGCTTCTCAAGAATGTATAAACAAAATACTCTGAAACAATGGACTAAAATATTACTTAAGAATGACTTTCAACAAAAGGAAGTAATTGTTGAAATCAATGAAAAAGTATGGGCTATAACAGTGCTTTTTAAGAATTTATCAATTATATGCTTTGAAACTATAGATTAAGGTAAAGAATTACTTTCAAGAAAGAGCAGTAATTATTCAAATCAATGCAAAAGTATTTGCTATAACAATGCTTTTTACCAATATATCAATAATGTACTTTGAAACAATGGACTAAGACATTATTAGAGAATGAATTTCAAGAAAAAGCGGTAATTGTAGAAATTAGTGCAAAAGTATGGGCTATAATAAAGCTTTTTAAGAATATATCAATAACATACTTTGAAAAAATGGTCTAAACTACTATTAATGACTATATATAATGACTTTTTCTTCAAAAGGAAGTAATTGTTGAAATCAATGCAAAATTATGGGCAATAACATGCCTTTTAAGAATGCATCGATAATTCATTTTGAAATAATGGACTAAAACATTATTTAAAAATGTCTTTCAAGAAAATGAAGCAATTGTTGAAATCATTGCAAAAGAATTAGCTAAAGCAATACTTTTTAAGAATGTATCAATAATGTATTTTGAAACAATGGACTAAAACATTATTAAAGAATGACTTTTATAAAAAGGCAGTAATTGTGGAAATCAATGCAAAATACTGCTATAAAAATTCTTTTTAAGAACTTTAAAATTTATTTCCATCTTTTAAATGAAGAGAAAGCAGTTATAAACATTATATACTTATTGTATTGTGTTTGACAAGGTTGAATATTCCTACACTGCCATAAATAGTAATATATTGAAATTCTTTCGAGTGCTCCTGTAGAAGAAGAATAAACGCTGCAGATACCATTTTCAATCCAGATCATTACTTTGTGATCCTTAATAACGTATGCATTTTGTTTGTTTAAAATAAAAGAATAAGTCTAAAATATGCTTTAAAGAATGATTGAGAGTGTAATGTATTAGAATTACTTTCGTTGCTCCTGTAAAAGAACTATAAATGTTTTATACACCTTTTCCAATTGGGTACGTCGCACTGTACATAGGAATAACATGTATATATAAATATTTGGTATTGACGTATTATACTGGCGGTCAGAGGCGTAACCAAAAGGGGGGGGAGTTAGGGGGGTCATAACAATTTTTTTTTGTTCTTAATACCAACTTCTTTTGTGTGTGTTTATAAAATAGATTAACAATATACGCTATGACAGTGGCTCCCAACCTTTTTTTTCGAGAACCCTTTTGAAAATCAAAACGATACTATCGAACCCCTGGTATAGTAGTTGTGCAGCAATATATTGTTTACGCGAACCCCTAGGGGTTCGCGAACCACCGGTTGGGAACCATTGCTTTTCGCAGTAGTACTTGAAAGAAAAAAATATGTTGGAATGTATTTCATAATCAATGCGTTTGAAATGATTTACATTTCTTTTTTTTTCTTTTTCCCTCTTTAATTAGCAGCTGATATATCCTGCTAACGTAAGGTGACCATACGTCCTCAATTTACGAGGACAGTCCCCAATTTCTGTGCTTTTTTGCAGTTTGTCCCCAAAATGCAAGTAAAAAAGCAATTGGGGACAATTTTTAATTATTACATTGTTTTTTAATTATATTACTGTTAATTATTTCATTAAATGTCCTCAATTTTGTTTCAAATTTGGGGACATGTCCTCAATTTTACATTTAAAAATATGGTCACCTTATGCTAACCTATTCAATCTGGTAACCCAGTGGGCCTATTCCCCTCCCCCCAAGCCATGGTAGAACCTCTTCTCCACTCCCGTAAAAATTAATTATTTTAGGTAGCGTAAATATTCATTTCTATACATGTCAAAGCCACCCCAGGTGATGCAGACTATATCATTCTTTGAGAAAATAAGCGGATTTAAATTTCCTGTTTACTGAACAATCTTTGCATAAATTTTATAACCAATAAATATGTAATAAAAATGTAATAAAATAGTAATAAGAAATGACAATAAAATATAACGAATCTATTCTTTTTAACAAATATTCATATTATTAACAAAGCTATATTATTTTTCTCTTTAAATTACATTCTAATTCTTTGATTCAGAAGCTATTTCAAGTGATCGAGGAAGTTGAAATATGGCAAAATTAAAACTCTTATCTGAGAAAACACTGTCTTGCATATTTCCTTACATTTCACTGAGTTACATAGCTATCAAATTTGTTACCAAAAAAAAAGTGCATTTCCCGTTTTCGGTTAATTAGCACCAGGAAGTAAGCGACAGTTGCCCGAGAGGCATCGGCGGATCCAGAGGGGGGAGGGGGGCACAGAGGTACGTGCCCCCCTCTTCAGACGAACTAAGTTTTACACTTTAGGTGATTGCCTTGTTTTGTAAATTCAAGTGATTCTATGAGAAAATGCAACAATAAATGTTTTGTGGCCCCTCCAGAATTATTTCTGGATCCGTCACAGTCGAGAGGTTCACAGATGCTGGCAAATATGCCTATGACTAGCCGCATTCGGCGACCAGTTTTTGCCGTCGATTACCAGTTCGCGACCGAAATGTGCAAATTGCGGCTCACGGGCTGCTTCGCGACCGGCTTGTGCAACCTACGGGACGCCCGCCTTCGGCGACAAGCTGGTCCGAAGAACGAAAGACCACCCTTCTATCCACCGTTCGCATAGCAACCCGTATGACATAGGAGAAAACTCTAATTCTCTGGCTTCTTCAATGGATCTTTCTTCGCGGAGCGCTCCGATTTCATTAAACTGGTTTAACTAATTAATTTTTTAACTGGCCAAAAAATTTTGCCAGACGCTTGATTTTTTTTAAACGAAAGCTGGAGAGTTTATCCGTCACCGCATTTTATTTATTTATTTATTTATTTTTGGTCGTATTAATCCATAGCTTTTTCGATGCGAGCTTGAAGAGACGAAAACGGGCGAAAATCTTAAAAAACGCCGGATTCGATTTTTATTTATCAAAAATCGGGAATTGCAGTTAATTTGAAAATGAAGGTCTCTTAATGTAGAAAACTTTTCCCTCTTTCCGATCGTGTAATTATTTTTTCGTTCGGACGATCGGGAGCCTTTTTTTTCAGAGGCCTAAGAGAAAAAACGGCGAAAATGACGTAAAATATAAAATAATTTAAACACTAATTGAATATTTTAAAAAATACGCCCGAGGTGCAATTTCGGGGTGCTTGGGAACCCCCTTGCAAAGTTTGGTGCAATTCTGCCGGGTGTTTAGGGCGTGATTCAAGTGAAACGCGCGCGATCGATTTCGAATCAAACGTTTTTCTGTCCCCAGCTCCCAGTTCAGTTCCCAGAATGCTTCCAATGAACAAACCTATCGCGCCGTCACGTGATCAAAACACGGCTGGCTTCTTTCAGTTGAATAAGAAACATTGATATTGTTGCGGAATTACTCGGCTACTCCTGGGGTTCGTCGTTCTAAAGTCCAGTTGGTGTATAAAGTTCAAGTAAAAAGTCTCTTGTCAGGATGGAACACAAACTTTATTGCTTCTAGAACTTCGTAGAACAATCAGCTGTACACAATTCACAAGCACAATCTAGCAGTAAAGTGCTTTTAACAGTTCGATTAGATCAGAAACTCTCACGAATGCTGTATTTCTCACACAAAATAGAACACTTTCACTGACAGGAATTCAGCGAAAATATACGAGAAATAACACTAACAGTCTCTCAAGACTCAGCAATGAAGAATTTACACACAGCACTTAAATTCAAAGCTTCACAAACAGCGCGAAACACAGCTTCCTTCACAAAGCAAGCGTATTCACTCTCTCAAAGCTTGATCAACAATGAATCGTCGGGGCGACACGCTTCTATAAATAGCCGACGCAGGAGGTACAAGAGGTTTCCAGAAAAGTCAATTTCTCGAGGGTTCTACATAACGCGTGAATATTGATTACGTCATAGAAGAGAAATGTTAGGTTATTATGCGTTTTTAATGCAGGAAAAACAACTTCCAGGCCCCATTGGGAAAATCGCGCCAAATGACCAAAAAGTCGCCAAGCTTGGCGACTTTTGGCGAAATATCGCCAAATTTGGCGCCAAAAATAAGTCCTCAAAAGTGAAGAGATCTAAGCTCTAGGACTAATATTTCTCGAGATTTCTAGAAGCCCATAGAAAAACATATGGGAAAGCGAAACCTCCGTATCTCCGGTTCTAATTGGCCGATTTTGATGCAACAAAAAGCAAAATTTATCTATTTGAAGCGTAGAATACGAATTTTAAACCATTCTAAGCCCCAGAGCAGCGGGTTGCCCCGAAAATTCGTAACATTGCCCCCTTCCCAAGGACTGCACGTCCCGGGCAGTACAATCCCTAGTTAGGAGGTCACACAGGTACCTACACTGTATAACACTTAACAAGATCTTAACAACATAATTCAAGCAAGTAATCAATAGCACAATAAGCAAATACACATTAATAAATAAATAATCAACATAATAAATAATTACACTGTAATAAGTAATCAATGTAATAACAAATACACATTAATAAAATCCAATATATTACAAATATATACACTAAACATGGCGTAAGTGATGAGTGAAAGAGAGTTGACGAAAGAGGAAGAGAAGAGAAAGACAGGAAAGAAATGAGACGTTGAAAGAAAAGAGGAATTACGCCATAGTGAACATGGTCTGAAGCAATAATTACAACCGCGGTAGATGGCTAGCCGATCGTAATGTACAACTCTTGGCTTCGAGTTTGGTGACTTACGAATCCGTACGATGACGTCATTCAGCCGGTTTAGGACTGTGTAAGGACCGTCCCACGGCGATTGCAGCTTGGGAGACAGGCCTTTCCGTCGAGTAGGATTCCATAGCCAAACTTTGTCACCTGCGTTGAACTCGTGTCCCGTAGCCTTCGTGTCGTAGCGAGTCTTCATCTTTTCCGTGTTCAGGTTGATCCGCTCCCGAGCAAAATGATGCACATCTTCAAACCGTGCCCGAAGGTTTTCCACGTACTCCTCTGGCGATGAAGGCGCATCTGGAGGGCGGCCGAACACTAGATCGGCGGGAAGACGAAGATCTCTGCCGAACAGCATCTGGGAAGGTGTGAAGCCGGTAGTCTCATGGACGGCACTCCTATAGGCCAGCAGGAACAGGGGGAGTTTCTTGTCCCAGTCCTCTTGATTCCTAGATACCAGGAGCGAGAGGTTGTTCAAAATTGTACGATTGAACCTCTCCACCATGCCGTCGGATTGTGGGTGTAAAGGCGTAGTCTGGGTTTTGTCCATTCCGAGAAGTTGGCATAGTCCTTTAAAGACTGCAGAGGTAAAGTTCGTTCCTTGGTCGGAATGAAGTTGCAGAGGGGTTCCATATCTGGAAATCCATTCTTGCACCAGTACCTCTGCTACGGTCGTAGCTTCTTGATCGGGAATAGGAAACGCTTCGGGCCATTTAGAGAAGTAGTCAATGACAACTAGGATGTATTTGTTGCCATCCGAAGTTCGCGGAAGAGGTCCCAGGATGTCGAGTGCAATCCTCTCAAAAGGCGCTCCTACATTATAACGATGTAGTCTTCCACGGCTTCGTTTCTTCGGGCCTTTGCGGGCGGCACAGGCGTCACAAGCTTGACACCACTTTTCGACGTCGCCTCGAGCCCTAACCCAGTAAAAGCGCTCGCGAACTTTCTGCAGGGTCTTCATTACGCCAAAATGGCCCCCAGTTAAGCCATTATGAAGTTCTTCTAGAACCTTCGGAATCCTCGAGCGAGGGAGTACCAACTGCCATCGGAGCATCTTGCCGTCGTCCGACTCCCATTTACGATACAGGACTCCATTTCTCAGGCGAAGCGAATCCCATAAAGCCCAGTACTGTTTTGTTGCCGGACTGTAAGATGATATTTCTTGCCAACTGGGCTTAGCGCTGGATTTTTCCATAAATTCCACAATAGGTTTGATGTCGCTGTCTGTTAATTGGTCCGCCCGAACATTTTCGTCACTCCAGGGATCTTGAGATGATGCCGATGATGTAACTTGGCGGACAGCGGGATGTTTCAGATGGTAATTTTTCTCTGCCCTGGAGCAATAGCGACAACTGTCTATGCAGGGCCTTCTCGACAAAGCATCTGCATTTCCATGAGATGACCCTTTCCGATGACGTATCTCGATGTCATATTCTTGTAGTCGCTGTATCCACCTGGCTATTTGGCCCTCCGGATTCTTGAAATTTAGAAGCCAGGTTAAAGAGGCATGGTCCGTTCGGAGCAGGAACTTTCGGCCGTACAGGTAATGATGGAAGTGCTCCACGGCCTTAATGATAGCAAGGAGTTCCTTTCTCGTAACACAATAGTTACGTTCTGCCTTTGAAAGGCATTTGCTCCAGTAAGCAATGACGTGTTCTTGGCCATCTATCTCCTGGGACAAAACTGCTCCGACACTCTCCTTACTTGCGTCTGTGTCCAGGATAAATGGCTTGTCAGGGTGAGGATACGACAAGATCGGCGAAGATGTTAAAGCCGTCTTCAGTTCGTTGAATGCGTCCTCACATTCCTCAGTCCAGAGAAATTTCTGTCCAGTCTCGGTCAATTTGTGAAGAGGTCTTGCAATTTGAGAAAAGCCCTTCACGAATTTTCGATAGTAAGTACACAGACCGAGAAAACTTCTTAAGTCGTGGATATTCTCGGGACGACTCCAGTTCTGGACTGCGGACGTCTTTTCGGGATCGGTTCGGACTCCGTGGGCGGATATTATGTGCCCGAGGTAACGTACTTCCCGACGAAACAAATTGCACTTCGATGGACTCAGTTTCAAGTTCGCCTCCTTTAATTTCTGCAGCACCTTTCGGATGTTCTCTAGATGCTCTTCGAAAGTCCTTCCGACGATGATGATATCGTCCAAATAAACGAGACATGCTTCGTAGGAAAGTCCTCTCAACACTGTCTCCATTAGTCGCTCGAATGTAGCAGGTGCGTTGCAGAGTCCAAAAGGCATAACTTTGAACTGCCATAATCCTTGTCCCGTGGTGAACGCAGTCTTTTCACGGTCGTCGGGATGAATTTCCACTTGCCAGTAACCACTTTTCAGATCCAGAGTGGAAAACCATTCGTTTCCCGATAAAGTGTCCAAAGTGTCGTCTATCCTGGGAAGAGGGTAGCTGTCTTTCTTGGTAATGTCATTCAGACGTCTGTAGTCAACACAGAACCGGGTGGAACCATCCTTCTTTCGGACCAAAACAATTGGCGAGGCCCAGGGACTAGTCGATGGCTCGATGACGTCATCACGCTTCATCTCCTCTAAAAGTCTGCTCACCTCTTCTTGCTTAGCAAACGGCAGCCGCCTAGGATGTTGCTTGATGGGAGAATGGCTGCCTGTATCTATCCTATGTTGAGTTAAGCTCGTACGGCCAAAGTCACCCGAAGTACGGGAGAAGAGGTCTTCAAATTCAGCTATTACTTTCTCCGCAGCGCTTCTCTGTTCTGCCGTTAACTCCACGTCTTGTATTAATTCCTTCGTCAGGCACTCGGAAGATTTAGCTGTCGTTTGGCTGATGTTCTTATTAATGCAGGTAACAGGAGTGCATGTCGCCAACACTTCATTTTTCTTTATCACCTTCGACTTGTCCGTCACATTTACTACTCTAACTGGAATTTCTGTTCTCGACAAGTCCACAAGTGTTGCTCCCACAAGTACTCCTCTGATGGAATCACTATTGCTTGGGTGTTCGATTAATCCAAAACGGAATTTATTGCTTTCTTTTACTGTTCCAGAAATTATTGAATCAGTTCTGGGAGGTAGAGTGATATCAGTCTGGGCTATTATTTGCTGAACAGGCAAAACAGTTTCATTTCTAATATCGAACGCAGCTATTTCTTCTGAGTCTGAACGAAGCTCATTATTCTTAAAGTCCAAATTAAATTTGTGTGATTTTAAAAAGTCCAGTCCGAGAATAAAAGAGTCTGTAATATTGGCGACATATACCACATGGTCGTATCTGGCATTTCCAAACGTGATTTCTACTTGCGCTTTTCCGCCCACTTCGATCTTGTCACCTGTCACAGTCTGGAGGGTCAGCGAGGGCGGAGTCCAGATAATCTTCAAATTTAATTTCTTGGCCAGATCCGTCCTTATGATGGTTACGTTCGCGCCAGTATCAATCACCATGTGGCATGGAGAACCATTAACGTATCCCAGTACGAAGAGTCCATTACTGCCGCCATTCACCGATGAAATCTGCAAGACTTTTAGGTGGGGCTTTTGACTATCTGGCAACCTCCGCCCCGCGAGATGGCCACCTCCTAGTTTCCCTCCTTCTTGTTTTTAGAATTCTCTTGCTGGTCAAGAGACTTTCGACCACAATACTTTTGTACATGGCCTTCGACGCCACACTTCCAGCATTTTACTTTCTTTGGGCCATCTCTCGTTCTATCGGATCTTAATTTTCGCTCTATGAGATCTTCAATTCTCTTCAATCTGTTCTCGACGCTCTCTGTGTCTTTGTTAGCTTCCTCTTGGACCGTTACCGCTCTAACAGCGTGCCGATCTTTTCTCACGGCCCGCTGGGCTGCCTCTAGCTTCATTGCGAACACCAGAGCAGACTTCAAATCCTGATAATCCTCCAACATGAGTGCCTTTTGGGTTTCTGGATCACGGATGGCTTCAATAAAATGACGCACCGCCATTTCCTCTCTGACATTATCAAGGTGGTCCATGTAGGCTAGATGACACAGCCTATCTATGTCCGAAGCCAGCTCTTGAAGGGTCTCGCCAGATCTCTGCATCCTTGACTTAAGTTGGATTCTACTATATTCTTTCTGGCACTTCTCTCCGAATTTCATCTCCAAGGCACTGGCAAGGGCGTCAAAATCTCCTATCTTCGTCGCTCCGATAGTTTGCAATACATTAATTGCATCTCCGCTAAGGGAAGCGGCCAGTTGATTAGCTTTCTCGGACTCGCTCCAACCATTGGCTCTGGCGACGATCGAAAATTGGGTCTTGTAAGCTTCCCAGGGAGTCTTTCCGTCATAGGCAGTAAGTTTCACTGCTGGGCGGTGTGAAGATAACCTGATGTTTTCGGGTAACTTTCCCAGCTTTACGAGAGAGTCCAATTTTTCTTCAATTTTAGCTTCACATTCTTCATGTATTTTCGAAACTATATTTTCTTTCCAGTCTAGTTTCTCCTCAATTTTATTCTTAAATTCTTCCCGCATTCTGCAAATATCTTGCTGCAATTCCTTAACATTTTCTTCTATTTTTCCTTCAATTCTTTGTTCATATTTCGTTTGAGTTTCTTCTATGAGCGACATTCTTTTCTCCATTATCTCTTGATTTTCCTGCACACTCTTTTCGAATTTCTCTAATTTTCCCAAAGCAGTCTCCATTTTCTCCAATCCCAATTTCATTCCTTCTTGTCCGGCTTCAATTTTCTTCTCTAAATCCGCTTTCATCTGTTCTTGTCCGGCTTCAATTTTCTTTCTAAATCGTCTGTCCGGCTTCAATTTTCTTTTCTAAATCGGTCTGTCCTGCTTCAATTTTCTTCTCTAAATCCGCCTTCATCTGTTCTTGTCCAGCTTTCATCTCGTCTTGTCCGGCTTTCATCTGTCTTGTCGGCTTTCATCTCGTCTTGTCCGGCTTTCATCTCGTCTTGTCCGGCTTTCATCTCGTCTTGTCCGGCTTTCATTTCTTGCATCATATTCATGAGCTTTTGAAGTTGTTCTTCCATTTTTTGTCTAGTCAAAACCATAAACTGGAAAATTAAAGTCTTTATTTAGAATCCCGATTCTGACACCAAATGTTGCGGAATTACTCGGCTACTCCTGGGGTTCGTCGTTCTAAAGTCCAGTTGGTGTATAAAGTTCAAGTAAAAAGTCTCTTGTCAGGATGGAACACAAACTTTATTGCTTCTAGAACTTCGTAGAACAATCAGCTGTACACAATTCACAAGCACAATCTAGCAGTAAAGTGCTTTTAACAGTTCGATTAGATCAGAAACTCTCACGAATGCTGTATTTCTCACACAAAATAGAACACTTTCACTGACAAGAATTCAGCGAAAATATACGAGAAATAACACTAACAGTCTCTCAAGACTCAGCAATGAAGAATTTACACACAGCACTTAAATTCAAAGCTTCACAAACAGCGCGAAACACAGCTTCCTTCACAAAGCAAGCGTATTCACTCTCTCAAAGCTTGATCAACAATGAATCGTCGGGGCGACACGCTTCTATAAATAGCCGACGCAGGAGGTACAAGAGGTTTCCAGAAAAGTCAATTTCTCGAGGGTTCTACATAACGCGTGAATATTGATTACGTCATAGAAGAGAAATGTTAGGTTATTATGCGTTTTTAATGCAGGAAAAACAACTTCCAGGCCCCATTGGGAAAATCGCGCCAAATGACCAAAAAGTCGCCAAGCTTGGCGACTTTTGGCGAAATATCGCCAAATTTGGCGCCAAAAATAAGTCCTCAAAAGTGAAGAGATCTAAGCTCTAGGACTAATATTTCTCGAGATTTCTAGAAGCCCATAGAAAAACATATGGGAAAGCGAAACCTCCGTATCTCCGGTTCTAATTGGCCAATTTCGATGCAACAAAAAGCAAAATTTATCTATTTGAAGCGTAGAATACGAATTTTAAACCATTCTAAGCCCCAGAGCAGCGGGTTGCCCCGAAAATTCGTAACATTATATTTCGAGGTTTGCCCTGTGCGACGCGGGAAACGTTCGAATTGTAAAGTAAATAAAAAACTTTGTAAAAAACACACATAAGATTTTAAAGGCAAGAGGATGCGTAACGTTTCGACCAATTCCAGGGTTCGATTCCTTAATTCCAGGACTGACGAAGGCCAAAACAATTTTTGGTCGAAACGTACGTATCTTCTTACCTTTAACATCTTATGTGTGTTTTTTACAAAGTTTTTTTATTTACTTTATCGTTTAACACCAGTAATTTGAGTGTTTTTTTACTTCGAATTGTGTTTCACTTGAATCTCGCCCCTGGATCAAAGTCATATTTTTGCATGTATATATGTATGTGTAAGTGTCATTCTCCTTCATTCTTTTGTCTCCTTTAAGTCCTGTATGGGAGAAAAAACTCATCTCTCGAAACAGCAGAAGGTTGCTCTCTCAGGAAATCTGCCATAGCAATGTCTGGTAAATAATGGCATCCAAAGCCTTATAATAATTCCCCTTTTTTAAAGCTTTAAACTCATCACTCGGAGCTCTATCTGTTGTTGTTGTTGTGAATATGTATATCGGATTTGTGTGCTCGGCTCGAAGCCAGCTTATAAAGCCTCGTCAGAAGCATAACACAAGGGGGCTTTTCTCCATGGACGGGGGGGGGTCTTTCTAAGGGGTCTTAACCCGTATTTATGCTAAGTTTCGGAGAAAACCACGGAAAACTCCGAACTGTTAGGTTGTCGGACGCGCGATGGGACCCGAAACCGGGACCTTCACACTTATCCCGTCTACCATTTCCAGCGACATAATCACTGTGCCATGGTGAGGCCGCTTCATCTGTAATTCGTTCATCTGCCATTCGTTGAGGCAGATCGTGTGTCCTATTTTTGGTTCTGCATCAATATCATGTGCTTCAGAAAATTTGACTACAAAGTACGCAGTATTTAGGTTTAACTACTTATACAAAATAATACTTATATAATGCGCTAACGCATGCGGTGCCAAAATCGATGATATTTCCACACCGCGAACGGTAACAGCTAGATGTAAACATTAGTGCAATAACAATAACGCATGTGCAAAAATCCAAATTAACAGTTCAATGGCGTCAAATGGAGCAAGCCTATGTCACGCGGTAGCTAGATTACAAAATAACAATAATGGCTACACAGAAATGCAAGATCTTTCGGACTATTTCGCAGCTTTAAAATAACCAATTTACAATACTTGGCGCATTGATCACCCATCTAAAAAATGTCACCATGCATTGGGCTAAAGCACATTTTAGCCGTTTGCTGTTTCAACATCGGCTTTTATGATGACGTCCAAAATGTGTCGCAACCCTAACCTAAGTGAATTTAATGACAAATACTGTTAAAACCAATGAGATATAATAGGATAAGAAGTTGTCCGTTAAAACAAAGGAACATGATTTTCCTTGAAATAAGCCCAGAAATTGAGTCAACACTGCACTGAGTATAAAGAACAGTAAGGTAGTTGGCGGCGAAGCTGGCTGTCTTGGCGGCTAGTTACTATTAATTTATTAATTACCTTGCATAATTTATCTTCACGTAAACCTCCATTCTTCTTCTTTTTTCTCCCTTTGAACTTCAGGATCAGGTATTTGAGTTTCATAAAATGCATTTATATCCAGTGGGTCCTAGCACGATGCTATAGAAGAGTATCAATCAGTAACAGATAGTTAGGGCAATCTCGGAACTGGGACCTATGAAACAATCAAAACACACTGCTTTCTCCCCTTTCTCTTAAACGAATGCATTATCTCCCGAATTTCCGAGGGGTTGGGGTCATCGATCAAGGAAGGGGTGTCTTTTTTGACAGGGAGTACAAACTCAAGCTTGAAAGGAAAAGGAGCCTTTTGTGGGAGCGCTTAACACTCCATTGTACACACAATAAAAAACCCATCCATCTTCTACTCTCCGATATCGGAAAGCAGTTTTCGGCTCCATCTACCCTGACGGAAAAAAAGTATTATTTCCGATAGTGATTCCGGCATCAGAACGATTCCGACAGCTTCGTGGTAGCAAACAGAGATGTTCTTTCAGAATATGAAGTCGTGAGTAGAGAAGTGTTGATTTATCCGCTACGGAGAGCTTTCCGGTAACACCGTGGTCGGGGCTCTGAAGGGGTTCCTCCACCGTTGACACAGTCAATCCTAAAGAGAAGTTCTGGGATCTGTAGCCCCGGGCCTTATCGATTTTGATAGAGTCAGGGGAAGAGTGGAGGACATGAACGAAAACGTTGGAATTATCCTCCATAAAAACAACTGGTGGAAATCCCCACAATAAACTCCAGCCATCCCCCGAAGAATTACAAATTATTATCATTTTAAATAATTTTCCATGTTTTGGTTCTTTTTATAATCGCGTTTTGCCCCATCCCCGTGAAACTTCGCTGTTTTGCAATTAAGGCCTTTTTTAAAAAATTTATTCATACGACAAGATTTAAAATGTATGGTGTGTCATACATCAGTGATCAGAGGCGCAGAGAGCCAATTCGGGGCCCCGGGGATAAAATCTTTGGGGTCCCGTTGCTATCCAGAAATTCTTTTGATGTCGTATTAGATCAATCATTTATTCCTTATTAAAATTATTAATCATTTAAAGAAATTTTAAATTAGTAGTAATTGGAAAATAATTAATAGAATTAAAATTATTAATTTAAAAGAGTATTATACTTTAATAAACATCCATGCTCTAAATAATACTAACATTTTGTTTTAAAGGTTTCGTCACCTCCATAGAGCAACTGTATTTAAAACGTTAACATTTTTGCATGGCATGTTTCCTCAGTATTCAGAGCCTGATTATGACCAACAGGGGCCCCGGGCATTGATGAATTTGGGGGCCCCTATCTATGAAATTTGTTTTATTTTTCATAAAATTTTGATATAAAAAAGAATATTTCAGAACAACATTTGATATTGGGGGCCCTTTCGAGCCGGGGGCCCTGGGCAAAGTCCCGATTTGCCCATGCGATAATAAGGCTCTGTCAGTATTGAAAAAATTAATATTTTTATTCATACTTCCATGCAAGCAGGCAGGCAAAAAATTTTAGAAGGTCAAAAAAGTGGAAATTTCAAAATTTCTTATAGAAAGTCTTGATCTTTTTTGTTAAGGAAAATTCAAAATTTCGAAGGTTGGGTGGGCCCATAGTCTCTCCTCTCTGGCTATACCCTTCCTTCCACTATTTAACAATGTGTTTCGGAAAAAAAAATTATTTCTTGCTAAATAAATCTTTTCTGCTTTTAGTCATGGCAAATCGTTGAATAACACCGTCAATGTCTATTTTTCTTGCAAAAGAAGACTCAATCACTAACATTCCTCGTTTTTGTCAAGTTGGTGGTTTATGCTTTAGCTGGCTTTTTGTAATTTCATTCAAAAATTAATTTGAAACATCCGGGGACATAATCTGGATTTTTACTTTTTTTTTTTTTTTTTTTACAAAATTGACAACACACAATTAAGTATCATATGAACAGCAAAAGCGGGGCCCCTTCACAAGCTGAGGCCCTGGGGATTTTTCCCCTGCTCCCCCTCCCTCTCTGCGCCACTGTCAGTGATTTATACACGCCCCTCTCCTCTGATTTACTGGTATATCCCCAGATTTTCATATTTTTTGTACAGTCTATAGATTCTATTAGCCCCCTCCCCCTCTCCAATTCGTATGGAGTTTATTAGCTACCGCCTCCCACAGATTGGCGTAAATTGGCATGTAAAATGGGGGGGGAGGCAAAATGTTTTCTATTGTCGAAAATCTGTTCAAAAAGGAGATAATCTAAATTTTCTTGAATTTTTTGAGGGGGCAATCCGCCCCCCCCTCTCTTGCCCTTAGTAAGTTACGCCTATGCCCCACCCCTGTCCGATTTTTCAGACATCCCTTCAGGTTCGCAGATCCTGGATAAATCACCGTGATACATCTCTCTTATTACATTTACATCGAAATTTCATTTGTTAACACAGTAGAGCTTCACCAACTTGAAATTATATACTGAATGCTCCTGCATGCATCCTATCCACACTATTTTCTATTGTTTTGTCATCGATATTTGATCCGTCAGCAACACTGCGGGTTAGTAGCAGATTGGGAAATTAGCGGAAAACTGATTACAAATTTCGACCCAGACATATACATAATGGGAATGAAATAGAATAGTGTTGAACAAAAACAGCTGTCTGCCTGCACAAAATATACACACTGATCGTATTTCGGGCAGTATGTTACTTTAGGTAATGAGGAAGAGCAAAAAAAAAAAAACAGTCCAGGGATCAGAATAGTACTGGAAAAAGAAAAAAAAAATTCTATTTTGGCGCCAAAAGTTCCGGAAGTCTTGAAATCTGCACACCAAAGCTTCCGGCACGCCTGGCTTCAATCCAATAAAGAAGGGTTAGATTAGATATTGGAAAACAGCACACCCTAGTTTCACTCTGAAAGTACCAGGAAAAGATTACGATTGAGAAACAAAAAATAATTACTCTTAATTACATTCGACCGATGGGGACCGACGAATTTCGTTCACTATATCCGAAGTTCTCTATAACCGATGTCTCCCCAATGTTGAACAATAAAACTTAATACAAGACTAGAAAATAGCATTTCATACAAATACTGAATGTTCATTAAGTAAATCAAACATAATTAATCTCATTTATGGTTCTAGAACTATTTGTTAAGTAAAATGAACCCAATTAATCACATTTATGTAGAATGGAACGCCTAATTTTGACACGCAAATGATAAGCTTTTTTTCCTGTCGGAAATAAAATAGAGCTCAAAATAGCGAAAAATCGCTGAAAAATCAGGGAACGAGTAGGTTTTCAGATTTGAATGAAAGATTTGAATGATCAGAATGAAAATTTTCAAGTCGATCGCCCAACGGTGTGAATTTTATTATGTTTTTAGACAGTACCATTTTAATCTGTTTGGATTAATAATGGCCAAAGTTTTGTTTTGGAGTGGTTGAACCGAAATTGTGACAGAGCCAGTGAGTCAGGAATCAGTGTAACACTAGTATAGTAGGACAATCAGACGAATAAAAAAGAATTTCTTCTGCTCTGCAAATTTAAAAAAATGCAGAACACTTCAGTTCTACAGTTTATCCCTGTTTTATCAATTCGAGGTTGATATCGCAAAATTTCGAACCTATATTTTGCACGACTGGAAAAAAGTGGTTTCATCCCAGCACTGGCCTTGTAATATCCTGCGATGTAAACATGCCGGCTCAGGACCAAATTTTTAGCGTGTGGATTTTTATTTATTTACTTTTCGGTAGTATGCATTAGCGTAGCCAGGAATTTTTTTCGGGGCCTGGCTGAGAACTCAAAATCTAGAATGCAATATAACTTACAAAAATTGATATATCGTTTTCTCGGGGGAAGGTGATGCCCCCTCTTTATTTTGCCATAAAGTGTTCGCATAAAAAAATAAAAAAAAAAATGAATCAAAGAAAGGAAAGGATTAAAAAAAAAATTTTTAATCATAAAATGAGTTTAAAATCTTTGCAGATGGAAAAACGTATTAGAAAAGATTTTTTTTTTTTATTTGTCTTAGGTCCGTAGCTGAACCTCAAATTTCTAAAGGAGAACTTTGAAATATACCATGGGGCTATCAAGGGGAACTTCCACAAATTTATCCACGAATATTTAATTTTCTCCATACCCTACGTTTACTCGTTTCGGGGGTATGTGGGTGCTGCAGCCCCATTAGCTACCCCCCCCCCCTGGCTAAGCTCCTGGTAGTATGTATTTATATATGGGCGTTACTCTTTTGAAATTGCCATTTCTTCACATTTTTTAAACAATATTATAAATTAAATAAATAATATTTGAGCTTGGTAATAAAGATCTTTAAACTGCGTGCTCCCATCCCACATCTGATTATGGGCCCTGGACCCAGGTTCAGAGACGGGGCCCTCTCCCGTCCATTTTACAGTCGTGTGCTATTATTATTACATGTTTATTTCTTCTTACCCATAGTCTGTTTACAATATAATTTAACCTGAAAATACAGGGTATAAAAACGAAGAGTTGAGTGAATAAATATGTTAACTGACATAAATAATAGTGATAACTGACATAAATAAAATAATGATTTCAGGGCAGAAGATTTGCGCTAATATGCAAACAAGTTCACACAACACACACGATGGCAATAAATACCACCACCCATTTTATTAAACGTTTATGATACACTATTTATCATAAATAAATATATATTTTAAATTTTGAGCTATATTAGCTGTAGAATATCTTGTAAAATTTCATAAGATGAAAAAAAAATTCAAAATATTTTTTTCTAGTTTGTATTAAAATAAAATATTCAAACAATTAAATTGCATAAGGCTGCGCCCGGTAATTTTCTATCTGAATGCCAACTTTGTCAAATATAAATTGTTTTCCAATTATATTTTCTCCCTCCCTGGGAAAATAAATAAATAGATTAAAAAGAAAACCTACACAAATCCTCTAATGTTACATTTTATTTAACTTCTGCCAAGGCAAGGATTGTTTCAATAATATTCTTTTTTAAGTAACCAGCATCATAAACACTTTACTGACAAGAGGTTTCATGCTCTCTTTTTGAAAGGAAAGGTATTTTAAATAAGGGTTTGAATTCCATTAGCCCCATTTTTCAGAAAAATGCTGCTACTGGTAGTATTAAAAATATAACAGAATGCAAAAATAAAATGACAATGTTGAAAATATCAATATGAACGTATTGATATTTTCCCCGAAACATAGGTGTGATGAATTGCTTTTTATGTCACTCATTCTTTTCACTTTTATTGATTCATCTTATGCCATTATGTGGGCTGGTTCAGTCAGTCCTCTGAGGAGCAGATTGAGCGATGGTGTAATATAGAACGAAAGTGACATGAACGGTATGCATTTTGATATTGCTCGGCTATTACGTATTTATAAAGCCTCAAACCTGCTATTACACCCACAAAGATGTCGCTCATGCGTGCATGTACACAGTAGCGGATCCAGGGGAGGGGCTAAGGGGCTTCAGCCCCCCCCAAAAGAGATTACTCAAGGGTAACATTCTGCTTTATTATACGCTTTAAATAGCTAAAATGATCATATTTTATTACTTAGCCCCTCCCAAAAGCCTAATACATTGGTTTAGACTAAAATTTTGATTCATAGTACATTTTAATTGGGTGAAATAAGCTTTTTAAAAAATTTAGCCCCTCCCAAAAAAAATTTCTGGATCCGCCACTGCATGTACAGAGATGAGTGCCAGGCCTTCTGCGAAAACGTCCCTGCACAAATAAATGTAAGGCCACAGACGTTAGAATTACTCTAGAGCTCTTTTCTTGTGGATAATGCTGAAAGAACTAGCATTTATACTGCAAGTGTGTGTAGATTAGGATGACTCTCTAACCACTGCTTTCTTGTAACGATGCTTAACGAGTTGAAGTTTTGAGGGTGAGTTGATTTATAAAAAGAGAAGCTACTCAATTTTAATGGCATTGACTTCTATTTTAGAAAGAATTTGACTTTCACCAAGTAATTATTCATGTAAAGATCATTGCAAACTCAAGTTATGTGTGTGAAGTTTTGATTTGATGAGAAAAAAAAAGGGGGAAGAAGTCAAGTTGAAGGAAATTACGAGTATTATTATTGCGCGGTGGTGTTCGGCCCAAATTTGATAAAAATTACTTAACAATTCTACTCTAAGTGTATGGTACGTATACTTCCGTCTGTATAATTACAAATTGAAGTATTAGCAGGATTTTATTTAACAATTTACCTAATAATAATAGTAGCAGTAGTAATAATATTTGAATATATTGTTCAAAATAAATTGCTCTGTAAGTGGATACCTAAATATTTTATGTGAAATTCTCTATAGGTGAATATTTTACGTGAAATTCTGATTTTAAAAGGAAAAACAGCAGTATCCAAACTGTGCATGTGAATTTATATTATTATTCTCAAAACAAATTCTTAAAATCTCGTAAATTCACAAGCTCATTTCAATTTTAGAGATCAAGTTAAATTTCTTGCTTATATTACTACATCAAAAGAAAAAATTCTTTAAGAATTAATGACTAAGCATTTTATTCTGGAACGTTTGCTAATCCCTTACTTCCTTCTGTTGCAAGCTGTAATCAAAAGACTTGATTAATAATTTCCACTTCATGCAAGTGTGAGTTGAAAAGTCCTTTGATAAGAACTTTTATGTAGGGAACTAATACAGAATTATATCTCCCATGCACACAAAAATCGTGCTTGAAAAAGAAGTAGTATGTATCCTTAATTTGAGTCTTTGTTTTCAGTTAAATTTAATTACAAAGTTATGATTACCACGAATCTGAAAATTATATAAATTTGTATAGAAAATAGCAATATTTCTTAAATTTGCTCTTGCGTTATATCTGAATTAGAATATGGAAGACAACTGTCATTTGGAAATGAACGTCCGTTCTTCATCGCCCGATGCTGAAGACAAATCTCAAAATCCAGCGAACACGCCATCATTTCTCTGGAAGTGTTTTCAAGTGGCTGGTATACACTGTCCCGCCTCAGCAACTCTCGGCAAGTGTGCATTCAGGATGTACTGCTTTCCTTTCCTCATGCACGCTGCACTTGTTGTCAACACTGGCTTGCTGGTGACATCCATCGGAACTGATACATGGAATATGAAAATCACGCTAGCGTGCGCATCCACGAATCTTCTGTCGATAGCATCGTGGCATTCCATGAACAGAAACAAGAATAAACTGAAAACATTGATGCATATTTATAGCTCGGTGCGAGAATCGGACACGCCCATCGGAAATGCCGTCGTCAAGCTCGTTTTGGTGATGTTCTGCACGATACCCAACCTTTATTCCGTACTTTGCGCCACATATTTCATCGACAGTCCAGACCCTTCGTTTTGGCTGTACGGATCCAGCGTCCAGTCCATGCATCCTTACGGGACAGCTTTGCTGTTCTTGAATGTCAATCTCTACGTGTCACTTCAAGTGTTGTTTCCAGGGTTATGCACGTGCGCTTACTGTTTCTTATGCTGTGCCGAGCACAGGTGGTTGAAGAGCTGCGAGTTAAAGCTGATATCGATTGCTGATGCTAATAAAGCGGGTGCGAATTCACCCGTGAAAGACCTGGTAACTGAATACTTCAAGGCACTCTCGACAGCCGAGCTACTGCAGAGCGCGTTTTCCGTTCCAGTGTTTCTGATCATACTGATGCACGTCTTGCACATGTTCTCGCTGCTCGCCACGCTTCTAACGTTCACAAAGGATGAGTTTTCAGCTCCCGCGGTGTGCGAGGCCTGCGTTATACTCATCACCAGCGTCTTTTCGACGTTGGCCGTGGTTGTCTGCGCGGACAGGATTCCTGACCAGGCCTGCAAAGTGCAGGGGCGCTTTAAACGCTTTTGGGAGGAACTGGTTCTAGCGGGCGGCCAGAGGAATGAAGAAATCAAGCTGGCAGCACTCAGGGAGACTGTTACCATGACAGCATGCGATGTGGTGACGCTACGAAAGAGATTCATTTTGTCAGTGTTTGGAGCGTTATTTACTTACGGATTTCTTGTGTTGCAGATCAATAAATAGGTTCAGTGATAGTATAAATGCCCCCTCCCCTATTTTCCTAAGCAGTATTGAATAACATCAAATATCAGCCGCCACTTTTTTTTCTCTTTTTTTTTTTTTTTCACGTGATGCGCAAACTGAAAGTTTCAAGCCTTTGTGTCTAATTGTATTGCGCACTATATATACTGACGAGCTAAAACATGAACACCAGCACATTTTTCAATGAACTCGTCTGGATGATATGGAAAGCACGTAAGTAAGTGGGAAGTAGACGACAAGATCTTGGGCAACCACGCATCATCAAAGATAGAGGACGTCGGAGACTGTCACGCCTGTACCAAAAAAAAAAAAAAAAAAAAAACGGCGGTAGACAGGGGCTCGTCTGACAGCCCAATACAATGCAAGTCCAAGTACAAATGTTTCGTAACAACATACAATCAACGGATACTGTCGGATATGGGACTGCGGAGTAGACGTTCAACTCAGGGCCTGATTACCACTTTCTGTTACCAGAGTTGCCAACCTGGCAAGGACAAAAGTCAGGAGATTTTATTCTAAAAATCAGGAGACTTGTTTTCGATTAAAAAACTAAATTTTAAAAGATCAAAGATGTATCAGCTGAAACTATATTTTGGAGAGAGAAATAGCATTTTTGATGCAATTTGTTGCCAGAAATAGTATTTTTAGAGCATAAAAAAATTAATATTGGGTCATGTCTTCTATTAGATAGTCAGTATCTTGTAAAAAATTTGGTAACATAAAAAATATTAAGTTAGAAAATTGAAAATTGGGGTTAATTTTTACACTTAAGGCATTGGAGGAAAAACAAATTAATGTGAAAGAAAAAAAAATAATTTTTAAGAGTGATGGAAAAAGATAGAAATTGAAATGCTTTAGAACATGAAGCTGTGCACTTCTTACTATACATTTGACAGTGAAGCCCAAATTTTTTTATGTCACATATGTGTAGGTTCCTGGAACTAGTTTGCAGAAAAGAGAAAAATGCTGAGAAGGGTTCCTTGCCAAGATAGAACTTTAAAAAAAAAAGAAAGATTTAAAATTCAAAAAATTGCTTTTTTCATGTGATGAATGATAAAAAGCAGGAGAAAATGAAGAAATTATCAAAAATCAGGAGAAATGTACCCTAAATCAGGTTGGCAGGAGAGCAATGAAAAATCAGGAGTCTCCTGCCTAAATCAGGAGAGTTGGCAACTCTGCTGTTACTATAGGCCCGCTATCATTTCGAGGCCCCATCCCACCTATTCCTATCCCATTCCACAAGTATGAATAATAAATATTGTAGTTTTGAGGCTTCTAGATTTTTTTTACTATAGGCCTGGGCCTTATGGGCCTATTCGGTAATCAGGCTCTGGTCCCACTCGTGTACCTCTGCTTACCAAACGCCATTGTCAACTACGCCTACAGTGGGCATGGGAAGATCGAGACTGGACTATGAATATGTGGAAGAGAGTTGCCTGGTCGGATGAATTCCGGTTTCTCCTTCATCACGCCCATGGTCGTGTCAGGGTACGCCGTCTTGCTGGAGAGCAGCTCCTCTCCTCTCCCGTGCAGCTCAGATCTCAAACACCATTCCAATATCTCGACTGTTGTGTGACATCTGTTTAACCCTTCAACGCGCAGTGTTCCCACTCTGGGAACACCAAACTCTGACGTTTTGACTGTTGCCAGTCACGAATAATAGATTCGATTTCTATAAAAATAGTTGCGGGTGACATAGCTCCACGAGAATCCTTTACTTTTTAGCACATAATTTTTGCAAATAAATGAAATTTTGCAAATAAATGACCACAAAAAATGGTCACGATTATTTTTAACAACACCGACATCTTCTGAAAAATGGAAGAATGCGAGAACAGCCGGATAGATTGCCCAATGCTGAAAAAAGGGCATCCGTTGCCATCGCTCGACTTAACAACCAGCAAGATGGCGGACGATCGAAACGTTCATCACGTGCCCCAGATCTAGAGACCCTTTTTTGACGGCAGCTGGCTGTGCGGCACAGCCAGCTGTCATCATAATCATAATTTCATATCATTTCATTGTCATCATAATCATAATTTCATATCATTTCATATCATTTCATCATGTCATAATCATAATTTTTCAGATTTCTGCCGATTTGTGCTTTTTGCAAAAACTCATTAATTTTTCGCAAAGCTGAAATAGGAATTTTTGCTTCCACTCGAATGACTTTTTGAGAGGTCGTACAGAAGGGAGAATCGCCATCGTTGTGTCCTTGCAGCGATGGGAGAGAGTAGGTTAAATGTTTCTTTCGCTGCGTCGTCCCGCAATGAAAGTCTGCGCCCCACTTTCAGGCGACGGCCACGGCACGTGTCCTGTCTATCATACTCTAGATACGCCACTGGTGGGAGTTTTTGCAATACACTTCTACAAATAGTAATTTATGTGCCTGAGAATTTCAGCGGACGAGAGGGGCTTCTCCCCGAAACGACCCATTTGCAAGTACGTATTTAAAGGGGTGTCCGAACGCCCCCCCCTCTTCCGAAATTTTGATTTTTTATTACTAAAATGATTATGATGAAGTCTTTTTGCGAAAACGTCTAACTTTTTTACCGTTTGTGCCCCGTTCAAAATTTTTTTCTGGACATGTCCCTGCCCATTAGCTACGACCTTTACCAACACAGTCTTTGTGGGTTATTCGTTTGAAAAGCCACTTTGTATTTTCAGTTCTCGCAATGAAGGTGACAAGGGTTTTATTTATTTATTTACTAGAAGGCAAAGCCCGTTGTGGAGGCAATTACAACGGGCGCTAGAAAAAAACAATCGAAAAAAATATGTATGCACTCAATATATTTAATCTTCGTCCACCTAAATTAAATAACTTCATATTCAATTTTTATTGCATATCCAAATCGAATTTCACGCTTGCGGAAACTTTTCGCATTCGAACGATTTCGTTTTGCGAAAACAGCCCCTCTTATATCAATGCTTCATGCAGACGATATCATTTGAATGAAAACAAAAATTAAACTATGTTATCTGAAAAAATTATTTTAAACCGATTGGGATCGCAACTTTCCCTTCAAAGCCTGATGACCATGACTTCAATACACGACATGTCAATTGCGGCAGTAAACTTTGTCAGGCAAATGATTAACTTTTTTTTTTTTACTCTCGGAAATAAAATGGATCTGAAAATAGCGAAAAATCGCTTAAAAATTAGGGAAAGGGTGGATTTTCAGACTTTCAATGTAGCGCAAATTGTATTTCTATATTTTTATACAATTTTTATAAATGTCAAGCAGATCGTACCAACGGTGTACATGTTATTAGGCTTTTTGTGGTAACTTTTTAATTTTTTTTGGAGTAATAGAAGTAAAAGTTTTATCTTGTGGTTGCCTGGCATTGTTAGAGAGTCGGTGAATCAATGGTCAGAAATCAGCGTAACTGTATAGTAGAATTTATTTGTTTTAACGTGTAAGACAATGGAAAGATTATCCTCGTACAATGGAAACTTACGTCATCGCCACATCGATTGGAATGCTAAATGTGTGTGATTGCGATGTGTCATCATCAGTCACGCGTTTCAGTGGACGATTTCGAAATAAAATTTTAAAGAATTTACGGAGGTTTTGTGATATAACTGAGAAAGTTTCCACGACAATTCATCCAGAGCCCGATCGAGACAACTGTGGGCCCTGGGCAGAAGGAAAAAAAATTGGGCCCGGCGCAATAACCTCTCCCCCCCCCCCCAAAAAAAAAGAAAGTTTTAAATATCTTCCCCTTTCCAAACACAAATTTTGTTTTAAGTAATCTGAAATAAATGAATATACTAGTTACATGATGTCAATGAAACAGATAGTGAAACGTTAGATCGTAATGCTATATCACTGTTCCCAACATGAACGGAATACAACCACTTTTTGTAAACAGTAATTTTTTTAAATATTTTTTTAAACAACAGCTAATTCATACAAATAATTCAAAATTTTGCTTTTTTTTTTTTTAACATTGAAAAAAAGTGTTTACAAAATGTGGTTGGTTGTTTTCGAACATGCTGGTATGCTGTATAGACTATAGAGCATTTCGAATAATTGAAAAGACGTTTAAATTAATTTATATATAGAAAGAAATGTAAATTTGAATTATTTTCTTTTTTCGTGCTTTATAATGAAAAGATCTTTTGAAAAAATAACTTTTGAAATATTTTTCTCCTTTGTAATTTCATTGTAAGATTATAAAAATGTAAAATGCAAGATTTTTATGCCCCTAAAATCTGTGGGCCCTGGGCAGTTGCCCCGCTTGCCCCGTCGGTAATATGGCACTGAATACATCTGAGACCAAACCAATCACAAAGCAGGCGATAGCAACAGTTGCGCAGACCCGTGCAGCCGTCAGGCCTCCGCATGCTTACGCTAATAATGATATGATGCTAGTCAGAAATAAAATATTTATCTGCATGAAGGTATTTTATGAAGGGCAGTTTTTCCAACACTCATTGATAAATTCGTGTGGGTTTTTTTCTCTTTTATCGTATATTTTTTATCATACAGATTACTATGAAGATGATGAAGCTAAATTTTTCAAATCATTACATGACATCGTAATGAAAAATAATTACACCTACATCTCCGATAACAATGTTTTGTAATTAAATCGATTTCTTAAAAATCGATACTATTAAAACAAATAAATACAATGCTACACTTTACTGGGTGTCCCCAAAATGATCTACAATTTGAAAAATCAATCAAAGAAAAACGGTAGGCGATAGAAATATATAGTTTGCTGTGCATTCTGCTTAAGTAACCAGGAAATTTTTTGGTGCCAAACTTGGCGAAAAATCGTCAGAAGTGGAAAGCCTTGGCGACTTCCGAGATATTACTACGATCGCCGTTTCTGGCAACTTTTTAGGCAATAGTTTAAAAACATGTTTTATTTCAATTTTCTAGTGATAACATCATTACCGTAGTAAATCAGTAAGAAATTGCCAAACCTGCTTGACAATACATAGAAGATATTGACAAGCAGTATTCAGTTTTGGGAACTTAACGTTTGGGCAAAAAAACTTGACCATAAATCACTAAAAGTGGCCAACATTGGCGATTTCTGACTTTCAATTCCTTTTTTCTATGCTGGCAATCCTTTTTAAGCTGGGTTTAAAAACCTGGTTTTTCTCAGTCTTCCGAATGAAAATAACACCAGAACTTGGCAAAATGAGACCTCGCACATAAAATATCCCCTTGCGAATAAAAAAAAAAGAACTGTCGAAATCGGTCTACGTTGTCAAATGTTATAGCGGAACATACATACAAAAAAAAAAACTTCTCTTTTTTGAAGTTGGTCTCTATCCATACTCACTGAAATCGGTTGATTAGTCTATATCTATATTCATCACTTACCTGTATTCATTTTGTCATTATTTCTTGTCTATATCTCCGAAATGAGGTTATAATTACACAGCACGGGAGTATTCATATCAGTGATGGACCTACAGAAGGGGAATCTGCACTGCAACGTCTTTGCAGCAACAAGAGCGACCATGTTAAGTATGTGTTGAGCAGTGTAGTACAAGCGCTGATAATAGTGAGGATTGCGAGGGCGAAAAATGGGCTGTTTGGATCTTGCAAACTCTATAACTTACTCGAAGTGATGCCTCAAGGCCCATTTCATTTGCTATCTTCATTTGATGCTGACAGCAAAGAGACAATATACATATATGTTAAGTGAAAACCCGATATAAGTCAAAACCCGAATTAACTAGGGAAAACGCGTTCTAACTGAGAGCGTTAGGCAAAACCCGAATTAACTAGGCAAAACGCGTTCTGACTGACAACGCTCGGGAAAACCCGAATTAACTAGGGAAAACCCGTTTTATTCGGGTAGCGATAGAACATTTTCCAGGGGCCCCTACAGCGGAGGCCGGACCCAATGATGTTATTTTGAGTCTCGCAAAAGGCCAGCGTTAGCATATTTTCCGGGGGCCCCTCTAAAGCGATGGCCGGACCCACTGATGTTTTTTTTGGGTCTCGCAAAGAGACAACGTTAGCATACTTTCCAGGATGTCCCCTAAAGCGATGGCCGACCCACTGATGTTTTTTTGGGTTCGTAAAGGGCCAGCGTTAGCATATTTTCCAGATCCCTAAAGCGATAGCCGGACCCACTGATGTTTTTTGGGGGGTCTCGCAAAGAGCCAGCGTTGGCATACTTTCCAGGGTGTCCCCCTAAAGAGATGGCCGGACACACTGATGTTTTTTTTTTGTGGGGGGGGGGGTCTTGCAAAGGGCCAGCGTTAGCATATTTTCGAGGGGGGTGCAAGATCCAATTTTTAGTGCATAAAGCATTAACATTCCGGAATTCACTTGGGAAAACGCATTTTGCCTAGTTAATTCGGGTTTTGCCTAACGCTCTCAGTTAGAACGCGTTTTCCCTAGTTAATTCGGGTTTGACTGATTTCGGGTTTTAACTGTAACATATACATCTTCTAATATCTGTGCTAATTTTCTTCTAAAATACTCGACAGGTTGATATAAATCAGATCATTCGAGATAAGCGTAAAACGATTGAAATATACAGGATGTCCCAAAAAGGTGGTGGCACGCTTTTATCTATTAGAGATAAGTAGGCATTGTAAATTAAAAAAAAAAAAAAATGTTCGAAATAAGGTAGAAAAAAGGACTATGTTAAGGATAAATTCCTCTCGTGAATTTTCAAAAAGTTTCCAATTAATAAAATAGGCCCCATACACTAATGAGGTGATGTACAAAATTCTATCCTTTCATCACAAAATGTCTCTGATATTTCGTAAACAAAGATGATAGGAGGATATACAGGATTTTGACTGTAAACGTTTATTGCTTGAGTGGAAAAAAAAATTGTGTTCTTTCGCAACTGCTGTACGACCCCTGAAATGCGATCATTCAACGGGATTTTTTTTTCCTTCGTGAGCCATTGAAAGGTAGTTTAAGTCAACATATATTTATCTTCATATCTCTGGTACTTTTTAGAATGTAATTCTCAAATTTTGTGCATCACCTCGTTCTTTCTTTCTTTCTTTCTTTTTTTTCTTTTTTTTTTTTTTTTTTTTTTTTTTTGTAAGGGAGTTGTATACAAATTTAGAAAGGGTTAACTAGAGACGTTTTTTCATAGCGTAATCTTTTCCCCTACCTTATTTTGAACGTTTTTTCAATTTACCCTGCCCACTTATCTTTAATGGATAAAGCCTATTATCCCCATTTTCGGACACCCTGTATAGTTGCACTTGTATAACATCGCAGCCGCGGCTATTATTAAATCAAATAAACAGTACTTTACATGAATTTGAATATGTATTTGTTTTATTTTACCGCGAAGACGAATGTAGGAAACTGTGTGTGTGTGTTTCGACAGGTTTACTTTGCCGACGAAACTGACACTGAGTTGCTTTAAACTATGTAGATACACATAAAAGCATTAACCCTTTGATACGCAACCCTTTCCCAATGCTAAAAAAGGGCAGCCGTTGCCATCGCTCGACTTAACTACTAGCAAGATGGCGCAGCTGCGTCAAAAAAGGGTCTCTAGATCTGTGGCACGCGATGAACGTTTCGATCGTCCGCCATCTTGCTGGTAGTTAAGTCGAGCGATGGCAACGGCTGCCCTTTTTTCAGCATTGGGCGATCTATCCAGCTGTTCTCGCATTCTTCCATTTTTCAGCAGATGTCAGTGCTGTTAAAGATAATCGTGACCATTTTTTTACGGGAAATGACGCGCTAAAAAGTAAAGGATTCTCGTGGATCTATGTCACCCGCAACTATTTTTATAGAAATCAGATCTATTCTTCGTGACTGGCAACAGTCAAAACGTTAGAGTTTGGTGTTCCCAGAGCGGGAACACTGCGCGTTAAAGGGTTAGGAGACGCGTCCCGCGGAAGGTGCGTTCTGGACGCCATATGTCCCGTTTTCTTGAATAGAATAAGAATTTAATAATTTTAAAGTTTCTTTTATAAAATATGATCTCACAGCAGAAGCGATTGTATACTTTCTTTTCCTTGTGTTTCTTTTTTAAATAGGTAATATTATTTTTCAGTAAAATTGGTTTAATATATCTTGTTTTTTTTTTCCAAATAAATAATTATCATTATCTTTGTAGACAATAAAATTTTAAGACGTGACGTTTCTTTTATAAAGATGTATTATTGATACCTACTTGTGTATTCTTTAATTATTTCTCAAATGCCAAAAGAAAAAAATGTTTTGCTTTTGTTTCTGAAGGAATTAAAAATTCATTTAATTGCTAATGATAGTACTATTTGTTCTGATTACAAAGAAAAGGCCCCTACAGCTCAGCCAATTTGCATCAAACTTGATTTATCAAGTCAATAAACTTGAATTAAGCTTGAAAATTTCAAGCGTGTAAGCTGAATGCAAGCTTGAATCAAGTGTTCAAGTTTACACTTGCCCAACTTGCATTAAGCTTGACATAGCAAGCTTAATTTAAACCTAAAAAACTTTCCTAAATACATGGGGCGCCGAACTAGCCCCTTATATTTCATTTTTCCACTCTACGCTGAAACTTTAAGTTATTTTAATCTGTTTCCATCTAGTGTCCGCGACTGGGTTAGACCTCGGGACCTAAGATGCGTGAAGCCAGCGTCCTAACCACCATGCTAATCTCACTCGAGGTGCGATGACTAAAATTTGAAGTGACTGTTACGATTGTCACGCCGTTTTGGGGCGAAATTGATCAGTAGTGGCCGATGCCGATCTGTTTCTTTTATTTTTCCATGGGATGAATCAAAATTAAAATAATTTTATGTGTGATTTATAGACTCTACTAATAGGGAAATAAGCATAATATAAGCTTAAAAGCAGCACACGTTCGTTTTACAACTTTCAATACCGCAACACTCATCTTGGGCAATAATGGCCAAAATCGAGACAAACGACTGATTTTGAAATCAATTTTGTAGTATATTTGTATTTTAATTAGAAGAATTTCAATATTTGGAAATATAGAATCTTTTTTTTTTAATTCTATGGTCAAGTACATTATGACTGATGATAAATTATTTGTTATGTGGATGTGGCTTTCCAAATCAAGCAGTCATCAAGATGTATTCAAGCTTGACAGTTCAAATGACTTAAATTCGGCGGGAAAATATTTGCTGACTCATTTTTTTATCATCTCCAAGCTTGCTGCAAGCTTAAAATGAATTGAACTGTCAAGCTTGTATTAATACGTCAAATTCAAAGAAATGTCAAGCTTGATTTCCTTATGTGTTGTCTGGGGAGAAAAGACTCCATAATAATTGATGTTAATTTTTCATTAGTTGGATTGTTTTAAATTTTGTTAACTATGTTAATTGTGCGATTATGCCAAAGCAAAACAAAATATTCATTGAAACTATTTAAAATGTAAAAATTTAATGTGGTTTTAATTGTTTTCCTCGCCTTCCTGTAATGATTAAGCTGGATCACGCTTTTTCAATTCCTACTATTAAGTCACACTCTCCCTCTATATATCTTGTACAAATTTTCAATCGTTAATATAATACTTTTTTATTCATCCACTCAAGTTCAAATACATTTTTTAAACTTGTAGTGAATGACATTGGATGTTAATACAGTTTTTGTCCCAAACTACTGGATAATTTATCTACAGGACCGCCTGAAAGATTCTAAATACATTACGCTCAAAGGGCCGAAATTCATCAAACTCGCATATCTCAAAAACTATTAAACATAGAATGTTGAAACTTTATATTGAAGATTGTTCTAACATCTAGTTGTGCACCCTCCATTTCGGTCCCTTCGACTGTATAGTTTATCTACAGGGCCGCCCAAAAGATTTTAAATACATTACGCTCTATGGGCAGAAATTCATTAAAGCGTATTTTAGCAGTATTAGGCTATTTCAAACGACTCAGAAGTGATATATGCTGTTAAGGGTCACAAAATGAATTTTTCCATCGAAGAAAGTGTCTTTATCATTTATAGTGCTGCTACAGGAACACTCAAAAGATTTCCAACACTTTACAGTCAATGGCAGTTTTAGGGACATTCATCCATTTCAAGTACAATACCATCCTATCATATAGTTAGGTAATGGTTCGACCACGGTTACGTGCCTCCCTCAAGAATTACGCCAAAAGTCGCGAGGCTTGGCGACTTTTATACATGTGTATGTATTTTACTCTCAAATCTCAAAAACTATTAGTCATAGAATGTTGAAATTTCATATATAAGATTGTTGTAATATCTAGTTGCCCATCTCGATTTTTGGTTCCAATCTACTGGAGAGTTTATTTGCAGGACCACCCAAAAGAATTTCAATATATTAATGTCTATGGACATCTTCAATATATTACATCTGTAGTCAGTCATTGTTTGGTCCATGCCCAAAATCTCGCCATTTGCCGTCGACCTTGGGGAGTTTTGCCGAAATATGACCAAATTTGGCGCCAAAAATTATTTCGCATTTCGCATAGCTCTAAAACTTTTAACCATAGAATGTTGAAATTTTGTATTTAGAACTATTGTAAGATCTAACTGTGCATCTCTCTCCCTCCCCCCCCCCTTTTTTTTTTCTTTTCTTTCAGCACTCGGGTGCAATTTCTTTCAAGCACGGGATTTTGTCTACGCGGCTGGTCACTTTTCCGTTTGATTCATGTTTTCTGCAGAGTGATTTGATATTGCTAAAGGAAACCTGGACTATCCCTTCAGATGATTTTCAGATACCAGGATTCACTTTGGCCGAATGGATAGACAGTGGTTTCCAAACCAGAAAGCCATCTGGAGTTATGATTTTTATAGAGGAAAACTTTATAAAAAGAATATGAAACACTTTACCCGTGCCTACACGAGCCAGATCAATGGTGTTCAAATGGTCATTGCGTATATTCAAGAGAAAGTGAGATTTGAAGTTACATACGCTAGTCCTCGAATTTCTTATGAAGATAAATTAGACGCTCTATTCGAAACGTTACTGAAGGAGGATGATTGTAAGACTGTTTTAGTAGGAGATTTTAGCATAGAATTAAATTCCGATCAAGGATCCGATTTCGTAACTGAAATGGATTTTCCATTACGCACTAATCCAAAACATTTCACCACTGGGGGCGAAACAACAATTGATGCAGTTTACAGCAACAAAATTATGTGAACAGGTGTCTATATGATCACTTACAGCTATCATTTTCCTCTATATGGCAGAATTGATTGAATGGATTTTTAAAAAAATCTGAAATTCTTCCAGCCGAGTGCGTATATAAAATCTGGAAGAATTTTAGATTTTTCTTTTTCAATTCCTACTATTAATTCACACTCCCCCTATATACAGGGTGTCCACAATTAAAGTCTCATTTTTTAAAATGAGACTTTAATTGTTCAAATGGCCTTTTCTAATGTTCGAAATTTCATTTTTTGATCGTTTTAACGATCAGAAAAAGAAAGCTACTGGACCAAATGTTATCAAACGTGGTAATTGTGTAAAGGTGGACAGGGGATTTATTATTGGCGAAAAAAAAGTTCCAAAATATATTTATATATCTTATTCAAATTTTCAGTCGTTCATAAAAAATACTTTTTATTCATCCATTCAAATTCAAATAGTTTTTTCAAATGTTAATTCATTAATCAAATGTAATTAATTAAATTTAATAAAAAGTAACTAAAATAAAACTTTTCTTTGTTGACTTAAGTAGGAATTGACTTTAAATTTTTTTTATAAATTACATGTTTTACTCACGTCCCGAACTTTAATCGTGAAAGTCCCGCAAATTCGTGAACACAAAAGTTGGCAACCCTACTCGCACCGTTCATTGATGCATGCGTAAATGAGAAATTCTGATTCGTTCTAAATTCAACAAAACGGTTTGTTAATTCAAAAAGGCACTTTGTTGAATCGATCTGGTAGAATCAAACAAACTTTAACCTAATCAATAAAACAAAACTATCAATACTGCTTAACTAAACAAATTTTGCTAAATTCAACAAATAAAACAATTTCTTACTTGAAATACAGACATGGACATATTACGGATGAACTGGATTTAAAATAGACATGAAAATGACTAGTGATCTAACCGGGAGCTTTTTTTTTTTTTGTGTGGCAAAGCGTTTCGTTGCTCCATAACCGGTGTGTTGGGCCCAGTGGCGTAGCCAGAAATTTTTCAAGGGGAGGAGAAGGGTTACGATTAAATATATGCATATATATGCTCACATATATGCATATATGCTACATATATACATATATGCATATCACATATATGCATATATGCTACATATATGCTCACATATATGCATACATGTGAGTGATAAGGGAGTGAAGAATATACAATTTGTATGGCAAAAAATTCTTCATGGGGGGTTATGACCCCCCTATCCCCCACCCTTTGGCTACGCCACTGGTTAGGCCCGATTTTAACTTTCCTCGTTTTCTTTCCAGTGGAAAACAGCATGCTGCTCAACCTCCTGCTTTTCGTTTGCCACGCGGCGTACGCCTTGGCTTCCGATCCCGACTCTTCCCACCACGACCACCACCACCACAACCACAGGCCGGACACGCAGCCGGACATGGACCTGAAGCCGGCCGTCATCATTCCCCGGCTGGAGGAGGAGACAACGACTTGGAAGAGCGGAGGTCGCCGGTCGTCCCCCCACTACCATGGCTCCTTGCTGCCGTCGTCCATCGACCTCCCCTTACCAAAAGGCTGGCAAAGGCTGGCCACCACCACGGACGACTGGACAGATGACGTGTCTGGCGATGTGGAATACGCAACGGTCATCGAACCTTTGGACACCGAACCGACGACAGACCGCTGGGACGTGTACGACGTTGATGACGCAGGTCAGTTGCGCTGTGTTTCATAACGGATAATATACAGTAACTATATACTCAGGGCAAACCTAACCTGATTTTGGAGTGGAAGCCGCATTTCACTCCTCTCATGTAACGCTCAAACACTCGTTTCTCCTTTTCCAAGTATTTGGCTGTCAACAACACAAGGGAAACCACATTTGCCATTTAATGAAGGGAGATAGCTCGACTCGGCAGAAAAAATTTCCCGACCGATGAGCTGTTTCCGATCAGTCGTCCAGTCACGCCTTTTTCTTCTACACAGGCAGTCAGGTTTGGGAGTGCTATTATGACTCAAAGAAAAAAGGAAAAAAAAAAATACTGTACTATTACGGTATATTTATTGTAATGCTGAAAATAAACATGTGCATGATGTACTTTCATAAGAGCAGCCTCGTAAAAGAATTAAAATTAGACATTGACAAATTCGTTCGTGACCACATTATTTTGGTTAATGTAAATTTGGGGCAAAATGTATCTTGGTTCGCGTAAAAATGTTGAGAGAATTCTCAAGAATTGCTCATATCCCCCCCCCCCGTATACCATTACAACATTATATTATTAGCACTCGGGTACTATTTCTTTCAAGCACGGAATTTTTGCATACGCGTTGCGCCGTGGTCACTTTTCCGTTTGATTCATGTTTTCTGCTAAGTGATTTGATATTGCTAACGGAAACATGAACTATCCCTTCAGATGATTTTCAAATACCAGGATTCACTTGGGTCGAACGGACAGACAGTGGTTTCCAAAACAGAAAGCCATCTGGAGTTGCTAACGGATTATGTTGCTAACGGAAACATGGACAATCCCTTCAGATGATTTTCAAATACCAGGATTCACTTTGGTCGAACGGATATACAGTGGTTTCCAAAACAGAAAGCCATCTGGAGCAGGGCCGGCTTTACCATTAGGCGAACCTAGGCGAGCGCCTAGGGCCGCCCATTAAAGGGGGCCGCCGATCAAATAATTTTCAATAAAAATCTAAATGCATGTTGTTTTTTTTTTACCGTTCCCAGTTTTTGCCTGGGGCCGCTAATGACTCATTCTTGAAAGAAACTTCTTTAACGATCTCGAAATAATTTGCATCCTTCACAATTTTTCTAATCGGGGTTTCTTTTGTCGGTTTTTGATGCAGAAGATTTAACAAATAATAGTGATCAGCACTTGAAAGACAAATGAATGAATGCAGAAAGACTGCTTACAAATAAAAACACAGAAAAAGATATTGATGGAATGAACCTTTTTACGGAGCTCAGTACTTTTAGAAACATCGCAGCAGATAATATGTCTCTTGCAAGTACTTTAAAATATTTACTTGAAACAGGATTGGATGAAGTTTTACCGAATTTATGCATCATACTGAGAATTTTATTAACAATGCCTATGACTGTTGCATCTGCTGAACGCAGCTTTTCAAAACTAAAGCTCATTAAAACTTACTTAAGATCAACTATGTCTCAAGAAAGGTTAGTTGGATTGTCTCTAATATCAATTGAAAATGACATTGCGCGTTCACTCAATTACACGGAGTTAATTGATGAATTTGCAAATAAAAAGGCCCGAAAAATCCGGTTATAAAATATGCCACTAAACAATCTTCTGAAGAAGATTTAATGCATTACAGTCAACTCCCTCTAATCCACACTCTCTGGGACCAAGGGTTGTGCGGATTACAGGATTTTGCGGATTATAGGTCATTTTTTTGTTTTGTTTACATTTTTACATTTAGAATTTCCCTTTAAATTATAGTCAATTTAATGTAAACAAATAGGAAATGATGAAAGAAAATGCATATGCTATTGAATAAAAACACAATTAAATGTCAATATAAATACAATAAATAATACAATTAAATTTAGAGAATTTACTAAAGGACAGATGAAAGAAAATATTTATACTGCTGAACTAAAACACTATTTTATTTAATATTAAATACAATTACTAATACAAAATTAAAAGAATAAATTCTCTCTAACTTTTTATTTATTTTTCATTTTTTCAAACATTGCAGTGATTGCAATTTGTTTAAGAGATTTTAATCTTTCTTCAGAAATTTTGTCCTGAAGCCTTCTAATTGTCAGAAACTCTTGGTCACTGACAAATGATTGCTTTTGCAAAATGTTTAAAGAGACCCCAAATATGGAAGTTTTTCAACAAACAAACATTCTTTTTTTTTAAGGGCAGTTGTTGTTGTTTTTAATTTCTTTAAAAGACCGTTTTTAACTAAATATATATCTATTATAAAATAAACAAGCTCAATCAGAAAGGGAGGAATTTCAATGGTCGCTCACGAAGGGGGGGGGGGGGGACATGCGGTGCATCATTTGTATATTTGATATCTCAGAATTACATTAATTTCAGATCTTGTGAGGTAATTTTCGGTTTCTCCTAATGTAAAAATATCCTATGCTATTATATAAGCTCTAAAGAGGAAAAGAATGTTATCCTTTTCACACACACACGCGTGCATTACATTTCAAGTGCTGATGATTCATTATTTTTGCATGTGCTCCTCCGGTAGCTAAATATAAACAAAGAGAAAGGCCATGTGGTCTGTTTATGCTTTTCTTTCTTTCTTCCTACAGAACTACAGTTATGTGGAGAAAGTTTTTGTTGCATAATAAATCGCTAGACAGAAGATCAAAAGGGGGAGAATCGGAAAATTGCGCAACTGTTGTGTCGTCTGCCAAATCGCGGTTTGCGTTTAAAGTTAAGCATGTTACATATTTTCACCCAATTTTAATTGCAACGGTCAGTCTTTACGATTGTCTCGCGAGTTTTTCTCTCTCTCATAGAGCAAACGTTTTCGTTGATTGTTTGTTTGTTTCATTCAGGAAAAGAGTAAAGCGATGTGATTAGACAGTGCATTGCTTTGGAGTTCGTTATTTACATCCATTCACTGCCTGAACACATGCAACTTAGCATATAAGTTTTTGTATGTTTAATTACATGATAATATGCTCAAATATATGAAATTATTTACTTCAAATACCTGTGGAAAACCATTAATAAATGTCTTTATAACATTCAGCCAATCAAATAACTTCTATAACAGTAATACTACCAGTCAAATGCCGCTCAAAATGTAAACAAACAAGTTTGTTTACATTTGAATTATATCGCGGATTACAGGCGTTCGCGGATTATAGAGTCGCGGATTAGCGGGAGTTGACTGTATTTGGTTTTTGATTCTTCAGCTGAGTAAATATAAAAGCCAATAGTTCAAATTATTTCTGGGAATGAGTCTTCACCAACCAGCAGAAGATTCTTCCATTGACTGATCTTACACTAATCCATTACACTAACACGATTGACTGATATAAACCTAAAAACAAACTAGCAAATAATCTTTTTTGCCAATTCACGATCAACTGTAAATTAGCTATTTTTAGAAATGTATACTTCTTTTTTACTATTAAAATTTCATAATTTCTATTCATATTTTTTAAATTATGTTTTGTTTGCATTATTTTAATGTGTCCTAAAGGAATCAAGAACTGGTTTATTAAACTAAAGCTTAACAATCGTATTTTATATTGGTCCTAACCAAGATAAATTAAACAAATAAGCAAAAAAAAAAATTATTGTATAAATCAGAGGTTTCCAGACTGTGTGTGAATATTTTTTCACAATGAGTGAACCTATTATACATGTATCAATGCATTTATGTATATGTACGTATGTGTGTATGGAGGCATTAATGTTTGAAAATGTGTACAGGGCCGCCTATCTTGATTTTGACCAGGGCCGCCTACTTTGACTTTGCCTAGGGCCGCCAAATTTCTAAGGCCGGGCCTGATCTGGAGTTATGATTTTTATAGAAGAAAACTTTATAAAAATCACTTTATAAAAAGAATATGAAACACTTTACCCGTGCATACACGAGCCAGATCAATGGCGTTCAAATGGTCATTGCGTATATTCAAGAGAAAGTGAGATTTGCAGTTACATACGCTAGTCCTCGAATTTCTTATGGAGATAAATTAGACGCTATATATAGAACGTCACTGAAGGAGGATGTTTGTAAGACTGTTTCAGTCGGAGATTTTAACATAGAATTAAATTCCGATCAAGGATCCGATTTCATAACTGAAATGGGTACTTTAGATTTTCCAATACGCACTAATACAAAGCATTTCACCACTAGGGGCCAAACAACAATGGATGCAATTTTCAGCAACAAAATTATGAGAACAGGAGTCTATGCGACACTTACAGTTATCATTTTCCTCACTATAGCAGAATTGATTGAATAGATTTTTTTAAAAAAAACTGAAATTCTTCCGAGTGCGTAAATAAAATCTGGAAGAATTTCAGATTTTTTAATAACTTCTGCTGTTGATATTTTTTTTATTTGTTTATCAAATGGCATAAAAATATATTAGTTGCTTCCGCGGTACGGGATTGAACTTCTATGGAATAACATTGTGTAAGGTGTATATATTAATGACTATGTCATTTTATCTCTCACCCCCTTTATTGAAAAATGTGTCCCAAAAATGCGACATAAAAGTATGCGACATAATTTTACATATATTTAAATACTATTAGTTCACAACAGCTTTAATCTATTGTTACAATATTTCGTAAGATGTGGAATATGCATCACATGTACTTTTCTATAAATAGGTTACAATCATAAAAAATTTCAACATAGAGTTACCAGGCGAAATACACGAAAGATGAGAGATAAAATGACATAGTCAATTAATATCGTTTTAATATGGCAATAATGAAACTAAAAAATTAGGGGGGATCAGGGGGGAGTCTCCCCCTGACGAGGCTCGAACAGCCGAGTTTTATTTATAATCATTTTATGAACGGAAAAGTCACCAATTACGTCTTTTCATGTAATGTGAATACTTGGTTTTGCCCCCATCGGCTTTCAGGATGACATTCTAAAATTTGTAGCAACATTAACCTAAATAAATTTACTGATAAATACCGTCAAAACAAAGAAACTTGATTTTCGTTGAAATAAGTCCAATAATTTGGCCAACACTGGACTAAT
This sequence comes from Cheiracanthium punctorium, assembly GCA_038373885.1. Taxonomy (NCBI): domain Eukaryota; kingdom Metazoa; phylum Arthropoda; class Arachnida; order Araneae; family Cheiracanthiidae; genus Cheiracanthium; species Cheiracanthium punctorium. The sequence continues at coordinate 187,940 of JAWZYV010016822.1, read as the reverse complement.
AAAAAAGAACAGTGAGGTATAGGGCGGCGAAGCTGGCCGCTTTGGCGGATAGTGGCAAAAAAATCGCTTAAAAATGGGGGAACGGGTGATTTTTTTTATTTTTAAAGTAGCGTAGATTGTTTTCTATATTTATTCATACATAATTATGAAAATTTTCAAGCGGATCGTACAAACTGTGTAGATGTTATTACACTTTTTGTGCTTTTTAAACTTTTGAATCTTCTTGGAGTAATGGCGGTAAAAGTTTTATCTTGCAGCACGGTGCCCGGGTTACAGAGCGAGTCAGGGGTCAGAATAACTATATAGTAGGATTCGGCATAAAATCGGCTACGCACGAAAGATGCGGCGCACTGCGCAAAACGCGCATTCAGTTTAGAACCCATGTTAGTATATTTCGAAAAAAATCGTGTGACTTTGTGGTATACATAAATACAGAAAAACTAATGAACCTGTTAATCAGTTACGGAACTTTTAGAAAAAAATCTTAAATATCGAAAATTTTGCAAAGTGTGTCACTCTGAAAAATTTTGCTGCTCTGTTCAATGTTATAGAACTTTTTCTGGAAATTTCGTAAAATGCACCGTTTTTTCACTGTCGTAGTGTGTAGTGCAGCTTCTAAAGAATCATCCTGAACTTTTTCGTGTCCCTACTGCAGTTAGTTTATTTTAATCTGTGTAGCAAGACTGAAGCTGCAGTAGCGCAAGATCCAGTACACATCCTATTCCCTTGCATCGCTGATTCAACATGTTATTCTTTGCTGCTCGTGCGCCTCGTATGTCCTTGAAATCAGAAACCCAGAAATTTTTAGAGTATCTATGGGCTGAAGAGTAAAAAGAATGGAATGCTACTGGGTTATTTTCTCATGGATAAATGAATAAACTGTCCAAATGGCCCCCAAAGTTGGAAAATTTTTGCCGTTGCATAGCTTGATTTAATGACCAGCATTATGGCGGTCTAACGAAGCGCCAGTTAAGTGTCACACAGCCAAAGAATTTCTTTGACTTAGCGAGGTGTGAGTGGCTATCGTTCGAACGCCATATTTCTTGTAATTACATCAATTTTAGTTTTCAGGGTTGGGCAGTCTATCCAGATATTCTCCATACAGATGGTAGCAAGCGACAACTGCTAGCAAGAAAGCGGTCGAACGAGTATAGATAGGGTCGTGGTAGCCCAGTGGTTAAGGCGTTGAACTCGTAACCGGAAGGTTGTGGGTTCGATACCGGCGTACCACTAAAGACCACCGTGTACATGCGGTGTACGTGCACGTTAAATCAGTGGTTTCGAAAGTCCTCTCGGCTGTCGCTAGCAGTTTCCGAGGGGTGCCAATATTCAGAAGTCCACCACCTTCTGATGAGGTTCCAAATTGTGGCGGGAAATTCGGGGAAGGACGTATATGTAGCTCTAAGCGACACATTCCGTGACGCGAGCTGTCCTCTACTGGCAAATAAATAAATAAATTACGTCGCTGTGTCGAAGAAATTTTTGGTTGTGTGACACATAATTTTTGTACTGTTCGACTGCCATATTGTTGGCAGTTAAACGTTTGGCAACGGCTGCATTTCTTTCAGAATTGAGGCCATTTGAGCAGTCTATCCAGTTCTGCATTGACCAACAGGCGTCACACACCGTGCTAAATAACAGGATGTCATCACTCCAGTTTTAATACAGCTCAGTGGAGCCAACTGAGCAATCCACCATTTTCATCTTTAAGGGTCACTAAATCCATCACTGCATGCTTTCTGCTTAAAAAGTGTGAATTACATGCTCATCAAAGTAGTTGCTTATCTTTTTATGTCCTTCATGAAATTCTAAAAATTTAATGGGTGAAATTTATTGATGTACCTATATTTTTATATACTTATTTGCATGAATTTATGTTATATAGCCTGTCTTTGTCGTTTACATTGTTTCTTTCTTTTTCTATTTCCTAGAGTTTGAGAACGACCAGCTATCAAGTAGTGCAGCTACTATCAGACAACTAGCATCGCAACTGTTCATAGTAGTAGTTTGCACGTTATTGATTAAGTGGTGATGGACATTGCACACATGATGCAAGACAATACTGTTATATATTTTTTTTTCCCCTTTTTACGCCAGAATTGTGTTGTTTTCCTTTCATGATATAATACATGCGCTGTAAAAAATAACACTTATATATGTGTGTGCGTGTGTGTGCTTCAACGTATGTATATTTGTTTTATCTTAATACGTTGTGGAAATAAATAAATAATTCATTTATTTATGAAATTTCACAGTTTTGTTACAATTCTCCAGTGAAAAAGTTTTACTGCTAACTAAATGATATTTTGCTGAAAGAATGAAAAATCTAGATCCGCTAATTCGAAATGGAGTATTTTATATGGAGTATTTTATATTCTGGGAATACTGACTCCGATGTTTGAAGTCCAGATCCAAATCTTACAATTAACTGTTGCTATACAGTAAAACCTGTGTTGAACGACCCCTGTATTTAACGACCACCTGGTCTTGTCGACCATGTCTAAGCGGTCCCGAGTACCATATAATTATAAATAATGGTTTATTTTCCTTATTGAACGACCACCTGCCTGACGCGACCAACGACCGCTATGTATAAGAAACGAATTTATTTAAAATCCTATTTAACGACCGCAAATTAAAAAAAAAAAATATCTTATTTTCCCTATTTGAGTAAGTTTGTTGTTCGGATGATCAGCAATCACGTGGTAGGATGAAAACGAAAGTTGTCACGTTTTTAGTTGAGTTGTAACAGAGCTTCCAGTCACTAAATAATCCATGGAGTCACTGAACGCAATAGCGGCATGCACGCAGTTACTTGTGTTACTGCTTCTTGGAGAAAAAGTCTTTAATTTTATGCATTTAGGCATTATAGTGAATCGTTCGGCACAATTTCTTCTTTTAAAACCTTTCTTCGAAAAATAATGCCGTCACAAAATCTGCGCCCCGTAGGAAAATACTACCGAGAATGACGTCATTGTTTGGACCAATGAGCGATGCCGATACTGGCGAGAGCGAAGCCTGCAAAATTCAACAAGGCCCCGATTCAACACAGAGCCTGTTTTTATGTTTACAACGTGATTTGTTCTCAGAAACGAAATTACAATAGCTATCGCAAGGAATATTATTTCATATTAATTGCTTTCTTCATTTTTTTTCATTTTTAATAACAATGGAAACCAGTAAACGTTCTCGAAAATTCCTGACATTGAAAGAAAAAATTGAGGTTATCAGTATTTTAGAAAATAATAAAGTACCTACCATGTAAAGCAAAATTTTATTGCATTTTTCATTTTTTTTTAATTTAAACATGTTCTAATTTTATTTATTAAAATATATATAAATCTCACTATCTTTCTCTACATATTGTAAAAAAGTAAGTACATACATGCTTTTTATTATATTATATCTATGTAAAAGCCTTTTCAGTGATAATCAAGTAATTATCAAATAAATTCCAATTCTATTGATAAAATTAAGTACGCTTAAAATTTTGTCAAAATGTATCGTATTACCTGAATTCAAAGACCGACCCTCCTTAAAGAACACATTTTCTTGGTCCCAGTGGTGGTCTTTAAAAACAGGTTTCACTGTAGTAACCTTACGTGGAACAACCCCTTGGTTAATCTGAAAACATGGTGCCCAAGGAAAATCCACTTCATCAGATGTATTGCTTGCTCACCATCACCGTGACCTCGATGCGGGGACTCTATTAAAATTTGCGGCTCTGTGATTTGTAGTGCTTTAGACATTGGGTGCGCCGTCTTTCGCACTGCTTGCAACACCGATCGAAGGACCCTAGAAAATATTTACAACGTTGCCATCCGGGTTAGCACGGGTCTCCCTGCTTGGACCCAGGGCACTTGCTGAAGAGGGGGGTAGGGGAGGAGTATCGCCCTTCTATCACTCACAAAACTCTATTAAACTTGGCAAGATTATATACATAGTTGGCAAGGTAAAAAAAACGTCACGAAAAGTATAATTTATTAGGTTGTAACGAAGGTTTTCCGCCACTGCAAGTATTGCCTGCACAAGCAGTTCGCGTTGGTGTCTTTGCCAATATTTTGCCAAACGATTTTTGTTATTTGAAAGAGAAAGACTTGTTTTAGTGCACTGTGTTGTGAAATCTGTAAAACAATATCGTTATGATTAAGGTGTCTGAAATGGAACTATCACGCTACCAGATTGAACCATCATTTACTCTCAGTTCTGTTGCAAAAAGTCAGCTACAGAATGACAGCGAATCATGTGTACAGCTTAAGGCACTACTGTTGTATCATATGACACTGTGAAGATTTGGTACCGAAAGTTCAAAAACAAGGACTAGGACATTAAAGAAGCAGAGCACTCTGGCCGGCCTACTGATGTTGATGAGGCCCGTCTACGAGAATTTGTGGAAGAAGATAAAATATTCATCCACTCACCACTAAAGGAGTTAGACTTTAGTGCCATGTCCATTAGCCGCTCTAAGTATCGCATAAACTTGACATATAAGGTCGATAGCTGGGTACCGCGTGAGCTGACTCAAGCAAATCTGGCGGAAAACTTTCGTTACAATCTGATACTTTCTATTTCTGGTGCACTTGCCAAAATTACGCAAAATCAGTTGGCTAAAGTAAAAAGTTAGTATGTAGTTGATACAAAAAATAAATAAGTAGGTAAACACCGGTATTTGACTTGGCAATTTATCGACATTTCCGCCTAAAAAAAGTCTTAGCAATGGCTCTGCTTGGACTCCTATCCCCCTATTGCATCGTGAAGCTGGGTCTCGGCCTATTTCTGGTTGATACAAGTGCCTCTCTCACAGGTCCTTGATCAAGCTCGTTGCTCTTAGATCTTATCCCCCCCCCCCTCTGGGAATACTTAAATCCTACCCCCGACAAGGATTTCCGGGATTTCCTCTCGTTCCTCTGGAAACAGGTCGACACCTCTCGGACCGGACCCCGAACTACGTCCTTGACTGGAAAGCAGGTTATTTATGCATACGCAAACTTGCTTCTAAACGACATGAAAATTCTCCTATCACAAAATGAGCACGCAAGCGCAGTAAGGCAACTGGGAACTGTCATTTTCAGCGGAGATAGAAGAAAAGGGGCCGTCCATTTATTTACAAGTGTTTCTTGATGTAGAGAACAGGAATCAGGAAGTTATCACAAGGGCCGCGTTCAGACTGCCACTTTTGAGTAACTCGAGTTACTCGGGAAAAACCCAAGCCGTTCACGATGCCCGATTTGAGCTTTTCGGGGAGATAAACAAAGCGTTCAGACTGCCAAGTTGAGTAGCTCGAGTTTTTCCCAACTCCCCAAGGATTTTCCTTGGGAAGTTAGGGAGATAGATCACGTGAGCTTTGTTTATTGTTATTGTTCGCTCCCATTGGCTCCACAGGTTAGTAAATACGTGCCGCCCCTTTTTTTCCTATTATATAACCAAAACCCTTCACGATGTCAATCTCTCCGAGTAAAACTCGAGCTGTTCGTTTTTTACTCGAGTTTTACCCAAAAGTGGCAGTCTGAACACGCCCAAGATGAGCAGGCATGCGCAGTGATTATTTTCGGAGTATGTCCGAAAAAAAATGTCAAATTGGATTGTTTTATATTGTTTCAGGAATAAATGTACTTACGCATATCTCTCAAAAAAAAAAAAAAAAAAAATTTGTTTACGCTGGTTGTAAATACGCGGATTTTAATGAGATTGACAAAATATAAAAAGATACAAAATTTAATTGAATTAATGTGTTAAATTAATTACGATAAACCAACAGCATTCAATGCTACCGATGTCAGAAATATTATTTAATGCATGAATTATTTTCATAAATTAAATATTTGAAAAATCTATTTAGTAAAATCTGATCAATACATTACAGCAATAAGCTGAATAATTATATTAATTAGAGGGAATTATTTACGTTAAATAAATACAATTTTTTTTTAAATAATGGCTTATTTACTGTGCTTTTCTTGGAAATAGTGGCAGAGAATGCTATTGCTAAAAACATTACGCAAAATGCTTGGATTATTCAAGGCTAATTAATGAATTACATTAAATAACGTCCAAATAATTGTTGTTTAACATCTGAGCATTAAATTAATTTTAATATTTAATAAAAATAGTTACATTAAATGTATCTTTTAAATAAATGAATTATAGCTAATAGATCAGTATAAATTGTAGTACAAAATAAAACTTAATCATTATATTAATACGATACGGTAATTAATTTATTAATGCTTTACTAATTAGTTAACAATGCATAATTACTGTTTGTTTATCAATTACCACTTATTTATCATGTTTATTTTTTTAATAAGAGCACAGGATGCAATTGCTAAATACATAAAAACACTGAACCTAAAAATTATGTTGAGTTTTTAGGGAATTTAACCCTCCTTTTAACTCAGGTTTAACTAGTATGTTCGAATCATTGAAATTAAGCAGTAGTAAAAATTCTTGTTTTGGGAACAGTGTTGATTCCAACATATATCTTTGAATACTGCTCCAGCTCAACCATGGGTCCCAGCAGAACATTTGACATTGAAAGACCTATACTGTAATCCGCATTGGCAACAGAAAGGCAAACTTATCTGCTGTCTTTTTAATGATGAAAATGAATAGGTTAAAACTGGGTTCAAAATTAAACATAAAAGATCGACTCATTACAGATTAAAGTATTTTGTAATATTTAATCCGTGGAGAGAGCACCTACCACAGAAGATGACTGCAAAGCATTGCAATGACTAGGGGAGTGCCCCTGCATTCAGGGCCGTACCCAGAAAATAATTTCGGGGAGGGGGTCCAACTTATTGAATATCTCCATACTATATATAAATATACACATATAAATACATATATAATCTGATAATTTTTGGGGGAGGGGGTCCAGACCCATAGGACTATCCCCCTGGGTACGGCCTTGCCTGTATTGGTGGAAAACATGGAGACAACTGGAGAGAGCAGCCTGTCTTTTCGTAATGCACCGGAGTGAGGACAAAATGTGTTCCTCCGTGCCTCATGCGCACCACACATATGACCAAAACACAATGTATCGTGCGTATGCGTTTTGGTCACATCCGTGGAAGCATACTCGGCACACATTTTCAGCCGCTTTGCTCTCTCCAGTTGCCTCCATGGTGCAAAAGCTACATGGTGACATCATGGAGAACAACAGTTCTACGAGTGACACAGCCAACACCAACCATCCAAAAAACTGCGACACTTTATATATACGCCTAGAAATTGCATTCTTTTGGTGTTCCTTTTCTATCTCAGTATCCACTCTAATGATTTTTAAAAAACTAATATATGATTTTAATTGGTGCTGAAATCGGTGACTGATGTTGCCGTTTTATTTAGGAAAACTCTTTTTTTTATTTTATTTAATCCAGTTTAAAGAGGGGACATAGAGTTATATGGGCCCATAGGGCTCAAGACCCCCTGAATAAGTTACGTTGAATAACAAAAATTTGCATTTTACTCAATTTTTTACAAATTGAAAAAAAAAAGGTATTTCCCTCAATTTATATAAACATTAAACAAGAAATTTTTGTTTTTATAAATTTTAATTTTGATCATTATTTGGAATTCATTCTGATGCCACAATAATACAGGATGCTATTAAGCTGGCCTTGCTATGTGCCAGGCCAGTTACAGTAAAAACAGACTATGAAATGGAAAGTATGAAATAGGCTTGCCAACTTTTATACACGGATTTACGGGACTTTGGCAATTATGTTGTGGGGCGTAGCTAAAAAAAAGTGGGATCCAGCTTACTTATTATGAAAAGGCGAGAAACACAATTAAATCTAGATTTAATTTTTACTTAGTATAGTTAATTTAGTTACCAGTTAAAACAATTAGGCTTACCATATTTTTTTAAATGCAACCCAGGACAAAACCACATTTTTGTGGAGTCTGACCCAGGACTTCAGCAAAATCTCGTCATAATGAATTTCAAGGAAAAATTAAATTTGTAATTCTGAAAAATTTGTTAAAATGATTTGCTTGTTTGGGGGATTTAGGTTGGCAGGGGGGGAAGGGGGTCCCTCTCCGTTAGAACTTTTTAAGAAATGGGGCAGATGTACCAGGCAAAGACCTCACAAACTGAACAAATTTAGAAATGTTGCGTCATGAAGTATCAGACTTCTGAAAAACCTTAAAAATTGCTTTCCACTTCTCTTCATTAAAAATTTTAAAGCGGATTTAAAAACGGGATGGTGACCATACACATACTTGAATTTGAAAGTCAGCCCCGGACATTTTCAAACCGAGTACGTTATCTTGGGCAGCACTAAAAAACCAGGACTGTCCAGGCTAATTCTGGATGTCTGGTAAACCTAGACCTAATCCAAGTATAATAAACATGAGTCTTCTATCCCTTTTCTTTATAATCAAAACAAAAAGAAGTAGCTGTTGCAATTAATTATATTTTTTATTTTCTTTCCAAAGCAAAACCTTTTTACTTTGACATTTAAAAAATAATTAAAACAACCATAAGTAGCTAATATCGATAAGATAACTTTATAATAAGTCCGAAATCCCATCTTGTTTTAAGTTTAAAATAATTATTTGAACAAAAAAATGCTTAAACCACTTTAACAAAAAATCATAATATTACTACTTACTCATAAAGGAAACTTAAGTACGCAGTGTAATCAATTCTGATGAGATCATATTTATTTAGAAAAAAAATTTCAAAATCTATTCAGAGATTATAATTTATCAACTTCTTAAATTGCTTATTCTATTAAAAAACACGGGACATTGGACATCCCACACACACCTTTCACTGGACATGTTGTCTAATGCCCTAAAAACAGGACGTTCAGGATCTTGCGGGACGTTTGGCCACCCTAGTATGAAATGAAAATTTCACATGAGCCTAAATTGCACTAAACTAAACAATTGAAAATGTTTTTGTTTTCTTTGCATTTTTTACTTTGTGTCACTGCATTTTAAGAAGAGTAACGTGGTAAGAATGCACTATCATGGATAGGCACCTTATTTTTAAAAAAGTGCCAAAACCAACTGTAATAAAAATAAAAGGAAGTTTGCAGCGATGCAGGCACAGAACACTAAACATTATTTCTATTTTTAAAAATTTGGAGATATAAACATTCTGGTATGCGATATTAGCTGAACAAAGGTGTACAGTTTTGCTTTTGAAATATTTTTAATTTCGGATTTCTCTTTTGAATTGTCAAATAACCATAGGCTGTAAAGTCTCGTGGAGCTCCAAACTCCCCCTTCCCTCCCTAAAAAGAAGAACTACACTAAAATTTCTCGGGAACGACCACCCTCCGTTCCCCAAAAAATCGGTTGTTAAGAGAGGTTGTCACTCAAAGAAGTATAAATAATTGATAGCCAAGAAAAAAAAAAAAAAAAAAGCAAAAAAATATTGTTTGATTTGTTATTTCTGAAAATGCATGCCAATACATAAGTATTAAACGAACATATTTTTAAAATTTTAATTTTAATAAAATATTCAGAAATTTCAGATTATTTAATTCGTTTTACTCTCTCTCCGAGAATACTTCTCTGTCGACTTCATTTTTACATCTGAGAAAAGGGCATTTATTCTGATATTCCTCGTGCATTCTGAATGTACCATAATAAAGTCTATTTATTTTACGGGTTTTCCGCTTAACCAAAAGTAAACACCAATTTCCTCAAGAAATTTCCTTTTTGTGTGTGACTCAATCACATCAATTTGCTGCTCCAACAGTAAAATAACTTGTTTCTTAGACATGTCTCTCTTCTAACCTACAAGATTTCTACATAATGTGTATGTGTAGTCAGTGGCGGATTCAGAAATTCTCTCTTGGGAGGGCCTAAGTGATTAAAAAAGATCACTTTACACATTCAAAGTGCATAATGAAGCAGAATGTTACCCTTTAGAGCAATCTCTTTTTCGGGGAGGGAGGGGAGCTGAAGCCCCCTAACCCCTCCCCTGACTCCGCTACTGGTTCCACCTGCTGCTGCTGTCAATTTGCTATACAGCGACTGGTTTGTGATGTGGCTTTTGTTTCTTTACTTCCAAAAAAGTGCAAGAAAAGTTTAGAACAGGGTACCTTTAACGGTCGCTTGTAGAGGATTGTGGGGTCTCTTCTAAATCTTTTATCATAAAGTAGATAGGACAAAAAATCGGTGCCTTAAACAGTTGGTCATTGGAGGAGGGGGGTCCCTTATAGAAGTGGTGTCTCATTAAAAAGTGTTAAAGTACAGTGAAACTTCTCGAAAGCGACCACCTTCTGTTCTGCAAAAAATTGGTCATCAAGAGGGGTGGCACTTAAAGTATGAATATTTGGTATCCAAGAAAAAAGCTCTAAACGATAGTGTTTGTTTTGCTATTTATAAAACTTTATACTAATACATAAGTAATTATTCAAATATTTTTCAAATTTAAATTTAAAAAAATACTTCGAAATTTAGAATTTTTCAAGGGGGAGACGAAATTTCGGGCTATTCCTTTGGACTCAGGTTTCCTAAAAACCTGTAGCCTGGAAACGAAAAGGTTAAACCATTAATTGAGGTCAAGTCTAAAAATCAAAAAGCAAATTTGAATTTCAAAATAACCGATTTTAGACACTCAGTTTTTAACTAAGCATCAAAATTCTATTCTATCTAGTGAAAATTCAGTTTCAATGGGGGGGGGAGGCTATAGGGGCTATAGCCTCCCCCCGTAGATCCGCCTCTGTTCCTGTAACAGAACTAGAAATGACAAAGACACTTTTTTTGATGGAGAACTTAATTTTGTAACCCTTAACAGCATATATTACTTCTGAGTCCTTTGAAATAGCCTAATACCTCTAAAATACACTTTAATGAATTTCGGCCCATAGAGCGTGATGTATTTAGAACCTTTTGGGCGGCCCTGTAGATAAACTATCCAGTCGGTGCCGAAAGGGGAGGTGCTCAAGCAGTGCCGGATTAACAATATAGCAGATGTAGCAAATGCTACGGGCCCCGCGCCTTTACCTTAAAAGTTTTCATCTTTCCCCCTCAAGATCTGGCTTTTTTGACACTTTTCAACAAGGTAGAAAAGTGTTTTAAGATTTCGGTTTGTCTGTCTGTCCGTCCTTGATATAACTCGCGTCAATGGGCATCGATTTCTACGAAATTTATATATGTTATTCTTATCTGCAGTACCATGTACCCTATTGTAAAGAATCTATGTAGCATTTATAGATTTTTTCTACAGGAGCACTGAAAATAGTCCCAATACATTGCGCTTTATGGGACGTTATTCTTTAAAGCGTATCATCCTACTAACTACAAGGGGTGATCAAATGAAAAGGTACGGAACGACACGGTGGGTACAAATGTTAGACTTTATTCAAAATATACACCATAGGCCTGAGCACAACGATCCCACTGATGAACAAACCGCAGGATTCCTTGTTCCCAGAATTCCTGTGGCCGTGACGAGACCCAGTCCGCCACAGCGTCCTTGAGTACGTCGTCCGAGTTGTAGCGCTTCCCTTTCAGGTGGTTTCTTCAGTGGACCCAACACATGGAAATCGCAGGGTGACATGTCCGGACTGTAGGGCGGATGGTCCAACGTCTCCCACTTGAACTTGGCCAGTTCCTTGGCGGAAACGGACACTCCATTTTCTCATTGACTTGTAGGACACACAGCCTTCCCAGTATAGGGTCATCATCCTGCGATGAATAGTGGCCGGTTCGACACCTTCCGCTGTCAGAAATCGGATAACGCCTCGCTGCCCCTAAATCGTCGAATTTTGCAATGTGAACGCCATCCTGTCCTCACAGACACACTGCCGCGTCAATTGGACGTAGGAGGGTGCTTTTTACAAGAGCTTCTGCTCTCTTCTGCGGGGCAACCGCATGTTCCTATCCACACAAAAGGCTCCAATCGCATTCCTAGATGTCTCGCTACGTGCTCTCATAGCTGCATGGACAAATATGATAACGGTTAGGTTGTTGCGACGTTTCGTACTTTTTCATTTGGTCACCCCTTGTAGTCGCGCTGAACCCTGACTTCAAGATAAAACTATTTCCTTCATGACTGCAAAAAGATTACAATGTCAAGGACAAAAAGCCTAACAACTTCTACATAGTTTGTACGATCCACTTGAAAATTTTCACAACTTTGTAAAAAAATATAGATAAAAATCTGTCAATTTTAAAAATCTGAAAATCCACCCGTTCCCTCATTTTTAAGTGATTTTTCGCTATTTTCAGCACCATTTCGTTTCCGTGAGTCAAAAAAAGTGAATCATTTGCGTGACAAAATGACCTATTTTAAGTGAAAATGGCGTCATACAATTGAGGGATTCCAAAACGTTTAAAATAATTTCTCCCGATTACACAGTTTATTATTATTTTTTTCCCCACAAATAAATCGTCTGCTTGATATTCGAATGTTTATGTATACGAAACGAAAGCTTTCGACTGCGAAAAAATTCCGCGCGTTTCCAGATGTGCATGAAATTCGATTTGGGTATGTAATAAAAATTGAATATGAACTTATTTATTTTAGGTGGGTGAAAATTAAATATATTGAATAAAAGACAAATTTCCTTAAAATGTTTTTTCTCGCGCCCTTTGTAATTGCCTGCACAAAAGGCTTTGACTTCTAGTTTTAGAGATATTCTGCTCTTTGAAATAAAACAAAATTGGGTGTTATTAAGGATTGCAAAATGAAGCTTTGCATCGAAAATAGTGTCTGTATAGTTAAAAGTTTTTCTATACGGGAGCACTCAAAATAATTTCAATACAATAAGGTCAATGGCAGTTTAGAGACAGGCATCTATTTTAAGCATATAATACTATCCTACAATATGATTAGCTAATAATCCGACGACGATCGTGTGCCTCCTTCAAAATTTGCGCCAAAAGCCGGCAATGTTGGCGACTTTTGCGATAAATTGCCAAATAGGGTGCGAAAAAAATGCTTTGAAAAATGAACCGAACTTGGCGATATTTTTATTATTTTACGATAAATCGAAAAAGGTATTTACGTATTATCCCGGCGGTCATTTCTGCCAAACTATTTTTTCCTCAAATTTGCTGGCAAACTGTTGGCAATCGTATTCCGAACCATCAATAATTTCATATCTCCGGCATTTATCTTAGCGAAAAGGTTGCTCGTCTTAACAGATCGCCGGGATAATATGTAAGTACCTCGAAAAATGTCTAATGCGATTATATTAAGCTACTAGCTGAAGTACCCGTTCTCCGCACGGGAATGAATGGACTTTTTAATATTACGATTTGTGGGGATTACTATTTATTGTAATAAAGAGATATAGCAAAATGGATATCGCTTTGTATTGTGTTCAATAACCATGCATACCGAATTTCAAGGCAATCGTTTGTACGGTGCAGAAGGCCATGCGGCGTAGCGCAATCTAGTGGAGAGTTTTAGCAAAACGAATACGGCGGATATATTCTTCGCATTTAGATATCGATGAATACGAAATTTCAGGACGATCGGCTGGACAGCCCTGACGACGCGACATCTAGTGGCAAATTATATAGGAAAATGGATAGCGCCAAACTCTTCCCCGTGTTCAAATATCTATGTATACCTATTTTCATAGCTATCAGTTGCACAGTCAAGAAGTGATACACTGCAGCGCGATCTAGTGGTTAATTAAAGTAATGATTTGCTACAGTGCCGTAAAGTGGCGAGTTATAGCAAAATGGATAACGCCAAAATATTCTCATTGTTCAAATAGCTATGTATACTGATTTTCATAGCGACCGTTTGAATGGTCAAGAATTTGGCCTTCTGCAACGTCATCTAGTGGCGAGTTAAAATAATAATGCATTGCAGTGCCATCTAGTGGTGAGTAACATCAAAAGGAACACAGTTAGAATATATTCTTCGTGCTGAAATGTGTAAGTATAAGAAATTTTATGCCGATTGGTCGAACGGTATAGAAGTTGATGTGTTGCAGCGCCATTTAGCGGCAAGTTACAGCAAAATGGATACTGAAAAATATTCTCCGTGTTCTAATATCCGCGTGTACCAAATTTCATCGAAATCGGTTGGACGATATTCGCATAGTAAACGGCTAAACGGAATAGAATTCGACATTCTGCTGCGCCACCTAGTGGCAAGTTAGAGGAAAACGGATAGCATAAAAAGCTTCTCAATGATAAAAGACTTAGGTGAACCAAATTTCATGGTGCAACGGTGCTGGAGTTTTTCAACCTCATACACACATACCAACATTCATTTTTATCTATAACCAGTATCATTATATATCCCAGTCTCAAATAAAATCCAGTTTCAAATCTAAGCCTCGCCAAAGTGCCAACATACGCCATTTTGCAAGAGTTTTTTCAGGAAATCATTCGAAGCATTGACTTAGCAGCAATCAATATGGGAAATGGTTCGGCCGCCAAAAAGTAAAGCACACATTTATTTGAAAAGGGGAATCCCTTAATACAACCGAATTTTTTTAAATTATCAACTATAACGTGTTTTATTCATCGTTACTCCGATGTACTAAATGAGAAGATTTCAATTTTCTGAAATTTGGCGGAATTCCCCCAACTTAAATCAATGTACTCAATTGGCGAGAATTCTGAAGATAGATCGCTTGAAATCCCTTAATAACTGCATTATTTCTTCATGGATCATTAAAATTTAACGCTGTATTCTAATAAAACATTTGCACTTGCTTTCAAAAATCTATTTCCTTGAGCTCTCAATAAATTGCGCCAAGCCGAAAACTGTGCAAACCGCTAGAACTCACTTTCTCAAAATCAGCATTTGAGCCATTTTATTTTTTCGCCAAACTAAAAAAAAATTACATATTAGCCTCGGAAATCTTCAATTCTTATTGTTTTGCGTATAAAACATTTCATTCCTGCTCCGATTTCCCATGCACACGATATTAAATAAAAAATTAATAATCTTACAAATATAAACTAACAAAAAAAAAATCATTATTATTCTTTTATTTTTACTTTGAGAATTTAAAACATCTTATTCGGCAAAATCGCCACACATGGCAACCACGATCCTTATTTCACACTTTTTTCACTACAGGGGTTACAATTACGGAAAGGTTTTTGCATGGAGAACATAAAAAATCTCTTAAATTCCGGGAACGGGTGGACTTTCAAAGTTTTAAAGTGGACTATGATTTATTCTATATTATTTTACATATCTGTGCAAAATTTCAGGCTGATAGGTCCATTTTTGTGGATTTGTATACAACTCAAATCCACAAACAAACAAACAAACAGAATTTCATTTTTATTTATAAGATGACGATTTCTTTGGGAATTTTGAAAATTCGTTACTCGCACTGTAATTAACTGATTTATTTATTGTACTGTGTTTTGTTAAGGGCTATTTGCCTAGGAGTAGGAGGGGGTCTCCGACCGACGAAAATCTGTTAATGCATTAGAACCCAAAACGGGTTAACGGATTTACACGGAACAAAACTGCAAACTTTGATTCTTTAGCGCGTGGAAAATTAATTTGAGACTGTTAACCCTTAAAAGAATAAATTTCTCGCTCTCTGTGTTCGTCCGATACCATTATGTTGTATAAAAGGATTATTTATACATTTTTAATTTATTAGCAAGTTTAAGAGTTCCTTATGATTTCGGTTATTTGTCTGTTCTGATGTCCACCCATCCAGTGTTCTAACTGCTGTGGATATACATCGATTTGTGCGAAATTTCTGTTTTTTCTATGTACAGTACCATGTACCATATTGAAAATAATGTATGTAGCATTTATAGTTCTTTTAAAGGAGAAAAAAAATCCAATGTATAGCAGTCTAAAAAACAGAACTAAAAATTAGGGGGGTTCAGGGGGGGGGTCTCCCCCTGTATCTGTTGACACAGGAATGACTGAATCAACAGTTATTCTTGAAAACATATTTTAGAGATATTCGATTTTTGAAAGAAAACAAAGTTGGCATATATATTACTAAGGCTCTCAAAATGATGCTCTGCATTGAGAATAACGTCCGTATTATTAATACACTCATGTCCATAAATTAAGGATAATGAAGTTCAGGCAAAGAAAGAGAAAGAAGCAAAACAAATTTGACTTATTTGTAAAGTCTATTTATTAAACAAAAAGTAAAGAGCAAAAAAGATGCTATATGTTTGACATAATTAATAAAAATTGCAAGTTTTACTCCCTTGACCAAATTTCAAAAAAGAACCTATTTACAAAAAACAGTATAACATGGTTAGTAGGATGGTTAATACGGAGTATGTCTCCCGGACGATGCAATACAGGCCTGACAACGCCTAGGCATGCTGAGTATCAAATGATCAATCTGATCTTGGGGAATATTACACCACTCATCAATCAATGCACTCCGAAGTTCCGGTAGACAGGTGGGAGGGGGTTGACGGGCTGCAATTCGTCGGCCAAGCATATCCCACACATGCTCTATTGGATTCAAGTCCGGTGAGTATGCTGGCCAATGCATACGGGTGATATCCTCCGATTGAAGGCATTCGTCTACAATGTTTGCACGGTGAGGACGGACGTTGTCATCCATAAACACAAATTCAGCACCCATGGCGCCCCGAAACAAACGTACATGTTGTTCCAGAATGGCATCCCGATAGATGTGGCCTGTCATCGTTACACTCTGAACATGCAGGTCAGTTCTGGAGCCAAGAATAATTCCTCCCCAAACGAGCCATCCTGCACCACCGTAACGGTGTCTTTCAATGGTGTTCTCTTGGTGGTAATGGGTACCTGGCGCTCTCCAGATGAATGTCCGGCGAGAATCAGACTCCAAACTAAACCTGGACTCGTCGGAAAACATCACACAAGACCACTGTTGCGGTGTCCACAATGCATGCTCTCTACTTCAGGTTAATCGCAGGCGACAGTAAGTTGCGGTAAGTGGAACACATCTGACAGGCCTACGAGCATATAGACCAATGTGCCCTAAGCGTCTGTACACGGTCTGCCTTGAAACTGTCGTACCGGTAGCTGAAGAGAGCTGACGAGACAGGTCTGATGCTGTACTCCGTCTGTTTCTTTTGGCAGTAACTGCCAAATAGCGGTCCTCATTCGGCGTTGTAACTCGGGGACGACCTGTGCTGTAACGTCTACTCACATTACCATCATCTTGGAATCGTTGCCAAAGCCTGGAGATGACACTCTGGGCGATTCCAGGTTCCTCGGATACTTCCAGCTGGGTACGTCCACATTCCAGTCGTCCGATAATTCTGCCACGTAAAACATCATCCAAATGCCTCCTTTGTGCTATAACTATGCGGTTTTTGCACTGAAAGGCTTTCACAGCGCTTGTGAACAATTTTACTTCTTTGCCACCATTCCTTATATACCCCTCTCTTACACTCTCGTCATTGTGACGTACCATCCACGCCATCTGGTGGTTTCCTGTAATTTGCATATTCTTCTTCAAGATGTGTGTGATCATTCCACAGGTGAAATTTTTATTTTAGAGATCAATTTCTGTGTGATTCTGAATTATCCTTAATTTATGGACATGAGTGTAGTTCTAGAGGAGCACTCAAAAGAATTCCCATACATTGCAGTCTGTAGCATTTGAGAGACACTAATACATTTCTAGCACAAGACAATGAGTATAAAACTTTTATATTCTTCAGTTAAACGCTAAAAAAAGTTAAAGGTCTTTTACAGGGTCTCATAAAAGTGCATTTATAGTGATAATACAACATTTTTTAATCTACGAAATCTCGCCAGTTTTAACTAAAATACATCGCAGATTTGTCGCAAAAATATTTTTGTATTGGAAAGTGTTTTATATAATCTATGAGCTTGCCATGATTTATCTTTGTTTATTTTTTAAGGCAACAGATAAATCTTGTAATTCTTTTTTTCTTTCGTTCTTTCTTTCTTTCTTTTTTTTTATAAGACAATTTCTGTAGCTCTATATAGTGGAACTGTAAATCAGTTGTAGACAACACATTGAAAGAATATATGTATAACTCGGCTGTTCGAGCCTCGTCAATGGGAGACCGCCCTGAACCCCCCTAATTTTTTTAGTTTCATGATTGCCATATTAAAACGATATTAAAGGACTATGTCGTTTTATCTCTCATCTATCGTGTATTTCACCTGGTAACCCTATGTTGAAATTTTTAGAATTGTAACCTCTTGATAGAAAAATACATGTGAATCACATTCTACAGCTTAGTAAATATTGTAACAATAGATTAAAGCTGTTGTGAACTAATAGTATTTAAATAAACGGATGAAATTTTTAAACAATCATTTTATCAAATAAATGCAACCTTACGGAGCTTATAGAAATCGGTGGTTTACGTAACACATACATACTAACATCTTCAGCGGACATTCATTCTTACTTTTATGTCGCGTTTTCGTAGCGCATTTTCGTGTCTCATTTTCAAAAGGGGGTGAGAGATTAAATGAGATAGTCATTAATATTAATATATTTAATGTGGCTGTTGCATGCCTGCATTATTTAGTCAACTCATTACCTAGGCGAAACTGAATGAGTATTCGAAAGTCAGCAATAAGGACACACACAAGAGTATATTTAACAATACTGTGGAACAAAAACACAGTTCTCAGAAAAAAATTTCAGGGAGCATCCAAAAGGGGGGAAATAATAGAAAGACAGAAAGAAAGGCTGTATCATTATCTTTTTGTTGACTAAAATCGAAACTCGGAAAAACGGAGGAGGGGGTATCCAGATCCTTGCACCACCCACCTATGGCCTTTAGAAAATGGATTCCTTACCAATAATGTTACATTTTTGTTTTTATTTGAAGAATGAATCCAGAAATAAACAAAATATAGAAAGAAAACTAAGTGCCGAAACAAAAGAACAGACTCAGGGTCTGATCAAGGGCGGATTAAAGAGAGGGGGTCGGAGGAGGCGACCGCCCCTCCCGAGAAAAATGAAATTAATGTAAACAATCCCAACTTACTTCCATAAAATTTATATATATGTATGTGAATCTTCCATCCAAGCTTCCACCCACAAAATTGTATTAATCCGTCAGTGGGCCGGATTATTCATTAGGCTGTAGTCTATCTGTCCCGATCATTTCAGGAACTTTTCAGTAACAAGTCGAATGAATTTTTTAATGAATTTGTAATCAAACTTTTCAAACTGACTCAAAAGAACGGAAATATTTGTGGCTATTTCTGAAGATGTTCTCTGGAACGCGAGTTGAGCTTCTATGCATTTCCCCCGAGAGCTGATATCCATAGGATTAAGATTGTAGAAAAACGAGCCCCATAATCAATAATAATCCTCCACGAAACAATAATTTTTATTTAAATATTGCACATAAAGTTATTTGGTTTTGCAGTAAGTATGAGGATGGTATTTTAAACGGATGTTGGGCAGCCCCAAAGTTCTTTTGTTTTAGAGCAAAGGCGGGTGGCTTTGGCGTAATTCGAAGGTGCTCTAGGGTGTAAACCATCTTAGAAGGCTTTTGGTAGTTGGCTTGCTTTGTTTTTACTTAATTATTTATTTTACATTTTACAATATTTAAACAAAGGCGAATTATTTTTTGAAACAATAATAATATATAGAATGTAAGTATTTTTTCTTATAGTGGGGAATCCACTATTACGATAAATTATCTTATTAATCTCGGAAATTAACCACGTTAAATATAAAAGAATTGATTTTTGACCGGTCGAAACCACAGGTCAAGAGCGCGAATGCCAGTACGTTCGTTCAAATAAAATAATTAGAACAGAGAGGATCTTCGCACAAAGACGAGACGGTCGGTGTATCCTAGAAGCCATAACCCCAGGAAAACTGAAAACAAAAAGAATTTTCGGATACTCTTGATCCACAAAGAAACTCCCAAATTACTTGTCACATTTAAGATTATTATGTCTTGCAAAAACATTTGAGCGTAATACGATAATGAATGTTTTATCCGAATTTTTATTATTTATTATATAGATTATTCTATTTAGAAAAGATACAATCCTCATTTAAAGATTTTTTTTTTTAACAAAATATTTTATATAATTTTAACGAGGATAAGTTGAAAAGTAATGCACATATGCTTGTAGAACACTAACGAAATGACCTTTAGAAGTGTTCCAAGCGGTATGTGGAACTAACAGTCCCCCTGTACAAGCATGTATAGTTTAAATGACTTCCGTGCATGCAGTATATTTTGAATGGCGGAGGTATTAATGTGCTAGATCTATCTATCCACAGTTCGATCTCTTATGAATTAACCCATTAAATAAATTAAGAGAAGTTAAAAATATGTAACCTATTATTAGTAAAAACCGTCCAGATAATGAAATAATTTTACAAGCATGTATTTTTAAAGGGGGGGGGGATAGTGTTTAAAGGCACAGTTTAAAATACATATTGATTTCGAAGGTCTTAAAAATTTTAGAGAAACAATTATTATTTTATGTGTGTAAACTTGTCTAGTTATATGTTTGCATATGGGAAAAGTGAGAAGTGTTAGAAATTCCAAATATATATATATCCAAATAAATATATATAATGTTCATGGATATATCCAAATATATATATTTGGATATATCCATGAACATTAACATTCATTAAAAAAACCTGAGTTGTACGAATAAATAACTTTAAACATCGCCAGTCTCACTATCTATTTAGTCCCCCCCCCCCTCACACACACACACTTTATTTTGACGGGCATTTTTTCCGCACACCAATTTACTTGGAGAAAATTATTTGTCTAGTGTTAACTCAAATTTGTTCATTTTGAATCAAGAAAATTCGTAAAAGTTGTGTTTTATTTTATTATCGCACAAAACCTACAGATTAGCTCACCCAAGGTGGAGAAAGAACTGGGATAAACCTCTCGCGAATATAACACGTGGGACCTTTTAATTTTGTTTACATCTAATTAGCATTTGTAACACCATTAATTAGCACTAAACATAAAATGAAATATAATTAGCACTATTTACTTTCTCATTTAATTTATCTCTACTACTTTAATGTGAGGGTGAACTCCTCCCCCTAAAATATATATATATAGGTGTGTCACTGAGCAGGGGGCCCCTTGGTAACATTTGCTACGGGCCTCACGCTGTCTTAATCCGGCACTGTGCTCAAGTAGATGTTAGAACAATCCTAAATATAAAGTTTCAACATCCTACGTCTAATAGATTTTGAGATATGCGAGTTTAATGAATTTCTGTCCAAAGAGCGTAATGTTTTTAGAATCTTTTGGACGGCTCTGTAGATAAACTATCCAGTCGATTGAGAGACCGAAAGGAGAGGTGCACAACTGGATGTTACAACAATCCTAAATATAAAGTTTCAACATTCTACGTCTAATAGCTTTTGAGATATGCGAGTTACATACATACATACGTATGTACATACGTACGTACAGACGGCATGGAAAAACTGGTCAAAATAGACTCGCCGTTGGTCAAAATGAGTTGCAGACGCATTTATATGAACGTGGGTGCTAGCGTGAGATGCATAGAAAAAAATTTTAAAATAAATTTGGAGGTAGTAAAAATCGTTTTTTTCGTCGAAATTTGGCCCCCGAAATTTTTCGGGATCACATTACTTCCTTATACTCCGTACATGGAAGTAAAAAGCAAAAAAGCTCAAGTGTTTACGGTCTTTTTTAGAGGATTTAAAAAATGCTTCATAATCCTTGCAAATAGTGGGCCCGTACAATATTAAATATTATTTGATAAAATACTGTACCATTTCAGCCAATCTTTTGTCTTTGGCTGCAAGTATATGCAAGCAGGATTGATTCACTATAATCAGCATCATTGAATCGGGTGAAATTTGCGTTTATTTTTCATTTTATATTGCATTTGTGCAAAAAGGTTTGTACTTAAAAAAAAAAAATAAATAAATAAATAAAAAATATCCCTCAACCCGGGAAAGAATTCTTTTAAGTGGTCCGCGGGTGAATTGGAAGCTGAAAACTTGATCACAGGTTAAGTTGAGTAGGGAAACACTGCTCTAAAATAAGATCGTTTCCTTGAATTTTGTGAATACAGAGAAAAAGGTGAATAGGCTGGGTTTCGCAACTGGAGTGTACTAAAAATAAATGCCACAACTAGTGTTTACACAGGTGACCATACGTTAAGGTGACCAAACGTCCCCATTTTCCGGGGACAGTCCCCATTTTCAGGACGTTTTTCAAATTGTCCCCAGAATGTAAAAATGGAACTGGGGACAATTTTTAATTATTGCATTGTTTTTCAATTAAATTACTGTTAATTATTGCATTAATTATAAGTGTCCCCAGTTTTGTTGTCAGAATCGGGGACATGTCCCCGATTCTGACTACAAAAATCTGGTCACCTTACCATACGTCCTCGAAATTCGAGGACAGTCCCCAAATATAGATTTTTTTTTTTTCATTTTGTTCCCAAAAATACTTTGACTTCTAGGGGACGCGTAAAGTCCCCAAATTTAAAGATTTGTACTTTTCCCCTGAAAGTTTCCGTTTAGTTTATTTCTTTCAGAAAAAAAGTGAAGGAAAAACAAATAAAAGCGCCTTCTACTTAGAGAAACAATGAAATTCGATGTCTGAAAACGTTTGTTGTCATTGTGTGTTTAGCGTGTACAGATATTCAATAAAGTATTCGGCTATGAGCCAAATTTCCAAATTCAGTTTTGTTAATGATTAATCACTTTTCATGAAGAATCATGATTTAAATATAAAATTGACGTACGAAATTTTTCTTGCACTCGAATACTTTTTTAAGAGGGTGTACAAAGTTTCATGAAAAATTATCACAAAATGAGCGAATGTAAAAAGCAATGTCTTCTGAAAAATACAAATACTATGGCAAGCAGGGGCGTAGCCAGGGGGGGTTAGGGGGGTCATAACCCCTCCATGAGGAATTTTTTGCCATACAAAATGTATATTCTTCACTCCCTTATCACACACATGCATTCATATATGTGAGATGCAGTAGTCATAACCCCCCCCATGAAAAATTTCTGGCTACGCCCCTGATGGCAAGTGTCAAAGTTAGAATAAATTGCAATATTTCAACAGAGCACTTGTCCCTTTTAGAGCTTTAAGCATTTTCTCTTATGACGTAAATAAAATTGCATCAAAATTTGCCCCCCCTCTGAATTTTTTTCCTAAGTTTGCCCCCCTCCCTTGGGCGTTCTCTTCTGTTCTTTGTCTGAGATATATTAAGAAAACATCTACACACACACGCACACGCGCGCGACTTTGCATATTGCCGATGAAGTTCTTTTTTTTTTTTTTACTGTTCGTCCAATTTGCCATTTTATGGTGTACAAACTTAATTTTCCCTATTCCCCCTCTCTGGATCCGACACTGCGCTGAGCGGACAACGGGCCCGTTTACATGTGCAAAAATGCGGAGTAAATTCCGGGACTTACACTGCTTTCTACCCCGCTTCCCCTAGTTAGGGGAAAAAATGCGGGGTAGAAATATTCCTGGTCGAAACGGGGCCTTCGCAATTAGTAACGGGCCTACGCGTGTATGTTGATGAGCCATCCAAAGAGGCCTACGGATGCTCGAGTCTTCACGTATACATCAGGCATTTCTTAAGCTTCCCAGTGCTTTCAAACGTTATTTAATGTAGTTTTAAGTAGTAATTGTGTTACTAATTCATGTACAAACTCATGATTAATTTGTTTGCTATGATACATATTTACATAAGGAAAATAGATGCATATAATTTGAAGGAAAAACAAAGTATCGCTTACTCTCATGATTCACGATTGCTTATTTTAGTTTCACAAGTGGATATTTAGTATACTTTAAAATAACTAAATACACAAGACATTTTTATAATGAATATTTCATGAACGTAGTCGTATTTCCTACGTTATTTTAAACAATTCAACATTAACAAATTCAGCGCATTTCAGTGTTTTCGGGATATCCTGTATATTGGAGAAAATTGATAAAATACGCTCTATAGCGAGATCCCGGAATTAATTATTCTTTAAAAAAGACATTTCATGTAGTATATATTATTCTTTTGTCTCTTTCTCAATCGAACTTAGGAATTGAGCAAGCATAATGAACGCTTGTACAAAATAATAACTATAGTTATTATTCTATATAAACGGGCAAAAATCAATAATTTATATTTTACTGTATTTCTGCACTGTACCAGATGTAAGTCTTAATCACATAATAAAGGCATATATAACTGATAAATAACATTTTCAACTGGCAAAATTAAATTGTCTAAATAGTATCACAACGTCATGTTTATTTACAAGAATAAAAACTACTCAAGTAATGCGATTTCTGATTAAAATAATTTATTTATAAATAACACATGATTTATAAATATCACTAAACATGATTTACATACATATTTTTAGAATTTCTAAATACATTATAAGCGTTCACTTACCCTTACATTCAGAGCAAAATGTTCGAATTTTAGGATAAATTTTCATGAAAGAAAATGGCGCAAGATTCACAAAACGAAAACATCTAAAGTTCTTAAGTACGACAAAAGTATAAAAAAATTGTTTTAAAATAATAAAATAATATAACATTTATAATACTTAGAATAATAAAATAGAATACTGTGACTGTGGAAAGCAGGCCCGTTGCTTAGCGATGGCCCCGCTTTAACCCGGGATTTTCCATTTTCACATGTAAACGGGCTTAGACGAAGACCGAAATGTTTTATAACGCAGTTATTTTTACAGCTCCGCCTTTTCGAACGCTCTGGTCATGCACCGGTTAATTATCGAACGCGCCCTTAGTGACGTCTCTGGATTCAAGACCTGGCTAACGATTCAAGACCAATCAGTAATCGAATGGAAAGTCACCTGATCGCAGTAGTCTGATAGACGTCATTGAGTAGCTTGGCCATGTTTCTGACTCAGTTGATTTAGTTTTTCAACCAGCTCCAAACAATAATCAGCCGATTTAATTCCGATTTTAGTTTAAAATCTGAGAATTTAAGGTTGAATCACGGAATCTCAGTATTTAAGGTGAAACGACTAAAACGGTTAACCCTGCTTCGGTCGTTTGTCACTTTTAAGTGAATGTGCTCAGTACTTTCATGGCTGACTGGGATCTTCCCTTCCCCGGCTTTCCAAACGTGTCTAAAAGCCCGTATAAGCGGTAGTTCACATTCCTTCCGCCGTGGCGTAGTTCATGTCCTGAACAGAGCGATTTAAAGGGCCAGTCCATATGCTTAAAAGGCCATTAAAACTGTCAAAAATGCTTGATTAATTTTTTTTCTTTTGTTTTGTTTAAACAGAATGTATCTTTATCTATAAATATTTTGAAACGTTTCTTCATCCATCCACATATTGAAAAAAAAATTAAGAAATTGTTAGCTGGTTAATGCTTTTAGGAGCTTCTTCGACATGTAATAAATTAATAATAAATAAATATATTAATTTATGTTTTATTTAAATCTTCAGAAGACTGTAATACTTTTTAAAGACTTGTTTTTCGGAACTCCTACATATTTTAATATATTAATACAGTATTCTCCCTATACGTAAAAAACACTCAAAATACTGGGGTTAAACGATAAAATAAATAAAAACTTTGTGAAAAAAACACACATAAAATGTAACTTACGATAATAGTTACGATCGTTTCGACCAAAAAATTCTTTCGGTCTGCATCAGAAAAAGTCAGAGACGCAGAGGGGGGCTCCTGCCCCCGCCCCGAAATGGGACAATTTACTTAGCTTACAATTTGATATTTAGCTTACAATTGAACTTTAGCTTTAAATTTGATACCCAGCCCACCCCGAAATGAAATCCTGGCTACGCCACTGCGCGAGACGAAGGTCCTTCTCTGATGAAGACTGAAAGAATTTTTGGTCGAAACAATCGTAACGAAGTTACATTTTATGTGTGTTTTTTTCACAAAGTTTTTATTTTGATGATTTGCATTTAACATTATTACTACGGATGTAGCAATGGCTTTCTAATGGTATAAGTAAGTCAACGATAGGGGTTTACCGCCCGCAAAAATTTTCTGCACGGGGTGAGCGCCCCAACCGCCCCACCTACGCTACGCCACTGCGAACATCCCGTATGAATAACGTGTATTCAAATTCTATCTGTAGGAAACCGAACAAAACTGCAGACCGTTAGATCGACAGCCGCGCGGTAGGCCCGAACGTGGGACCGTAACGCTTCCACCATCTACCATGTTTAGTGTCTTATTTACTTACTTATTTATATACATATATAGAAATATTAAAAAATGTCATTTTAATCTTTTTAAAATAAATAAGTCAACGATAGGTGTTTTGCCGCCCGCAAAAATTTTCTGCACGGGACTAGCACCCCAACCGCCCCGCCCACGCTACGCCACTGCGAACATCCCTTATGAATAACGAGTATTCAAATTCTATCTACAGGAAACCGAACAAAACTACAGACCGTTAGATCGACAGCCGCGCGGTAGGCCCGAACGGGGGACCGTAACGCTTCCACCATCTACCATGTTCAGTGTCTTATTTACTTACTTATTTATTTGTTGCAGTATAATTTGTTTAGATAACTGAGCCCATCCTCCAGAAAAATTTCATATTTTTATTTATTATTATTTTAATCTGTTAGAGTAATTTTAAACAATTTAACTTAACTCCTGAATAATTTGCATAGAGATTTTTCCTCTTTTTTTTAATAATACACCTAAGCAGAAGGGTGGAGGGCTTGGTCGCAGGACTTTTTAAGGGGGTTCTAAGGCATATTCATGTTTCATCTGGAGAAAACCACCCAAAACTCCATGATATTTTAATCTTTTTAAAATAAGTTAACCATAGGCGTTATACCGCCTCTAGAAATTTTCTACCCTGGTCGGGCGTCCCTACCTCAATAAATAAACGAAAACCTATTAATACGAACCAGTGGCATAGCCAGAATTTTTTCATGGAGAGGAAGGGGGACGACTACTGCAACTCACATTTGTGTATAAGTGTACGTGATAAGGGAGCGCAGAATATGCATTTGTATGACAAAAAATTCCTCATCGGACGGGGGTTGGTGAGCCCCTATGCCCCCTTGGCTACGCGACTGACACGAACATACGTATACACGGAAGTATAGGCAGAATAAAATAAATAAAAACTTTGTGAAAAAAACACACATAAAATGTATCTTATAATACGTTACCATCGTTTCGACCAAAAAATTCTTTCGGTCTTCATCAGACAAAGACGTTCGTCTCGCGCAGTGGCGTAGCGAAGATTTTATTTCGGGGTGGGCTGGGTATTAAATTTAAAGCTAAAAAGCTAAAGTTCATTGTAAGCTAAATATCAAATTGTAAGCTAAGTAAATTGTCCCATTTCGGGGCGGGGGGCAGCAGCCTCCCTCTGGCTACGCCCCTGCGTCTCAAACTTTTTCTGATGCAGACCGAAAGAATTTTTTGGTCGAAACGATCGTAACTATTATAAGTTACATTTTATGTGTGTTTTTTTTCACAAAGTTTTTATTTATTTTATCGTTTCACCCCAGTATTTTGAGTATTTTTTACGTATAGGGAGAATGCTGTATTAATATATTAAATTATGTAGGAGTTCCGAAAAACAAGTCTTTAAAAAGTATTACAGTCTTCTGAAGATTTAAATAAAACATAAATTAATATATTTATTTATTATTAATTTATTACATGTCGAAGAAGCTCCTAAAAGCATTAACCAACTAACAATTTCTTAAATTTTTTTTCAATATGTGCATGGATGAAGAAACGTTTCAAAATATTTATAGATAAAGATACATTCTGTTTAAAAAAAAACAAAAACAAAAAAAAAATTTAATCAAGCACTTTTGACAGTTTTAATGCCCTTTTAATCATACGGACTGGCCCTTTAAATCGCTCTTTTCAGGACATATAACTACGCCACGGCGGAAGGAATGCGAACTACCGCTTATACGGGGTTTCCTATTGTTCTCGGTTTTGTCTGGATAGCCGGGGAAGGGAAGATCCCAGTCAGCCATGGTACTTTAATGTATTATCGACTTTAATGTATGCCGATAATGACACAAGCACTCTTCCAATTGCAGAAAGTAATACTTAAACTTAACCCTTTATAATCAATAAAACTACTGTTTTGGTTTTTGTTTGGAAATAGTTGGCTGTACTGAAGAACAACCAATCAGAAGATGAATCGTCGCTGGTCGAACACAAACCGAAACTTTTCGAAATTGCGTCATAGGTTGAGTTCGGGTTCAGGGATTGTTACTGTTGTGGTGAAAGTTCATGAAAATTATTTCTGTTTGTGTCTGTGAAGCTGACAGATGAGGGCAGATAGTTATCTGCGAATTATATCTTGGACAATGTATGTTAAAAGTTAGTCTAACCCATGATAAATTGTGTACTTAATTATTACTTCAATGTAGAACAAACCAGTTAATATTCAGTCGGAAATGCTTCCCAAGTGCACCACCTGAAGATAGCTAAAGAATACGCTTGTACCGTTTTACTGAAATTTTTGACTTTAGAATCGACTTATAGCTCGAAAGAAACGACAAATATGGCGGAAAAAATTTTAAAGGCTGAGAAGTACATGGATGATGCATTCTCTTGCATGATATCGAACTTGCGAAATGGAATACAAAGGCAGGAAGAAATGTTGTTGTGGGGACCTGTTTATATGCCGAAGAAGGATATTGAGTGTATCCCCTTTGAAACTGTGAAAGATGAATTTCGTGAACAAAAGAGTTTAATGGAAACAGAACCTTCCATTTCTAAAAGGAAAAAAATCGTTGTCACCCAGAAAAGTAAAAAAATTTCTCGTGTGTTTGAACGGTTCGATATGCCGTTGAACTCCTCACAAGTGAAAGATGATAGTTGTGAAAGTTCCGATATTGACAACGAAGACAAATCTATACCGATGATATCCTGCCGTGATGCGTCAGGTGAAGAACAAAAACTCTCGACTGTTGAACAAATTACGGAGAAATCCCTTCCGAAGCAAATGAACGAAAAAGTGCCAAATATAGGAATATCTGTAACCCTGGCTGATAATTTGGATAACCCTAAACCCGTCTCCCCTGTAGGGTTGAATATCCATAAACCCATTTGTGTTGCTTCCCTCCAGAAGGTACCCTACCCTAAAGCCCCAACTAATGGTTATGAAGTCTCTCTTAAAGACTGTAATCTTACCATGAAAAAGCATAATATTGATGATGCAAATGCCACTTCTCATTTGGTGCTTAAAAAAGCACCAGTGAATGAAATGACTCCATGTGAAAAATTAGAACATACAGACCAAGAGGCAGAACCTGTTCTGGAATCGAAAAATAATCTGCTGCTCAGCCGAAGTAAATTTGAAGAATGGTGCAAAGCAAGGCAGCAAAAAACTGTATCGAAGGCGAGTACGCTTAAGTCAGACAACCACCACTCATCCCGTGCTCTGAAGAAAACCGATAATAAATCGGACCAGCCACCGAAACAGCACTCCAAGAAAATTTCAAGTGCAGGGGGACAGAATAATACAAAAAAGAAAGCTCCTAAAAGTGGGAATGACAGTGCGGCTCTGGACCTCTACAGAAAAGCGGCATCAAGCTTTAAAGTTGAGGGTTCAGCAGCAGTTGCAGAAAACAACCAACTGTGCGTAAAGGTAACTGATGAGCGAAGTGGAAAGAGCACTGAGTTAATGCCAGATTTCTCTCAGCTATCAAAAGTAAAGAGAATGTTCCCGAAGGTATCTGCTGCTATTCCGGATATTGATTCGCATTCGAAGAAGATTGATTTCAGTGCAGAAGCTGTGATTTTAATTTTGAGGTAATATATCTTAATGTTTTTGCATATTTAATATATTAGAAGTCAAAGCCAGGCGCGTAGCCAGGAAAATTTTTCAGGGGGGGATATGCGACTGGAAAATTTTTCGGGGGGGGGGGATATGAACTTATATGTGCATAAATAGACGGAATTTCATCACTAATCCAAAAATTTCGGGGGGGGGGGGGTATATCCCGATATCCCCCCCCTGGCTACGCCCCTGGTCAAAGCACGTTGTGGAGGCATTAGAAAAAGCGGTACTTACGTATTATCCCGGCGGTCATTCTCGCCAAACTATTTTTTCATCAAATGCACTGGCAAACTGTTCCAATCATATTCCAAGCCATCAATAATTTCATGTGTCCGACATTAATGTAGGCGGAAAATCGCTCATCTTGGCGGGCCGCCGGGATAACACGCAAGTACCGAGAAAACATTCAACAAAAATGTGTCTTGTTTTAACTGTTGTAAACTATGTTGCATGTAATATAATTCTGCAAAGTCATAGGCACACCCACGGAGGGGGTAAAGCCCCCTCTAAACCCAGAGAATTAGATGCGAAAAAGCATTGAAAATTGTCACTAATGAATTAAATTATTTTATATTAAAAATTGTCTTCAAAAATATTTAATTTTTTAAGGGGTGGGGGGGGGGATGTTGGTTTTTAAATAAATACAGTTAATGTATGAAATAAAGGTAAAATCATACAAGCCGGTGCCCACCCCATGTAAACATGGCGACAGTCGCTGGAGCTTGGCGACCGCCAAGCTCCAGCGACTGTCGCCATGTTTACTAGTCATTCTAGGCAACCAGTGGTCCGTTTTTAACTAAAAAAACCCCAGTGGATTCAGCAACCTAGTTGTACAGCTATCTAAACTAGGCAACCAGTGGTCTGTTTTTAACTAAAAAAACCTCAGTGGATTCAGCAACCTAGTTGTACAGCTATCTAAACTAGGCAACCAGTGGTCCGTTTTTAACTAAAAAAACCTCAGTGGATTCAGCAACCTAGCTGTACAGCTATCTAAACTAGGCAACCAGTGGCCCGTTTTTAACTAAAAAAACCTCAGTGGATTCAGCAACCTAGCTGTACAGCTATCTAAACTAGGCAACCAGTGGCCCGTTTTTAACTAAAAAAACCTCAGTGGATTCAGCAACCTAGCTGTACAGCTATCTAAACTAGGCAACCAGTGGACCGTTTTTAACTAAACAAAAACAACAACAGTGAACTAAGCAACCTAGTTGTACAGCTAATGTAAACTGGGCAAACACTGGCCCGTTTTCAACTCAAAAAAACATCGGTGGATTAAACAACCTAGTTGTACACCTCTTATAAAGTCAGTATGATTAGAATAGCACGTAAATAGCACTTACGAAAACATAAACACTTCAAATATCAATTTAAAATTCACATTAAAAACCTTAAACATCGAAAGATTCGTTAAAAAAGAACACTTACCTCTATTTTTTTGGTAAATAACCGCTCAGAAATGTCCCCAACACCCACCGGCTTATAACGTACTATATTTCTAACAAACACCCACAAATTCTTTTCTTATATTAACATAACACATTTCATTCCCTTCCATCAATAACGCAAACAATTTCAAATTCCCAAACCTGACGAAACACGTATTCTTTATGGTTGCCAGTCACAACTACCACCGGCAGTTGGCGGTGCATCGCTCACTCTCGCGTCAGATTGTTCGCCAATGATTTGTAAACAAACCATTGACATGTAAACAAGGCACCGTATACGGAATATAGTCCGAAATAAAGTTAAACTTGGGCACAACATCACTGAAAAGTTTAATAATTAGTATTTATGACTAACCAGTTATGCTGATAGTGGACTTGTATTGTACGGGAAAGTGCTAATGTTTCTATGTTATAGAGAGTTATAACTTCTATAATCTAAGTCACTATAACCGAGTGCAGCAGTATTTGTAACCCCAGTTGCTAACTAAACCCGAATCTTGGGTGCGCCTCTTCAAAGTAGTAAGCATAATATTCAACAAAACTATTTAAAGTGTAAAACTTAAATCTGGTTTTAATTGTGTTTCTCGTTTTCCTGTAGTAAATACTAAGGATACTAGTACTTTGCTTTTTTTCAGCCATGTCCCAAATTTTAATCGAGAAATTCCCATAAATTCGGGTACCCAGGGCCTGATTTAGGGGAGGGCAACCGGGTTGCAGCCCCGGGGCCCCCACAATGGAAATTTTTGTTACATTTCCTAATTAATACAGAATGATGAGCAAAATATTTTTAAAAAACACTGACAATGGAAGACTAGTTCGCTCACTTTTTCCACTCGTTTTGAGCATTCCAAAGCCCAATTCGAATTCTTATCAAAATACTTAATTTTCTGTGTGATAAACCATGTGAATATTTGCACAACACAATTGCAAAGTAAATCACCACACTATTATATAATCAAGAAATGAATTAATCCACATCAGAAAATAAAACAAAATTATAATGTATCATGTTACAGAGAAAGCCGAAGTCATCTCAAGTAATACCTTAAAGGAAAGGTTATGCAAGTTACCTGAGGGTTTTAGGCTGCGAGCCATATCGACGTTACATTAAGAGTGCAACACTAGACAAGGCGTTGACATTTTTTGTTTAAATAAAATCTACCTCCATGGAAAACGAACCCTGGACCTCTAGGTTATGAGTAACGGCGACCCCACTTCGCTGCAATGGTTGCCGTAAAAATTGTTTACTTGTCTGAGAACTAATTTGGGGGCCACAACTCCTTTGTTGCCCCAGGGCCTCCACACCTCTAAATCCGGCACTGCGGGTACTTATACAAATTTTTGGCAAATGTTACTTGGTTCCAGACAGGGGTGTTGGAGATGGCTGAAGGGGACCCCCCGAGATGAGTAGTAAGGTATGAAAAAAATTACATATTCATGGATAAATTTGAAAGTTTCCTTGAAAATTTTGAGGTTCAGCTACAGACCTAAGCCATATTTAATGTTTTCTTTAATGTATGTTTTTCCAAACTGCAAAAATTTCAAATTCGATATATGAATTTATTTTTTCTTTCTCTTCTTTAATTCATTTTTCTATGTGAAAACTTGTAAGCAAAATAAAGGGGTTTCATTTAAAAAAGAAAAGAAAAAAAATGTTATACCCAATTTTATATTTTGTTACATTTTAGTTTTTTGAGTTGTCAGTCACCCCGTGAAAAAAAAATTCTTGGCTATGCTACTGGTTCCACAAAATTAATTTCTATGATAAACAGTAAATTAATATGCGATTTCATTGATTATAACTATTTTTACCAGTATATTTACTAAAGGAGAAATAGAAATGTCAGTATCATTATAGAACTTTAAGTCTGTCATTTTACCCCACGTTAGGGGGGGAAAAAAAATTGAAATGGAAATTATAATTTTATTATTCTTTTATATAATCCAGTTCTTTTGACGTCGCTACTAATATGTAGTATCAAAATGTAAATACTTTATCTAATTATAGAAATCTAGAAGAAAGTTTTTCAATATGTTTAGAGCAAAAACAAGAAGTTTTGTGCAAATTTGTTATTGAAATATTAAATACTTGTTACAAATACTTGTTATGTTGTTAAAACATTTCTTAAAAAAAAAAAATAATAATGAAGTATCTAAAGTTTTAAGTGGCAAAAGATATTTTTCAATATAACCACATTTAACCCTACCATCTGACCCTATATACTTTATGGGTATTGGTATGGTCATATTGATGTTGAAAATATGATTTGATGTAATAAAAATATGAACAATTTTGATTACTTAACTTTTTTTTTTCTTCTTCTAGATTTATTTTCAGCTACCCTATCAACTTTTTAACTGCTTTTTCAACTCCAGCAGCAGCAATAGAAGTGTTTGCAGCTGCAAAAATGTGGGAAGTATCAAAGTTTCAGCAGAGGTTTCAAAGTGAATTTCTGAAGAAAGTTTTGAATGCAGAAAATGCAAGTGTAGTGTTTACACTTGCTTCCTACTTTGACTTGGAAGAAATTTGTAACTACTGCAAAAGTAATTTTTCAGTTAAAATTCCGAGCAATTACAACAGAAAGTCAAAGTCATGTTTTGTTTCAGTATCTACTTATATTGAGCCTTTATTTATAAGTATTCCCTTTAGCCCGACTGAAAAACACATAACAAAAAGCTTTGACAGACATATATCCAATACGTTTACATTCAAAGCAATTTCACATCGCTACATTCTCATAGGGTTTCAGATTCAATTGAATGAAGAATATTTAAATGAAATGGGGAGCTCGAAAAAACGCCTTGAAATAGATTATTCTGTGAAGAATTTGTATAAAAATAAAGCTGCTTGCAATGAGAGAGAAAATCGACCAATGCGTCGTATTAATGTTATAAATTTTAAAGAAAATCTGATTTTAAATCCTGGTGAAGAAGGTGAAATTACTGTTGAGACATACATAGAACCTTTTCTATGTTCTGAACATAAGGAAGATAAAATCAAATGTGCTGGCAAGTTTGTTTTAACCATGGAAAGCAATTATAAAAGTGACAGCCCAGACCTTAAATTATTTATTGTTTCAAAGTTACTGTATCACGTTCAAAATATTAACTGAAATATTTTGTTGGCATGACTAGTTGAGGGTTTAAAATTTTCTGAACAAGGGGGGGGGAGTAGGCCCTCTAATGGTTTTCATTTTATACAGTCTTTGATTTATAAAAAAAAATATGTACTTTTGTGTTATAGCAGCTACTGAATTTACTTGGTCACATTACGATTACGCCAAGATTACAGCTGTGCTTTAGGACTATAAGTATCTATAGGAATGCAAATGTTTTTGTGAGATTTCATCACCATCTTGGCGATACATCTGTAGTTTTGGCGATTGAATTTCAGTAGCTGCTATAAGCATTAAAATTTCTTAGCCCATATCACACCTTTTCCTACGTTCAATTCAATCATCTACTTTTTTCAAATTGTTCAACTATTTTACTCAACTGTTTGACTGGAAAAGGGAATGAGCAAGTCTGTGATGTCACTGCAGCCTCTCCATTTTCTTGCCTGTGATTGGTCTGCGGGAGAAGTTGAACAGGCTGAATGAAACGCTCAATTTTTCCCCTGACTGGCTGGGAAAAGTTGCAGATGTTAAACATACAT
The DNA here is from genome assembly GCA_038373885.1 of Cheiracanthium punctorium. NCBI lineage: Eukaryota > Metazoa > Arthropoda > Arachnida > Araneae > Cheiracanthiidae > Cheiracanthium > Cheiracanthium punctorium. The sequence goes on along the minus strand of JAWZYV010016822.1, from coordinate 153,139 downwards.
TTCCAAAGAGGAGGCTTTTCACCCAACTGTTGTGGGAAACAGTCGAACAAAAGTGTTGCTTGAATTGAAGATCGGGAAGGTGCGATATGGGCTTAAAGGATGATGTCTATAGCTACTGTGGCTTTCACATTGATCATTTAGGGATGTTTAGTTATAATGATTTATGTGCGGCACGAATGGTATCAAGGGCTGTACAATTCTTTAAAGTAAATTTCATTGGACTCCTCAAACGTAAACTCTAAAACTGGATCCCTAATTAATAAGAATAGTAAGTTTTGAATCTGTGTTTCCAAACCAATGGCACAGGTCTTTGGAGAGAAAAAAGAACCCTTAATGTTCTTTTTTAGAACTATATAAACCTCTGAACTATGCCACAATAAATATAAACGAGCGTACATAAATGGAAATTATATTTATTTAACAATTCATTTAGTAAAATCCTTTTTATTGTATATTGTTTACTTTTGACGGATGGCAGTCTACAAATATTAAAGGTTGGGAAAAGCTGCTGTAAATGGTAATGAAGTTATACGTGTTTTCATGATTTGAAACTTAGAAAGCTCAGGATTTTATGGAAGACAACCGAAATTTAATACAAAACTTTCAGTTTAGTTCATATGTTTCATTTCAAACTTTTATTTTTTAGAGGGCTTATCTGCCTCCCCCAAATCCATTTAGTTATGCCAATGAAATTTTCTTTCACTTGAAATATTCGTCACATTTTCACAGACCTGCCTTGCACAATTTGCTTTTAATAAATATATAGACTTTCAGTTGAGATATTAATGGAGTTAAGAGAGGAAGATGCATTTCTGAAACTTCACCATTTGAATCTACAGTAAGAATTTGAGTATGTAAAGGGAAGAGAAAATACTCTACCCAATGGATGATTTACCTTCTACCTTTCTTGTGATAAAATGTGCCTTAAGTTTTCTTGTTTGCTGGACTAACTGTTCAAAAGTTTTCTAGTGTTAAAGAAACATTTTTCTCCATTGACTTTTTTCTTATTTTAAACAAGTTTATCTTTAGTGCCTGAAATGTTTTCTTATCCTTTAGTTATGTATTTTAATCCAGATGTTTATTTTGTTCCTTAAATTTTAAAATATCTATAGAGAAGAAATTTTCGGTTATATTTTTCAGAAAGTTGTGCTCTTGTAATATGCACACTACAGCCAGAGCTACAAGTAGACTTTGTCATTCGGACTAGGAGCCAGCATAAATATCTTCAATTTAAGTGAATCTTCCAAACCATAAGGTTATGTGCTCTTTATGTTTTCACAGGATCTGAAATAATTGAAGTACAATTTGATAGCAACTCATGACTTATTCTTATCTCCTGAACAAAGATTGTTTCATCACACTTTTTTTACTTGCGTTTTTGTTACTTTTCATGCTTATCTTCAGAATTGCGATTTTGTGCCTCAATTTTGAAACCTGGGAATCCTGAGCATATGGAGCCTTACTGGGCATATCCAAAAGAAATGAGGCTCCAAAAGGAGATGAAAATTTTCCCTGCTATGCATAGTTCTGTATCGGGGGGGAAAAATACTTAACACATCAGAAAACTTAAATTTCCTTTCTGGGCCATGATATCCCAATAATCATGCAGTACTGTTATTTTGTTTTACCCCCATTTGGTCATTAAAATAAATATAAACCGAGTCAATCAGTCAAGAATGTTTCGCATTCAAAAATAATTTCCTTTTTGTGTTGATTCTACAATACAAATCTGAAAACACAAGGGTTACTACTCAGAAATTTTGGAGATGTGGCTAAATGGTACAGTTTAAATAGAGTGTGCATCCTTTTGATATGCATCATAAATTACAAATGTAAGATATTTATGGGTGCGTAAATATTTTGATGGTCTTCAATATGTCTCAAAACAATAAGTAGGTGCAAAGATGTAGTGCACCACCTGAAATCATCTGATGTGCCATGATTTGCCATTTCTGCCCTAAGCCTTTTTGATTGGGCCTTCATGTTGAGTTTTATTAATTGGGGGAAAAAAAAACTAAGGATAACACATTTGTTTACTTTGCTGAGATTTGATCAAACTACACATTTTTAGCTTCACAATACTGGCTTGCTAAATAAAATTCCAGGGAGATCAATATATGTTTGTCTTGATATTATTATAGAGAAATTTCACTGTGTGTTTATATACATAAAATGTATATTTTGATTTTTGTTACTAAGCAATAACATTATTTTCTACTTAATTTATGTATTATTATCAATATTCTTATTAATACTAGTTCTACTTATAAAATTTATTGAAATGTGCTTACTATATACAGTGTTTTCAGATTTTAAAGGAAAACGAAGCTTCTTGTATACTAATTCACCATATACAGTGGATAAGTCAAAATTGTATCAATATTTTGTTGACCAAACCTTTTTCTTCACAAGGAATGAAGTATTTTTCGCAGTTTGTGAAAGCTATCAGTTATTGGCACTAAATCACACCATTTTGGGAAGGATTAAGAAATTACCTGCTGGGGGGGGGGTAAATTTATGTTGTATATCAATATTTTGTTGACCAAACCTTTTTCTTCACAAGGAATGAAGAATTTTTCGCAGTTTGCAAAAGCTATCAGTTATTGGCACTAAATCACACCATTTTGGGAAGGATTAAGAAATTACCTGCTTGGGGGGGGGGTAAATTTATGTGCCCCGCCCCCCCAAAAAAGTAAATTAATCACTTTGATACTTAACAAATTTAGCTGATTCCACTTAACTGTTAAATTCTTCGAAACACTATTCTGAAAATCGTGTTAGTGAAATCGCTTTCAGAAATTTAAAGTACTTGCTATTTCTAAATTAAGTTATTCATTACTCTTGGACTGTTCCTCCCCCCTTCTTTATAACTGAAAAATGGCTATGACAAACAAACTTTTTTGTTTTTAATGCAAAAACCACATTTTCCTTTGTGTATCAAATTCATGATACCTATTATTTCTTAGCTTTTGTTTGTGAAAAGTGTTTTTTTAAAAAGTAGTTGTAGCATTTCTACTTAGTTGTGAATATCTGCTAACATTTACTGCAAATAATAAATATGTAGTTTACTGAAATTAGTTGAGTTTGTTTCTAATACATAAGTTATTTGATTCATTATTTTGAAAATAAATTTTGCATTATCTTTTTACATTTTAATTTTTTCAGACCCAGCGTAAATCTCGTAACTAAAGAAAAATCTCATAATCAGAAAAATATATTACATTTAAAAGCAACAAGTAAAGTACCTATTTTTAATTATTTTAATAAAATCTAAATTCCCATTCTCTGTTTCAGTAGTAAAGAACTGATACCATTCATATATGAGGATAATCGAGAAACTTTCAAAGATAAATGATGTCATACAAGTTCTTTTCAGCTGCTTGAATTTAGAAAAAAAAAAATTGCAAAATCAACATATTAATTTTCCCCCTTACATTCAATCTTTTTTTTTTAAACAGCAATCAAAAATAAAATCAGTATGTCAGTAAAAACATTTGTACAGAATTTCCTCATTTGCATGAGTTTAATTGAAAATGTTAAAGTCTACAGTTTTGTATCACATGTGATACACAGGGACTGAGCAAGTTATTAATGTACCCAATTGGTTCCTGAGGGTCATAAGAGTTAAGAAATAGGTACTATGTTAAGAAATAAGTCTCTATTTTAAATTGGATTATCTTTCAGGTGGTAGGATTGTTTTAAAACTAGATTTTAATTTGAGATGTTTTTGTGTTATGAACAAAAAAGTAAATTTATTCTTTTACAATATGCATAGAATAATATTCTGCTGGTCTGTTTGTGTGTATATGGCTTTATCTTCTACCAAATTTATGTATGTGCATGTCTCTGCTTGTTACTGGATTTATTCTATACATAGGACTTATTACATCCTGTATATGACTTATATTCTGTATTACATATTATATATGACTGAATTTTTTTCCTGCTTACATTCTATATTACATCTTGAATATTATTTTTATCCTGCATTCTATATGATTGAATTTATTCATGTTTGCATATGGCTTTGCCCTGTGCTGGATTAATTCATGCTTACATATAGCTTTGCCTTCTTCGGATTTTATCTGTGCTTACATATAGCTTTGCCTTCTTCGGATTTTATCTGTGCTTACATATAGCTTTGCCTTCTTCGGATTTTATCTGTGCTTACATATAGCTTTGCCTTCTTCCGATTTTATCAGTGCTTACATATAGCTTTGCCTTCTGATTTTATCTGTGCTTACATATGGCTTTGCCTTCTTCTGATTTTATCTGTGCTTGCATATGGCTTTGCCTACAACTGGATTTATTTAGGCTTATATGCGGTTTTGCTCCTCTATCGAATTTAGTCATGTTTACACATGGCTTTGCCTTCTTCAGAATTCAGTGGAGTTTGTGTATGGCTCTGTCTTCACTGAACTGTTGATGCTTGCAAATACATGGGTGCCCATAAGGGGGGGGGGGAGGTAGGGTGCTTACCCCCCCCCCCCCCAAGAGTTTTAGTATTTTGTCATATGATGTAAATAAAGCTTCATCACAAAGCAAAATCAGAACTGAAACTGTTAAAAGTGTGAAATGTGCCCCCTCCAGAAAATTGTTTTGAAGTCCCCTCTTCCCTAAAAAACTGTTTATGGGTGGCCAATTGCCAATATATTTGCTTTTGCTGTTCTATTCATGTAATATAGGTTTTATTTTTAAAAATCTATCTTCTAATGAATGAGCAATAATATAGTTCTGTATCTCTAGTGATAAGCAAATTACCCTTGAGTAATGGGCAATTTTGTGACTCTTCTCTAGTTGAAACTTTGGTATCCTTATTAAAGGATAAATCAATTACCTTAGCTGCTGAAAGTATGCGATTTTTGTCTTCTAATGGATGAGTAATTTGTATTTCTGTATCTTGTTGATGGATAAACAAGATTGCCCTTTGATGATTCAATCATTTGGGCTGTTTTATGAATTTGTGCTCGTAAGCAGTGTATTTCAGCCTTTTTCAATGGTGCCCAATGGCCTGTTGTAAAATTGATGAAGATTTATTTCAGTTTGGCACTATGGAGTATGAAGTTTTGTGTAGTTTTCTCTTAATTCATGTAATATAGGTTTTATTTTTAAAAATCTATCTTCTAATGAATGAGCAATAATATAGTTCTGTATCTCTATTGATAAGCAAATTACCCTTGAGTAATGGGCAATTTTGTGACTCTTCTCTAGTTGAAACTTTGGTATCCTTATTAAAGGATAAATCAATTACCTTAGCTGCTGAAAGTATGTGATTTTTGTCTTCTAATGGATGAGTAATTTGTATTTCTGTATCTTGTTGATGGATAAACAAGATTGCCCTTTGATGATTCAATCATTTGGGCTGTTTTATGAATTTGTGCTCGTAAGCAGTGTATTTCAGCCTTTTTCAATGGTGCCCAATGGCCTGTTGTTAAATTGATAAAGAAGATTTATTTCAGTTTCGCATTATGGAGTATGAAGTTTTGTGTAGTTTTCTCTTAATGAATGAAGTATTTACTTACAAATTAGTCGTTAGGTTTTTTTTGAATTAAACCTCTAATGGACAAGTAATTTATATTTTAGTTTCACATTGTGGATAAACGAATTGCCTTTTGGCAGTTCACTAATTTGGGCAGTTATCATAACTGCCCAATTTTGTTCGTCTAATGCAGGTATGAACAATCTTTGGAAAGTAACGGGTCAAACTTTAGGCTGCTGGCGAAGTCGATGGCTGTTTAATTTGTATGGGATTTTGAATGGTATATAAATGATTTTGTATATGTTCCGTAGGCCAAATCAAAAGACAGGGTGGGCCACATTCAGCCCGTGAGCCGGAGGTGCCCTTATATGATGAATAAATTATTGATTTCAGTATTTTCTTGGTGCTCAGTGGCCTGGTAGAATGTATAAAGAAATGATTTATTTCAGCGTGGACTTCAGATATTAAGTGATATTCTTCACGAACTTGTTACTATGTGATGGATTTTGTGAATTTGTCTTCTAATGGATGAGTAACATATATTTTAGTATCATTGATAGATGAATTGCTTCTTGGCGATTTAATTATATGAGCATATGTCTTCTAATGGATGAATTATGATATTATTGCAGTGGATTATCCTATTGCTCCTTGACAGACAAAGCAAAACTCAGTTTCATGAATTTGTGCTCTAATGGATGAGTAATTTATATTTCAGTATCCATTTCAATGGACAAACCAATAATTTGATAATGGGAATTGCTTTTGCGATTATGTGAATTTGTCCTCTAATGGATTAACTATCTTATTTCAGTTATTCACGTACCTAGTATCTGGATGGATAATTGATTAAAAAGGGATTTATTTCAGTTTTGTTTGGAGTGTTATGTTCAGAATGCTTTTCTTCAGCTGTAATGTGAATAAGACTTTTAAAGAATCTACTTATGATATGCTTCATCGTAACAGACACTCCTTCTAAGATTCTGCTTGTGAATCAATATTGTCATTTATTTAAAGTGGGATAGATCTTCACTTCACTCCACTTAGGAATCCATTTCCTTTTATCTGTTTCCATAGAAAAATCAGCTCTATGGTTTCGTCGTGATCAGCATACATCACTACTAGAGATGTAACGAATAGTGATTTGGCCGAATACCGAATATTCGGTGGACGAATATTAAATATTTTAAAATTACATTTTAATTGTAAATAAAATATCGCTTTGCAATTTTGTGATTAAATACGAAATAAACACTAATTGAAATTCATTTTATATTATTTGTAGGTACTTAAAAACACACAACAGTATATTATCTGCAAAACCAAAAATATCTTGGTCGTGAAGAAATATCTGTTACAAAGTTAAACACTAATAACAGCATAATTATATTTTGAGATATTCATTCATAATTTAATAAATATGCTATGGTAAATGTGATTCATTTGGTCATAATCACATCCTGTTTTGGGCTTTACAGCCTCTGAGCAAAACATATTGAGCAGCTTTTCAAAATTATGTTGTAATTGTGGATCTGAAAAAATTCCACCTACCCCCACCCAATAAAGAAATTAGAAAATCAAGCGAGTAGTGTTACCAAGTAGAAAAAAGTCTGCATTTCTCTAATATTATTAAATACTTTAGATTATGTTCCATTCAGCTTAAAATTCAGTGACTTAGGTTATTTTATTATATTCGATTAACATATTGAAGTATAATTAAGCAATATTATTTGTAAATGCATTTAAAAAATATTTTTCTCTCTTTGTTCTGAAATTATTCAGCTGAATATCTAGAAATATTCGGCTACACTTATTCGGCCGAATACCTGTTCAGTATTCGGCTTACCGAATATTCGGCAAAACCGCCGAATAGGCCGAATACCGAATAGTGGCCGAATATTCGTTACATCCCTAATCACTACATAGGCCATGCCTAAATGATAAGTTTGCTCGGAAAAATTCTCAGAGACTATACAGTTTATCTAAAAAAGTTGTGGATATAATGCTATCACATTAGATAGCACATTATCCCAAGGTGTGATCCTCAGACTGGTCAAAGTTGACTCAGCTTTTCATCCCTTCATTGGGTCGATAAATCACTAGTAGCTCTGCTGCTAGTTGTTGTTTCTTCTAGTTGTCATTTTTTAATGAGTTGGCTATCTGGTCAGGGCATGTGCTGCACTCCCAAGGCCCATGGTCAAGAGGGCCTTAACCTTAATATGGGCTTATTTTATTCCTAAATTTAGTTTGTGAGTTTACTCTAATGGATTAATTATTACATATTAATACTTTTTACTCTTCAACTCGGTCTCGCTCTTTCTCTTATTCCTCTCCCTCCCACAAAAGGGAAGTTTTTATACTAATTGATGTTAACTAATGTGTTAATATGTATCAGGTTGTAACGAAAGTTTTCCGCCATATCTGCCTGAAAAACTAACTTCTAAATCCTTAGATAACTGTTTTTGAATTTTCGGTACCAAACCTGCACAGTTTCACATGATACAACAATAGTACTTAAAGCTGTACTCATAATTTGTTGATATTATGTAGCTGACTTTTTGCAACACAAGTGGAAGTAAATGATGGTTCTAATCCTCTAGAGTGATAGTTCCATTTGGGACACCTTATACTTAATGATAACTATATTTTTTACAGATTTCACAACACAGTGTTATAAAGTTTTCCTCTTTCTTTCAAATGCCAAAAATCGTTTGACAAAATATGAGCAAATACGCCAACGCGAACTGTGTGTTGACGATGTTTGCGGTGGCGGGAAACTTTCGTTACAACCTAATACAAACTGTGCTACTTATAGACTTAAAAAAAAAGTCTCAAATCATTCATTGAGTATGCATTTTATTACTATTGCAATAAATATTGAAAAATGGGTATTATACTTAATTGTTTAGTTTATTGAGGCTGTAATTTTACTTCTTTTATCCATTTGTATTTCAAAGTTCCTTAAGAAGTCATTTATTTTATTGATAGTTCAATACATTTGCACATCCTCTCAAAAAAGTATTAAGGTAAAATTTCCTATGTTGGTTTTGTATATTGAAAATCAATTATGAAATACGAATCACATTATGCATAATTGTAACTTCTCATACTTTTGTTGAGCTGTGCATTTTCCTAAAACTAATTATTTACCAAGCTGAAATAGGAAATTTCATATGTACTCAAATACTTTTTTGAGAGGGTGTACATAGAAGGTAATTGCTGGTTCTGAATCTTAAAATATTGGCCTGAATTTTACATGTCTTATCTTTCTGTGCAATACTTAATGATTTAATAAAGCTATTTATGCAATATAGTTATAATTGTTGTTCTTTTTTTTTAATCAAATGTTAAACAATTATTTACATGTTAATAATTTTTTTACAAAATTCCAATACTTGGATATCACCAAGTCTCAAAAAGACAAATAGCTTTTTTTTTTTTTCTGGTTATTATTTTTTCAGAAATATTTTTTGTAAAATGAGTTATTCTTTTGCCAAAGATCAAGGTAGTATCCAGAAAACAATTGTAGAGGAGACATTACAAAATAAGTGAATATTTTATCGTGCAAATTTAATTTGTGTGGATCATGGGTAGTGCTGTTAAGTTCTTGATAATATTTTTTGGAAAATATTCTCAAGAATATTCAAATGAAAGTTTCTTTTAAAATTTTTTATTAAAAAACTTAAGATTGCAGATCCTTCAATTTTGTTTTTTTTTCTTAAGCATTATATATTGTAGCATACATTTAAAAATAGATTTAAATTAACAAAAAAGAACATTTTTTTTCACCACCTCCCCCTCCTAAAAATGTAAAGTTGTTGGAGGTTATTTAACTCTTCTGAGTGTTATAATTAGTTTTAAGAGTTGAAATAGAAGCAAGAATTTTGTACAATACTCTCAATTAACCAGGATAGTCAAGAAATGCCTCATCTTGGAAAAGCAAATATCCGGATAACCCAATTTATTTAAATTTTGCAGTGGATTTTTGAAAAAGTTACAGGAACTGTTAAATTTTTATACACTAGGACATTAATTTAGGTAACACAAAAGAAAGAGAATGAATATAAATTCTAATATTTAGAGTTGCAATTAGTGCATTACAAAAAAAAAAAAAAAAAAAGTATTTTGCCTCAGTTTTGTAAAGCATGGAATGATACAAATGTTCTTTTTTTTTTTTTTCATTTGCTCATAGACTAATTTTTCTGCATAAAATTCTTAGCAGCCTTTCATCTTCTTGCTGCAAGTCATCAACACATTATTTACTGATGTGTCATCATGATTAAATTTTTCAAAGAGTTTCCTTCATAACTTACCCCTGCCATGGCCAAGTAGATAAGACACTGAGCCTGATGGTGCTCAATGTTTCTCCATGATTTTACATGATTTCCTTCGTCAATTCATCCTACCATAGCTGAGTTGATGACACTGAATACGGTACATGGCTGAAGTGGTCCTGGGTTATGGCTTACTGCGTGGCAGTTCATCTAACGGGTTGGTGTTTTGGGCCGTTTTCTCCACGTGTAACGAGAATAAGCTTTGGAATCCCTAAAAAAAAAAGGTCTCCCCAAACACAATACTCTGTTATTCATCTCTATAAGGACATTCTAAGAGTTTCCTTGTTTCTTCTGTGTACCACAAGTTTCGCAGCATTTCAGTTTCGAATCTGCATTAATCTATTGTTGCACTTATGTTTTCAAAACAGTCTTTCTCAAATTCTCTAGGATTTTTCTTTGTAGCTCAGTGTTACCATCATGTTCTGTAAAAGTTTTAATTTTCTTCATTTGATAAAATCGACATATGGGATTTTAAAAAAAAATCCCATGGTGCTTTATACTATTTTCTAAACGTTATCAACATAATAAATTGGGACTATACTGGATAATCCGATTGTGGTTAATCATCTGTCTACCAAATAAAGTTTTCTTTGCATTATGAGATTTTCGAGTATACCCTCTCAAAAAGTATTGGAGTAAAAGCTCCTACTTTAATTTTGTTGTGGTTTTTGAAAGATTGATCAGCAAATAACTTGAAAAATATGAAGTCATTTTATACTACATGATTAATTTCTTTTTATATAGACCTGTATTTTATTTATGAAACCGGCATAGGTAATTTGACTTATGATCGGAATACTGTTTTGGAGTGAGTAATTATATTAACCATTGGGCCTGTTTACATGCACAAAAATGAGGGGTTAAATGCCAGAACTTTTACTGATTTCTGCACTACACCACGCTTCCCCTGCATTGGGGAAGAAATGGGTAAATGGCAGAACTTGCACTGCTTTCTGCGTTACACTCCACTTCCCCAAAGATGGGGGAAAAAATGAGGGGTTGAAAGATGCCTAGTCCAATGAAGGGTGAAAATATTGATCACCCCCCTTTCCCATGATGCACTGCGTGCCGGGCCTGATTTTCGGGAGGGCATTCAGGGCAAGTACCTAGGTCCCCAAATTGTTCTCCAAGTTTAAAAATTTGTAAATTATGAAAAGAGTTTTCGAAAGAGGGGGGGGGGTGCCCAATGAAGCTTTTGCCCGGGGTCCCCAACTCTGCTAATCCGGCTCTGGACTGCAAGTTTTTTTCCTCAGGATTTTTCATTTTCTCATTAAAAAAAAACACTTATTAAATATAACACTAAAAATAGTTATAAAGATCAAACTTTAAAAGGTGGGGGATTTTTTTAATAAATGCTTATTTCAAATACAGAAAACTTGAATAGAACCATACAGGGCACTTTTTAGACAGTAGTAGTAGCACTTTAATCTCTCTATTTTAAGAAAAAGTTGCGCTGCCAAAGGTTGTCTTGATATCTCCTGAAATCGTGTGGAGTTGAGTTTTGATGAAGGTGTCATATTCGAAACATTCCTGGAAAAACATTATACTAGCTATTCTGTAGCTTTTAGCAAAGAAAACATTAAGCACAGTTTTTTTTTTTTTTTTTTTTTTTTTTTGTATTTTACAAATTTAATGAGAAATGATGATTAACTATATGCATACGTAAGTCTCCAGATAATGAAAAAAACACTATGGGTGGCAAATAGCAAGGTGTTTCTGCGATTTTGCATATTTAGATGTATTGTGAAGTTTAAATTTTTAGTTTCCAATGAATGGATGCATTAACTAGCTGGTGAGAGCTTAGGGGTTTGAACCCCACCCCTTAGTCTATGGAAAAATGTTAATTTTGACTGAATATCCACCTGTAAGCTATATATTTAAAAAAATTACGATAAAGATTAAAGCGTAGTGAATTGAGGGTCCTTAGCTCCTAGTGATTTAAAATAATATTTTAAATAAATTTTCCAGTAAACATCATGTTATCTTAATTTTTTTTAAACTATTTTCAAAGTGAGTCATTCTGGGCTGTTTATATTAACACGGAAAATTTTAGAGTTGTTGCTGTTGTGTTGGTACATGTATTCGGATTTGTGTGCTTGCACATGAGGAACCACTTATAAATCCACGTCAAAGAAAGGACTAACACAAGGGGGCACATACCTTGGAGGAGGACTTTTCTGGGTATCTAGCGCGTATTCACGTTACATCTGGAGAAAACCGCCCAAAACTCCAGATCGCTAGACTGACTGTCCCGCGATAGGACAGAACCCTGTTCTCCCACATGAGACATCTCCCAATGTCAGTAGCTTTAACCACTATGCTACACATTGGCTTTTTGAGTAAAACATAAAGGTGTAAATCCTGGAGTACGAACAGACGTTCCATTCCTTAGGACATCTGGAAAAGTTATTAAATTAAGGTAACCGAACGCCCCCAATTTCAAGATTTTTTTCAGTTTGTCCCCAAAATGTAAAACAGTAATTGGGTTCCAAATTTTGATTAAAATAGTTATTTCTTTAAAAAAACTTGAAAATCAATCCCATTGCTATTTTGAATTTATAAAATGTCCCCAATTTTTATTTCATAATTGGGGACACTACAATGATGTGTCCTCAAAAATTCAATGGATTATTAAATAAATAATTGAATTTTTAGGGGGTTATTACTGTTTGAAGCAATTAAGGATAATGTAAGTGTATATTAAGAATCTAGCTGACTCTGCGCAATCTGTTATTACTCAAATGTTGTATGCAAAACCCGGCATGTTCGGCTTGTAATCCGGCATGTTCGTAATATGCGAACAGAACGCACTCAAAAATCCACCGAGTTCAATGATGTCATTGTCTAGAGCTGACCAATCAGCAATCATATATATGGGGTTTTGTTTTGGCGCGTAGTGCATTGTTTATTTACTAATTTTAGCCGTCTTAAATTCAAAACATTAAAGCATCTGAAATCTCAATATTCATATTTAAACATGTCACCAATTATGAAATGATTACGAAAGGAATATATTCACCTATATTATAATGCAAACAATTGAATTTGGTATCAATGAGTTTTGTTTAAAGTTTAAAAGCCATTATAAACACACACATCAGTATGATGTGTTTGTACTGGAATAAAGAAGAAAAAGTAGTGCTAGTTATTTGCATGTTTAAATATGTATTTTTATCAGTATAAAATCAAACAAAACTCCACTATCACTCATGCAGTGACAGGAAACTTTTCAGGACTAAACGAGTCTGAAGTTATAGTTTCCCGTGGTAGATTGTTAGAAATTTTCGCCATTGATTCAACTTTAGGAAGTGTAACCCTTCTTCTTTCATCTGATTTCCGTGCTTTCATTCGTTCGCTGGCTCGTATTCAAGGCGATGACAAAGGTGGGCATACGATGTGCTTAAAGTTTATTTATGTTCATTTGGTCGAGGGATTCTTATTTGACATTAGAAAGAAAAAAATATTGTATAATATAGTTCATAAAATGGAAGCATTATATTAATATAATTAATAATTTTGTATTAATATTGAAAATTTAAACATTGTGCATTTCAGCCTCTGTAGTCCCAAGGAAAAATGTGTGGGGACGCTCATTTTCGACAAAGCGTAACCTAAATTTACCTACTTAAATTAACTAATTAACTAATAAATTTTTTTAACTATTTGTTAACGCAGTAAAACCTGTCTAAGACGGATCCTGTATGAAACAGAAACCTGTCTTAACTGGAAAAAAAATTAGTCCCAGTGGTGATTAATGCTTTTATACGTATATTAACCTGTATGAAATGGAAACTGTTCATAATGCGTAAATGAACTCCATATCTGTCCATTTTTAGGACAAAAAACCTGTCAAGACAGAATGTCTCTCAATATCTCTGTTGAATGGCATGTTTTCTTTGTTCTTTTGTTGGGAAACATCAGAAAAGAAGATGGGTGGTTGAACGTGAAAAGTATATCCAGTCCTTCGGAGTTTATTAATTCTATAACTGTTTTCAATGCTATGTTTTGGCTTGGAAAACCATGGCCCTAGTGAAACTATAAGGTTTTGTTTCGTGAAAGCAAATTTACCAGGGAAGGTAGGTAGCGTCAATGAAAATTCATGCAATTCAGAAATTGATGCTTTACAAGCAGTGCTAGATAAACATGAAATTAATCTGAATCCATTAGATTTTGTGACACTAGATGAAAAATTAGTCACAGAAACACCATTTAGTGACGTTGATAAACTTATTTTAAGTGATAAAATTATCGATAATAACAATAGTCCCGGTCGCAGAAACTGTGCGACGCGGGTCTGCAGACTATTTTAGAGTTCATATTGGGCACTCAACTGCCTATTATTCCGTGATGATGTCATTCGGACTGTGCACCATGTCTGAAGACTATGCTCGCACATTAAGCTCCTTCGCTGTTCATGCATGCGAACTTTGCCAGAATCGCACGTTAGCAATTCAGATTCACGCAAAGCCCAGCCCTACCAGTAGCAGAGCACATTAGTGCTCTCAACTGGAAGACGGAAAATGCCCCAGGTTGAGTCCATCAACCCAGCCGTTCGGAGTTTTCCGCGATTTCCTCCAAAACTTCGCGTAAATACAGGCTAGGACCCCTTAGAAAGTCTCCGATGGTGGGCAATTCCCTCTTTGGCCTAGATCACTTGCGTTGATATTATGCCATAATACCACATTTCATTGCATTTTGCGCAAAAACCAATATTTCATCATTTGTGTAGAATTTAATCATTTTAGATGCATCGATATCACCTATTGTGTCAATGATTTCATAAGCAATCTTTTCCCATCCTTTTAGAGATAGAATAATCGTATTTTCATGTAATGAAAAGAGTATCGTATAGAGAAGAGAGAATAATCGTATTTTCATTCATTGCATGGCCTCACCATGGCACAGTGGTTATGCCACTGAAAATGGTAGATGGCCGAAGTGTGAAGGTCCCGGGTTCGAGTCCCATCGCGAGGCTGTCGATCTAACAATCTGGAGTTTTGGTAGGTTTTCTCCAGATGCAATATGAATAGCCGTTAGAACCCCTTAGAAAGTCCTCCTAGCAGGGCACCCCCCTCTGGCAGATCGCCCTAGTGTAGGGTTGCCATAATCAACCACAATCACATTCATTGCATGCCATTGTATTAGCTTTTATATCAACAATTAAAATTACTACATATTTTTAATAAATAAAATATTTCTTGTTAAAGCGCATCAACGACTGCTGCATCCAGGGATTTAATAAGCAGTTATTTGTCTATCCTTTTTTTGTGAAAAAAACATATTTTCGTTCATTGCAAGCCATTATACTAACTAGTGTTGACTCTAGAAAAAAAGGGCCACCGGGCGGGGGGGGGGGGGAATTTCAAAAGGGGCACCCTGTTCTCAAAAAGGGCACTTTGGGGTTCCACGAGAATGCACAGGAACGTTCTATAACATTCTATAACGTTTCTATAACATATAGAAACTGGTTTGAAACGTTCTGATCCCCAAAACTTTAACATGTAGAGTTGTAATATGTGTTCTGACTCACATTGCATTGCATGGTAAGATTTTTTCCAATTTGTCTTAGTTTTCCCCCCCTTCTTTTGGAGAAAATATCCAGTAGAAGTAAATGTAAGCGAAACAGGAAAAATAATTTGTTGATAATATTTTGGTCTAAACATGACATAAATATGTGAATTAAATCTACATGACTAGAAGTTTTGATAAAAAAAAAAAAAAAGAAATTTTAATATAAGTAATGTTGAATTTTCTGCTTAATTTTTTTTCTCAAAATTACGTGACGTACATGTTTATTATTTATAAGAATAGTACATTTATTGAAGAAGGTTTCAGAAATTTTTAGCCAGACATGATTTGTTAGGCAGAGGGACTGTTAATTTTTGTTCCTCCATTTTATCACACTATCACTAATGGACCACAATTACTGAATCTCATTCATATACGATATTTCACCTATATTGGTACAAACTTTTAAACAGAAAAGGACTGTCAGTGTAAGTGGATTTGGATAGAAGAGTTTAGCATGTAATAAAAATAATAAAATTTCTGCAATGCAGGATGTATAAAATTTAATTATATAAATTTAAATTCTTTTGCTTGCAATAATTATTGAATGAGTACCAAGTAAAGATTTTTAAAGTTGCCCTTATTACTATTAGACATTATTTAAAATTGCATCAAACAATTTAACTCATCCATCAATTGATAACTACAGAAGTTGGGGAAATTGAATTCAGAACACAGAAGATTGCTGGAAAAAATGCCATAGTCATGCAAATTTTGTAATACATCCAATGGTCGGAATGTGCAACACCATATCAAATCAAATTACTGAAATATATTTGTTATTCCTCAATAATTTAATTTTCATAAAGCTTTATTTTTAATTTCTTGTAACATACTTAAACAGGTCTCTTTAAAAACACTAAATTTTCTTTCTTAAACCTTGCTTTAATCTTTTTAAAATAAAAAAGTAATCAATAGTTTATTTTAACTATCAAATGTTTTTAATCAGTTTAATATAATTAAAGTAATCAACATCCTGTTTCCAAAAGTACTTAAACAAATTATCTATTAATAAACCTTCCAGAATTATTTTGATTTTTTTTTCAACTGAAAATAAGCTTAAATTGATGACAGTTAGTTTGTTTTATGAATAACCTAGCTGTTAACTTATGACACAATTTGTTTCCTGAAGACATCCTTTCCCAGAACTAGCTTTCTTTTGCTTTTATTATTATTTTTTTTCCTTTCTTCATTCATTAAAATGTTGAGAATTTTTTTAAAAATCAGAAGGTGCATAATTTGAATATTTAAAATACCAAATCTTGTCAATAGTCTGATTTACTAAATTATGCATTTACCCCACTTTTATATAATTAAAACTGTGGCGTAATAAGAGGAGGGGATTGCCCGCCCCGGCAGCCAAAAAAAAAAAAAAAAAAAAAAAACTTGGTGGCCGGGAGGACACTTAGAAATAATAAAGTGGAAAACTAAAGGACCGAAAGGGGGCAGAATGCTGAAACTTAGAAAGAATGGGGCAGCAAACTGAAGGACCGCACCGGGCACCAATAATCCGAGCGCTACACTGCTGAAGCAAAAGATCATTATTATGCTCTGATTTAGGCAAAAGCATAATGTGTTTCAATTGCTGTATTCGCAAAACGTCGTAAATCGCTCGATTTTCAGATCGATTTGAGTGGATAAAGCCACTAAACATGGTACACGACTGAAGTGTTGAAGTTCCCACGTTCAGCGGGCCCTGTCTGCGCGACTGTCGGTCTGGAGTTTTGGCCGGTTTCATCCAGATGTACGCGTCAATACACATTAGAACTCTTTAAAAAATCACCCAACCAAGGCACCCCCCTTAGGAGATATCCCTTGTCTAGGCTTGCCATAACAAACAAGCAAATCCCGCAGAATTTTCGAATCGCAAAACGTCGTATTGCTAAGGCATACTTTCTGTATCATCTGTGATTATATATGATTAGTAAATAACTGTTATACAATAAGAATAATATGTATTAAGAAAGCCGATTAAAAAGAGCAAATCGTTTAGGGGGGGGGGGACTTGCTAGTGTGCAAAACTATTAAAGACATCGAGAAGAGCAATAATTATATACAGCGGGCGACGAACTCTGGTATAATGATTGTTTGATAATTCGCAACTACATATTTATAAACGTAGCCCCGATATTTGAGGATTGACAGATGGAATCAGAAATTTTTAGATAACTTGAGAAAATTTTGAATTTCCCAACCGTATTTTCTTCCCCCAACTCCTAAGTGAAATGCCGATCGGACTTCTTCTTGCTTGAGTCAGCAAAAACAAAACATACAAGAGGGGCCCCTTTCGGGTTACTCGGCTCGCACAAATGAAACAAAGAAAGGCAGTAGCAGTATTTCGATCTGAAAGAGTAGAATATTTGAAAAAAGCATTTTAATAAATTACATTTGTGGGGAAGATCCAATTTCATAGACGGTTTTTGTGAAAGGGCCATTTTCAACTGAACCTATTTTTATGATGGGATTATTGTACTCAATCGTAACCGTTTTAATTAACGTATTTTCGTGATGGGCCGCAAATGGTATGTAGGAAATAAAAAGTGCTGATTGTTGACTAATAATAGTAAAAATGTAAAAGCAGGAGGGCGCAGAAAGAAGAGAAATAGGGCCGCCCGGTGCTAAAAAGACGACAAAAGGGCCGCCGGGTGCTAAAAAGATAACAAAAAGGCCGCCGGGCGCTGCGCCCTGCCAAATTAATCTAGAGTCAACACTACTAACTTTTGTATGAGCAGTTAAAATTTAAAATTAAAACATATTTTCAATAAATAGCGCTTATTTCATAAAAATATTTCTTAATCTTTTGCATGAGTTTCTATTTTTCAACTAAGATTACCTTGCAGACTATTTTGGTATTTTTAAATCTGAGTTGCAGACTGATGTAGAAAATTCTGCGACTGGGACAGTAGTGAGAAAGAACAAATTACCATGACTGAAGATCTTGTAATGCAGTCGTATTCCGCAGCAATGCCTTGCATAAGGTATTAATTTTTAGAGTTCAAAGGTGACGCGGAACTACTACATATTGCAACTAATGCAAAAGTCACTGCAAGAAATCAAATTACGAGTGCACCATCAAAGCAAAAAAATATTTTTATTGTTTCAGAAAATAATTTGTTATATTTTTTTGGAGTTGTGCTTTGGAGTAAATTTTCATTTGTTTGATTAAAAATTATCTCCTTTATCTGATTTCCTCGATAAGATAAGCGAAATTTGATATCTCTTACTGTATTCTTTTGAAATTTAAAAGTGGCTCCCTCTACGAAACAGAAACCAGTCTAAAATGGAAAATTTTGTCTGTCCCTTCGCATTCTGTTTTATATAGGTTTCACCGTAGTTAAAACAAAGTCATTTTGATCAACAGTGTATGTTGTTTAATTTTTCCATCTACATTTTTCAACAATCCAGTGTTAAAGTGATGTACTTTCTTTTGAATTTTTACGTGACTATTCGCTACTCCGATTTTTGTCACTTTTTCGGCCAATCAGGAAGGCAATTTTTACCAAGAGTGCGCTCATGAAGATTATAATCTATTCTATTGTTAAGGAATTTTTTTCACTACTGAAGTGTTTACAAATAGGATTGGGTACTTTTTTATTATTCTGGCGGTCATTCAAACCAAAGTATTTTTTCAGAAAAAGTGCTGGCAAACTGTTGCCAATCATGTTTGGAACCATCAATAATTTCATGTGTCTGGCTTTTATGTTAACGAAAAATCACTCATTTTGGCAGACTGCTGGGGTAATATGTAAGTACCTGGGATTGTAAGTGATTCATAAAGTCTATTGAAGCAGTCCAAAAGTTCCTTTTTGATTTTTATGTCGATGTACTTGCTGTCATAAATAAAACGAAAATTTAAATGTCTTCAAAGAGTTTTTAAAAAACCTAGAAAAAGTAGGGGATGGCATCTCTCTTCGACTACACCACTGCATTTCAGACCTGATGACCTTAAGTGAATGTTTAATTGGAGCACCTTTCAGGTTTAGACAGGACTCAATGGTTTAAGAACTGTTATAATTGAATGTTCTGTTTTAAGCATGAGCAGTGATGCCGCTTATGTGCTATAGTATGTTATATCCGCAAAAACTCGATGACGGGATGAAAAAAAAAAAAAAACTTACGACACATCCGGCTGGACGTGTAATTTTCATTGCACAAGATTTGAAAAAAAAAAAAAAAAGAGAGAGAGAGAGAGAAACAAATATGTATATTTTTTTTCATAAACTTAAAATATCCTTTTCCTGAGGAAGTATTAGATTTATTGCAATCTTTAATCCCCCTCAGCTATCCAACAAGTACCGATGGTTTGCAAGCTATGAAGAAAAGAACTTGAACATTTAATATCTCATTATGGATGTATGATTTCTGAAGATATTTTAAGTAAAGATTTTCAGTATTTTAAAGACCCAGCTTTAAATTTTAAAGCTTTAAATATGAGTAATTTTATGTCAAAACTTATCTCTCAATGTAAAGATGAACTTCCAGAATTTGTTTAAGTTATTTGCTAAAATTGTAACATTTCTGCCAATTTCTTCTGCTGATGCTGAAAGAGGATTTTCAGCAATGAAACGAATAAAAACTAATGCAAGAAATAGAATGCCTGAAGAAAAGTAAAAAAAAAATTAATAATGATTTCAGTTCAGGTACCTGAACTCTCTCAGTCACAGCCTATTATTAAAAGAGCTAGTCGCTACTGATATTTTTTATTCAACTAAAACACACATAGGAGGCTTGTCAAAACAATAAAAATATTTTTTCTTCTGTATTTTCATAGTGTCCTGGTTTTATTTATTTTATTCCACTCATGATTTTTGTCATTTTTCATTCATTTCTTTTTATTTAACTACTTGTTTAAATTTCAATATTCAATTATTTCATACTCATAAATGGTTAGTTTCAAGGCAAAGTGGATAAAATGCATGCATGTCACAACAGATTTTTCTTTATTAATTATAAAAAACATATATTTTTTTAAATAGACGTTTTAGGTTATTTATAAATAAGATATTCGTATGAAGCGGCACACACACCAAAATGAGTGAAACATGATATCATCAGTCGTGAAATTAACCAAATGCTTTTATATCAATAAGGACCCACTTTTGGGAAAAAAGAACCTAGAAATTTGGAAGTCCTGGGTCCCAATGACCCAACCTTCCCAAGCCTAGCGACATCACTGCACGAGAATGCAATTAAATTTTGGAAACAGAGTTTTAAATTAGTAGCTTTTTTTAAAGATAAGAGCTGGTTGTAATTAATGGAGTTATATTTACGTTAAAGAGGCCTTTAATAAGTGTTAAAGGACATTATTTAAGAACATTAATTAACAAGACATTATTTAACAAGGTAAAATGGACATTAGTTAACAATATAATTCACAGATGTCGCCATCAAACAATCTGTTGCACCTTTTTCTCTCATCGATCTATGCAAAAGATTATGTACCGTGATTTATTTTCAAAGAATCAAGGAATGAATCATTTGCTGCGCTTCTGTGTTTACTTCAAGACTGTTAATAAGTGTTTTTGTTTTGCCTTTAATTTTGTGTCTTCAGAATTTCATATTAGTCCTTATGAACCAGTATTACTGGTAGTATAATAATTTTGCAATCTTCTGTTGATGAGGATTATTTAGTCTCGACATTTTTTAATGTTGTCTGCGACAGGATGGACAGTACAGCTGAATTCTGAAGATTGTTAGGTAAGATTCCATAATTATTATATGTTGATATGGAAGAATTAATAAAGAATCGCACAGCATGGCGTACGGGTTTTACAAAAGCTTATAATAAAACTAGCTGCCTTCGGCGACCAGTTTTGGCCGTCAATGGCCACTTCGTGGCTAAAATGTGCAACCTACGACACACTGGCCTATTCGTGTTCAAGATTTGCAACATACTAAAATAATCCTATAACTAACTTTTTTGTTTAAAATTGATACTTTAATACAATTGTTAGTATCAAAATCTCATTGAGGGAGCGGCTGAGCAGATTACTGTTGAAGAGAAAAATAACCTATCAAGATATTTATCACTATATTCATACTGCAATGTATTCTTTCTTTTAAAATATTTTTCCTTGTAACAATAAAACTTTCGCTCGAACATGCATTTGTACTTAAATAAATAAAATTAGTGAAAAATTAGTAAAATATAAATTATAATGAATGGTTTTATATAGTTTTTTTTTTACTATACTAAATTAATAAATTTGGTTAGTTAAAATATGGCCTCGAAATCATTTTGCACAATTGTAAAATTATTTAATCCTTTTGAATACTAAATTTTTGCAGCTTTATTGAATAATTCATATAATTTGTAAATAAATTGGAAGTAATTTATTGAATAAGTAATTAATTATACATGAATTTTGTATTAAATTATTCCTTAGGTAAAGCAGAAATCTGCTTAAGGTCATTGTATTATTAATTTTAACTAAAATGCAGTAGAATGGACATTAGTTAGCAATATAATTCACAGATGTCGCCACCAAACAATCTGTTGCACTTTATCTCTCATCGATCTAC
The DNA here is from genome assembly GCA_038373885.1 of Cheiracanthium punctorium. Classification (NCBI taxonomy): domain Eukaryota; kingdom Metazoa; phylum Arthropoda; class Arachnida; order Araneae; family Cheiracanthiidae; genus Cheiracanthium; species Cheiracanthium punctorium. The sequence continues at coordinate 131,236 of JAWZYV010016822.1, read as the reverse complement.
GCAAGATTATGTACCGTGATTTTTTTTTCCAAGAATCAAGGAATGAATCATTTGCTTCGCTTCTGTGTTTACTTCAAGGCATGATATCTCGCGAGATATTTAGAGTTGAAAGTAGCTGCAAGTTAAAAAAAATATTCAACTTGGCAACAGATGCACTGGTAGCGATGAGTTGATCCCAGAATCGTTAAAAGCAAGACGTGATCACACAGGTGATCCAAAAGACAGACTCGACAATTACTTGAAATTTTTGAAAGCTGAGGTAGTCTGAAGAGTGTATTAGATTAGCGATGACTGGTTTGGATTAAAGGATGAAATTCTGTTGGGAAAGGATCCAGAGAAACATTTTCCCTCCACTGCGGCTAGTTTATTGAATTCCTCCACTGTAGCTAGTTTATTTACTTCGGAGAATGTATACATTTTTTTTGGTTTAAAGCATGACTGTGCCAATTGCTTTAAAGTTTCAAAAATCACTTTAGCTGCAAAACAGAAAATACTAAGTGAGAAAAGAGCTTGCTTTAAATTTTTTTTAATCGGTCATAGAGACAAAAATGTAAAACAATGTCAGATGTTCAGCTTTTGAAAAAGCCCATAGTGTGATGATGTGTCCTGAGTTACCAAATAGCAAAACTCCAGTCTATAAATCAGGTTCAAATAAAACAATCAAAAGTAATAAAAATAACAAAGATGTCCTTAATTTGGCAAGTATCTCTTACTCTCCACGACTTCTTTGCAAATGTTATGGGTAAATCTCATTGGAATAGACAATACGATATGTGTGAGAGCCCTTTATGATTCAGGATCACAAAAGTCATACATTCGGAAAGAGATAGCATCCTGTTTTGGTCGCTTCCTGCATCAGCAAACCTTATCGCATGTTCTTTTTGGAGGACTAGGGGGGACCAAGGCCCCTAGACTCGCTATGCTCACTTTTCTTATGAGGCATTCGGCCCCTAATAAAGCTTATCCGTAAAAAAGGCATAATTTCAACAAACAAAACCCAAAGGTTGGATCAGATAGAATGTTATCGAGCTACACTTTGCTTGGTTCTTGCATGTTGCTTGGAACATAAAAATTTAAACTTCGCACTATTTTTAATTATGTGAAACCCATGGAACACCTTGCGTATTAGACAATTATGGCGAATTTTCATAATTTGGTGAGTTGCCTATATGTATAGTTAATAATTAGCTCTAAGAAAACAGTACTTCATATGTTTTCTTTGATAAAAACTACGGAACAGCTAGGATAGCTTGCCACCAATGGCGACTTTTCAATATTTGGCGATTTACACATACTTGCAACCTATAATTACTGCTTATGTAAGGTTACCGGGAAAACCGTTATCCATATTTTCATATACATAATCCTTTGTAGATTGGCGTATTTAGCACCACGAATTATATCATCTTGCCGTGCTGGTAAATATTCAAAGTGTACTATAACTGCTATAATGGCATAGTTAACACCACCAAATATTTCTACTGGTAGCAAATACTCCAGCTGGACTGAACTAGCTTTAAAATAATCTGCATTTTAATTATTTTTCATTTTCAAGATATTGGGTTCCAACATTTTTAAACTCTCGGTTTAGATTCACCCTGCTTGGAAAGATAATATTTTGCCAGATTGTACCTAATGCCAAGATGGCGCTTTTAAAATCAGTTACAAATAGTTATTCTATTTTGGAAAAACGAATGTTGTCTAAGCGAACTTACTATTTGAAAATTGTAAAATTTATGCAACACACTTTGAGTTATTTATTTCATATACTTTTTAATTTAGCATAAAATGGATGTAATTCTACTTCCTGTCTGTCAATTTCACGTGATTCTATGTACTTCAAATTGCTTTTTCATATACATAATCCTTTGCAACGAATTGAATGGGAGGAACCCAAAGGAATGAATCATTTTATGCCAAATTTGGCTACGATTACATTTTATTTTTTCAGTTTTTTATTAATATCTTCTAAAATAATTCGATTTTAGAAATTTAAGTCAGCTTATCAGGTTCCTCGGAATTTTCCGAATCCGTGGACATGTTTCTTGAAATTCAAATCCCCACAGTTAGGAGAAGATAGCCCAACAAGTTTTTGACAGCGGCCATTACTTTTTTTTAGAATTTGGAGGAAAAAGAACGCACAAGGAAGTTTATAACGTATGTAAAATTTAGTTAGAAAGCTTAGGTGGAAATTTTTCATGCAATTTTGATGGATATGATGTAGAAACTGTATATGGTTCTGTTCCCTCTACAATTAATGGTCCTTGGATGAATGAATTGATACTAATGATACTATTTTTGCCTCCTGACATTGGTGGACACCCTGTTGAAGGTCTTCAGTGGAAAAATGTGAAAAGACTATTTTGGACCGATTTGACAACTGTGTTACCCTGGATTCAAAGGAAAGAGCTTTTGGCTGTGTTCGTAAAAAGAAATAAGAAAGTTGGCTAATTCAGCTCTTAGGAGGCATATTCTCAGAAACAGTAATCCAGCAGATCTGTTGTCAAGAGGTTGCTCCGCAGATCAGTTATCTTTGGCTAAATGGTGGGAGGGTCCTCCATGGGTGAAAGAATCGGAATTAAAATGGCCTGTTACTGAGAAATTGTTGAAATAAGTGACAATTTCGGGAGAAAAAAGGAAAACAAGTTTAACAGTTATATATCAAGCGAATGTTAGTCATCCTAATGAACCAGAAATTTGTGAGGTTTGCAACATCGATCATAACAATGTATGTAATGATACCATTCTAAATCTACATGGTATCATTACTATTTTTCAAAGTATGACTAAATTGTACATTTGATCCACTGCCAAGGGGCTGGGGGGGGCCACTGCTTTAGGCCGTGATTTAAAATCATGTTTTTATCTAATTTTCTGAATGAAAATATCATCAGTACTTAAACAAAAATTAATATGGAATCACACACACAGAACTCTCTTTTCAATAAAAAAGAAATTATCCAAATCAGCTCATGTTGTAAAAAATTATTGCTGAACATACTTTAAAAAAAAAAAGAATCCAGGGAATTGATAATCGCCTTTTTGAAGTCAGTTAAAAACCGATTAACAGATAAGCATATCTCGTAGATCCCTTTATAACATGATAGACACGTTTCATGCTATAGGAATCTGTGTTGTATGGGACCTCAGCTATACTCCACCTGGTGTGGGAACTGCAAGGCATAATTGCTGCAAAACTTATTTGCACTCCTTAGAAACACTAATTTCAATGATAATATTTAGTCATGGAAAATGCATAAAGGAGACAGAAAGAATTTTAATATGTAACAAATGATGTATAAATGGGACTTTTTTCTTTAACATTAAATTACATTTTTTAAAAAGCAATTAACTTTGATTTAACTTTTTCCGACTCAACTGTATATTTCATAGTCTTTATTTTTTATTCTTTAACCTCTAATTTTACTTCTCTAACATTAAATCACTCCTCCAAAATAAATCAGGGAGTATTTTCACTCCTTAAAAAAATTCCTAGCAATATCTCTACAGAGAGTAGAGATGAGTTCGGGCTCATTTTTTGAATCCCGAGCAATATTATTTAAGTCGGAGTCCGAGCCCGAAATTTCAGCTGAAGATAAAAAAAATTCAATTACTTCATTGATAGAATACAATAAATTTTGCCATTTGTGCAAAATAAAGACAAATATAGTTGCAAACTCTCAATGCACTTTCTAATTCTTTGTATCTATTCATTATCAAAAAATGTCGGATCTCATGACTAACTAAGGAATATAAACCGCCGTTCTAAAATACCCAAAGAGCTTCGCGCACCTTCTAAGCGCCCATGCCGCTATTTTTATTAGTTTATTTATTTATTTATCTTTTAAAAGTACTTTTATTTTCCTCACAAATCAGTTTTTAAAATCTGTTTCAAGCAGTATGTTCAATAAAGGAGAAATTTTTCATGAGCCCGAGCCCAAACACAATTGTGAATTACAGAGCCCGTCTCATCTCTAACAGAGAGTGATACTGTACCTATAATTTCATTTTTAAAAATAGTTAACACCAATTCATTAAAATTTTCAAATCTGCTGATACTGATACTGCACACAAACAACTTAGTAGCATTACATCCATAGTTTTGCTTATTCTGGGCAGCGTTTGTAACCAGAGTGTTCCTCTTCTCCTTTTCTTAAAATGAATGATGCCTTGCCTAACCCATACATAAAAATTTGTGCCCTTTAAAAATTAAAAAAAAAAGCAATGATAGTACTGCTTGACTGCATTTAGATACTAACCTAAACTTCCTGTTTGGAGTCAGAAATGGATACATTATTTGTTAGGGGTTTCACTTAGACATCTGCTTGGAGAATCACAGAAAGAGATGGTATATGTGCACTGCATTTCACATATTTCTCCATTCACTTCATCTCAGGAAAAGGGATGCAAATGGTATGCATGCCAGAGGTACCAAGCTAAGAGGGTTGTCTGTCTAGTTTTCATGGATTATGGAGGCTTAGGCATTTCTGCTCTAAGAGCATGTTGTACCAACCCCAAATCCAGATTAGATCGATTGCAGCAGTACCTGCCAAAGGTGTTAATTTCTACCACAAACTACCAGAGTTAATTTCTACCTCATTTGAGAGCCAATAGATGACTACTGATCATTAGTGGGGGCTTCTTAATTTTGAAGCTAATACTGAGCAGAAGACTCCAAGGCTTAGTTTTGCAAATCCTCAGAGGTATCGTTTCGTATGAGAACTTGGAGGACATTGCGACCAAGACGTATTTTAACATGCCTCAGCTGCCATTAGTGAGCACAGCGTGGTCCCAGGATCGAACCCACAACCTTTCGGCTCTGACATTGATGCCTCACCCAATCAGGCTACCGCAGCACCAAGGAGGTTATCAAAATCAGTTATACTTCCATGAGAGGGGGCACTCTAACGGAGCATTATGGTTTGCTCCGACTGACATAAACTCTAGTTGTGGCTCTGGTAAAATGATTCTGATGTATTTATTGCTCTTTTTGGTACTTACGTATTATCCTGGTGGCCCACCAAAATGAGCAATTTATTGCCAAGATAAATGCTGGACACATGAAATTATTGATGGTATGGAATACGATTGGCAACAGTTTGCTGGAACATTTGACGAAAAAATATTTTGTCGGGAATGACCACCAGGAGAATGCTTAAGTACCCTCTTTTCTATTTTTGGCTCTATTTCAACCAGGTAATTTTGTTGATTCAAGAAAACATTCTTTTTCAGTTATCTCTAGAATTTATAGCATGTCATGATTTTGAATGTACCACCCATTATTAAATACTAGAGTTTAGCATTGAGCTCAAACTTATTTCTTAAAAAGCAATAGTTATTTTTAATATAAAAAAGAAGTACACAGAAACTTTATAAAAGCAATTTTTTACTGGCTTAGCCACAAATAGTTTTTGTGAATATGATTAACTTAGAAACTAATATAAGACAGCACAAATTTGCCATCAAAAAATCACTATTGTAAAAAATTTTTTGATCATGCAAAAATCATGAAATATACTATTTATATCATATAATGATTATATTATATTTATAATAGTATCCTGTTCTATTTAATTAATTTTAATCACGAAATGAAATGGTTACAAATTCAGTTTACCAATAAATAACTCTGTAGGTTTTCTTCTGGAAGTTTGAAATTGAGTTCTGGTATTGTTTGAAAAGTATTGGCAAAAATGGACAGATGCATTGGGAACAGATGCTTTATAGATGTTCTTAAAATGAGAAAGTACCTGTACTACAAAAAAGTGAGGTATCGACACCGATACTGTCGGTTTAACTCTAATGTACTGTAGTTTTATATGTTTGTTGAAGATTGTGGTTTAAAGTAGTATTTGTATCTTATTAGTAAATGTCATTTCAAAAGTTATCTTTTGAAAAATATAATATTCATTTCACTTTCATAATTTATTTTAGAGTATGTGTAAATTATATTTGGTTAAGTGCAGTGTAATTTATAATTAGGGGTGCCAGATGTTCATTATCTGAGTGAGTTGTTCACTAATTTTACAGTCTATTCAATATATATAACTAAGACTTGCTTAAGTGACCACCTTGGTGAAGAGAACACCTGTCTACATTGATCACTTTTATACAGTTTCACTTTACAATTGTCATACTTTACTACCTTCGTAAGGTGACCAGTTTTGGTTTTCCCGAAGGGCGTCACATTAGACAGGCTCCACATACACACTTATATAGTTTTTCAAAATCTTTCTTTCTTCCTTTTTTTTTTCCTTCCTTTCTGTTTGTGGACTAAAAATTATAATTATTGTTCGGTGTTACTCCGAGCTATACTGTGACACCCAGGTTTTATGAACTGGTCACTGTTAGTTTCTAAAAAATTTTCCAGATACAAAAATACCGAGATAAACAAATATCCAATGAATGGTTTAAAAAGAAATAATTCTAAAGGCCTTTTTTCTAATAATGCTCCAAACATGTGAAAATGTCGTGGCATTACCATCTCAAACAAAGACTTTCAAAAATAAAGGCTTTTGATTATGACTTGGCTTTTAAGAAATGGAAAAAAAATCTGATGTGGACACCACATGACTTCCTTGCACGTTTGTAAAATCAAAAATATTTTAGGTGTACTTCATCTAAATCTATTTTGTTTGAAAGAGATAAAATACTGTAATAATACTAAGGTGTAGCGATTTTTAGCCAAATATTCGAGATATCGTCAAGCTGGGCTGTATTTGAAAGATTTGTTTTTGGCACTTAATTGGGTGATATTTCGCCAAAAGCCGACAAGCTTGAGATAGTTAGCAAGAGTTTGGACAATAGTCGAAATAGTGATTCATCAAACACTTTTCATGAATTGAAGGTATCCATATACTGTAATGTATTTAAAGCCTTTTGGGTGAGCCTGTAAATAAATTACCCAGTCGATTACAATAAAAAAAGATATGCACTTTTAGATATTACAGTAGTTCTAAATACAAAATTTCAACATTCTAAGGTTAAAAGTTTTCGAATTATGCAAAATATGAAACTATTTTTGGTGTCAATTTCACAATATTTTGACAAAACTTGCCAAGGTTGATGACAAATGGCGAAATTATGGACATGGACCAAACAATGACTGACGACAGACATAATATATTGAAGATGTGCATAGACATTAATGTATTAAAATTCCTTTGTGTGGTTCTGTAAATAAACTGTTCAGTAGATTGAAACCAAAAATCGAGATGCACAACAATCTTATTATGGTAGAAGCTGCTTAATGTAATCACAGTTAATGTTATCATTCATTTAATATTATCAATACCCTCCAGTCCCGAACAGACACAGTCAAATTAAAGCAAAAGTAATCGCTTAATTTGATCGGTACATCGCTTAATGTTAAATTTTCAGGCAATAGGTTCATTTTCGATGAGAGATTCAAGGTGAAGTTGTAAAAATCTCATTATATCATAATTTCATTATCATTGGTGTAAATTAGCATATATTATTGGAGGGAGGGGCAGATGTTTCCAACTGAAAAAAATATTTTTAAACTGAATTTTTTTTGTATGGAAGGGGGGTATTGACCTCCTCTTGCCCTTAGTAACTTATGCCTATGCTAATTATGTTAAAGTAAATGTTTTCTGTTAAAATTACTGTCTCCGCACCATTAATATTTGCCATTTAAAATTTACATTTTTTGTTTATCATAATCAATTAGTTATAGTTATTAAAATTGGATTAGCTTGATGTGATCACATTAAGCGGCATCTACTGTATATGAAATTTCAACAATCTGCGACTAATAGTTTTTGAGATATGACAGTTAAACACATACACACATACACCATTAGTCGCCAAGCTTGGCAACTTTTGGTATAGTTTTTGAGGGAGGCACGTGACCGTCATTGGACCGTTATCTAACTACATGGTAAGACGGTATTGTGCTTGAAATGGCTGAATGTCTCTAAAACTGCCATTGACTGTAATGTGTTGAAATTTTTTTCAGTGTTCCTGATATAGACCTATAAAGACACTATTTTCAATGGAGAGCATTTTGTAATCCTTAACAACTCATATCACTTTTGATTTGTTTGAAATAGCCTAAAGCCTCTAAAATACTCTTTAATAAATTTCTCCCTATAAAGTATGGAAAATATTTTGGGTGGCCCTGTAAATAAAGTATCCAGTTGGATCCAAAGGGGTATTGGATCCAAAAGGGGAGGTGCTCAACTAGATGCTACAGCAATCCTAAATATAAAATTTCAGCATTCTCCGACCGATAGTTTTTGAGATATGCAAGTTATACATGTGTACATACAGACATCAGGGAAAAATTGGTGAAAATGAGCTTGCGGTCTGTCAGAATGCATTGTATATGAACACACATACATGCATTCGATGAAATGTCTCGCAAAAACTCTTGTAAATTTAAAGTTAGTCAAAATCATTTTTTTCATCAAAATCTGGAAGCTGAAATTTTTCACGATCCCATTACTTCCTTTTACTTCGTACAAGGAAGTAAAAAGGTGCCTGAGATGAGAAGCCAAATGTTAGCCGGTATTGTAAAAATGTGTATAAATAATGTTCTTTTTCATTTTGCTTATAATAAACTGTCTTCTAAAAATTTTATATGACTGTTGGATAAAGTAGTTATAGAGGCCATTTTGGCCTTAGTCAGTTTGACTTTTTCGAGTACTGCAGGACAGCAAATGTATATGTACAAGCATCATAAGAAATGTTTGGATGGACAAATGAAATGTCTATCATGTTGAGTCAGTTTGTCATGAATTTTGTGTATTTTTCACATTCCTTACAGTTGGTAGATATTAAAAGCATATTTATTAGAAAGGAAGAGCTTTTAAAAGCAGCATAGTTGAGCAAAAAGTATGTTAAGAATATTAAGATTAAAAATTAATAAAATTTTATAAAAAAGACAAGTTCCTAAAGAAGGAATTTTGTCAATTTTCTTTCTCTTCTGGCTTTCTCACTATTTTGTAATGAAACATCTGGTAACATCTAAAGTTAAAAAAAAAAAAAAAAAAAAAAACCCTTCATGTAACACACATAAGTGGTATTTATCAACAAAATGATCATTTTGACCAGTATAAGAAGTCTGGCATTCATTAGTTGCAAAAAAGTTCAAGCATCTACAAGTGCAGAAAGCCTGAAACTGAAATAAATTGTTTGTTTCAGTGTAGAGGTTTGAACTTTTTTGCAACTGATGAAGGTTGGACCTCTTGTACTGGCCGAAATGATTATTTTGTTGATAAGTATCATTTACGTGTGTGTTGTACATAGCTTTATATTATTTAAGATTCTAACAAGTTTTTGTTGCATGGTTTTTGTTATCAACTATATAATTTATTAGTAACTTAAGCATTATTAATAATTCTCAATTTTGCTTAGATAATATTGTTGTTACATTTGCCTCTGGAAAAGTTTCAATATTAGAGTACAACTTAGAAGCAGGTTTGATATTGGTAAGTTTTAGTGCTGTGTACTACTAATTTTTTCAATCAATGATATGTGTTACAATCACTGTTATTATTAACCCCTGGCACACCTCATTGGCTTTAGCCTTAAAGACACTCAAAAACAGTAATTTCTTGTGATTTTGATGAATAACTGCCACCATCTAGGGAGCGAAAGAGAACAGATAAATGAACACATGACACAGTTTACTAAACTACAGTTTTCAGTTCATTACTTGTAGTGGAATGTACTAAAATAGAAGTCAGTCATCGCATGGCAGTATGAGTGTGCCAGTTGTTTCCCATGTAGCTTATTAAATGTTTTTATGTATATTACAGCACCACCTATTGGCAAATATTTGTATAATTTTTTAACAATAAATGTCAAGTGCATCATTTGATTTATTTCTAGTTTAAATTGCTTCTCATTTGGATCAATAGAACTGAATCTAGAGCCATCTGAAGTGGAAAACTTTACTTATTAATCCTGTATACCAGGGTGAGAAATTGGGAGCAAAAATCTAGGCGTCAATGGCACCTAACTTTTTTTTCCCGGTTGCCAAACTGTCTCGTTCAGGTGCAGTTTCGAAAACCTTTGTTTTGTTTATATGCATAAACTATAAACAGGTAGGCTTAATGATTATGTACAGTAATAATAAAGATCAGGACTATTAAAATTAAGATAGTAATAAATAGTAAGTAAATATAAAATCAATTTTTATGGCTTTCCACCTATGCATCCAGAATAAAATATTATGATACATTTTACAAGAACATGGTCTTTAGTTTTAGTTTAGAAGTATTTTATAAATTGTTGCTATATAATTACAATGCCTATGGTAAATAAACTTATGCAGTATAAGTCTTCTAGCTTCAAAATGTCACCTGATCAACCACCACAGTAAGCAGGTAGTACATGTTAAAATTGTGGAAATATGTATTTGTATTCTCAGTGGGTTGAACTGAAGTTGGGAGAGGGTCTATGAAAGCTTTCAATATCACCAAGAAGAATATTTACATAGCTTTTTTATCTTACTAAAAATTATTTTTAATTAAATTACTTAAATTTTTTACTTTTTAATTAAATTATTTTAATTAAATTACTTAAAACATATTTTATTACAAACTGAACTTTATCTTAATTATTAAAATTTTTATATTTAAATAAAAAGTTTTTTTTTTTTATATTTTCAAATAACTAATTCAATTTATGTTTTTTTTTTAAATTTAAATTATCTCATGAAGGAGTTTTATTTTAAAAGATAAATTTTATTAAGTTTAAACCATCAAATAACATTTTTATTCAAATAATATTTTTATTTGAATTATTGTAATTTAGGCCGGAAGTCCGAAATTTAGATTTCCCCCAAATCCAGACGTTTTGCTAATGTCACCCCCCCACCCCCACGCACACACACAAATAAATAAATCTTCTTTCGCTTTTTCACGAAATTGCATTAATTAATTGCAGTCAATCCATGTATTGTTTTCAGTCACGAACTGCTGCATTTAACCAGCCATTATTGCGGCACTGCAACGGGCCGTGACAAATAAAATCCAAGATGGCATCCAGACCGTAAACCTGTACTCTCCCACGGTAAATAATTATATTTAATTAATGAATATTAACTACTAATCCAAATAACTTTTACACTGCCTTATTTAAAAGTATCTCGTGCGTTCATCAATATTGATATCAAGTATTATCATCGCATCTTCCCACACCGCCGAGCTACCGCTAAAACACTCATTTGCGGAAAGAATCCAATATGGCAAACGCGAGCTCGTAGTTTTCTCCGATCAACTTCATTAATATGCATGGAGTTAAAAAATTATGGCTAAATTTCTTTAAGTTCCTCTATTTGTTTACATTAAAAAAGGTGCGATTTAAATGATTACACATTCGCGGAAGACAAGAAAGTGGTCTTCCGTGCGTTTTTCAACCACAGAAGACTGTCTGCAGAGGATCGTTCTCTTTCTGCTACGGAGCGGTGCTTACGAAAGCAAAAGTTTTTTTCACGGAAATTTACATTTATATTTTTTCAGCACATTTTGAAAAATAGTCGACTAGACAATAAAAAAAGTCCCCAGAATTCTGCCTGTCTTGGGCAAAATGTTAGGCGTCAAAATTGACGACTGGTTCTTAAATCTCGGTCGTCAAAACAAAAACGACAGTTGCAAAATACGACTAACGACCGCTAATTTCGCACCCTGCTGTATACATCAAATGTATGTTTTGCTTACAGATGAAAATTCTTAAAATATGTAATTTCTCAGTTAATAAAAAAAGGTCAAAATGGTGAGAAGTCAAACAAAAGAATTATTTTGCTTCAAATATTTTTATTAACCTCTGACTAAAAAAGAAGTATGCTATACGTTAGTCTGTGTCCACCCGTGACATAATAGTTTCTAAATGACTGGATTGATTTTTATGCAAAATTGCTTCATCGGAATTAACTTTAGCTATAGTTGATAAAAAAATCTGTTTAGTCCATTTAAGAGCACTTCGAACATAAACTGGCTTAAATTTTCAATTATTGGCTTAAAGCATCCAGCAGACAGACAATTCCATACATATATAATTTATGTCTGTTTAGAGGACATAAACACTGAAAATATTGCTTTTAAAAGTGTAAGCAAGCATGGTAAATGCTACAACAAAGCATTTAAAAGCAGTACACTCTCAGACATTCCTTTCCAAAACTATATTTTCTGCTTTTAAAAGTGTTTTTGATTCTCTGTCTGAGAAACTTTTGAACAAATACACACATGGTAGGATTCATAATACAAATTAGAGTTTCAACCATAGTTTATGGGAACAGGTCCCGATTATGACAAAATGGAGCAGAAGTCTGAATGCCCCCCCCCCTACATTTTGTTTCTTTACTGTCTCTGCCAGCTGTTTTTATATATTTTGCTCTGTGTTTTCGTACAAATTTATGACAGGATTAGATATATTCAACATGAAATAAAATACTAGAATGGATAAATGAGAGAATGTTTATGAACACTTTAAACTTTGAAATAAGCTTTATTAAAAATGTAGACTTAACGCAAAGCCTGACTTTTTCATAATATTAGTGTAAATGGTAAATTCCTATTTATTGGAGCCCCAATCATATTGGATAGCCACTCAAAATTTTTCAACCAGTGGTTCGTTTATTCAGTAAAAGAAATTCAGAGGTTCTGGCAACTTACTGCTTAGTCACTCAAAATCTAGCAACCATCCTAGTTATCACTTCTTTTTTGGAGAAATTGTTAATTTGCTGTGATGTCTTTCTATGGAGGGGTAGCATTAAAAAAAAAAAGGAATTTTGATTATTTGTAACTTGTAAATTCATAACTGAAAAAAAAGAAGAAAAAAAAAACTAGGCAATTACAATATTGAAACTAAACTCAAACTAAATTCACATTCTGTAAAAATTGAGGGTCCCTCAAAATCAGGAGCCTGGGGCATATGCCCCTCTCCCCTGTGATAATCAGGGATTGTATGGGAATGCTTACCCAAAAAGTATTTTTGTTTCAATTAGTACTTTGAAATTGTATGTTTTAGATGCTGTTTTGTGTTTTAATAATAGTGCTTGCAGCCACACAAAAGTTATAAAATATTCGAAAACTGACCCAGTCTCCCCCCATAATATGAAATATTTCTTGAGAAAAATTGACGAGGCTAGAGTTTAAGAAATAAGAAGTTTCTATAAACTCTCTAAATCATACAGAGTTAAAAACAAAATGATAAAACAAAATAAAATTGATGCAGAAATGTTATGCAGAAATTATGGTGCTGGAAGGTTTTAAAGCAATATAGTATATTTTAAGTACTGTGAGTATGTTTTTAGTGTTTTGCCTTTTTCTCAAAATGTTTTTTTTTTTATGCTTTGGTACACTTTTCTAAAAATCTGTTCCATGTAAACAGTTGAAACTTTCCAAAATTGTTTAGCTAAGTTGTTTTTTCAAAAATACTTAACATTAAAAATCTGAGTAAATAAATAAATAAATAAAAATTAAATAATGTGTTTTGTTTTTCTTAAATTTTATATAAAGTTTTTTAGTAAAATATTTTTATTTTTATATTTCTTTTCTGCCAAAATGAAAATTGCTACTTATTATTCTCAGATAGTATGTTTTCTGATGCCACACCAAATTTTAAGGTGATAAACTCAATAGTTTTTTAGAAAAGTGTACCAAATAGACATACTATTAAAAAAGTTTCTTAGAGATATGGGTAAAGTTAATTAATTTTTAAAAACAACCATATTTACTTGCATCAATCCCACGTATAAGTCGACTCCCCACTTTCCCGATCAAGAAACTTTAACTTTTTAAAAATACATTTATTCAAAATCATCTGAAAAAAAAGAAGAAGGTACTAAATATAGAATAATAAAGATAATAATTCATACAAAAGTAGTATACAAAATTAAACTGATAATAATGAATAATAATAATATGACACTACTGATTGTATGATATGGTAAAGTACTAATATACAAAGTCAAAGTGATTCAAGATCTGATTCAGTATCGGACTTGTCCAATAATTCACAAAATTCCTTCGTTGTCATTGGCTCATCATGATACACGTATTGGGTTAGGATCCCTTAGAAAGGCCTCTATGGGGGGGGGGGGCACCATACCCTTCGGCCCAGAGCCCATGTGTAGCTAATTGGTCGTAATCCCACAACAACAAGATATATGTTTTCAATCTTTGTATCGCTACATTCTTCCTGGTATGGAAGTAAACCTTAAACAACGTCATTGTGTTATGGAATGTGGGAAGAGAACAGTTGTCTTTTAAAAGGGCATGTTTGACTTCTGATTAAAAAAAATTAATTAAAAATTAAAGACCCTCATATAAGTCGACCCCCCACCTTAAATCCTTTTTTTTGTCCAAAATTTCTCGACTTATACGCAGGTAAATACGGTAATTTGTCCATCAAATTAATTTTTTTATTTGGGTATGAGCTATAATGCATACAGTAGACAAAAATTTTCATTTCTCTCTCTTTTTTAATAATATACATGATGTTAAATCTTTAGCAAAACTGCCTTGTTTTAGTTGCCGCATGTTCAATGTGTCCTTAATTATATATAACTAGCAGTCAAAGCCCATTGTGGGGGCAATTACAGCGAGTGCTAGAAAAAAAAAAATTTAACGAAAATACATCTACACTCAATGTGTTTCATCTTCATTTACCTAAAATAAATAACTTCATATTCAATTTTTATTTTTTCCTCAATTCGAATTTAATGCTGATCTGGAAGTGCTCGGAAGCTTTTCGCATTCGAACGATTTCATTTTGTGTAAGCAGACCTTCTTATATCAATGCTTCATGCAGAAGATCATTTTAATTAAAAAAAAATTAAACTGTGTTATCTGGAAAAACTGTTCAAAATGAATTGGAATCACAAGTTTCCCTTCAAAGCCTGATGACCGTGACTTCAATATGATGTCATTGTCCCTTGCAGAGTGTAATTTTGTCACACAAATGATTAACTTTTTTTACTCTCGGAAATAAAATTGAACTGAAAATAGTGAAAAATCGCTTAAAAATTAGGGAATGAGGGGGATTTTCAGATTTTTAAAGTAGCACAGATTGTTTTCTATATTTTTATGCATAATTATATAAAACTTCAAGCAGATCGTACTAACAATATAGATGTTATTTGGCTTTTTGTGCTTAACTTTTTTATCTTTTTTGGAGTAATGCGGTAAAAGTTTTATCTTGGAGTAGTTGCCCGGAATTGCTAGAGAATCAGTGAGTCAGGGATCAGTGTAACTATGTTGTAGGATATTTTAATAAAAGGGAAGTTTCTGTGGCATTGTAGTTTTTCAAATGGTTGAGATCATTTTAAATGGTTTGTTTTGTTTGTAAGCTAGTCATGGCGATTTTAGCAATATTTGATGGTATTCATATTACGCATCTGGATAAGAGGATATGAAGCTTCCTTTTTTTTCAATTCTTTTTTTCCATAGAATTTTGAATACACACTATGCAGACCTGATGAGCCAACATCATTTCGTTTCACTCCTGGCCAATACTTAGCTGTTGATCCTAATTCCAGAACTTTTGCTGTAGGTAAGTATTTTATAATACTTTTTGTTATTTCATCTTTCTATTTTTCATTCTTTTAAAATGCACACAACTGTTTTAGTTATTAAGAAAATTATTAACCGTAACTGGAAAAAAAATGTTACAAGTTGTGAGAAACAATTAGGAAACCATATTATTTGTTGCCATGGGAATCCAATACAGGACATGACTAGTTAAGGCTACGTCAAAATTGAAGTACTTTTTTACTAAAAAGTATGGCACAATAAACTATTTATTTTGTAAAACTTCTGTATATTTTTGTGTTTATTACTCTTGTAGGAAGCTGACCACCATTTATAATCTAAATAAACAAAATAATAAAAAAAAACTATTTAATCATCAAATAAGCCCTTTTGGCTAGTACAGCAGTTATGCTTTCACACACTCAAAATCTATAGAACAACCCAACAACTTTTTTATATTTTCACATAGTTAATAATTTTTGTGCGTGCAACTTTTTGCAATGCATTTTTAAATCATAAACTGTCTCGTTTTAAATAAAACCAGTGAGTTTATTGGAGTCAGTGACTAACCTGATCCCACAGATCGGCTGTCCTGGCAGTTCTGTCGTCCTCGACTGAAACTTAAGTCATTTTCCCCAAGGCTTCATATATTCTGTAGCACTGGAGTTTTATTTGGACCTTCATGATTTCCTACGTTTTCTACTTCATAGTGATCATTTGGCTTTACAACCGATACTCTATAATTTCCGTGATAATTTTCTTTCAGCTTTAAGCCTGAACCCAATTGAGTTCTTTTGATTGTGACTATATCACCAACTTTATACTTCTTTGATTCCTTTCTAGACTTATTAAATTGCTTCTTATGTTCTTCTTGAATTTTCATAATGTTTTTCCTCACTTCTTCTCTCATATCTTCTCGTTCTTTCACCATGTAGTTCATAGATTCATCTTCTAATATCTCCTTAATTCTCAAATCATTTTTATTTTTCATTTTAATTCCTATCAATAATTCAAAAGGAGTAATTTCGTACTTCTTGTGGTAGAACTATTGATAATTCTCTGTACGTTGGCTACGTACTTGTACCACTTTGACTTGTCTTCTTTAAAGAGTTTTGACAAGACTGGAATCAAGATGGCATGCATTCTTTCGACCTGTCCGTTCCTCAGAGACAATCCGGTCGTTATCTTTATGTGTTTAATACTTTGCTCTGCATAATATTTTTTGAATTCTTTAGATACGAATGCAGACCACCTGTCTAGTATTGTTCTTAGAGGATTTCCGAACACTACTTGTTGTAGTTGTAGTTTGTCTATGACTTCTTTGGCTGACGTAGACTTAACAGGATAAAACCACGTAAACTTTGTGAAAGCATCTGTTACTGTGAAAATATATTGGTATCTTTTGTCTGTAGATGACAATGGTCCAATGTGATCAGTATGGTAGGTGCTTAAGGGAAAGTTTTCTTTTGGAACTGGATTCAAAAATCCTTCGGCTTTACCACATTTTCTGTTGTGTAAAATACAGTCAATATAGTTTAATATTACCGTCTGGACTTGTTTCCTCAATTTTGGAATATATAACTCTTGATTTAGTAATTCTTCTGCTTTGGAGACAGCAAAGTCACCTCTGTTATGCATCTTTTTAATGGTTGCATTTGCATTTCTTCAGGTACTACCAGCAACTCCCTTTCATTTTCTCACTTGTATAATGCATTTTTTGTTTTAAAGGAAGTAACCGTTTTCTGCTCCCTTGTCAAGTAAGGTTTTTATTGTCTTTATATGTTCATCCTGCTCTTGTGAAGTGACAATCCCGGCTGAGCCCCATTTTTAGGAAGCTGATCACCATTTACAATCAAATAAATAAACAAACTAATAAAAAAGAAACTTTTTAATCATCAAATAAGCCCTTTTGGCTAATACAGCACTTATGCTATTCACACACTCAAAATCTATAGAACAACCCATCAACTTTTTATATTTTCACATTGTTAATCATTTTTGTGTGTACTTTTTTGTAATGCATTTTTAGATCATAAAATGTCTCGTTTTAAATAAAACCAGCGAGTTTATTGGAGTCAGTGACTAACCTGATCCCACACTCTTTGTGAAAGAATTTTATTTTTATTCAGTGTCATGAAAGTTGCCTAAAAAATTTGAACAGTAGTAGTGCACTGTTTTTTGTGTTAAACCCATGACGGCTCAATTTTTGTGCCAAAATCACTTTGAAAAATTGTCTATTTTTTTGTTGGAAAACTGTGACAAACATCCTTTAGAGTGGTAAAACGAGTGAAAATCAATATAGCATTGGTAACTATGGCTGTCTGTTGGTCAAAATTGAAATCAGATGTTAAGATTGTGTCTGATTTTTCTTTCTTTTTTTTTCATCGTTAAGCAGTGAAAACATGAAATGCACTCTTTAATAATAATAATAATAATAGTTTAAGAAGAAGGAAAAGAAAAACTTTAATTTTGATGTGTACATATGTGTAACTAATCATATTATTAAAATCATAGACTAAAGTTATTTTAGAAATAAATAAATGACAAATCAGTGAGATTTGAAAATCATGTAACCCTAGATTCATGTAAGTTGAGGTATTACTGTATTTGTGTTCATTACAGTGAAAGGAAATACTTTGAATCCTTTTATGTGTGTAACAATGTATATACTTATTATAACTTTTCTAGCTGCCATTGAACAAAATATCACATTTTTGGCTCAGTCTGAAGATCATGAAATCATTCCTTATTTTCCGAGAGAAGAGGAAATGCCAAGGAGTGTATTTTTTGATGCAGCCCACATACCCAATGACTCTGGAAAACCTGCTTTTGCATTCTTAGAAGTTCAATATGAAGCTGCCACTTCTGAAGTAATCAAACTAAAGCTTGTTTTTCATGTTTTAAATTTAGTCTAATAGGTTTTATTATCCTACTATATAGTTATGCTGATCCCTGACTTACTTACTCTGTAACAATTCTGGTTCAACCACTCCAAGATAAAACTTTTACCACCATTACTCCAAAAAGATAAAAAAGTTAAGCACAAAAACAGTAAATTCTTGAAAATTTCATAATTATGTAAAAAGTATAGAAAACAATTTGTGCTACTTTAAAAATCTGAAAATCCACCCATTCCCTAATTTTTAAGTGATTTTTCTCTATTTTCAGCTCTTTTATTTTCAAGAGTTTAAAAAAATATATATATCATTTGCATGACAAAATTAGGTGTCACAATAGATATTGATGCCATGGTTATCAGGCTTTGAAGGAAAAATTGCTATTCGAATTTTTTAATATAGTTTTTCCAGATTACCCAGTTTAATTTTTTTTTTCACAAATAAAATGATTTCCTCTGCATGAAGCATTGATATAAGAGGGGCTGTTCCCCTCTTATATAAATACAAACGAAACAAAAACAAAATCATTCAAATGTGAAAAGTTTCTGCACATTTTCAGAAGAGCATGAAATTCAATTTCAGTATATGATAACAGTTTAAAAAAAAAATTCAATTTTAAATACTGCAAAGTAGCTGTGGTTTGTCTTTAATCAAATATAGTCTGCCAAGTTGACGATCTGTAATGGATCATAACCAGGATTTTAGTTGGGGCCATTAACATAGCAGTACATGTGCATCATTCTTCAACTGGTTTTTTAGAAATGAATGAAAATTTCACAGTAACAGAAATAAAATAAAATAAAAAATTTTTTGAGGGGGGGGGGACATGCTGTTTTTGCATTTTAAACTAGTTACAGTTTTTTTTTTAACACTTCAGTGTTGTTGAGTGTGTGTGTGTGTGTACGGGGGAGTAGGTTTGGCCCTGTGTAGGTGCTCATGGTTAAAAATTAAATGATCACTTTTACTTGTTTTTATTAAGCATTTCAACCATGTTTACATAACTTTCATTATTTTTAACTTTATTTCTTTTACCTTGTAGAAAATAGAGTAATTTTCTTATAATGACTTGAAATCTACACAATTCTAAAATCTGTACAATGTCTGGCCGTAATCTGTGTGGATTTTAGGTTTTTTTTTTTTTTTCTTCTTTTTTTTCCCTTTCCCCAAGTCATATCTTTCTAGATTGTGATGTTCTTTATTTGCAGGAAAACAGTATGCCTGAAAGCACTGCAAAATCTTGTCCTCCATCACAACCAGAAGAGCCTCGAAGTATACCAAGAAGGTCACAGCGAGATGTAATAACAGATAGTGCATTAAAACGAATGAGAGAACTTGCATTGGAAATAATGCATCCAAGTAACCCCAAAAAATGTAGGAAAGAGCCACCACCTATGCATTTGAGACTTTTTGAATGGGACTTAGATCGTGATGTTTTAATAAGCATATCATATGAAATGGTAGCACATGCAAATAAACTTATATCAGGTATTCCTTACTTTTGTACTTGGCAAACTGATTTTTGCTTTTGATTATGATTTTTATTTATATTCCATGTTTGGAACATGAAAAATGCATATTTATCAACCCTGAATTCAATTACTTTAAAATCCCATAAAATAAAAATTGAATCACAAAAAAATTTGATTGTGAGAAGGTGGCGTAATGCAACTTACACCACATGTTTTTATTTTATTCTAATCAAAATTTGTTTGAATAAGACAGTTAGGATTGCATCATTACAAGTAGGTAGGTGTTCATTAAGTACCATATCATTGTGGGGGTTTCACAAATAAAAAATGTGCAAGCTCCTAACATTGTATTTAAATTTCTTTGAAAAGTTGTGCATTTTATATTTTCTATTAATATTCGATTTTCTCTTGCCAAGATTAAAATTTTTCTCTGTGCTTTGGCCGATAACAAATCTTCCTCACTAAAAGTGAGTCATAATTTTCTGAATTTTGACACTCTCTCTATGGCTTGCTACCAACTGGTTTAGCTAATCAACGTTCTCCTTTCTCCTTGAAAGAGATAAAGTGCATGCTCGCAGAAAAGGATATCTCTTTTCAAGATAGCTGTGTGCCCCAGCGTTTGGCACACAATTTTTGTTATTTTTAAACTAAGTAGACTATTTCTTTTATTTCCATTCCCCCACACCCCTAAAATATCAACGAGGGGCATGTGCAAATAAAGTGTTTATCGAAAGTCATAGTTAACAATTCCGGCATTCCTTTTTTGTTTGACTTTCAAGCTTCGATTCTGAGTAGGAATTTTCTTTACATTTTTGTCATGAACATTTAAATTTAATCATTTAAGCTGAATTTGTATGCATATTTATCATTAATTTGCATTGATATTTCACAGACCTTAAAGGCTAAAAATGAAAGATTCATTGCACGTATGTGTGGATGGAAAGCAACCAAGAGTTAAACAATCTTCCATCCTTGGTCTTCAAGTCAGTGAGTTCTATGAATGTGAAATATCTATGGAAGCAAAAAAAGTTATTCACAGTTATTACCCCTTTGTTACTTTTGGCCTGCATTGTATTTTAGCTCTTATCACATCTAAATTGTGTATTTCCTTTTTTTAGATCCAAAATAGTCATTCGCTTTTTGACACTTTCCAACAAGGCTGAAAATGTTTACGATTTCGGTTTGTCTGTCTGTCCGTCTGCCCATCCGTGCTCTAACTCTCATAAATAGGCACCGATTTCTATGAAATTAATATATGTTGCTCCTAGTAGGGATGTAATGAATATTCGGCACTATTCAGTGTTCGGCCTATTCAGCTGTTTTACGGAATATTCGGTTGGCCAAATATTCAGCTGGCTGAATATTCAGTAAGCCGAATACTGAATAGATATTTGGCTGAATAGTTGTACATACTCAGCTGATTAATTTTGGAACAAAGAGAAAAAAGTATTTTTAATGTGTATTTTAAAAATCATTCACAAATAATATTGCTTAGTTATATACTTCAATATGTTAGTTTCATATTAAAAAATATTCCAGTCATTGAATTTTAAGATGAATGAAACATAATCTGTTTTTCTAATAATATTACAGAAATGCAGACTTTTCTACTTGGTGACACTACTTGACTTGGTTTTCTATCTTTTTTATGGGGCGGGGTAAGAAGATCCTCAATTGCAAACATAATTTTGAAAAGTTGCTACATATATTTGCCCATAGGCTGTAAAACCCAAAGCATGATGTATAGTTACCAGATTAATCACATTCATCATAGCATATTTATTAAACTATGAATATCTCAAAATATAATTATGCTGCTATTAATTGTTTAACTTTGTAAAAGATATTTTTTCATGACCTAGATTTTTTAGTTTTACAGATACTGTTGTGTGTTTTTAAGTACCTTCAAATAATATAGAATGGATTTTTGTTAGTCTTTGTTTAGTATTTAATTACAGGTTTGAAAAGCGAAAAATGCAAGCAAGTTTGAAATATGAAAATTTCATTTTATTTACCATTAAAATGAAATTTTAAAAAATTTAATATTCAGCTGCCGAATATTTGGTACTCGGCCTTAGCTACTGACCAAATATTCGGTATTCGGCCAAATCACTATTCATTACATCGCTAGTTCCTAGGTACTGTATCATGTAACCCTTTGAAAATGATGTATGCTTCATTTATAGTTCTTCTACAAGACAGCTAAAAAAATTCCCAATACATTATGCTCTATGGGCAGTCGTTTTTTAAAGCGTATTCTAGAGAGTTCGGCTATTTTCAATGAAAGAAAATTGATGCATGCTATTAAGGATTACAAGATAAAGCTCTCCATCGAAAATAGTGTCTGTATCATTAATCAGGGTGTCTACCATCATGCAAAGGTCACGAAAGTCACGGAAAAGTCAAGAAATGGGAAAAGGTCACGAAAGTCAAAAGGTCAAGAAATGAAGCACTAGGTCACGATTTGCGACTCAACTACGTTTTTTCCATTTCATTCAAATTCTTAGTTTCTAATTTTTTCTGCTAAGTCAGTCAGAGAAATTATTTTATGTATCTTTTCTTAACTTCCTTAATTTGTATTTTGATTTCAAGAGTGATTTCCTGGGAGAAAGGAAGTTGATTTTGTTATCCTCTTATCAATGGTGTGTGTGTGTGGAGAGGGGCATCTGCTGAGTGTCCACTCTTCTCCCTCCCGACCTGAGGCGAGGATTAAAACCGTTCGCTGTAGCTTCTTTTTTTCCTTTTTTGTTTAAGAAATATATATTAAGTGTGTTATGTAAATTTTATTATTTTATACTATTTAAACTATGCAAACAGACAAACTTAACAGTTTTTCATGTGTTTATTTCATAAGAAAACTTTAAAATACTGTTCGTTTGGTATTTATAAAATTCATTTAAAATGCCATTTACATGTTATTTAGCAGAAATCACCAAAAACGATGTCTGCCAAATAGTTGTATAGTGAACTGACAATAGTTCAATATGTCAACTGCGTGTTGTTTTACACCTTGGGAATTTAAAAAGTTGGCAAGTATGTATCTTCAAACCTTGAGGAAAGTATATGTTATCCACCTTCCCTCCTCAAAAAAAGGTTAAAATTGTTGGATTTAAGAGTAATTTTTTTTCTCCCTTCATTCCCTGTTAAAATCAGTGTTTTGATTATTTTCCACATTTTCTTTTTTAAAAACAATAACTTGGATTCCAATTATAATTATCACTGATCCCCATGTGTTTCATAGCTAATAACTTCAATTTCCCCAAAGTTTTATGATATATTATAGACTTCCATAAGTTCTGTGTTACCATAGATGTAAAAAGATTTGCAATGTACAATCTACACTGCAAATCTTTTTACGGCGATCAATGGTAAATCTTTTTTTTTTTAAATAGCAATTGGTCCAAGTTAACTGAAAGCAAACGGCTGATCAGTAAAAAAGTTGAAAAAAAAATCGCTTTAAAAATGGGCAGGGAAAAGAAAAACTCGAAGAATTTTTTAATTCATTCTTAAAATCAAAATCAGTTGTATATTTTCCTGCAAAATTTCCCCAGATGGCTAAAATTTCCTCCAATCGTACGATCCCTGGCTCGATGTATTTTTGATATTAGTTTCGTATTTGTTATGGTCAAGAAAAGGTCAAGAAAAAGTCAAGAAAAGGTCAAGAAATCAAGATTACTTTTTGTGGTAGACACCCTGTTAATGGTTCTTCTACAGGAGCACTCAAAATAATTCCAATGCATTTGGTTCAATGGCAGTTTAGAGACAGGCATCTATTTATAGCACAATGTTATCCTACTATACAGAATTAGTTAATGATGTAATGAAGATTGTGTGCTCTCTCAAAAGTTGCCCCACAAGTCGCCAATATTAGCGACTTTTGCAATAAATTGCCAAATAGGGTGCAAAAATGTTTTTTTCAAAAAATGAATCCTAACTTGCAGATATTTTCATTCTGGAAATCAAAAATATACCTAATGTGTTAATATTAAGCTATGATGATTTTAATGGGAATTTCGAAAATTTGTTACTCCCACGTTTGAATCAACTGATTCAGTTTTGCGTTAAGACAATGCGACGCAAGAGCTATCTGCCTAGGAGAAGGGTGCATTGGTTGGAGGAATTTTTAAGGATTTCTAACTCATTAACCGATTAACATCCAACAAAGTTGCGAATATTGATTTTTTATCCTGTGGAACATTAATTTTAGACTGCTAACCCTTAAAAGAATAAATTTCTCGCTCTCCATGTTCGTGGGATACCATTATGTTGTACATGAGGAATACCTATTTATATTTTGAACTTTCTGGCAAGATTGAGAGGTGTTTATGATTTCAATTTTTCTGTCCACAGGTCTGTGCTCTAACTGCCATAAATATACACCGACTAGTGCAAAAATTATGTATGTTTTTTTAATGTATAGTGCCATATACCCTATTGAAAATGATGTATGTAGTATTTATAGTTCTTTTACAGGAGTCAAAAGAAAAAAAAAAAATCTAATACATCATGCTCTAGGGTCAGCCATTCTTGAAAGCATATGTTAAAGGTACATAAAAAAAATAAATTGGTGTTTTCAACGAAAGCAAAGTTCACTTATATGTTATTAAGGCTCAAATTAATGTTATCCATTGAAAATAGTGTCTGTGTAACTAATAGTTCTTCTACAGAGGCACTCAAAATAATTCCGATACATTACGATCTATAGCAGTTGAGAGACTTTAATCTATTTCAAGTATAGTGCAATAGATATAAAAATGTTATCTCCAAAATCTCTCCAGATTTAAGGACAGTAAATCATCAAATCTGGTGCAAAAATACTGTAGTGTTGGAAATTAGTAAAAATGGTATTTGAATAGATATGCATGGAAAATTCAATTGAAGTTGTAGGTAGATTTCGTTCTGCATGCAAGGGCCTTCAGAAAATTTTAGGAATGAATTAATTTTTTAGCGAATGCATGATTTGATGAAAATAAATAGTTGTATAGTAATTTAATCAAGAGTGGTGCAATAATAGTGATGTCTATTTAAATAAAATACTTTAGTTATGCCCTATGTATATGTGTTTTGTCCTTATGCCTTTTAGTATATAAAGATGATTATGATAATTGTATTTGGAAAGTGCTTCATAATTGATATACATGGCATGATTTATGTTTTTCCCCCTCCCATAATGTATTGTGCAATAGAGACGAGACGGGCTCAGCCCGAACCGGGCTCGGGCTCTGTAATTCCCAATTGCGTTCGGGCTCGGGCTCTTGAAAAATTTCTCATTTATTGAACATACTCCTTGAAACAGATTTTTAAAAGCGATTCGTGAGGGAGGAAAATAAAAAAAACTTATAAAAAAATATAAAAAAAGAATTAGCCGCACGGGCGCCTAGAATGTGCATGAAGATCTTTGGGTATTTCAGAAAGGCGGCTTATATTGCTTAGTTAGTCATCAGATCGCATATTATTTGATGAACATGGATATAAAGAATTAGAAAGTGCATTGAGAGTTTACTACTATATTTGTCGTTAGTTTGCATGAACACCAAAATTTATTGTATTCTATCAATGAAGTAATTGAATTTTTTTAAATCTTTAGCTGAAATTTCGGGATAGGGCGCAGACTTAAATAATATTGCTCGGGCTCGGACTTCAAAAAAGGAGCCCGAACTCATCTCTATTGTGCAAAGTTCATGCTTATCCTATTTTTTTCCCTATTGGTGTGTTTTTTAATATTTATTTTCTTTTTTTTTAGTGCCACCAGGTGATTCTCACAATGGAGGAGTTCTTATTTGTGCCTTAAATGAAGTTTGTTTTTTAGAGACTAAAACTCATTCACGAGTTCAGTGTTTTTTCCCCCAAAGGCAGGTTAGTGCACATTAAAAATTTTTTCCTGTAATGTTGAAAAAGGTCTTACTTAAATTTGACTAACTGTGTTGTAAGATAACTACCTTAAATATAAATAGATCACCATGAAATTTATGTATGTTATGAAGTTTCCCCAATTAAAAAAATGGTGTGTACAGCATTTATAGATATTTTACATGGTTGCACCCAGGAATTAAAGTATACTTTAGTGTTCAAATTTCATATGTCTATGTATATACATATATATACATTGAAATAATTATTGTTTAATTAATTTATTTAAAGCAAAATTAATTAATGTTTTTAAGAGTTGCAACAAAATGCTCCCCATTGAAAATTAGTAGGCTTAGTATTTATAGCTCTTTTATCAGGGAAAGCAAAGAATTCCTACATCTCATAATTTAAGAACAGTAATTAAGTGAAGTTTTCAGTGCAGTTCTATTATTATAAATGTAACAAATTTTAGTTTTAAACTATTACAGTAAGTCATTAAAAAGTAAAATATAATTGGATAATATATCATCTTCTGACATAGTCAATGACATTATTTGCCTATATAATTTTTTAAATCTTTTATTTTTTAGGGTAGTGGTAAACAATTAAAACTTACTGTCTTGTACGTATTACTCAGAATCTTACATATCACTACTTTGGAAAACCTACACAAATAAAAAAGACCAAGTTTTAAGAAAATCTCTTTAATATAATTCATTTAACTTTGGCTGAAAAACAAAAGTTTCTGTTTTAATCTCAAGAAGCGAGTTACCTTCTTGACAATCTTCCACATAAAAATACACTACTTTTGTAAGGTTGTTAGGAACAAACTAAAGAAATATGATTTTTGAGTACAGTTTTCTTCCATATTAGTGATATGTAAAAACATATTCTGATTTTTTCTCAGCATGAAAGTTTTTGCAATTTGCTTTCTAAAAGCTTTCTTTTGACATCATTGTAAAAGAATTATAGATGCTACATGCATAATTTTTAATCTAAGGAACCATCATAATGTATGTAAATTTTATAACATGCTAATTATGTTTGAAAGATGGAATATTAATATGCAAACCCTTTGACTGCCTTATTTATAATTATTTACTGTGCATTTTGTTGTATGTTTACAAATGAGACATTTCAGTTGATACAAGCAATTAGGGAATGCAATCCCATCCCGCGAGATCCCGCACAAATATTTGCGGGACTAGTCCCGCAGATTGAAACTGAAAAATAAATTATTTTTATTGCAATTTCACGCCTCTTTCCTGATCATCAATTGGACAAAAATTTTTGCACAAGATGAACAATAAGAACCAGTGATCTTGGGTGCTCATACCTATTGGCAGGCAGGCGCCTTTTAGAGATGAGACGGACTCAGCCCGAGCCCGAAGTGGGCTCGGGCTCTGTAATTCACAATTGTGTTCGGGCTCGGGCTCGTGAAAAATTTTTCTTTTATTGAACATACTGCTTGGAACAGATTTTAAAAAGTGATTCATGAGGAAAATAAAAGTATTTATAAAAAATAAATAAATAAATAAAAATAGCGGTACGGGTGCCTAGAAGGTGCGTGAAGCTCTTTGGGTATTTTAGAACGGCGGTTTATATTCCTTAGTTAGTCATGAGATCCTACATTTTTTGATAAAGGATGGATACAAAGAATTAGTGCATTGGGAGTTTGCAACTCTATTTGTCTTTAATTTGCACAAACTATAAAATTTATTGTATTCTATCAATGAAGTAATTGAATTTTTTGTTTTTTATCTTTAGCTGAAATTTCGGGCTCGGGCTCCGACTTTAATAATATTGCTCGGGCTCGGATTAGAAGTCCTCGGGCTCGGGCTTCAAAAAATGAGCCCGAACTCATCTCTAGCGCCTTTGTCCCCCAGCTCTCATGTTGTTATGATTTGCGTACTGGCAGAAGTGCTTCAACACTAAATATTGTAGCTTTCTGGGACAGGACCCTTGACTTGTCCTCTCCTCTTCATATACAACCATATCTCCGCCCATGCTAATGATATCTTTAAGAGGTGAACTTCAGTTAATCACTAAAAAATGTGTGGCTCCTTTAGTGTTTCATACAATGGAAAAAAATTTTTGTTAAGCGCTTTCTATTCTCAACAAAATTAGATGAAGACTAGGAAGACGAATGCCTCTTTAGGTTGTCTTATTTACATTCTTTTTTGGCAACTATGAAATAACAATATATTATCATGCATTCTCTATCAAAATTAGATGAAGACTAGGAAGATGAATGCCTCTTTACGTTGTCTTTTTTGCATTCTTCTTTTTCAGCAACTAAGGAATAACAATATATTATCATGAATATCATGACTAGAATTTTCATATTTCTGTTAGGTATAGTATGAATTATCAAATAAGATAAAGTATTATTATAAAAATTAAACTTCATAGAGCTTACAATCTTACTTTTTCCTACTTTTCTCTTTAGAAATCAATTTTTAGTTGAATGAAATGTTAATCCCGCGGGATCAACAAATCTCAATCCTGCAATCCCTCTGAGTGAAAAACAGTGCGGGATTGCATTCCTTACAAACAGTGTTTTAAAAATACATCGATCTCTCCCTTATATGCGTTTTAAGGGACCAATTTAAAATTGCGTATAACTGGAATGGTCTTAATTTCTAACTCTTCGTCTAAATTATGAGAGACAAAATATCTACTTATATAATAAAGGTGGTCGCTCATAGAAGTTTCACTGTACATCTATTTATACATTATAGTACATACATGTATATCTACTTAGATAATATGCTAACATATGCAGTACCAAAATCAACGATATTTCCATGCTGTGAACAGCAACAGCTAGATGTAAACATTCATGCAATAACAATAACGCAGGTGCAAAAATCCAAATTAACAGTTCAGTGATGTCAAATGGAGCAAGTGCATGTCACATAGCTAGATTACAAAATAATAATTATGGATACACAAAAGTGCAAGATCTTTTGGACTTTTCACAGCTTTAATCAAACTTACAATACTTGGCGCATTTATTGCACATAATAAAGAGTCCCCATGCAGTGGGCTAAAGCACATTTTAGCCCCATTTCCTGTTTCTTTTATATTATTGCAACCGAAGATACGTATTAAATAATGAAACCATACAATAAAACCACCAGGTTGCCAACTTTGGCACATTAACACTGGTGTTATTAAACTAGAAAAGCACCCATTAGCAGAATACAGGATTTTCATAATCATTTTATGAATGGAAATTTCACCAGTAATGTCTCTTCATACATTTTGAAATGTTAGTACTTGACATCACTACCATGGCCAACATCGGCTTTTATGATCACACCCAAAATTTGTAGGGTACTTATGTATTATATTGGTGGTCTGCCAAGACGACTGATATTTTGCCAA
Organism: Cheiracanthium punctorium; assembly: GCA_038373885.1. Taxonomy (NCBI): domain Eukaryota; kingdom Metazoa; phylum Arthropoda; class Arachnida; order Araneae; family Cheiracanthiidae; genus Cheiracanthium; species Cheiracanthium punctorium. The sequence continues at coordinate 102,130 of JAWZYV010016822.1, read as the reverse complement.
GATAAATGCCGGACAAATTAAATTATTTATGGTTTCAAATACGATTGACAACTGTTTGCCGGCACATTTCATGAAAAAATAACTAGGTAGGAATGACCACCGGGATAATACGTAAGTACCATTTGTAGCAATCCTAACTTAAACAAATTTAATGGCAAATACTGTTACAACAAAGAAACATGATTTTCGTTGAAATGAGTCCAATAACTTGGCCAACACTGTGGTGAGTATAAAAAACAGTAAGGTATGGGATGACAAAGCTGGCCGCCTTGGCATCCAGTTTAAAAAAATGTGCTTAAAATATTTTTTTCTGTAAAAAAGACTAATATTATATTTTAAAATATTTAACTGTACAATTTAGTTCAACTTTTATTTCAAAAACAGAATGAACATATAATTTCATGTTACATAGGAGAAACCACTGTACTAACATTTCTTTATCGAAATGTCATCAGTACTGTAGTTAATTTTTTTAGACTGCGTTTGTAATGCAAACTTTTCTAACTCATTAAAATATGCTATTGTATTTGAAGTTAAGTCATAATTTTATAGATAATGTCTCAATTTTTCTAGGTCTCCTAAAGGAGTAGCATAAGATGAGACAGAAAGATCAGTAGCAATATTATTGTCTTATTCATAATCATTTTCACTTGTAACTAATCAAAAATAGTTTCAATGTCTTAGTTTACTTGCTATTATATTTTCACCATCAGTCCCAACATTTTCATTTTTTTTTTAACACCATATCTTCGAGGACGATGGACAAAAGTACAAGTGTGTCATAGAATTTGTAAATTGCACTGTTTATTTTCGTGTATAACTGAAGCAATTCAAAGTGTTGCTTATAAAGGCCTTATTACACGAAGAAAATTTTGGGTGATTTTGTTGCTGCAACCAGTTGCAGAAACATATTTCCTTCGATTACCTAGGAAATGGTCAACTGTAACTTTTTCGTTCAGAGGCGAAAATACTGCAAATTGATGGAATGCCAGCCAATTGCAGTGCTTCCTATTTCTTCATCACAAGATGGTGGAAGACTTAGTGATACCAATTGTAGGGATGAGCGAAGAAAAGTCTCTCTCAAAAGGAATAGCGATATGGAAATAGATCTGATTGAAAGCAGATGTGAATTCCACATTTATGGAACCCTCGAGATCCTAAATATTTAAAAAGGTTGCTGAGATGCAATAGGCAGCCTATAATTATATGCTCAATCGTCAATTTGGCAAATCTCAGGCGTTTGTGAGCACAGCTTAGTTTGTTTATTATGGCAACCCTGCTTGCTCATCTACTCATCGAGTTTCGGCAACTGGTTGTAGCAAACGAATCATCTGAAATTTTCTTTGTGTAATAAGGGCTTAAGTTGAGAGACCTATATCATTATTTTCTTATTCTTCATGACGGGAGCTTCCAAAATTCACATATAAAAGAGAGACACATATAACTGAGAGGTGCATAAGTGATAGGTCTCTGTACAAATGTGTTTTAAAATTAGTGCATTTATGCATCATTGACCTACCTTTCTTATTTTATTTTCTCATGCTTATCCTTAAAGCTGTAAAATTATGCATATTGGTATGAAGAATATGACTGAAAGTATAGCATTTAAAAACTGTTAATGTAATATCAATCCAACTAATATTATAAATGCGAAAGTGAGTTTGTTTGTTTGTTTGTTTATGACACTTTCACACCTAAACCGCTGAATCGATTAGGATGCATTTCGGTTTAGATATAGATGGGACCTGGAGTTGGTTATAGGCTACTTAGAATTTTAGATTTTTAATTACTTTTTTAATTATTAATTAAAAACCGTTTTTACATTGTCATGCTTGGCGAGTTTCGCCCGTATCATATGAATCATGTTTTGAGCTAACAAGAATACTATTACTTCAATAAAGAAGCACGTGCTTCTGAAAAACATTAAATAATACGGAAATTATGTCAGTTTTATGCCAAATATATCTATCTCTAATAATAAAAATGAATGTTGTCCAGACAAATCTACAGAAAGCAGAGCTTTGAAAATTTGAGCATGCCTTGGCCCATGACTTCGGTAAAGTGTACCTGAGGCTCGGAAATTTTAATTACTTTTCTAACTATTAATTAAAAACCGTTTAACGTCCGCACAAAATGATTTATGCTTTTGAAATAAAGCAGAAATTCTATTTGCAAAATCACATGCATTTGAAAAACATAAATAAGTATGGAAATTATGTTGATTTTACGCCAAATTAAAAAGCAAAAATAAAGAAAAGTGTACTTGCATATTATCCCGGCGGTCCGCCAAGACGAGCGATTTTTTGCCGTGATAAATGCCAGGCACATGAAATTATTAATGGTTTTGAATACGATTGGCAACTCATTTGACGAAAAAACAGTTTGGCGTAATGACCGCCGGGATAATAGGTAAGTACCAAGAAAAGTTCAGATGTGTTTCTTAAAGTTCGTAAATTTCCAAATCCTACAAATAATATAAATGTGTACGTTTATGTGTTTGGATGTTTTTGACTGAATCACACAAAAATGGTTGGAAAAATTTGTAACGAAGATAGCTTATGCTCTGGATTAACATACAGGCAACCTTTCAAGCATATAGCATAAATAATTCTTTTACAAAGACACTCAAAATAATGCTAATGCATTGCGCACTATGGAAATTTTGTAGTAACTAAACTGATTTTAAAACTTTCTTCACTGATTGAAAGTCCTAGGCCTATAGGGTTCTAGGCGTATATGGAGAATTCCTCTGTGTGGAATTTTCTAAGGGATCCTAGCCCGTATTTTCGTGAGGTTTTTGTAAAAACACGGAAAACTGCAAGCGGCTAGGTCGACAGGCGCGACCGGTGTTTGAACCTGGCACCTTCCCCCTTCCAGGTTTGAGAGCAGACCCTCTTAGACACTGGGGGGACCCTGAGTGTTATAGGCTACCTTTTATGCATATATCACAAATAGTTCTTTTACAGGGATACTCATAAGAATTACATTACGCTCTATGTGTATCTCTGTAAGTACTGAACCGATTCCAAAACTTTTTTCACTGATAGTAAGCTACACTATTCTTGAGTATTATAGGCTAAAATTAATGCATGTAATGCAAATAGTTCCTTTACAGGAACACTCAAAATAATTCTAATACATTACGCTCTATGGGTATCTCAATAACTATAGAACCGATTCTAAAACTTTTTCGCTAATAGAAAGCTGCACTGTTCCTGATTAACATAGGCTAAAATTCATGCATATAGCATAAATATTTCTTTTACAAGAACACTCAAAACAGTTCGCAAATACTGTCGTAACTGTCTCTATTCGCCAAATGCCTGAAAAAAATCTAAATTTAGTAATTTTACATACTCTGTTATTTTAAATGAAGTATACTACCATGCATTATACTTCATTTGAAATAAGTAAAAAGCAAATAATATTTAAATGCAGTTTCTTTAGTCGCAAACATATTTGTTATTCACACATGCTTCGTTTCTCTCGGGACCTAATTCTAAAGCCGACGCGGACGAAGTCGCGGGTAGCCGTTAGTAGTTTAATAAAATGCTCAGCAAGCTCTTGTGAGTGTCCAATTTTGATCCTGTATTGTAATTAAAATGTTGTTGTTTAAATTGTAGCTTAATAATTTTGTAGATTTGCTTTAAATAGTTTTTCTGTAATCACCAAATGTTTAATTATTTTCTTAGTGTTTTAAACTTTGGAATAAATTATCATTTAGTTTATTTGTTATGAATCTTGTACTGTTATTTATCTCTTCTTACATCAGTGTGCTTGCCTACTTATTAAATTTAACTATCCATACTACTTTTAAATTGTTTAAAATATGCACAAAAATGATTTCTAAATTGATAGTTCAATTTTTTATTTTATTTCTTAAATAGAACTTGGTACTAAGTAACCATAAAGGGATTCTTATATCTACTGGTGCAACATATAAAAATGAAGTGAGTATCATTGTTATATGTGCTAAATTATTTGTAATTTGCTGTTTAAAAATTTCATTCTTACTTCAATTTACAGCACAAAGAATTGATTCTATTGCAGTCTGAAGAAGGGGATTTGTATTCTCTAGACATTCTCAAAATTGCTCGGGTAAATATAACCTAAAATTACTGCATATTAATACCTAGTCATATCATGTCATGTTCTGATGCAGTTATAAAGGAATTAACATAAACAACTTTTTATTCAACTTTAAAACTAAATCTTCTTAAAGTTTTATTTTACCTTAAAATGTAACATATTGCACCTTTCTTTTATTCGAAATGATCATATTTTAACTTAACACAGGTTATAAATGCCTATGGCCAATCATCCGTCGAGGGACACATTACTTCCATTAGAATTTTTATCGTTTCCTTTAACGAGAATGTGTGATTTTCCAAAATTGGGATACTGATTTTGGCACACCTTTAGATCCAGTAGTCAGAACAATTTATAGTCGAGTGGATATAAATCTGGACTGCTATTTTCTATGCTTTGTTTTCTATGAAGTCTGGCATATTATGTCTCAACCATCTCTGGGGTGTCTTATGAGCATGTGTAGAGTCCTTTGGATAAGTCTCCATTGAACAGATTTATGTTCAAGGGCTTCACTGTTAATTCTTAGTGTTTTGACAAACTTTTGCACCATAGTTTTCTCTCTTTTCTTGTAAATATGAGATACAGTAGACAGCCTGAAATTTTTGTATACTTATGGCATAACTAGGTATTAATTATCTTTATTCATACATATTTTAACATTAATTTAATATGAATTTAATTATTGCCTTGTATATCTGTATTTGAAAACTCCATTGTTTGTAATCTCACTGTAGTAAGGATTTAATGCATTTAAAAATTAATCCAGCTGTTTGTTAATAAATATAGAATCATGAAAAAACTGACTTTTGGCAAGATTTATTTATTTTGTGTGTGTTTTAGTGCCATGACTTCACTCCATTCCCCAAATTTCTCTAAGTTTAGAATTAAAAATCCAAAAGGTGAAAAATAAAATTTCCTAGCTAACTTGAAACAAGTGGCAAAGGGCCATAGATCGTATAGAGTTTAATTAATTCAAATATAATTAACATTTCCCCAGATTCTGTTGGCTATCATTTAAAAAAAAAAAATGATGCAAGTACGCCAAGCTGAAAGAAAGAAAAGTATGACATACAGTAGGCGCACCCACGCAAGTAGGTGCACCCACGGGGGGGGCTATGGGGGCTCAAGCCCCCCCTAAAGGTGGAAAGTTTGAAGTGAAAAACTTAAAAAAATGAAAATTGTCACTAATGAATTATTACTATTATTATTATTTATTGTCTTCAAATAATTTCTAAAGTATTTTTTACCTAAAAAGATGTCAGTTTTTAAATAAATACTTACAGAGAGTTTATGAACACTGTAAAGTCAACTATCACTGAAAGATGTCAGTTTTTAAATAATATTAAGAGGTCTTACCTGTTAAAGTCAGTTACAATATCACTGAAAAGATCAGATAATTATTTATGACTCTATAACGAGTTTTTACTTGTGGGCTTGTGTTGTATGGGCAAATCAAGTGGTACAGAACATTTTGACGTTATAAGAGGGTTGTAACTATTATCGATCTCACTATAACCGAGTTCAGCAGTATTTTCAGCTCAGCCCCCCCTAAACTAAACTCCTGGGTGCTCCACTGATGACATACAATTCAGATGAAAGCATCACTTTTTTGTGCATCACTTTTTTGAGGCACAGTCCTCTTTGATGGCCCAATGTGCTAGTTTTTTAAATCTTTTTTTTTCTAATTTTTGTTAACTGACCAGCACCCTTTTGCCTATAATTTTATGGAAATAAACAAGGTTTTTTTTGTGTGTAATCAAGTGTTTCCTTTTTAAGAAGTAGTCAGCATGCTTTTTGTGTGGTATGTGTGTAAGTGCTTTTTCTACTAGTCCAGCTTCTGTCTCCTACATTCAATGTCATCTGTAAAGGTATGGGATGTTTTTTTTTTGGCTATTTCATTGCGCTCGGACCACTGGAGAGACTTTGTTCGCAAGAACCTGAAAGGTTTAATGGAATTTTCTTATCGTTCAGTTTTGTCAAGGACTGTAAACTGCTGCAATGATTCGCAATAATGGACATATCCACTGTACCTTTACCGTGACAGTAGTGTTCAGATGCTAGTGCATTTAAAATGATTTAAGTGTATAGGCTGCAATGTATGAGAGTAATTTTTTGTAGCTCTGTAAAAAACTGTAAGCCCCGGCACACACCAAAATCTATGCAGTATGTAAGACAGTGACCTATAATATGCGTACTTAATTTGAGCTCAATCAAATGCCCCATACAACACGCACACCTTAAACTGATTTCTGTCCATTGGTTGGAATGTATAAGAATTATTTTTTGCAACCCCTGTAAACACAAAGGCGGATTAAAGGGGGGGAGGCAGAGGGGACAACCGCCCCCGCCCCGACAAACTTGCATTAATCTGCCACTGCGTAAACAAATTATCAGCCCTACACATACCAAAATCTATGCAGGTCATATGACTGTAACCTATGATATGCATACCCAATTTTGTTCAATTTAATGTACCTTTTAGATGCTAGTGCACTTTTAAGAATATCTATCCATTGGCCATAATGTAAAACAATTCTTTTTTGTAGCCCTGCAAAAAAAAACTAAATGCTCCAAAATCAATACCAGCCATGCGACGGTGGTCTATAATATATATAGATATATATATATATATAAATTAGGTTGTAACGAAAGTTTCCCGCCACCTCAAACATCGTCAGCACACAGTTCTCGTTGGCGTATTTGCTCATATTTTGTCAAACGATTTTTGGCATTTGAAAGAAAGAGGCTTACTTTATAACACTGTGTTGTGAAATCTGTAAAAAATATAGTTATCATTAAGTATAAGGTGTCTCAAATGGAACTATCACTCTAGAGGATTAGAACCATTATTTACTTCCAGTTGTGTTGCAAAAAGTCAGCTACATAATATCAACGAATTATGAGTACAGCTTTAAGTACTATTGTTGTATCATGAGACACTGGCCAGGTTTGGTACCGAAAGTTCAAAAACAGTTATCTAAAGAGTTAGAAGTGAGTTTTTCAGGCAGATATGGCGGAAAACTTTCGTTACAACCTGATATATATATACTAAATTTAAGCTAAATCAAATGCACCATTTAGGTGTTATCTGTTTACACACATTACATACATCTCCTAAAAATACCACAAATGAATTCAGAAGACTTCAAAACGAATTTCATCAAAATCTCAAACTCAAATGTTTTCATGATTACAATACTTTCCTTACATGTTGCATGTTCGGAAAGTAAAAATTGCTAAGCTAAGTGTAGTGTGTTGTGTTGTGTTGTGGGATTAAAGCCAATTATCTGCACGAGGGATCTAGGCCTATGGATAGGGTGCCCTCCGTGGAGGTCTTTTTTTTTTTTAAGGGGTCCTAACCCGTATTTAGGCTAAGTTTCAGAGAAAACCATGGAAAACTCCAAACAGTTAGGTTGACCGACGAGCGATGGGACCCAAACCCGGGACCTTCACACTTTGCCCGTTTACCATTTCCAGTTATATAACCACTGTGCCATGGTGAGGCAAGCTAAGTGTAGAAAGAAACTACATTTATAGCTTTGTAACTTTTTGAAACGGTTTTACAAAACAAACAAAAAAATACTGAAAATGTTATATTAGGGATTTTATAGTAGAGTATGTAGCCCTTATACTTAAAAGATTGTATTTTAATTTAACTGTACTTGATTATAAATAGACAAAAAGTTTTAAAATATATATCTGTGCAAATTCTTTTTATACTGTCTGTGAAACATGTTCTCTCAAACACTCAAATTTTATTTTTAGAAACTGGAGATAAAAATGAGATATGTTGATACTGTTCCTGTTTCATCAGCTATGTGTATTATTGAAGGTGATATCTTATTTCTTGGTGCAGATATTGGAGATCAGTAAGTATATTTTCTTGTTAATTATATAGTTGTTTTCTTTCTTGTTAAGTGTATTTTCAGACTTTTCAAAAGTTTTTTTCTTTTAAAGAAAGCTGTAAAATCAAATATAAATTAGATGAAAATACAGATCCTTTGTCCATTAGTTATACACACACACACACACACACACACACACAAAAAAAAAAAAAAAAAAGTTCAAAAACTTCATACGTTTGTTTTTTAATTAAATGGTATGATTGAAATCACTGTTAAAAATTTTAACTTTAAAATTTTCTTATCTGTATTTTCCACAAAATTTTAGGCTACTTTTATGTATTCTATGAAAATTGTGAAAATAAAATGAGGCACTACTCTAAACAAACAACCTCTCAAAATGACCATAATGTGGTAAAACAAAAAATTTCAACATAGTGTCAGTAGTAATTAACCCTTCATTTAATAACACTATTTTTAAACAGATTTAAATAATATACATTTTATTCAAATTCTTTAGGGTATTATTCATTTTTAAAGTCTCCATAAAGAGACCACTTTCCTTGGTGACACTTCTTTTTAGCTGAACCTTTACTTGTTACATTAAAAGTAGTTTCAGTGTATGGCTTTATGAAATTCATTTACTTCTATCTTCTTAGTAAAAAATTCCTGTTTTTATTTTTTTCTCTTTGTGATTAGTCATTTTTGTTAAAAGGTGAGTAGTATTTTTTAAAATAAATAATATATGAAGAATTACTAAAAAAGTGTAGTTAATTGCTGAGGTAAGTTCTCTTTTTAAATTAAAAGCTATCCCTCTTTGATGCTTTTGGAATCTCATTATGCAGGTAATACATCAAAAACCTCTTGCAGCTGCATCGTTCTCTCTCTCACTTTTATTTTGGTTTGTGTACATTATATCTTACAGAATCAATAACACAATTAATTTAATCAGTATCTCTCCTTTCTAAATTTAGAATAATATATTCTTACTACATTGAAGTGCTGCATTCTGATTTCTTTAAATGTGCTTTGAAGTAGTGAGTTTAAAAATTTAAAATAATCTTTAAAGTTTTTGCTATTAGTAGGCTAGTGCTTGAAAAATTTTCTTGCTGTTCTGCTTTGCTTGAAATCTTACATTATTTGATTATTGAAGTCAAGCAAATGCTAAGTGATTTAGATTTAATTTTGCAAGCCAAAACCGATATTTCTATATGAAATCAGTAATGGTAATAATGTAAAGTTGTACACATTATTACCATTAGTGTATTCATGTGGAAATTTTGCAGAACTCTCTTTTAGTGTAATCTAAATGCTCTTTGAGATTAAAATAAAAATAAATGTCTAATAAGATTGGTATCTAGTGTAAAATTTATTTTCTAATTTGCTCTCTTTTTTTAAATTTTGGTGTATGACTGAGTCTTTCTTTGAATTGCAGCTATTTGTATAAAATTAAATCACTTGGTACAGAAGGTGAATTAGTTAATTTTCAAGATAAACTACAGGTATTTGTCGCTCGAGAAATACAGAATTTGATTGTACTCTCTAAAATTGAAAATTTGTCACCTGTTATCAATTGCATGGCTTCTGAACATGTATGTGTTAAAAATTGTGACCATCAAGTTAACACTGAGATTTCAGATGATTGCAGCAATGGATTTCTGCAGTTTTATTTTGCTTGTGGTGCAGGGCCTTATTCATCTTTGCGAACTTTAAAATATGGTGTTGAGGTAAGTTATATTTAACACCCCTCTTTTTTTTAAATGTGCATACCTTTTTTTATCTATTTTTTAAAGAGAAACAAACAAACAAAACAAAACAAAATAGTTATACTGTGGGATTTGTAACTCTTGTAAAAAATATGTAAGGGGTGTGAAGATGGTTTAAAATCATAGGAATGTGGGGTCAGAAATGTGATTTTCATTTATCTGTTAATAATCACTTTAATAATCAATCCTGTAATCAGTATATGATCCATACTTTAATAATCTCTCTCTTGGTTTCCTCTGCCACACCTTACATGTGTTTTACAAGTTACGAATCACCCTGTATATGAAATTCTTGCTTTAAAATGTAGCAAATATGAATCCATTGTTTATATATAACTGCTTTGTCATTAAAAACTTATTAAAATTTTATTTATTTGAATTTAAGTAAAGAAAAAGACATTACGTTTTGATAATCTAATATATTCACCATAAAGCTTGCACTCGTACTTTTAAAAGGAGACAAGATATGTATGTTAAAGCTTATAAATACAGTTCATGTTGCTTTTTCTGCTTGACGCCATTTAAAAGATTTTCTCCATGCTTTCAGACAACGATCTAAAGGTAAGAGAATCACTTTATGTGTTTGGGATAGGTTTTCCTCCCTGTGAAAATTTCACAGTACTTAATTTTAAGAAGTTGGAAGAAGAGAAAATATTTACCAAAAGAGGTCAAAAGTGCTGTGCATCTCTGGAATTAAAGTGTAAGTTGATTTGCATTGAATGCACGGGATAAAAAAACTAAAAAAATTCAAGAATCATTTAAATAAGAAGGTATATCTTAGATGAAACCAAAGATTTAAGATGACATTGATGGTGACGATGAAACAAGTCAATGGCATATCTGAAAGTATTCCATCCAGGTAGTGTAGTGGCTAAAGAACCATTCTATCACGCCTTGGATCTGGGTTCAATTCCCTGGTTGGGCTTGCATGTTAACTCGTCTGTCCTTTCATAGGGGATAATGTTGGATGTCCATTGGGTGCCCTCATGATAGAATGTCCAATACTTTCAGGCCATTTTAGTGGTGAATCGGCAAGTGCCCAAACATTATTTTTAAAAATGTCCAGGGGTCATTCCAGGAATCTTTTCCAGGGTCCCATTTTTGTGAAAACTGTTTAGTTTTGTGAATTTCAATACTTAATTTTGTGAATTTCAACACTTATTTTTGTGAATTTTTATATCAATTTTTAATAAAATTCACTTTTTTGTTAAAATAATTGATAAAACAGATTAAAAACTAGGATAAAATGCTAATGAAGGGCCGTTTCAATCGGTTACATTTTTGCAAAGAGGCCGTTTTTAATCGATTGTATTTTTGTGAAAGGACCATTTTAATTGATTCTAATTTTGTGAAGGGGCCACAAAACAGACCCAATTTTCGTCTGCATGGACCACTGATGTCTGAAACTATAATAGAACTGAAAGGATAATGAACTGAAAGGAAATGAAGTTTTTAAATATGTTATCCTGTAGCAAACATTTTATGATTCATAAGATACAGTAGAACCCTTATTATCCAGACGCTGATTAATCAGAATGTCCAATAGACCAGATTGATCAAATACCATGCATTCCCCTCCTTCCCTGGTTTTCTTGGGGGGGGGGGGGGGGAAGAAAAGAATTCTTACAAAAATTTGTTTTAATTTCTCTCTGAGAGGGGTAAAAAATTACTTCTTATGTACTTTGGTGTCCCCGGAAGCAGGGAAACTTCTAGCTTTTGCTCTGACTATTTTTAATGTGGGTGAGAAGTTGAGGATGGGGAGTAAAAAGGGCTAATTCTAATTGAAAGGATTAAGATTCTTTTTCAAAGAATTAGGGAGGAAGGAATGTATTTCCTGTTTTATTTGCTTTTGAAACATGTGCTAGAGTACAGCTGCTATTTTTCTAATAGGTTTTGCTGGTGTACATGGATGAGAGCCTTTTGCTGATTTGCAGAACTGCATTTTTTTTTTTTTTTTTTTTTTTTTTTTTTCTTTAACAATGCATAAATGATATAGCAGATTTCCATTCTTCATAACTGCCAATTCAATCTTTTTTGCATCCTTTTGATAAATGAATATTTTCATTTAATTAAGCGTTTCTGTATTCATATCTCTCATGCAAAGTTAACATTTGGATTTGTTTTTAAAAATTGCTCAAATTGTAAATGCATTTAGAAGTGTTCAAATATTAGAAATTCTTCTGTTATATAAGAAAAATGTGGATTTGCATTGATTTGATTTTGCGTAGCTGAATGGAAAACTCTTGTCTCTCTCTTCTTTTTTCTTCTCTCTGTTAAGTAAAAATAAATGCAGTTTTCAATATCTATTTTTAAACTTAAATAAGGCATTTTGTTAATTCAACTAAACAACGTATTTTTCCCCATTATTGATGTGTGTGTCTTTTTTACCATGCACTTTTAAAAGCAGGGGAAATTGTTTGTACTATATTTCATTTTATTCTCATGTGCAGTTCTTACAAAAAATTACAAATATTAAAAAAATAAATAAATAAACAGAAAATAAAAATCTTAATGAGTTGTGTTCCGATTTCATTTTATGTCAGTTTACAGCTTATAAGATAAGAACATTTGTTCCTGGCCTATTATCTGGTTTCATTGTTAATTGGATCAATCTGGGTCCTGACCAGTCCGAATATTTGACATTCTACTGTATATAACATTTTTTTTTAATTTAACATGTTTATATATATATAATCTAATTACTATCTTAGCCCCTAACTGGAAATAAGCAGTCTGAGGCTGCTGTAGCTATTAACTACCCTCTACATTTACAAAGTCCTGCATTTTTAAAGCCTGGCTTTTTGCTGTAAAAGAAAAAGTTGGTCATATTAATGCACAGAAAAAAAAAAAAAAAAAAAAAATAGAAATTTTGAAAAATTACTTTACATATTAAAAGAGTGTTTTCCATTCCTATCTCTCGTAAGGATGCCCAAACTGTTTAATTAGCATATACAGAACTAGAAAAGTCAGTTTGAGTTGATTTAGAAAGTAAGCCCTCACTTTTTTTAATGTAAAATAAGTAGTCTCTGCAACAGCTCCCCTCCACTAACAATATTTGTTATTTCAGGGGCACACAAAGTAATACAGTACATATGGCTGTGGGCAGCAACTGCTTGAAGTTCTTTCTAAATACTTATTTTAAGCAAACCAAAATTAGTAGGATTATGAAGTTTTTAATACCATGTTCTGTATTAATCCTTTTACAAGGCCCACTAAAGATTTCCTTGTTATTGTTTAAAATGCATTATTATTATTCAATCCTATTTTTAAGATTATTTTTTTAATTATGTATTGTAATTTATTGTATTGTAAACATTACTTTAAAAAAAATAATTAAGAGTCTTAATTCATATCTGTAAGTGCCTGCTTGTATCTCTGTCTGATTAAGCTGAAACATGAAAGTATACATGGATTATCACAAAATTTGAATATTTTAATGCTGAAAATTCTCTATTGAAAATAGTACATCGCTTTTATTTGAAAATGCAAGTTTACATAGATTTTACTGAATATATTGTTATGGTCAATGAATAAATTCTATTTTTTTTTCATTGTTTTAGTTGCATAAGATTTAGACATTTCATTTGATTAGTATTTATTGTTAATGTGCTTGATATGATTTGCCTTTTTTTTTTCTGTCCAATTTTATAAGGATGGAATAATGTAATTCCTTTCTGTTAGTAGATAGATTTTAATCTCAACTCACTGAAATTTTATGGTGAGACTGTTAATATATTGAATATTTTGCTTTTTAATCTGCTCTGTAGGTGTTGATAAAGCAGATACTTGATCTTTTAATGATTAAAATAACTCATTGGAATTTTAAAAATCGGTTTTATTATAAGCTGTATTGTCAATTTTGTTTGAAAATATATTTGTATTAGGTGGACCAAAAGTTTTTTTTTCTTTCTTTCTTTTTCTTTTTACTTTCACAATTAGATAAAACTAGAAATTAAATCTGGCAGGTGATTCTAGAATGAAAAAAAAAAAAAAAAAAAAAAAAAAAAAAAAATAATAATAAAATAAAACAGCACAGGCAAATGATTTTTTGTTCTAAATAAATTTTAACAAAATCATTTGATATTTACATCATTATTTTAATGTTGAGGATGGACAACATGAAGTGAAATTTTGTGCATATTGTGGTTATTTTATTGTATTTTATTCCAAAAAACATAAAAGTACTACTGAAAAGAAGAATATAATTTGTTAGGATTTGGAGAATGTGTGACTGAAGTTTGTGAAGTTTTATAATGGGGAATTTCTCACTGAAAAGTGCACCTGTTGAAGTCAAATGTGATGAAATCAAAAGAATAAATGTAAATAATAAACAAAACAGTATATATATGCAATACACATGATACTCTATATATCCAAATAAACTGTTGAAAATCATTTAATGTCGGGCTTTCTTAAAATAATAATAATAATAATAATTGGCCAGCCCAATATTTTTAATTTTTGTATCTTCAATGTTGACTTGCATTGAGTGTAATCCTTAAATCTGCTTAAAAAAATGTCTATTCTAGGTAACAGAAATGATTGCGGAAAAAATTCAAAATTTTCATCCTCATGCTATGTGGACATTTGTTGAAAAAACTGATGGCAAGTATTGTTTCATATCAACATTAAAAAAGTTTCATGAAATTAAAGTTTAACAAATTTTGAAGATTGATGCCAAGTTTATATATTCCTAGATGGATTTGTTAGCCACATTATTGCTTCTTTTCATGGAAGTACTAAAGTGCTGTCTTTCGAAGGACATGTAACTGAATTGGATTCTGTATTTCAATCTGAAACACACACTGTAAATTTTGTTCAACTTAGTTATGATTCTGTAATTCAGGTAATTGTGTTATTTTATAGATTATGTGTTTTTATTTATAAAATTATGTTCTGTTTATTCCAAAAATCTTCCATGCATTTGTGAATGTGTCAGATCTGCTTTGATTTTATCAAAATAGGGGTAAAAGAAAATTCTGCTACATTCTTTTATTTTTTTCAGGATAGTTACAGATCTGGGAGATCAGAAAAAAGTCAGGGAACTTTATCAATCTGCATACTTGCCAACTTTTACACTTTCGACATAAATGTTTTTTAAGGAGTTTTATGATTTTACGCAAAATGCTAATTTTTTTGTATTTTTTAGTGAATTGTGAAGTTTTTTATAAATATTTTAATCAAATTTAAAATCACGTCACATATTTTCTTTTAAAGAATAATCGGGTAAAATTTATCATTCATGAATTACCTGCATTTTTGCTTATTCTAAGATTATGGGATTTTTGGCTTTCCCCTTTCAGATCGACTAATTCCGCTGTTCTGCAGGGAAAATTTCATTGAGTAAGCTCCAGCAAATTTTCATTTTCCGTCTGTCTTGAGAACAAATATTTTTCCTTTATTATATCTTTATTGGAACTTCTAATATCATAAGAGTAAAAATTGATTATTATTTCAAATATGAATGATAACTATACAAAATAATAAAAATGAAAATTAAGAAAGAATGTTTTGATTAGGGGGGAAAAAATGTTCATAAAAACAAGTAAGAATAAGCATGTTTTTTTTAAGGGTTCAAGTGTCATTTCACAATACTGTCTAATATGTAACAATACTGCTTTTTTTACTTAAAAGCATTCTTACTTAATCTGTTTAAAATTATATAAATTGTGTCTTTAATATGAATTTTTTAAATGAAAGTTATTAAATTAAACTTTATTATTAGACTTTTTTTTTTTTTTTGGGGGTAGAAATGTATCTTGAGTGTGTATCTTATGTAAATATATTTTTAATATTTTACTCTATTTAATGTATGCAAATTGTTAAAACTTAAAAGGTGACTCATGAGTTTATTTGATGAAGCATTAAAAATGCTATTTGATTGCTGTTTAGTAAAAATTATTAAAAATGTCTTTCGAGTACTATTAAAAAAAAAAAAAAAAAAAACTAAAATGGTGTTTGCACGCTATTTTACACCTTGGGAATTTCAAAAGTTGGCAAGTATGAATCTGGAAAAATTGGGGGAAAATCAGGGATTTAAAAAAATATCCAAAAATAAGAGAACTTGTCATTTTTGCCTTGACAGGGTGCCCACCGCCAACTAAAAAGGCGAGTTTTGCTACTAATTTCAATTTTTTGGCTACTTTTACCTTACTCCAGGCGACTCATTTGAAAATCAAATTTCGATTTTTGTCAACTCCCTTTTCTTTTTAAAGTTGTAATTGGTTGCATATCAGACATTCTAATCTGTTTTTGAATCATGCTGTAAAAATAAATATACTATATGCTCTGTTATATAATGCATGACGTTTTTATTTATCATTTTATTCATTTCTTCTTAAATGAAGCTAAATGATGTATGTTTATTTAACTACACGATCATGCAAAAATGCTACAATTTTGGCTACTAAAATTAAGAAAATGGCTACTAAACTGGCTTCCTTTTTATATAGGAGGCTACTAATGCTACTATTTTTGCCTCTTGACACTGGTGGACACCCTGCCTTGACATGGCCATTTTATTGCCAAAAAGGCAAATCTTAACAAGAACCTTCAGTTATAGTTGAATAAATTAGTTGCAGTAGTCCGGTACATGGACATAGCTATAGCTTTCTCAATTAAAGGGGTCCAGCTAAAAGGGGGGGGTGTCCATTTTTACTATAAAATTTGATTGACAGTAAATTTTACTATAAATATCTGGTATAAATTTTTGAATTCTTCAAAGTAAATTGTATTTGTTATGCACTGAATTATAAAATTTACTAAATTAATATAATTTCTTTTTATTATTAATATAAAGTTTTCAAAATGTATATAAAGTTTAAATCTTTTTTACTGTTATTTTGAGCAATGGATTTAGAAGGTGAATTTTTGGCTATAATTAGGAATTATGCATAGACTAAAGGGCATTCAGACCCCCTAACCCCGCCCCCCCCCTTATATATGTCCATGGTCTGGTACAACCATTGTGTTGCTTGCCTATAAACGAATTCCACCACATGCTACTGAAATGTACACGGAAAAGTTACTAGTCTTTCAATAAAAGTTTTCTGTCTCAATATTCCATTTTATCCCGAGTTTTCAGTTTATCATATGTAATTAGTTATCTGAATAAAACTGGGTTCTGTCATTAAGTTTTGTTCAATAGCTTATCGTTATCAAAAACCTGTGGCCCTGTGGTGATCACATTAAGCAGCATCTATTACTGTAATTGGTTATGAAAATTTGACAAAGATTGTCAATTAAATCTAGGATTTTTTTTCTCACTTTTTGTTGCCATCCTGTATTTGCAATTTTTGGGAAAGGGTATTGAATTTTGTGAAAGTACTCTGTTATTTTTCTTAAAAGCAAAACAAAAATTGAAATTAGAAATAAGACAGGCTGACAAATGGCCGTGTGCATAAAATTGATCTTTAGCAAGTGCTCATCTCAGGATATCACCCTTTTTCAGAGTAGAATTGTCTTGTTTGTGGTAGTTCTGCACTTGGAAAATCAACTTTATTTATTTATGCTGACTTGTTATTAATTTTTACATCATTTTTAATTGCTTTTACCAAAAATTTGTACTATCCTAATATGATAAGGACATATCCAGAACCAGTTTATAAATAATCCTTGGTCAAGGATATCTGAAGAGTTTGGTGTTCAAAAAATAAATAAATAAAAATATAAATAAATAAATAAAGAAAGAAGTGTTTGAATTTTGGGATAAGGAGAGAAAGTGAAGCGTCTATGCTTCCTTAGGAAACCTGCTTGTTCTATACGCACATTTTAAAAAATGCATGTTTAAAGCCTTAAGAGATTTTTTTTATTCAAAGTTTTCATGCATTGTGGCATAATTTTTTTGTACTTAATATACAGTATTGCTTTCACAGTCTTGCTGTAAACAGTAAATGCAATAGAAGCTGCCTTAAATGACTTAGTCTGTGAAAATTTGTCTTTCATTAAAATACTTCCTGATCCCACAAATTTCTGTCTCTTGAACTGTAAAGCCATTCCCACAACAAAAGGAAAAAAAAAAAAAAAATAACATAAGTGGTTTTTGAGTTCTAACTGTTACAGACCAAAACTGTTTAGATCTGTATTTATAGTGTAATGATTTTTTCCCTTTAAATTTTAACTTTTGGAGGATACATCTATATTTAATTTTTACCCATTTTTGAAATTTCCAAGACACCCCATTACTTTTTATTCCTTCAGTTGATTTCTGGACCCTCCTCTATCTCCAAATTTGAAATTTCAGTGCTCTGCAGTGAAAATTGAGTTAATTAGCATTTGGGAATTTTATCAGTTTTTAGCTCTACAACTAAAGCACAGAGGGTTCACTCTTCTTCCATTATAAAAATTTCTAACCTAAAGGCAGGCAGGAGAGTGAGAACTAATAAAAAGGAAACACAAGGTGTAAACAAAAAGCAAGTTAAAATTCAAAAGAAGGAAAATGCAAGAAAACTAAAGTGCATAAAATTAGAGAGATGGGATGGAGAGAAAAAAGTAAGAGAAAGAGGATACTATGTTAAAAAATAAATAAAATGTAATAGCTATAAAATAAAAAATGAAGCATACATACTAGCTATTTTATATGTATGTGTGTGTTGTAAAAAAATTATTTTGTTTTTATTATAATAGTTTTAGTCAGTTTTTTTCTTTATCTTTTCTACTTTTAGGTTTTACCAAGCGGTGTTCGATATATTTATCAGAAGGAACCAAAAGAATGGAATCTTGAATATTTCTATCCATATGAAGGGGAATCTACAGATATCTGTATTGTAAAGTCTGCTATTTATGAAAACCAGATTGCATTGTTTCTATCTAACCACGAAATTACTTACATCGAAATAATTAAGGTAAGGAAGTATGGTGTGTGTGCCTTTTTGTAATGTCCATGTAAGATGTATATTGCAGTTAACTATTCAAACTGTAATTCTAGTTAATTTTCGGCCATTTGTAACTCCATAATTCTGTAAATATGCAGAATCTGCTCTATATTTGAGACCTGAAGACACATCTCCACGTAGTAGTGTCTCCCCTTCCCCCCAATCCTCACATACATATACATATTTAAGTTAACCCTTTGAGGTGCAACCCTTTCCCAATGCTGAAAAAAGGGCAACCGTTGCCATTGCTCGATGTAACTACTAGCAAGATGGCGGACGATCAAAACGTTCATCGCATGCCACAGATCTAGAGACCTTTTTTTGACGCAACTGGTTGTGCGTGTGCACAACCAGCTGTCGTCAAATCTATCCAGCTGTTCTCGTATTCTTCCATTTTTCAGCAGATGCCAGTGCTGTTAAAAATAACCGTGACAATTTTTTATGGGAAATGACATGCTAAAAAGTAAAGGATTCTCATGGAGCTATGTCACCCACAACTATTTTTATAGAAATCAATCTATTCTTCGTGACTGGCAACAGTCAAAACGTCAGAGTTTGGTGTTCCCAGAGCGGGAACACTTAGCATTAAAGGGTTAATAGAAATTTTATCTAATTGGAAATTTTTGACTCTTGTTTGGCATAGCAACCACCAAGCTTGCTTGGCGACCTTAAGATTACACCAAGATTACAGATATGATTTTGCCAATCTTGTGAAGCATGAATGTGAGGAAGTAGAACTCACCTCTTAAGGATAGAGAATAATGATCATGCCAATAAAACAAGTGTGTTTTTTTTTTTTAAAAAGAGAACCAACTTCAAATTACAAATGAATTCACCATAAAATATATATATATATATATATATATATATATATATATATTCTGGAAAAGCTTAAACATTTGCCCTGCATGACAACTTTTGCATTCTTTTGCAATTTGCACATGCACATAATCAATAATCATTCCCCAATAAGGTTGTCATTTAAAAAATTCTCCATACATTCTTATGCAGATTTCTGTGCAGATTGCCATATTTAGCACCACAAAATATTTCATCTCATCTTGTGGCAAACATCCAAGCTGTAACACAAATGTTTCTTAGCGATGTGAGAGTGGACCCCCCCCCCCACCCTTTGCCAAACATATCAACAATAGCAGCTATGTTTTTGTGACATATACAAACCTCTGTTTATGTCATACACAAAAAAGGTCCCTTGAGTTGACTTTGCAATGAGTTTGATATTTTCCACTAAGTTTTCTTAGCTGTTATTTTGCAGTATTACTCATGTATTTATACCATTATCAAGTAAACTTTTGTTGGGGTTGATCTATAGTGCCATTCTATACTGATGTGCATGACAAAATTAAAAAATATAACCTTAGCATATTTTAAAGTTGCATAAGAGAAATCTATTTGCTATTGGCAGAAACAAAAATTCCAGACAAGAAGTTGCGATTGTCAGTAAGCTGTTAGATAAATTATTATTATTATTATTATAGATATTATTATTTTTTTTTAAATTAAAGCACTAGCACTTAGACTATGCATCTATGCACTATTACAGTGAAATCCCTCTATAACGATATTTTGGGGGTCAAAATAATATATCGTTGTAAAGAGAATTATCGTTATAGAGGAAATCGATATTGGAACGAAAAGATTTTTGTTCTTCATATATCCCATACCCTGCGGTGTCACCAGAAAGTGTTCTGTTTTCATTCAGCACACCCTCGCAAGTAATATATAATAAATGAAAGGAGAAAAACATGTTTATAGTTTTCAGTAATTTTCACAACACTCGCAAATTTTAGTTAAACACCCTTGCCACCTCGCCAGGGATTCTAGCGGCAATATAGCTTATAAATATTTATAGCAGATTTGAATAACAAATATATAATGTCTAAATAAATAAAACCTGAATGCCGCAAAATTGTTTTTTAAAAGTATTAAATATTAATTGAAAATACATACCCATTAATTTATCCTTATTTATTTTGAATTCTGTGGAAAGAAATCGGAAATTGGCAACAGTCGACTGTGAAAGTCCGTATTGTCTGCAAACCTCAGCTTGCTTCATGCCTTTATCAAAATCTTTTATGATGTGTAATTTCACTTGGATAGATATTTGTTTTCTTTTAGCCATTTGCTTTCGATTTTCACTAAACAAACTTCAAAGTAAACAAAACTCATAAATAATTTAAAATATCCTGGTGTAATAATCGACCTCAATAGGATTTATCGAAGGTTAAAATTCTTACTCAAGTTCAGACAAAAGAACCTATCGTTTTCTATATCAGTTCCGGTGAGAGGAATCCTTGACTATTTTTTAAAGAGGGGTGATAGAAATCAAAGATGTGTCATCCAGAAAATGACAACTGTCCTTCCACCTTACGAGAAATGCGCTTTCTCATTACCATAGTGTTACATCAACAAAACGAAACTTAAAAGACGTTCTTTGGCAGAGGCGTTGTCCAACCCGTTCCGACCTCGACTTTCTTTGTGTAGCTTTCAATGTGTGTGCATGAGTTGGGCTTCTGATGCATCGTAGAAAAAAAAAAATATATATATATCGTAGTAGAGAGAATTATTGTGATGTAAGGGATGATTATTACCATCGTTGTAGAGAGAATTATCGTTTTAAAGGATATCGTAATACAGAGAACTGTTTTACATTAATCTAAAGGGAATTCAGCCAGGACTATGAAAAAATATCGTAATAGAGAGAATTATCGTTATAGAGGATATCGTTGTAGCGAGATTCTACTGTATATGCCACCAAAACACCTGAACAATAAACAGAACAAGAGTGACACATAGTAGTGGAAGCAGTGGAGTTTCAGGGGTCGATGCAGAAGAAAATTTTATCAGTTTTGCGGACCCTTCACAAAAATACAAATGATTAAAACAGTCCCTACACAAAAATGTAATCGATCAAAACATGCCTTAATTGGCATTTTACCTTACATATTTTAACAAAAAAGTGACTTTTATTAGAAATTGGAGTGAACATTCACAAAAATAAGTGTTGAAATTCACAAAATTAGTATTGAAATTCACAAAATTGGGACCCTGGAAAAAATTGCTGGATCAACCCCTGAGTTTGGAAAAAATAAAGTCAACTGTAGAAAGGAAATAAGTTAATCAGGCTGATATTCTATTGCCCTCATTAGTTCCCTGGCTTCCATATACCTGCCAGATATGCTGTTACTTGATAGTGCAAAGTACAATAATAAGTACTGTGCATTCTCTTGAGATTGCATCCCCTCCACAAATAAAGCAGTTTGGACTTTTGAGGATACCAAATCTGAAAAGATAATTAGGTAGACAGTCATGTCCTGTGGTAAGTCTGAATAACGCAACACTTGCTCTTCTTGGGGTTGCAGGGATATGAGATATTGCATTTTTCCATTCTTTATTTTCAAAATCACTCAGTTTTCTCTTTTCATATGGAAAATCCATCTTTCTCCTTATAATTCTTGATATTGAAGAGAAGGGTATTTCTTTGTTTGATGTTCGTATTATTTCAGTTCCTTTAGTGGCTAGTTGGTCGGCCAGTTCATTCCCGTAATTTCCACAGTGAACCATAATTCATTGTAATTCTGCTTCCTTTACCTTCTCTTTAAGTTGCTTAAAAAATTTCCTTTTTTGAGTCGGGATCTAACTAGTTATTGTTTGAATAGCAGAGATAGAATCTGATAATATAACTGCTTTAAAAAAAAATCCTTTTCTCTTATAATTAATTGTTGCATGGCAATACTGATAGCTTGTATCTCATCATCTAAAAGTGTTGCGTTTTTTGCATTTTATGCATCCCTGAAAAAAAAAGTGCTAAATAAAATTACATTATTAAAGTACTGTTTATATATAATATTCATTAAAAAATATAACATACATAATATGAAATAATTATTGTTACTATTGTTTTACTTTTAAAATTAAATATAACAAATCTGTTTATTTTTGAATGCTTATTTGTAAATTTACATCTAAAACTGTATTATTTTTCTAAAAATATTGAATATTTTGATGCGAAGTGAAATTAATTATTATTTGCATAATTATGTACGTTATTTCTCTTAATAATTACCATAATTTTTTGAAAAAACGGCACGGTGATTATGTGTTTAAAACAAAATTTCAGTGAGTGCAGCATCCACCGATGTGATGGTTATGTGTGCTAAAAAATACTTCATGGATATCATGAAAAAATATTAGCTTATCAGTTTGATGCTCTACAGAGAAGACTAGTGAGTTCTTTTCTGTAAACCTTGTTGCAGATTTTTTTCCCTTGAGTGCCTTATTCACTCTAAACGAGATCTTGGAAGAGTGACATTTTTCTTTTTCACATCAGGTTTAACAGATTTTGTTTTTATTCTTTGTCACTGGATGAATTTTTTCAAACCCATCCCTTTTCTCCCCATCTTTCTATTGTAAATCAACCGTGATTCCTTCCAAATGCTGACATGACACTTTCTGTTAAAAAAAGTAAAATTTGAAATTTTCATCTTTTTTTCAATTTAATTTTTTTTGTTCCCTTTTTTTAATAATATAGTATGAGTTTTATGTATATGGATTTCTTTTTTTTATAACTAGGAGCCAAGACCACTAGACTCACTACGCTCACTTTTCATATGAGGCATTCAACCCCTAATAAGGCTTATCCATAAAAAAGGCATAATTTCAACAAACAAAACCCAAAGATTGGATCAGATAGAATATTACTGAGCTTACACATTGCTTGGTTCTTGCATGTTCATTGGTACATAAAAATTTAAACTTCACACTACAGTAGACCCCCTCCTATAACATGGTAGATACTTTCCGTGTTGTACGGGTCCTGAGTTATACTCCACCTGGAGTGCGGACTCCGCTTATAATCACTGGAAAAAATATTTGCACTCCTTAGAAACACAATGATATTTAATTTTGCCATTCAAAAGTTATATTAATTAGGAGCTAAAGTGTAATAAAATCAGAACATCTGTCTCAACTGTATTTTTAATTGTATAAAACCTATGGGACACCTTGCGTATTTGCTACCCATGGTGATTTTTCATGATTTGGCGACTTGCGTGTATATATACTTAGTAATTTGTTTTAAGAAAACAGTACTTCATATGCTTTCTTTGATAAAAACTACGGATTAGATAGTATAGCTGGCCACGAATGGCAACTTTTTGTTATTCGGTGATTTACACATGCTCATAACCAATAATTACTGCTCATGTAAAGTTACCGGGAAAACTGTTATCCATGTATTCATATACATAATCCTTTGGAGATTGGTGTATTTAGCACCACAAAATATATCATCTTGTCGCACTCATAGAGAAGGAATATAGGTGGAAGGAGCAATTGTAACCCTAAACTGAAGCGAGCACACGAGTCACGTGACCTGGAGACGAGTGGGGGTGGAATTTCTGTTTCCTTTGCAGTTCTCCATAGCTTTGAGGGAGGTCGATGGTTCTCATCGAAAAAAATGGTGAATTATTGCTCTGCATATGGATGCAACGAAAAATTCGTGAAAGGAGGACAACTGACATTTCACAAGTAAGCTATGTTTTGCAATTTTAGTCAATTAAAATGTATGGATGTACTTTAAAACACTAGATTGGCAATTTGGTGATTATATTAACTCGCCAAGCATGGCTCGCGCTAGACTTCAAAAATCCGGAAAGCGAGAGAGCCGACATCGTTATCATGTCCGGCTGAAATTTTGAGAGTCAAATTTGACTCGCAGTTTCAAAAAGTGAGTCAATTTTTTCAAAAAATATCGATTTACACGTAAAATGCGAGTACGCGCGAGCCCTGTCGCCAAGTATTGTAGGTCTGAAATTTACGGAATTTAACTTTTAATTTCAAATTAAATTAAAAATCATATCAAACTAAAATTTGCTCTTTATTTTCTCAGTTGCCATAACAGGTTATTGTTTTAGAATGTCTATTGGTGCTGTAGTGTCTCACTCATGTTTCTTTCTTAAATATTCTATTTTTTCAAAATTTCCTTATTGTTAAGGTAATTTTTTCAGACCATTAGTAACAAATTGGACTTTTTAAGCTGTGAAGATTGCTCTGAGAAAGCAAAATTTGGAGGAACATGGTTAAAGAAGGATGCAATACCAACCATCTACAATTTTCCTCATCATCTCCAATGAAAAAATATTCTCATCAAGCTTGATAATGTACATTACTAGATTAACTCATTTGATAATGTACATTACTAGATTTTATTACAATGTTTCATAACAAAATCAAAATAATACAACAAAATAAAATGTTTCAAAAGCCAAAACTTCAAAGTAATTCTGCAAAACAAAATTTAAGACTAAATAATTTCAAAATAACTAGAGAGAGAGAAAATAAATACTGCTGCAAAAACCATTTCCCCCCATTCCCTTTCTAGAAAAATAAAATGCTTGAGTTTGCGAACCAAAGGGCGATAAGCAGCCAAATCCGCTTATTCTTCTTCTCCTACGACGCTCTTATCTTAGCTTCAACTTTCCAGGGAAAATACAATAGGAGGCTCCCTCCACCTATATCCCTTCTCTGTGGTCGCACTGGCAAATATCCAATCTGTACTATAACTGCTATAATGGCATAGTTAACACCGCCAAATATTTCAATGGGTATCAAATACCCAAGCTGAAACTAACCGGCTTTAAAATAATCTGCATTTTAATTATTTTTATTTTCAAGATTCTGAGTTCTAACATTTTGGAACTCATGGTTTAGATTCATCCTGCTTGGAGAGATACCATTTTATCAGATTGTACCTAATGCCAAGATGCCGCTTTTAAATCCGTTACAATTAGATATTCTGTTTTGGAAAAACAAATAATTGCTAATTCTAAACTCCTGTTTTCTAAGAGAACTTACTATTTGAAAATTGTCAACTTTGTGTAACACACTTTGAGTTGTTTATTTCCTATACTGTTGTATTGTTTTTGGGGGGATTATGTTTTAATAATTCAATGCAATAACTTTTTATTTTAATTATTTCAACTGTCAAATGTCTATGGTCTAATGTTAGTAATTAATATTGAAGTTTAATTTAAGTACCTTTTGTCAGGAGATATAATGGTCTGGGTGACTCTTCTTTTTTTTAAATGCCAATAGTTTTATTCTTTAATTACTACTAATTATCATTTTTAGTTTTAGTTTTCCTAAATAATTACCTTTTTACTTTAAATTAATTCTGCCTTTGTTTTCCCTATCTCCGGAAGTGTAAATTGAAATTTTCTTGCAACTTCTGCCAATTTTCTGCTAACTATTACGTTTTTCACAATAGCCTAACTTTTCTGCAATATTACTCTCCACCTTTTGTTTAAGTCCAGTTTTTAATTATTTTTACCCACTTGCAATTTATATTTTAACTCCTAATTTTACCCAGGGTTGTCTCGGACGATTTGCTATCTCCCGCTAAAATTTTGGGAAATTTCATAATGATTTTAAGGCACTTTGTTGTTGTTAGGTAATTTTTTCGCATTCAAAATGGCCGCCTTGCTTCAGTCGTCTCCATCTTTTCTCTTTCAGCCAAGTTCGTTCTTTTCCGCCATCTTTCTCTCTCTTCCTGCCATTTGGGGGGAGGGGGAAAGATCTTTCTAGAACTTTCGCGGCTGGGACAGGGCATGCTCTAATTGGTCCCTGTGTACATTGTCACTGAAAAGTGCGCGCGAGAGGCAGCGGGATCAGTCATTCGAAGGCGAAAAGCGCTGAGGTACGGTCGATTTCTGAAACGTAGCCTGCTAGCTTAAATTTTCCTTGCATGACTGAAGGGCCGAGAATTGGCTAAGAACAAGCAAAAGATGTAGAGAGCAGTTAATGGGCCAGAGGGCCTAGCCTTTTTCCTTCTTCAAAGAAAAAAAAAATCCTCTTGATCACCGGCAAGAAATGTAAATTCATCACCTTGTTGGGCCTGTTAAGCCTCAGGCATATTTTTTTTTTTGAGATGAGACCTACACAGCACCGCTTTTCGACCACCGTGTTTTGTGTGCGTCCATCTCCTCACCATGCCAACGAAGTTGACTCATCCCCGGTCCTAAGAATGGAATCTACCACGAGCACAGATCCCGGAGCCAGATCCAAGCGCCCGTGCCTGACCGGATGATTTCCCTTGGTTTTGGCACTCATACTCCCGGCTACAGACCACCGCCATTCCTTCTCCGTTTGCAGCTGCTGTTCCGGGTGAGACAATACCTTTTCTCCTTTCTTTAAATTTTGGCTAGAGGAGCTCCGTCCTGCCAGCATATTTTTGCTCCACATCGGTAATGTGCTTGTACTTGATGGACTAGAGCCGGCTTGTTCCTTCTATGATGTTCACACCATTTTGCTTTCTCACTTTTTTTTGTAATGTTTCCCACTAATCTTGCTATAAGATTTACCTTCCTTTAGAAATACGAGTATGTAACTCCTGCAAGAGAAAATGCTGACTTGGATATATGTATGCGTAGAGAAGATTTTGTAATGTTTTTTTTTTTTTTTTCTCCTACAGTTTTTTCTGTTAAACAAAGTTTGCTTGATCGGTCCAACTATATAACGATGTAATGATTTTTTTTTTTTTAAAACCATTTCCCCCCTCCTTTTTTTTCTTCTCTTTATTTTTTACAGTTAATTTAATTTTAATGAATGTTTCAATGTAAGAAATGAAAAGTTGGGTTTAATTTTGGGTACCCAGAATGTCACCTCATTGTTATTATTTCAATTTTCTATTCAATGAAGCAGGATATGTTAAATATAGTGTCAAAATAATTACGAAGCTAACTACCTGTGCACTGCTAAAAAGATGGTTTATTTTTGTTGTTGTTAATTCAGATATGTATCCTGCCCTGATCCTTGATTACTCTGTCTAAATAAATTTCCCTGGTGATCAATTTTACTGTGTTTTGTGCTTATTTCATTGTATCACTCACACTCTGGCAAGGCGTGACTTTTGGGTTATTGTTTAACTTTTTTGGAACGCCATCTTAAGATTTTTATTGACTTTGCTAAATTACACACGGCCATGGTTAAATACCACAATACTTTTTAATTTGGCATAAAATTGGTGTAATTCTACTTCATTTTTGTCAATTTCATGCAATTCTACATACTTGGAATTGCTTTGGTGCAAAGGCTTGAATAATTTTATGCAGGCGAAAATTGCCAAACCTGGCAACCATTATGTTTATTTTTTCAGTTTTTTATTAATATCTTCTACAACTATTCTATAAGTCACTTTATCAGGTTCTCTGGAATTTCCCAAATCTGTGGACACCTTCGTTGAAACTTAAATCCCATGGTTTCGTTGGAGATAAGAGAACAAGCTTCTGACTGTGGTGGCAGCGGCCGTTACTTTTTTTTAGAATAGAAAGCTTCACAATTTGGGGATTAAATGTACATTCTCATAATTTCTTGTCAAAAATTTATTTTTCTGTTATGATTTGATTTTTAAATGATATGCTACACATCATAACACAGAGCAAAATTTTGTAACTATGATGAGTCTCACCATGGCACAGTGGTTAGGTCACTGAAAATGGTAGACTGCTGAAGTGTGAAGGTCCCGGGTTCGCATCCCATCGTGCGGCTGTTGATCTAACTGTCTGGAGTTTTTGTAGGTTTTCTCATGTAACGTGAATGCATGTTAGAACCCTTTAGAAAGTCCTCCTACCAAAGCACCCCCCATCCTTGGCAGATCACCTTATAGTGTAGTGTTGCCATAATCACACATAATTAACAATTGCAACTTCGATGTTCATGGCAATGTTACAAACATTTTAACTTAGTGTGGCATTTTTGTGCATTTTAATTTTTTTGTGCCATTTTCTTTGAGTGCAGGGTATATGCTGATGTGGCGTTTTTCCTGGAAATTACAGTAATACTCTTGATATTTAGTACAACTCTTGGTTCTAGGGTACACAGATTAGAAGTGTAGTTTACTTATGATTCCTTTGACCATGGGTGCCGGCAGAATATTTCCTGGGGGGGGGGGGCAAAGACTACTTTAACATATGATTACCATGTTGGAAAGAGCAAAAAAGCAAGGAAAAACACTGTATATAAAACTGCTGGCACCCATGCCTTTGACTTCATTAGAACCTTTGTGTGCATGTGCTGTAATTTTAGACTTATTTAACTGTAAGCACAATAGTTGTTCACAATATGATATTAAATAATAGGGTCAGTTGGGATAATTATGGCCGCTTTTTGAAAATGTCAACTTTGTATATTTTTATTTCTTTTAATTATAAGAAAATGTTTTATTAATTAAGGAGACACTTGGACCTTTTAAGAACATCTAGTAAAAAAATTTTTCCTTGGGATAATTTGCTTGAAATTTAAGGGAATGGTCATGATTTCCCCCCCCTCCCCCCCCCCAAAAAAAAGAAGAAAAAAAATCAAAATTTGGGGTAATTATGACCTTTTGATTTGTCTAGATACTTATGCTTATAACTTTTCTTGAAGCAAATTGAGACACTACTGTTCTTGGTTTTGTTAGTGATTAGAGTCACTCTGGTTTATAAATAATTAATAAAAATTGAGTAATGAGGCTATAATTTCTATTTATTAAATCAAAATGCCCTCCTGTTTTCAAGATGTGTTGAAAGTCACTCTTTTTATATATAAAAAAAATATTGACTGTAAGAATTGTTTAAAAAATTGAAAAAGAATTGTATTAAGTAATTTTGACCTTTTAAGAACTATAAATAAAATCAAAATATAAAAATATAGTCAAAATGAATGTTTAAGACATCTTAAAAACAGATACTGTTCATAGTATGTTGTCTGTTAAGACATTTTTTTTCAATGACCCTGGTTTACGATAGAGCATAAATCCCATGACTACAGACGAACTCCAATATTTTCTGAGTGACATATGTGCACGAAGAATTCGTTGGGTTTTCAATTGAACTTTAAATCAAACATAAACTCAGGAAAAACAACCTACTTCACTTCTCTGTGACAAAAACTTGAATAAACCTTTATTATTCGATACTACAATGGACGGAAACATAGTAGAAAAGAATATAGATGACTATTAGTGTTAACACAAAGTTAACCTTAAATAGAAAAGTCATTTTCTGTGGTAGAATTTGAATAAACCAATATAAATTACATTTTTACATGATGGTTGTTCTCTATGAGTTGATTGTAATGTAATGTGAAACTGCACTTTTATTTGATTATGAGAAAGTAACTATTTGTTTTAAGGAAATGTCTGCTGTCTAAAATCAGTTTTTTGTATTTAAGGGTCTCTCATCTGAAGAGCAATCATCGCCACAGGGCTTGGGGAAAAGCTATAATAATAGGAAGTTTGGGGTTGAAGGATACATATCGCGGCATCTTTAATCATTTAATGAAAACAATTGGTAGTTTTAATCTTCTCTCTCTGAAAAATTTTAGAAATAAAATTAAAACTCTAAAATTGAAACAATAAAATGACCTTTCTTGCTGTAAAATATTGTAATTACTAGAGAAGAGCACTAGTTGATTTTTTGAAATGAAATTGGATTTAAACACAATAAAACTGCTGAAAGTCTTTGAATTCCAGTCTGAAAGACCATCTTTATTTATTTATTTATTTTCTAAATAAAATTGCTTGTATAAACTTAATGTTTATAAAACACTGTTATGTAGTTTTAGAAGAAACATTATAAATTTTTCAGTAGCTATTCTACTGCAATTTTATTTTAAAATAAAATTCATATACATTATTGATTCTAAGCACTTAAGAGTTTGAAAATTATAAGATATATAAGAGCAAAATGTAGTACATTTTTTACCCCAAAACATTCTTAAATGTATTATGAAATGATTCCAATTTATTTTTCAAAGTTACATTTTATAGAAATTTTTTTAGTCTTCCAATTTCGAATTTGAATCTAAAAAACAATGTTTTTTCTTTTTATAAAAACTGACAAGTTCTTCAAATTTGAAAATTTACAGTAGTCCACAGTATAGTTTCCGAGGAAATATTCTGAAACATTTCATGGTTCTAGCATTGTAAGTTTATTTTTTATCATGAGTGAAAGTTAACCAAAAAGGGGACTTCTCTGCCAAAAAATTAAGTAACTTTTCAAATTTGAAATTTGTTTCAGTTCACAGCATGGTTTCTGAGGAAGATGCCAAACAATTTTCATAGTTCTAGCATTGTAAGTTTATTTCTGATCTTCAGTGAAAGACCATCAAAACCGTCTTCCTCTGAGAAAGTGTCAAGTTTAACAATTGAAACAAAATTAAATAATTCATCAAATTTTAGCTCAATGTCAGTTCAATATATAGTTTTCGAGGAAAAATTCTGAAAACTCTCAAATATTTATTCTATCGTAAGTTTATTTCTGAGCGTGATCAAATATCGAGAAAATAAATAATTCTCTGAAAAAAACTTGAATTTAAATATTTTTTTAAAAATTAAATAACTTTTCAAGTTTAAGCTGAATGTCAGCTCACAGTAAAGTTTCAGAGGAAACATTCTGAAAATTCTAATAGGAGATTGTAAGTTTATTTCTTACCCTGAGTGAAAGTCAACCAAAATCATCCCTTTTCAGGTAGAACAGCCTTAAGTGTCTCATTTATTTTTATACAAACTCTTTTTGACATACTTTTGTTTTAGGATATACTTCTGCCTCTGTTCGTGGGCCATGACGGTTATTTTTAAAAATGCTTAAAACCTACTAATAGTAAAATTTCCATTTTATCATTAATTTTGAAGTTATGCTTAGTAAAGATAAAATATTTTAATATTACTTTTCCTTATTACTACCATTTTGATGATGTAAGATAGACATGTGTTTCTCCTGGTCATAACTTTTTTGTTTTTACACATAAAAATTTGAATTTTTATGTGTAAAAGTTCAGTGGTAGTCGTAATCACCCAACTTTTTAAAAGATAATTGTGTAACTATGACCATAGATTTAAAAATATTTAAAAATTTCAGAAAATGCAAAAAACATCTCATAAGCTCTTAAATACATTACAACCAAATATTTTAATATGAATTAGCTTGCTCGAAAATTTTTCCTTTTTTGTGCCAAATAACTTTGAGTGCAGAATGAATAAACGGATTCAAAATTCGCTTATTAAAATTTTTGATATGCTGTTATTTTTACAATTGCTGCCGCCTTAAAAATAATAAATATTAATGATGAAAGATACCTGTCTTGAAAAATACATATTAGTTTTATGCCTGATTTTTTGCAAAGAAGTATTATTTCTGGATTTTAAAAAAATTCTGCTGGTCATCATTACCCTACCTGACCCTATTTAAAGCATTTTAAACTATAATACAATTTATGTTAAAAAAATTCATAAGGCAGGGCTCCCACTTAATCCCTTTTTTCCCTAAAAGTCCGTTTTTTGGTGCCAGTTCCGATTTGGTCCGTTTTAGGCTATTTTGGTCCGTATTGGTCCGTTTTTTTTTAAATTTTAATGCAGAAGAATAATTGTGTATCGTCAGCGTCGGCCAAGAGATCTGAAATCGGCAGAATGACCATTTTTTCATTGTTGATTAAACCATTATCCTTAGTTCATCTTCACTTTGAAGCGGCGCACAGCTAGAGCTTACCGGGTTGCTACGTCACATTGTAGCAACCAGTCCGGCAACACTTTTTTCCAGAAAACATCCACAACACACTAACGTTCATCTGAGGACGGTGATTAGCGGAATATGTGGCTTTGGCCCGGTACCAATATCGGATCCGTGCACGCTACATCTAGCCTTCCTTGAATTAACATGTAAGTACTACCGTGCGTTTGTCGTATGTATTTCTTTGTAGTGCCCCCCTACTACGACTCTTTAAAAAGCACGGCGCCCGACAACCTTTCAGCAATTGGCATCCCTTTTTACCCCCTTTGCCCTGGTATGTCCAAGTTTTCACTCGAAAACTTGCCATTCCCCCTGCCCCTTCCGTTACATGGATCATCGCAGTCAACACTAACGATCGTTTTACTGGCCCCTTTACGAAACACTTTCTATTAAAATGATACCGTAACAAAAATATGATTGATTGAAACGACCCTTAACTAAACACGATGTATAACTGTTCCTTCACAAAATTCCAAGCAACGCAATCAGACATTTATCGTAAATGAAACCCGATAAAATTTCCTTTTAAAAATAAGTTACTTTTTTCCTAATTGAATGCTTATCAGAATCAGAGAGTAACAGTCATCGCTTATTCATTTCATCTGTTTTCTTTCGTTCACGTAACTCAAAAAGAGACACCTCTGGGGTGTTTATTTTCACCTAATGTAGCAACAAAAAACTAACATAACTTTCAGTTGGGGGTAAGAAAGGGATTCAAAATAACTTCACCGCCTATTCTACAATGTGGGTGTTATATTTGATAATTATTTCACAATCATAATTCTAGACTTTGGCTTTTTGGTGAAAACTGTCAGTATAAATAATGGCAGCTTCTGTAGTTTATAACTGGCTGTTTTGCACACTTGCAAGTTTTTGTTTTTAATGATTGCTTAGTATAATCTTTATCTGGCCTTCCTAATTCAAATTATCTATAGTTAAGATATTTACAAACCATTAGGGAATTACAGATTCATTTAGAAATGAAAAGTGCCTTTTTGCGAGTTAAATTGCGCGACTTCATGATGTCCATTGATCTGAATGTATGTGTCTGACTATTAGAAATGAATGCTTAGGAATAAACTTTAATGATTTTCAGACTTCACCAAACCAGTTCTGAATATTTTCTATATGGTACACAAAATTGCCTTTTTGCGAGAACAAAGTATCCCTATTTTTAAATCTGCCGCGGCTGCATTTGCGTACTCCATTGGTCTTTGTTCATGACGAACATTGTTAATTTTCCACGACGGACAGCTGTCATCAACTTTATGTTGGCCATAAGCCTTATTATGCTGGAATAAATCTTGAAATATTTATTTATTTTATTTTATTTTTTGGTATTAATAGATCACAAGAAAAGAATTTACAAAAGAATGCTCGCCACTCTTCAGATTTTTGTTCTCAGAAAGAGAGCCCTTGCAAAAACAAACAAGTGCAGGTGTCTGCTTCAAACCGCAATCTTGCGCATTATCGTAATCGCCGTTTGAAAATTTCCATAACAGATGATTACTTTTGCTGATCGGTCAAGTGGTACTAATACCCTTTATCAACGATCCAGCTCTCCCCCTCCCCGCCATGCCGACATCGATCTTGGAGTTTAGTTGACTCCTGTCAACAACATCTGTTTTAATGCCCCGTTTCTGTTTTACTTTCAATTAATATAAACTTTGTGTAAAAAAAGGTAAGAGAGTGGGGAAATAAACTGTGGCGACTGGTACATAAATTTGCAGCCTCCACTTTCAAAAATACAGTCCGCGAGTGGCGACCGTTAATTTTGACCTTTAATAATAAGGCCTGTGCAAAGCGGAAGTTTTTGAGGGGAGGGGTCGCCAATCGGCGGATTTCAGTTTTTTTTTTTTTTTTTTTTTTTTTTACTTATTTTATTTTTTATTCTGCATATTCAGCAAATTGTGTTTGAGTTTTGTATGAGTCTACAAGAATGTAGTTTAAGCTTTGTTTAGTTATTATAAGAGCCAGGATTTCATCTAATTATGTGTGTTAGTAATCATTTCTAGAAGAATGTTACACATTTGATTAATGAAATCTTTCAATTTTATTTCTTATTGTATAAGAGAACTGAATAAATTATGCAGTGGAACTCTTAATTTTGTATCTTTCAAAATATTCAATTCAAAAATAATGTATGAAAACTTAAAAGTGATTTAGTGAAGTTTTATATTATTCATGTGAGAATATTTTCATTGTGTTTACTTCAGTGTAAAGGACATAAGAAGTAGGAGATGTAAAATTGAGGTTGTATTTCAGAGGAAATTTTTTATTCCTTTAAAAATGACCATTTATTAAATAGTTCCTTTTTGGTCCCTTTTTCTTACAGATGGTCCTTTTTTTGATAGAAAAGTTGGTGGGAGCCCTGATAAGGCTGTAATATCATTTTTTCCCCTCAGAAAATAAATATAGAAAACCTAAATGTGTTAGATT
Source organism: Cheiracanthium punctorium (assembly GCA_038373885.1). Classification (NCBI taxonomy): domain Eukaryota; kingdom Metazoa; phylum Arthropoda; class Arachnida; order Araneae; family Cheiracanthiidae; genus Cheiracanthium; species Cheiracanthium punctorium. Next base: position 67,556 of record JAWZYV010016822.1, on the reverse strand, counting down.
TTATTTATATAGTTTTATTTCGTGTTAAATTTTCTAAAACAAACTTTTTTTTTTTTTTTTTTTTTGCAGCTTGACGATGGAAGTATAAATTTTCAAGAGATGTCAAGAAAAGTGAAGGATGTATTTGTATATTGTATGGAATTTGTTCCGTCTGAGCCTAAAGCTGAGCTTCTTGTTGTATGCTGCAGGACTACCATGCTTGTTTATACTGTTACTTTAGAGGTTAGTGTATCTTATTTTATTTATATATATTCATTTTGGCTTTATGAAATCATTTTTGCTTTCATGTTAGATAAATTAATAGTGATTATTGATTCTTAAAAGTCTCAGGCCTATATATTATATATATATATATATATATATGCTAGCTCGAGGTGGAAAGTATCAATAATACATTTTTAGAGGCATTCAAATTTTGAATCAAGTATTTTTTTGAATGATAAATTGAATATATTTTCAATACTTATATGTTGGGTGTCTCAAAAAAATGCTGACTGAGACTTTTATTCCATAAATATTGATCTCGGGCATATACGATAAATTACAGAGTTATATCGGGGGGGGGGGATGCAGAATTTTATGGTATTGATTAAAAATTTCAGGAGATTAAATCTAAGTAAATACAAAATTTTAAATTTTATATGGCCTCTACAAATAAATAAAGAAAGAATAGAAAATGTGCCTATATATTAATTAGGTGATGTACAGCATTTCAGTCTTTCATTATAAAAAGGTTCAGAGATACATTTAAACAAAGTTGCAAGGGGCTATACAGTATCAATGGTAGCAAAAGTATTATGTATTTATCTAATCATTGCTTTCGTTTGTAATTTGTGTATAGTCCCTGAATCTCCAATGTCTTTTTCTCTTCAAGAACCATTGAAAAGTGGTTTAAGTCAGCATATATTGCCAACTTGTGTGTGATAAAATGCCAAACATTATGATGTCACCTGGACTCGAATCACTTATTTTTATGAGTGAGTTAATCACGTGTGTAGCTTGCAAATTTTTGCACCAATAAAAGGTGCCTCCAAAATATTTCATGTCGCCCCTGGAACAAAAAGTATTAAAACTATTGCAGATGAGGGCATTTACAGGCGTGCAATGTAAGATGCAATAAAAACAAAAGTTTTTAAGTCTCTACTATTTTTTTTCATTGCAGGAATGCCAAATTCTCTCAAAAAGGTACATTAAATTCCGCATATGATGACTGCACCAAATATTGGGCTTAAGTGTGGGCAATCTTTCCGAACACTTATATGTAACAAAGCAGCAGTAGAAAAGATAAATCGTAAGAGGAAACACAATCAAAAGGAATTTTAGCCATAATGAAAAAAGATAGCTTTCATTCATAAATCTCTACAGCATTTTATAATATCTTTCTTTTATATACAGGAGGTCGCACTGGCCTTTTTTAAAGTGGGTCCTAGGATTCATAAGATTAACTATTTGGGTTCCCTTGATGAATTTTCTGGATTCTTTTTTAATAACATTATGACATACGCTTTAGTTACAGAGATATAAAAGTGGGTTCTCAAGTATGCCAAGGGCTTTCTAAAAGTTGGTTCTGGAGATCCGGTGATTCGAAAGATAACAGGTCCTTTTTGAAAAAAGTGGGTAAAATACATGCTATAGCACATCATCGTAATCCCTGTATATCTAATATATATATATATATAATATATGTGAAAGTTTTTGTTTCTTTGTCTTGAATACAAATCCAATCTGTTCGACTAATTGGCTTGAAATTTTGCATAGATGTGTAACACAATATAAAAATCTACTCGTTCCTAGTTTTTTTAATTGATTTTTCATAATTTTGCTGTTCAGAAAGCTTCTCCAGTGTTCAGTTTGAGCAGATTAGTTAACATAATTAATAAGGTGAGATTTATTTATTTTTGCTTTCAATAACAAATATTGTAAATGTGGGGGGGGGTCAAAATGATATTGACATCATTTCGATGCCGCAAGTTTAAAAATACATTAGCGATCCATTCATGTTAACAAGTTTAGATGCAAAAATTGCACCATGAGCAAAATAATAAACTTTCATTATATCCAATAAAAGTAACCACAATATCGAATAAAAGTAGAACAGTGAACAACATGAGATTATTTTTTTTTAGTTTGAATAATTCAAGTTAGATACTGCGAGTGAGATTGATGTTATTTTGATATCTCAAGTTAATACTTGTAACCAATTTGTCCTTTGATCAAAACAGCCTTTAACATAAAAACTATGCAATAGGTAAAATAATTCTGTAAATTTCACCCATTATTGGGGCTAACATGTACAGTTTTGTAAAAATTTTGCCGAATGGTTGATGAGCTAATACATAGTAAATAGCTTCATCTACAGTAGGTAGAACTCTAAAACGAGGAACTAGTACAAAGTTCTACAAAAGAAAGTGAAGTTTATATTTTGTATGCGTAGTTTTGCTATTATGATGGAAATGCTATGTTACGAGTGAAATGATTTGTCTGTTTTGCTTCATTGTTAAAATTCGGGTACGTGTGTTAGAAAAATGTCTTTATCTTCCCATACAAAGATAGAACACTCAACTAGCATATTATAAAGATTTAACTGATTTTTTTTTTTTTTTGTACAGATTTTAAATTGATTTGCACTTTGTAGAATATTTTATAATTTTCAGCCTCCAATTAAGTCTGCATCCGTTTGGGAAGGGGGGGGGGAATTATAAAATAATCACTGTCAAATTGTGTATTCTGTAACATTAGCCCAACAATTCACCTAGTAAATCTCTTTCACATTCATTCTTTCAGAGTTGGAATAAATGCTGTAGAATGAAATTCATGTATATTGTTCATCAACTTATAGTAAAATGTAGATTGTTTTTATTTTTTCATCCATTGCTTTTCTGCTTCATTATTTAGCTGTGGAAACTTCCAAAGAATTGTTTTTGAGTATTGTGAATTTGTTTTTTTGTATATTTCAATAGTTAATTTTAGTTTATGACTACTATTTGTGCAAAGCAAACTATGCAAATTTTTTAAAATGGAAAATTCCTTTTTTCTTTCCTTTTTTTTGGTCTTCTAGGAATTCAAAGGCGTACATATAGAGAAATTACATTCTGTTATTTCATCCCTTGTCATTTCTACTAGTGTTGTTGGAAATAATTTGGTTAACTATGTAAATATTGGTTATTTGGTAAGTTTACATTTAAACAGTTTTATTTTTTTAAACCATTCATTATTAAGAATAGAGAAATATATTTAATACCATTCTTTTCGTCTAAGTTATGAGATTGTTTGGCTTAAACCACTTTCTTTTATACTTCCTATTACAACAAGTCTTTTGATAAAAACTGAATTTTTATTGTTGATAAATAAGCGTAAGGGCATGCCATAAGACAAAATAATTAATTGTAAATAGAATAAAATTTTGCTAAAGTGCAAAAGGGTGAAAAAAAGTTGAATCTTTGAATTTTTTTTAGTCTGGATATTGTCTTATCTAAAATTATTATTTCATAATATTATATCATATTAATTATGATATCATATATTATTATATCATAATTTTTGACAGAATCTGGGGTGCAGTTTTAATAAATAAATCATCAAAGCTTGCTGTGATTCCTCTCTTCAATTTTTTTCAAATAAATGTATAAATTCATAATTTTTTACTCTATTTTTGTAGCCAATATACTAACATTAATAAAACTACTTAAAATTGTTAAAATGCTAATTTTTCAGAAGATTATTGACTTAATATAATGTAAGAAATAGTTTTTTAATAATGAGTAGCAGAGATTCAGATACTTCCTACTTTTAGTAATGACTTACACCACTTTACCTACTGTGTTGGTTTCGGTTTTCAGGCAAAAAAAGATCTTTTCTTTAGGGGACGAACTATGAGTTGATAAAAGTTAAATAATGATACCATTGTTTTGAAATGTAATTAAACACATCCAAATGTGTGAAATTAACAAGTACCATTTTACCTAAAATGATTGGTGAAATTAGCGATAATTTAGTCTTTTAGGGGAGCCATCCACTAATTATGTCTCGTTTCTAGAGAAGGAATTTTAAAATGTAAAATAGAATGACAAAATAATGGTGTACTACCTGTGTGAATGGTGGTAAGTAATGGTGTGTAATGGTTACAATAGTGTGGCAACTTTCACTAGAAACTGCCAAAGATGTGTTATAGGAAAATTCTCGCTAAATTAGGATTTGAGGAGTCAATTGTATCTATCGAGTGACTATTAACATAAATTAATGTCAGTTGAAAAGTAATTATATATTTTTCTCACTTTGGAGATATCCCCTTATTGCTTGAAGACAAATGCCAGAATTTTCAAATTGCAATATCTCGGGAACTATTCCACGTAGAGACACAGAATATCTTTTATTAATTTTCTTAGGCAAAGAGCAGCATTCTTCTAATATAAAGGGTAAGAAAGTAGGGACCATATAAAAATTAAATTTCATATTTTAATATGTATACAACCCCCAGTAAAAAAAATGCCATATCTGAAAGCTACTCTTGACAAACTTTTCTAATTGAAGTATGTTTCGATCACTTATAGTTAAAAAAATAATTGCCTTAACATCTATTTCGAATCACCCAGTATATATGTATATACATATTCCCTTTTGTCTTTCTCTATAAATTTTATTCTGTTTCTCATAGAATTACTGATACAAGAGTTTTGCAGCTGCATTATTTGTGCTATATTGCAGTATTTTCATGTTTTACAACTGTATTTGTGACATTCTGCCAAAATTGTCAATTACTTTATTGAACCAAGACACCACTGCCAATTTTTGCCGGTTTTCAACTTTTCTTCTTCTTTTCACACATACATGTAGCACAGAGCGGATTGGATGAAACATACCCTCTCCAACTTTGTTTAGAAAACCATTCATTTAAAAACTCTGTTTCAAAATCTGAAGAAACTGTGGTATTTTTATTTTCATATAGTCATTTTCAAACCATTATCTGCTATGTTTAAGAAGTTTATTTGACTATATTCTGGCTGATTCCCATGACATATGTTTTCTAGCAATCACAGTTCACTGTATAATGCTTACAGTCACATAGAAATCTTTTTATATGAAAATTTGGTTAGTAAACTACTCATAATTGTCAAAATGTCAAAATCTCCAAGAAGTGCACATAGTACATATTAATTTGGCAAAAACGATGTATTATGTCCTCCTTACCTAAAGTTTTTGCTGCTTTATGCATGTGTTCTTGTGGGAATATTAAATCTTTTTGGTTTAATTTCATTTTCTGATTTGTACGGCTAGAAAATAAAATTATTATTTATACTTTTCCTCTTTGTACTTTTTAATTTACTAAGTGTGGTGTATTTTATTTGATTGAAATTTCAAATACAGCTTTTCTAAACTATTGCAGTCCTCCCCATGCAGCAACTATAGAAAATTTCTTTTTCTATTCAGAATAAAAAAGAATGTGATGCTGCCAATCTTGGAGTTTCCTCCTAGTGTGGTTTACTGTGTATGTAAATACTGTACTGCAAATAGAATTTATGTCATCCGGCCAAACCTTAATTAGGGCACTCTTATCCCATAGAACCATACCTGTTTTGGCTCCCAGGATGCATGCCATGCCCATTTGCACCCCGTCAGTTGTGGGTCTGTGTAAATGTACATGGGTATAACTTGCAGCGGGGGGGGGGGGGGGGGGGGGAATATGGTCTCACTCTTGGGTGAGTAGATTCCAAGAGCAAAGAGAATATACAGATAAAAAATAAACAAATAAAAGCTAAGCACAAGTTTTACTTTTTTTAAATCGTATATAAATATGTATACATAAATTATTTTTAGTTTGGGCCAGAGATTAAAGAAAAACAATAAAGACTAAAAAATTTAGTAAAATCTTAGATAATACATTTGTATAACAAATTATATTACTAAAATCATAAACTGAAGTTATTTTGATATAGAAGACTTCAAGCAAAACATGAATTGATGAGATTTAAATATCATGCAACTCTGGGTTCGTGTATGTCGAGGCATCACTGTACACTATTTTTTCATCCGTGAAAAATACCTGCAATTTGGCTGGTAAACTTGTAAAAGTCAGGGATTTTCTTATCTTCTGGAGTGTGGCAATTTGATTAAAAAAAAATCATTTTATTTTATTTATATATTTCGTAACTACTACAGTAAGATGAAACTCACCATTTTCACATAGTCAGAAATGGTGTGTCAGTGCTACAGCATCTATGCATGTTCATTTTACACATCTTGTGAATTCCATGCATGTCTTGCAGTATGCATGTAACTGAGTAAAATTTCGTTTACTTGTATATTTTTTCTTGTATATGTCCTTCTCCAAGCATTCATGTTCCATTTTTAAAAACTGAAGCAGGCATGTGCCAACAGGGCAGTCAGAGGTGGCAGGGTTTATGCTCCCTGTATATCAGGGTGTCTACCACTCTGGAAAGTCTGGAAAAAACCGGGAAATTGGGTAATGGGTCCAGAAAATTCACCAAAAGAATCATTTTTTTTATGTCCTTTTTTTTACCATTTCTCTCTAATTGTCAGACTGGAAACCGAAAGCAATTGCAACGCATTTTTCGGACAGCGAAAGCATCAAGCGATGTGTTTCTATAAGGAGGGGAAAATGGGGGCTCATCAATCATGACGGGAGGGTAAAAGACAAATTAGCTTACTTGGTAACTTATGGGTTAGGACCATATTTCCAAGAACAGTTAGTTAACCCTTTGAGGCGCAACCCTTTCCCATTGCTGAAAAAAGGGGCAGCCGTTGCCATTGCTTGACTTAACTACCAGCAAGATGGCAGACGATCGAAACGTTCATCGCGTGCCACAGATCTAGCGACTCTTTTTTGACGACAAAAGGGTCTCTAGATCTGTGGCACGCGGTGAACGTTTCGATCGTCTGGCATCTTACTGGTAGTTAAGTCGAGCAATGGCAACAGCTGCCCTTTTTTCAGCATTGGGCAATCTGTCCGGATCTTCTCGCGTTCTTCCATTTTTCAGCAGATGTCAGTGCTGTTAAAAAGAATCGAGACAATTTTTTGATGGGAAATGACGTGCTAAAAAGTAAAGAATTCTCATGGAGCTATGTCACCCGCAACTATTTTTATAGAAATTAAATCTATTCTTCGTCACTGGCAACAGTCAAAACGTCAGGGTTGGGTGTTCCCAGAGTGGGATCACTGCGCTTTAAAGGGTTAATTCTATCAGAAATTGCGACTACTTCTGTTTCTCAATTGATGAAAGCTTAATCCTGTATACTTCAGTTAAAATTAATTTCAAGTAGTTGTACAAAATATGCAAATATAAAGACAAGGGAGAGGGCATTGTGCAATTTCCCAAAGTAAAATGCATTGGTCAGGAATTTTTTCCCCGGGACCTCCCAAAAGTCAGGAAATTGACTTTCAGAAATTTGGTAGACACCCTGTGTATGAGAAGAGGGGGCGAACAACTGAGAAGTTTGCCTCCTCTCTATTCTGAAGTTTTAAAACATTTTTATAGTTGTAACTTTAGCTCCAAAGTAACTTTAAAACTGTTCCAATAAAACAACTTTGTATTCTGATGTCTATCGGTGGCTAAGCAGTGCTTATTTAAAGTATTTTTTTATAATACCTACAAGTTGATGTCATTAGTTGAAACCTGCCAGAATTGGTGGCAGTGTCAATTTCAATTAATGAGCTGATGAATGAAGTGTTCAAACTTGCGGAATTGATCTTAACTGGACCTGTATCTGCAACTTCCACTGAAAAATCTTTCTATGCTCTTAGGTTAGTGAAAACATATTTGCACATGAACATTGCAAAAACACTTAACATATTTCCTACTCTTTAACGTTCATAAGTCGAAGCTGCAATTATAAAAGAATTTTTGAGTAGAACTGCAGAAAAATATCTGTATTGGATCAGTAAATTTGGGTCAGCTTGCAGTTAAAAAGGAATCGCACTTTAGTTATTTTTATTTATTTATATTTTTCGTATATAATCTCTTGCCCACTTCTTTCCTCCCACTTTCCAAGATGTTGACTCATCTCTGAACCAAAGGCTTCCTTATAGTGAAAAAGTGTGAATGTTTTATGCATAGCTTTCATAATGAAGAGTTTCACCAAAATCTGTATATTGTACCATATCATATTAATTAAGCACTCATTTCTAAAATTGAAATTAGAGAAATTTACATAATTTATCAACTCTAAATCTCTTTAAATTGATCTCGAATATATCACATTAAATTAATAGCAAATTTAATAAAGGATTAGCAGTGGACACTAAGACAGAAGCAGTGGCAGCTTAAAGCTTCAATTATTGGAGATGCTGCAATTCCATGCAATAATTGGGAGTGAGCAATTTCATGTTTAAGATTTTTTTAATGAAATTTTCATAACAGGCACAGCTTTTTAATTTATTTCACTGTGTAGGGCAGCTTATGAAGATTCCCCTTGAATTTTTTCAAGTTGTTGGCGCAATTAGTTTTACTTGTGGACCAAGACCGTGAGGCAGATTTTGCTTCTTTGATATACACCCTTTAAAAAAAAAAGCATAATTTCCATACTCATTTTTTAATGAAATTTTCACATTTAAAAAAGGTATGACTGTCATTGTCGAGAACGTAAAAATGTCTTACATAAAATAAATAAATAAATAAAAGCCAGGTCTTAGGTGCCAAATACTTTCAACCAGGCTCAGAATTGCTTTTATCTCCTAAATTATTATAGCCCCCGTAATTCAACACTGTTCACTTGATACTGAGCACTGTGAATTCTGCAGCTCCTCTCTCGACCTTTTCTACCTATCTCTATGCCTATTTAAAAACAGGGTATTTGTTTACTACCTGGCTAAACCTAGAAAATCCTGGATTCACCAAAAATACCTGGATAAACCTAGATTCACCAAAAATATCTGGATAATCCTGGAAATTATGCCTAAATTTTAGAAAAAATTTACAATTGATTTTGCCATCCCCCCTTTCCCTCTTGCGAATCATCAATGCTCAAAAGTACGCCAAATGCCTTATTTTTTCTAGCTTTCACCATTTTTCTTTAAACCAGGGTTGCCAGATTGAATTTACAAAACTAGATCAAACTTCTAAAAAAATAATGCAAGAAAGGCCAAATTTGTCAAATGACACCATATAAAAAAATATAAGGCATTTTGTTAATTAGCTGGTCTGTCATTATGATATCAGCTATTTAAGATGCTTGTGGGACTATACTTGCGATGCTCTCAAAGAATTTTGACAAAAAAAAAAAAAAAAATAGTTTTAAAAACATCCAATAGGTAGCACTTTGTATAGAAAAACAGCAAATTTACAATGAAAATGACTAACTTGAAATGTACTAACAATTTCAAAATCAATTCAATAGTTTTTGAACATCCATTAACTAATTTGAGACATTTTTTCAGCTGATTTCACCATACAAAATGTCACCTAGTGAATATTTTTTGAGCTGAGCTTGAAAAAAAAACTTCCTTGAGCGCATTTCTTGTACAGTCCATATGCCACATTTTTGCTCATGCATTTCAGCTATAGAATGCTGTTTATAGGGGAAACCACCATGCATATGCAAAGTTGAACAAAAGCAATCCATAATAAAATGAAGTGTGTAATAAAATTAAACACTAGAGTGTTATTCCAGGCCTAGACATGGAGGACATCTGACAGATAATAATGCATTCTTGCCTCTGTTGCCAGTTAGCACATATTTTGAAAAATCCCATTTTTTTGGAGAATATGGCCAGAAATAACATTCGGGGATTAAAATCATTTGGATCATGCTCATAAAGCTATTGGAGAATTTATTTTTGTGTTGTCAATAATACTTCTAGTAAAAAAAGTTTTTTTTTCTTCCTTACATGTGCAAAAAAGATTTATGGGCTATGGTGATAAGTATATTTTGTATAATTAAGTAAAAAATTGTCAAATGAAAGAAAGATTAACTCGTTATCTCTTAACCCTTTAATGTGCAGTGTTACAACACTGACAACAACAACACTGACATTTCGACTGTTGCCAGTCAGGAAGAATAGACTTGATTTCTATAAAAATAGTTGCGGGTGACATAGCTCCACGAGAATCCTTTACTTTTTAGCACGTCATTTCCCGTAAAAAAAAATGGTCGCGATTATTTTTAACAGCACTGACATCTGCTGAAAAATGGAAGAATGCGAGAACAGCTGGATAGATTGCCCAATGCTGAAAAAAGGCCAGTCGTTGCCATTGCTCGACTTAACTACCAGCAAGATGGCGGACGATCGAAACGTTCATCGCGTGCCACAGATCTAGAGACCCTTTTTTGACGACAGCTGGCTGTGCGGCACAATCGTCTGCCATCTTGCTGGTAGTTAAGCCAAGCGATGGCAACGGCTGCCCTTTTTTCAGCATTGGGAAAGGGTTGTGCCTCAAAGGGTTAATTTCTATGATCTGGAAAATTAGTGCTGGAAGTCTGGTTAAGCCTGGATATTCACTTTCAAATTTGAGTGGACACCCTGCTCAGAGCATGCCCTACGGACTTCGCACAGACACAGAGGAATCAAATGTATCACTCATGGGAGCTACGTGTTGAACTGCTCCGCTCAAAGATTTTTCCAGTTTCTTTTTACATTTTTTGGGAGATTTTTGTTATTGTTACATGATGGCTACTGACTTCAAGCTTAAGGATTGTGTAAAAGCACAAGTATTAAGAAAAAGTTAAAAAAAAAAATGTAGTTAAATGGGGATACTGCAGTTACACAGTCTGTATGTATGAGCCCCCACAGGCCAGAAGTATTATTTGGGGTGTTATTTTCAGTTATGTAATCCATTTAATGCAATTTAGTGAATTCTTATTTGATTGAATTTTGCTATATGATCTCTATTTTTTGTTTCCTAGGATGGTACTGTGGTAAGGTCATATTTAAATGATGATAATAAAATTGAGTGTACTAGGAACACTACAGTGAAACTAGGAACAAAGAGAGTACAGTTGCTTAAAGTGAGAATTGGTGTTGAAGATGCTGTGAGTAACTGAATAATTAAGTTAAAACGTGTTTCAAAATCTATTTGAATATCTATATTTTTTGCTTTATACTTAGGTTTTAGCCTTTTCAAGCCAAGCTTGGATTAGTTTTAGTTGCAGCTCCAAATTTGATCTTTTTCCATTGTTGTATGGAAAGATAGAATGCGCTACTGGTTTTGTCTCTACATTTTTTCCATATGTTAACTTGATAGCAGCATCTGAAAGCCGATTAGTGTATGTTTTTTTTTCTTTATTACTTTACAATAATTATAATCAACTCTCATTAAAGTTTTTAAAATTGTTTATGTAATCTGTATGTTACTGCAGTTTGATTAATTAGGTATTCAACAAATTTTATAATGTAGGAATTAATTGAAGCTTAACTATTTATTTTTATTTATTTACTTATTTTGTGATTATATTTCCTTAAAATTTCCTCTTCTTACTTTTGCTACAAGAAACTTTACTTTTGTTCTTTTATTTTATTACTTCTGAAAAGGGTGCATGGAATGATTTTTAAACCCATACTATGCTTTCTGTGCTATAAAGAAAGAAAAAAAAAAACCTGAAATAGTTTTGTGAAAAGTGTATCAAAATCCATTTGTCATCCCCCCTATTTGCCTACGTTGTTTCATTATTCTGGAAAGTGTATTATAATCCAAATGTCAGCCCTATGTATCTTCCTTGCTTCATTATGTTAGAAAGTGTATTATAATCGATGCACCAGTACTGTTGATTTTATTTCAATATGTTAAAATGATTCCCCGCTAATTGTGTTTCAAAATCAGTATGATTAATTTTTACCGATGACAAATGTATGTGACTCAATGATAGTCTATGAACATTTCAGGGCTGTTATGATTTTGCCCAGCCTTCAAAAACCCGAGTGTTTTTTTTTTTTTTTTTTTTTAAACCCACTTGAAAAAAAAAAACTAACTGTTTTTTTTTTTTTTTAAACTTTAAAATATCAACTTTAATTACGCAGCTAGTACATCTCTTAATATCAGCACACCGCTTGTAAAGTTTATAAACATCTACACACCCCTTCCATTGTAATTTATTGTGTATTAACATTTTAATTTTATCATTATAAGCATTATATTATTTAATATTATTATAATTATTTTTAATCATTTTTTAATTTTAATAGATTTTTGTAATCAATTAGTTGCTTTGAGTTGTATTTAGTAATTAGCAAAATTTTTTCAAATGTTCTGAACCTCATCCTTTTCCTTAAAAAAAAAAAAAAAAAAAAAAAAAAAAAAAAAAAAAAACACCTCCTCCAAAACCCAGAAAAAAACTGGGTTTTTAACAACCCTGGAACATTTTCTTTAACATGTGTTGCAAAAACTCTGCTATTTGTCAGGTTCATAAGCTTAACCCTTTCCAGATGGGTGTTGCATATATGCAACAGCATAAAATTTACTGCAAAATGCATATGTGGCAAATATGCATATGTGACATCGTGCAGGAAATTAAAAATTCAAACTGCAATGTGATTTTAAAGACATTTGTGTAAATAAGTTTACTGTTGAAAAATTTGCCTTCATCCAGGATAATGCGCTCAGTGGCGATTTTCATGATTATGGTAACTTGTGCAAAATTCGGCAGCTGGCTGGAAAGGGTAAAATTCCAGAAATATCCTGTAAATAGTTCAGTTGACAGGGAAAATCGAAAACTTTATTGGTTCTAGAAATTAAATTCGAAAAACAAACTGCTATTCACAATTCACTGGAATTAGCAAGTAATAATTCAATTCATATCAGGAAGCTAATCATACAGTCTTTCTTGAATGCTGTATTTTGCTTATGACAAAATCCTTCCACTTGCTAAAAACTCGGTGGAAATTCTTGAGCAGAACTCTTAACTGCTCTACAGAATACAAAAGTGCAAAATTTACAAATAGCTTACAAAATCAGTTTAAAAAAAAGAGAAACAGCTATAATTCTCCGAGCAAAATATCATGGAGCAATACACAGCTCTCAAAGTAAAGTCCACAAGAGTCGATTCAAAACTGACTGAGTGTGGGACAACCTGCTGTTATTTATATTTTTTGAAAACATCCATGTCTTTCATTAAATAGCAATTTTAAGACACCCCCCCCCCCCATTGATTGCTTAATATTAATGCACGAGAGCAAACATTACTGGATCCATTAATAAAATTGCACCAAATGTTGCCACGTGTGGTGACTTTTTGGCGAAATATCACCAAATTTGTTGTAAAATGTCAGTCCTCAAAACTGAACTCAATTAAGCAATAATGTTAATATTCGGCAAGAAACTGCCATCTACCATGCTATCCTATGGTAAGCAGAAAAGATATTATCTCTCAGTTAACCAATTTATATGCAGCAAAATGCAAAATTGAATTATTTGATATGTAAGATATGAATTTTAGTCTAAATTAATCCCCAGAAGAGCAGATCGACCCAAAAATTCAAGAAACAAACTTGTTTTAATTTTTTCACTACAAATTAAAATATAAAAATTAATGTTCTTAATAATTTAATAATTATGTTTTCATATGACACTTTTTGAGGTCATACAGGAAATTTAGCAATCATCTGTTAAAAAACAAATTTAAAAAAAACTGATTTTAGATTTTTATTTTTAACAATAATACATGCTCACCGATTATAACGGGCCTGGGATATAACGTACTATCGGTTATAACGTACCTAAAAGCTAGGTCCCAATTGAAGTCCTATATTCATAATGTTATTTAACTTCGGTTAAAACATACTTAACAAAAGTACGTACTTCGGCTATAACGTACTTTTTATACGCAGCCAAAAATAAAATTTTGCTTTTCTTAAGCATTTTATTTCCTTTTTCTCGGAAATTTTAGTTCTTTCAAGAACACCCTTTGTTAGTTTTCAGATTCTCTAGCGAGATGAATTGTGTATGAATGAAGGGATCAATCCTTTATCTTTTCCCTCTGCTAGGTAGGGGGAAGTAGGGGAAGAAAAATCAGGGCTAAGAACAAGACCATGGTTTTTCTTTGTCATTCATCAATGCTAATGCCTTCTGAAAAGCCCTATCTATAATGATTCTGATGATAGTGAAGAAGAAACAGAGGAGCCTATACCAAACATACCCTATCAGGGTTTCTACAGACCTGGAAAGTCTGGGAATATCAGGGAAATGAGTTTTGGTGTGGGAAAGTCAGGGATTTGGGAAAGAAGTCATGGAAATTTGAAGAAATTGAAGAAAGGTCGGGGAAATACAAGAATATGCGGCAAAATCAAGAAAATACTTCCTGTTCGAACCTAATTGTAGAAATTGTTTTATTTTCATTTTCTTATCCTTCTTATCATTTTTCTTATAACCTTATAAATAATTTTAAAATGTGTACTTTAAGAACATATCTTCTTCAGTTGAAATATGCTTAATTTTATCCTAAATTATTATCAAACATGGTTTTTGTTAGAATCCTTTGATGTCAAATAATATTTTTGTGTATATTGATTTTATTATTATTATTATTATTTGTAAAAAAGGTTCAAAATATATAAAAAGTTATTAATTAAAGGATGTAAAATTAAAAATAGAAATGCAAAATTCAGGAAAGCACACTATTTAAAAAGTCAGGGAAGAGCATGATAGATGTCAGGGAAGCAAAAGCTGTGAAATCTGTAGAAACCCTGCCTATGCATTAAATGATGATGAGACTCTACAAAAGTCTATTATGAATATCTGAAACGGTATTTTAAAAGTAGTATCTGCTTATTTAAAACAAAAGAAAATTACAGATTATTTATCTCAATAAAATTGTAATAAAGAATTTTCTCTGTCTTTCATTTAACTTAAATTTAAAACGATGAGCAAATGCATATTACAGTGAAATTATGAGCCCACTTTCCGTTTTTGTATAACATTGAATCATACCGGTGGTATTGCTTATAACATACTACTTTTTTAGGTCCTGTGAGAGTACGTTATAACCGGTGTCTACTGTACTACAGAGCATATTTTTGTGAATCTAATTTCACAATTTATTGTGAGTTGAGAGTTTTTGGAATTTATATTAAATTGCCACTTTTACAAGAACTATACCAACCGCCTGCAAGCGTTTTCTCAGGCTAGAGTATGTTTTTAGTGGAGCCTGTCAACTGAGTTGGTGTAGGCGCAAAATGATTGAACTGCAGTGCACCATCAAATTTTGTGTTGGACTGGGAAAATCGGGTAAGAGGATGTTAGGTATAATTTGCAAAATGTTGAAAGCATGTTACAAATGCAGTTTTTAAGTGGCACAAACTCTTCAAAGATTGCAGGAAGAATATGGTGAACGAACCCTTGTGTTTGACAACCATTGATGCCAAGAATCGATGACAACATGCATGGGTGCACATAGAAAATTTTTCAAGGGGGGGCAAACTTTAAAAAAAAAATTCTAGAGGGGGCAAATTTAACACCTGTAACAATTTAAGTTCCAATTTCGCTTTGTAATGCATGTTTGTTTACATCTTAACACAATATGCTAAATCTCCAGGAGGAGCAAGTGCCCTACCTTGCCCCCCCTTATGGGCGCCCATGACAACATGCAACATGTTCCTACAGCAGCATTTCTCAACTTGTGGGGCGTGACCCCCAAGGGGGCGCAGAGAATTTACAGGGGGGGGGTGCGAGAAAAGCCAAAGAGCAAGTAGTGATGCATGTTTTTAAAAAAATCATCTTATTTATTCTCATTTTTACTCAAAATATATTCATTTTCGTTTAAAATGTTCATTCAAACTTTACTGATAGCATTATTTTCTAGAAAATTCGACTAAATGTTCATTGTTAAAGCTTAAAAAGCTGAATGTATGCTGAACAATGTGAGAGGGTGGGGGGTGGGGCACCACCGTAAGTTAGCCTTTGTTGGGGGGGTGCGAGGTTAAAAAGATTGAGAACCGCTGGCCTACAGTGCTGAGAGTCAACCATTTGAGGACAGTCATTGTCAGAAGTTGAAAATTGCATCATGACAATGCACCCAGCTACACCTGGTCTTTCCAACTACCTGACGATAAACCCTGCATCACAACAGGTCCCTGACCCCCTTATAGCACCAACAGACTATTTCCTATTCCCAAAATTGAAAAGTCCCTCAAGAAACTCCATAGGACCTAAAGTGTCATTAAAGAAGCTTGTCTGCACATGTCTTTAAGGATATTCCAGAATCTGCCTACCAGGCAGCCTACGAGTCATGGAAAAGCCACTGGTGGAAGTCAGTTGACACTCAAAGGATGTACTTTGAAGACATTTGAGGTTTTGTAGCAGTAGAACTTACATAAATCTATTTATCTGAATATTTTTCTGATACTTTTGATACACATCTATTAGTTATTTTTTACAAATGTGTTTTAAATACAATATTAATTTTGAAGTATAGATGGATTTATTCACCATCAAAGAGTTAGAATATATTTTTAAAAAAGGAATGTGTATATAAATTATATGTATATATTATTACTATTCACTTTTTCTTTTGTATTTAGGTTTTTATGGGTAAAAAATTTTGTCTCAATGGCTACAGAAAATCAATATCAGTTGGACTTTGCACCTAGACAATTTCTATTCAGTCACCTGCACAATCTTTTCATATTCTCTCTAAATGATCACAGGCCACCTTTTAATAAAGATGGTGATGTCACCCCTCAAATGGCTCTGGTAAATCATAATTTTTTTTCCAGTTTTATCTACAATACATTAATATATATACATTTTAAATGTTATAGTCTGAGTGCTCAAAAAATTAGGTTAGAAAGAAAGAAAAGGCTGAGAATAGTGCTAGGCATTTTTGCATGAGCATAAAATGAAATTATGTATTTCAGTATAGTAAAAAAGACGATAAAGTATCATGTATGGAGAGTTACATTCTCTGAAATGATTTAAAAAATAAGTTAATGAATGAATAACTCTGAAATGAATTCAAAAGGTTGAGAAAGTTCTAAAAAAATTTCGGCATTCAGATTTTGACCAACCCTAAATTTATTTTGACAATTTTCTGTGTGATGTTTCTATGTATGTAGATATGTTTGCATGTACAAATGTATGTATTTATGATCCATTTTGACTAATTTTATTATTATGTCTGTATATATTGTGTATGTAAAAAACTCTGTATATCTGTATATCATATAACTCAAAAATGATTAGCTGCAGAATGTTGAACTAGGTATTTAAAACTGTTGTAACATCTACTTGTATTTTGTTTTGTTTATTTATTTATTCAAATTGGGTACAGTAGAAGACCCAAAATCTGCACAGCTTGGTTCCAGACCTTGTGCAGATTTTAGAATTTTGCGGATTTTGGATCATAATAGAAAATTTATTCTATTTCCCTCCACCCCACCTTGGAAAAAGAAAAAAAAAAAACACAATAAAAAGAAACAAATCATGTTACTTATAATTAGAATCATGATATAAAAATACAGAGGGATAATACAATATACAAAATTATGAGATTATAGTACAACTTATTTAAACATGTATATTCAATAGTAGTTTAGGACTTTGGGATGTTCTAATTATAGTTTGTTCTTTTTTTTCATTATTTCCTGTTCTGTAACACAGCTTTGCTGCTCTACAAATCTGAGATATTTCTTTCTCAGAGCCTAACCTTGATTAAATGTTATTTTATCAACTTTTTGATCATCCTCACTTGTTACTGTGTCAGAGTTTGTGTCATGTGACCATAATAGAGTGTTAATTATGTCAGTGTCAGTCATTTCAAGGATATCAATGTTACCATCAGAATGCACGAACTCTTAAAATATTTTTTTCAAGTGGGAATAGCTTATTTAGTTTTACTTTGTGGTTATAGCATAGTTTTCTGAACTTGCAGCTGGCAGGGCATATTTCATTGTTTACATTGAACAGACAGTGCGGATTTTGGGTCGGCGGATTTCGGGTCTTCTACTGTAGTTTATTTACAGGACCATCCAAAAGACTTAAAGACTTAAGTAGTTCATTAAGTCTATATATAGTAATTGTTCAGACCATTATCAAAATCTTGCCAGCTGTCAAATTTTTGTGAATGCAAATAAAATATATCCAAATTTGATAATGCTGTAAATATGTTTTCTGAACTCAATCCAGCCTGGCGATGTTGCATAAATTTGGTGAGAATTGCCAAACCTTAATATTATTGAAATATTTAATTACAATTTCCAATGAAATAACTTATACTATTAATTGCATCAGACATGTGTATAACTTAATAGACTTATAAAAGAAATCATGTTGTGTCCACATTAGATTTTTTTTTTTAAACAGTGTCATTGGAAGAGCTTGTCAAAACTCAACTGCCAAAAGTACTTTCTTAATCCCAAAATAGGCTTCATACAACGTTTTTCTTTACTTTATACTGTTAAAGCTGTTTTTTTTTTTATAACAAAAATGACAAATGCCGCAAAACTTTTGAACAGCTTAAAAAAAAAAAATCACTCATGTTAAATGCTTGATAAAATTAATAATGCTTCGTCACCAAATACGCTATGTGCTTATACTAACAATAAACATGTATGTCTCACGTAACTTTTAGAAGAAATTCTTAGCATAAAAGTCATCTTCAAAAATGGGCTGAAAATGTATCCATTTAGGGAAATATTGCAAAATGCTGTATGTTTGAGATTTTTTCTTAAGTGATTTGTAACTGTTATACTGTTTGTAATAGTGCATACTACAGCTTATAAAGAGACAGTGTAATTTGCCCCTACCCTCCCTACTCTGAGTCTCTATCACAATTGGATTCTTTAACCCTTTGAGGCGCAACCCTTTCCCAATGCTGAAAAAAGGGCAGCCGTTGCCATCGCTCGACTTAACTACCCTCAAGATGGCAGACGATCGAAACGTTCATCGTGTGGCACAGGTCTCAGACCTGTGCCACACGATGAACGTTTCGATCGTCCGCCATCTTGCTGATAGTTAAGTCGAGCGATGGCAACGGCTGCCCTTTTTTCAGCATTGGGCAATCTATCCACATGTTCTCGCATTCTTCCATTTTTCAGCAGATGTTAGTGCTGTTAAAAATAGTCGTCACCATTTTTTTTACGGGAAAGGACGTCCCAAAAAGCAAAGGATTCTAGTGGAGCTATGTCACCCGCAACTATTTTTATAGAAATCCAATCTATTCTTCGTGACTGGCAACAGTCAAAACATCAGAGTTTGGTGTTGCCAGAGTGGCAACACTGTGCGTTAAAGGGTTAAAAAAGTATTCGGAATTTGCATGATTTCTTAAAATAACAAGCTTAAGATTATTTTACGTGAAAATTATAAATTTCTAATTGACCTTGTGTTCATATATCTTTGTGTTTAAATACTATTTACCCCCCACAGGATTTGTATCTTGGCTCCTCAAAACATACACCTTCAAATACAAAGGCAAAACACCTGTATGATTTAGTGAGAAACAGACCGCCAGCTGTGGCTGACTGTGAGCTGCACATTTTTGATCCTATTTACAATGAATTTGTGTACAAATTGGAACTCCCACCCAATCATGTAACTGGCAGGTAACTATTTATTACCATCTTTTAATGCAGATGAATTTCAAATATTACTAAAACTTATGCGCATATTCAAAATTTTCTTGTCTTTAAATGTGTAATTTGTGTAATATCATAAGCTTTTTTTTTTGGGGGGGGGGAGCATTTTAGGGTGTGACTTATATGTGATTTTGCCTCACTAGTTAACTACTAATCACTGTGACGTTGTCCAAATAATTGCGAACAATTAGTATTAATAGATATCTGTGATGCTCCCGTTTTCTTACCCCGCAATACTTGAATCTCTCCAATAATCTTTGATCTGGGCGATATTGTAAAGCCTTTGACAAGAAGCTGTAGATCTTTGGTAATGTGCAGTTCTGGTGTTATAGAATGAATAAATCCCTGAGTGTTTCAAGGGCTCTTCAGAATTTGACACTGTAGTGAACGTGAGGAATTTCATAACTTTCGAACACTTACTTCAAGCATCTCACGTGATCGAAATCCACTTGAGATTCCATCTGAGAGCCAAGATGAGAAGAGAGCTCAAGGGAGAAGAGGTCGGTTTCAGACAGTGACCAGTGCAAAGATAACTTTCCTCTGGTGTTAGGTCTATGAAGGCTGTTTTGCGAACCCAGCCATCTAACATATTGTAAACTCCAACTCCATTTTATGTGCTTGTATGTGCTGTCTAATAAAGTGTTCTGTATGACCAAAAGGTCTCCATCTCGTTGTTTATGATGCCACATCACTGATTTTGACTAAATAGTCCAAATGATGCCCATCAGTACCTGGCAGAGGTATACTGGAAAACGAAGTCACTAACTTTCTAAAGTGTGGGGGTAGTTAAATAAGCACAAATAAATAAATAATGATAATAATAAAATGGTGTTAAACATCTAGTTATTCAAAATCTTTCCATCATAATTGAAATTCTCTCCTTATTAATTCTGATATGTAAATTTTTCATTCAATTCAACAGCAGTTTTTGTACAAGTTGCTCTGTAGAGTTAGCTTAAAAACATTGCATGCCACAAAATATGTTTTGCATTCGAACAGTTGAAAATTATGTATGCTACATGCTCATATTTCTTTAAATACTATATGTTTTTAATTTTAAATTTCAGTAATGTAATTCTTGGCTATGCTGCCACACTTTCTGCTAGTTTTGTAAAATTTTGTTGCAAACTTTATAAATTGTATTTAAAAAAAACATGTTGAAAATTTTTGAATTTTCAAACAAATAAAAAAAAAGTATATAAACATTGCTTACAGCTGGTAAATATGCTGTGAAAGTTATTGATCATTTCAAACATTTTAAAGTACACGATGATCTCATTTTTTCATGAATTGTATTTGTTGTCAGTCCCCTAAATATGGTCTAAGAGTGAACTCATTCCAAACTGTTCCATAATTCAAAATTTTAACCTAAGACTGTATATGCATTTGTGAATTTACTGCACAGTTATCATAAGAACTTTCATAATGTGTGCTACAAGTTGGGTTCTTTTCAGTGTTCAGAGACAGGAATGATGGACGAAGCAGGCAATGTTTAGATCCGTTTCCAATGTTTGGAGCCGGGAAGGATAGACGAAGCAGGCAATATTTAGTCCCACTATATTTTTATTAACATTGCTAAAGGGACACAATACATTTTGTACAATATAAAACATTCAAAATACAACATTCATTTTCAGCGCCCTGGCTTGCACTCCCAGCCGCTTGTGCTCCCTTCCCTGTGTCTCTCTCTCTCTTTTCGAGCAGAGTAGACAGTAGCTAAAACAAATACAGGGCTGCCACCCATAATTCAGAGTCTAGGTTACCACAATTGGCAAACCTAACAATGTGGTTTTTTTTTTATTAATGAAATATTTTATGTTTTAAATTACATTATGCATAATTGTGTTCAAATACTAATATTAAATGAAGTACAAGGTACTGTTATAAAACAGTATTAGCATTTCATTTCTTAAAATTCAAACTTCTATTGTATTTAATACCATGCACTAAAAAGAAATGTTAATGGGAAAACATTATTATCATAGACTTGTTACTTCTAGGTTTTCTTGGACTTGTTTCCAAGTAGCATTTTTGTTTAGCTGCAAAATTAAAACGTGGGAGTCAACTTAAACCCCAAATCCACATTTATTTACTGTAAAATCCCGGTTACTTTACCGGTAAAATACTTATATGCCGCCCCTTAAAAATAAACTCACCCACAAACTGAATGATTTTTATTATGCGTGAATAGATTATAATCCATGGATAATATTTCAATAACACATTTTTGTGATGTCATCAAATTTCCTTCAATTTTTTGCTTTGGAGCAATATGTACAACAAATATGACTTTTTTGTTATGTGTTTTTGATAATCAGTGAATTCAGATGTTAATTTCTTTTGTGTGTGTGTGTCATTTTCTGTATAGGATGTGCTTAACTGGGCTTTCACCATATCCCAATAAGTTATACTTGTTTGCAGCCGTAAAGCACTGGACTCAACTCTACCCGGTGGAACGGTTTGACAGCTATTTGTATATCTATAGTGTTCCTGATGATGGGAAGTCTCTTTCACTTGATCATAAAATTCCGATGGACAATGTACCAGGAGCAATGTGTTCGTTTCTTGATGTTATTTTAATAGGTGTTGGGAAACAGTTACAGATGTGTACTATACGGGACACATTGCATGTCACAGGATCTTTGGTAAGAAATCATTACTATGCTCTAAATTTTTACACTTTTATACTGTTGTTTTTTTTAGTACCAATCTGATTTTATCTTTGAGCTCTATTAGTAGAACTGGAATGATAATGATCACTTCTGTGAGTTAGTGGAGCAAAACTATGCTTCCTAACATTAAAAGCACTTTAAAAAATATATAGCATTAAGGTTTAAAAAAAAATTAATTAATTAAAAATTTTTGTTAATACAGGGTGTCTACCGCTCCGGAAAGTCTGGAAAAAACCGGGAAATTGGATAATGGGTCTGGAAAATTCACCAAAAGAATCATTTTTTTTTTTTTTTTTTTTTGTATCCCTTTTTTTTAACCCTTCCTATTTGTCAGTCTCGAAACCGAAAGCAACTGCAACGCATTTTTCGGACCGCGAAAGCATCAAGCCATGTGTTTGCATAAGGAGGAAAAAATGGGGGCTCATCCATCGTGACTAGAACCCCTTTACACACAGGCCGACCGAACCGCCATATTGGGTCGAACTGCTGAAGCGGGCGTTGTTTTGCTTGGCGCGTTATCGCGTTGTTGGCGTCGTTTTCTTTACAAGCTTGCAATCTTTCTTGTATATCAGTTTGCGTGCTCAGTTTTGTGTTTTACGCTTTTCTTTTTTGAACATATTTACCTTATCGGCTTGGTATAACTTTAAGAAAGTTTTTTTTAATAGTTACATTTATATATATAATTTATATAAGAATTTTGGACTGATTATTAAATTTCTATTTATAAAATAAATTTGTATAAGTTATTAAACTTTAATCAGCAACCGTTTTTTGTTTTTTTTAATTATACAAGAATAAATTAATAGTACTGAATAATCATAAAAGTAATAAACATAAGGGGATATTCGAGATAATTTATAGTAATTTTTTGTTTTTTCAAAGGTGTTTATAATTGGTGTTTCAATAAGATTTAACTTCTTAAACATTTAAAATGGTTGAAAATATGCTGTATTTACTACCAGAGAAAACTTTGTTGAAATATACAATTATTAATTTTTTTCAGTTGTAGTTGTTTTAAAATTTAATTTAATGAAAATTTAAAACAGAAAAGCGTTCTAGTGTTATTTTGTTATGATGAATAACATTATTTATAACCGTAATTTATAGGTCAAATAATTCTTTTGCTAAAAAAACTCTTCCCAAATTTCGCATTATTAAACCTCAGCTGTTGCAATATTTCAATCAACGAAGAAATTTGTTAATGTGTAGAGATTATTATTCTGCCATTTTTAAATACTTAGTACATAAAATTTGGTTTTCACCTTTAATAGATAACAAAATCAAGAACCTATTACAGTTGACGGCCAAAAATTCGCACAACTTCTCTGATATAAATAATGAAATTTGCAGTCATTTGCCAGTTATGAAATTATTCAAAAGTGTCTTGAATCCAGATAAATATGCTTCTGATGATGATGATGAAAATTTGGGTAATAATAATAATAAAATTCATTTGATAAAAGTTAGGATAAGAATACCTTAAGTTTTTAGTACAGCAAATTTCTTCAACAAAACAAAACTTATTGATAATATACAATTTGCAAAAATATATAAATAAAAGAATGAAGCTGAAATTAGAAAAAATAATAATATTTTAAAGCAAATAACCATAGAACATGTATCCAAAATTAGAAAAGGAAATTTTGAAACAATTTGCTTTTCTAGTCATCATGTAATTTTTTTCTTTTTTCTCCTATGCTTTTTTATTTAATTTGAAAATATAAATGAAATACTTTTGACAGTGTTTTTATTTCATTGTATTCTACATTTTTAAAATCAGAAATGTAATTATTTATCTTTTATGGGCCTGAAATCCACAAAATCCTAAAATCCGCACAAGCCTTGGTCCGAAGCTGTGCAGATTTCTGGCTCTCTACTGTATAACATTCAACTATTTTAAATTCATATATGTCCAGACTGTTTTCATTACATTCTCTAATTTTTGCCGATGACTGCAGGAATAGTCAAATTCTCAAAATGAAGAATGACAACTTTTCTTAGAAATTAATGTGTAAAAAGTGAAAATTTTATATCCTTATTTTACTTTGGAGAATTTGGATTTAAAGGCTAGGAAAATTGAATAACATTTGTTCAGATAGCAAAAATATAAAAATTTTAGCATTCTGAAAAAGTGAATGCTAGCACAAGCAGGGTAAGTATTTTGTAGCTAATTTTATTTCATTCCATATGATCCTTAAAAATTTTGGCAATTCAGTTTACATCCTCAATTTTTGTTCGCAGTAGGGGGAAAATATGAAAAATCTTTACACTTGTTCCGTAATAAACTGTGGAAAGATTTTAAAACTTGTGGTTTAAAATTTTATAGATAGAAATAAATTGCCAATATGATTTTTCTACTTTTGAATATCTGAAATTTGAAGCCAAGATAAGACAATATTTACCTGAAAAACTTGTAATATGGCAAAAATAAATAAATAATCTTTATACTACAACAGTAGCCAAGATCAATGAGCAAATAAACATCGCTTTTCAATTTATTCATCCATATAAAATGAAAAAAAGAAATCAAGGTGTGGGGGGAGGAAATAGACAAGAAAGAGGCTAATTGGCGAATGCAATCAAAATCTTTATTTAAAAAATCCAAGATACAAAATCCAAGTTGTACAACTTTTAAACGACTACCAAGAGGACTTTAAGAAGCATCAATTTAATGTGCACATAATTCACCTTTCACCATAGAATGCACGAGTATTATTTTTAATGCATTTTATATCACAATTATTTAACTAATAACATACATAATTAAAAAGAAAATAAATACTTATGTATGTGTTACACCAATATTTCAACCATACTACTGTCATCAATCAATAATTAATTTGAATAAACCTTAGTAGTATACAGCCGGATATCTGGTAGATTGGATATACGACAGTATTTCGGATATTAAAAAATCAGCCAGATACTGGATACGTACTTACCCTTATAGCATTTTTAATTTCTAAAATTCCACAGAAAAGGTTAAATATAATTAACTACTGATTTGAAGTTTTATTAAATAAAGTTAAGAACAATAAAAGAAAATGAAGTTGTTGAATAAAGGGCAAATAAATCAATTAATACACCATTTTCTAGATTTCTGGTGACTAACAATTTATTAATTATGACCACTTAACTGACTTGAAAAAACTCTCACTTTGACTGTGCTGACTTCAAAGAAGCAGCTTTAGTTTTTTTGGCTTTATTCAGAAAATCTGAAGTAAAAATATATTATTTTAACACATAATATGCTTTTACTTCAACACACTACTTTTAAACACATTATTTTCTCGAAGCAAGATTTTTCGCTGTTGGATCATGGTGCCGATGCAACCACTTAGATTCATATTGAAAAGGCCCAAGCATAGAATATCATTTCAATTTAAAACCTAATACATTTCTTTTTAATATCAATTTCAATTTTAAAGAAATAAGCACAAGTTAGGAAAAAAATATCCGGAAATGCGCAGACAGCAGAGTCAATGACTCTGTGTATTATGAAGAGTGAACATCAATGTCCATGATTCATTCATGAAAAAATTGATACACAAGATGACGTTGAAAAATTTCAAAAAATTAATGTGCTCGCGGCAGGCAGATTCGAGGTCAAATCAGAAGAATCTCACAAAGACTGGATGTTTTTCTTTATGCATAAGACAGTTTCAGGATGTTATAGACAGGAAAGAGTAACTTGAATGTCATGAATGTCTTGAAAGAGTTAAAAAAAATTTTTAGAATTAAAAACCATAGTATGGATGCAGACTACAGTGCCGACGGCTTGTTTTACTGTGAAGAGTGAACATTAATGTCCATGATTCATTCATGAAAAGAATGATACAAGAGATTCAGTTGAAAATTTTCAAGATGAATGCACTCATGCAACAGGCAGCTTTGTGATGCTATAGACAGGAAAGAGTAACTTGAATGTCACAAAGTGGTCCAGAAGACGTTTTTTAAAGAATTTTTTCTTGAATCTTTTGTTAAAGAATTTTTTCTTGAATGTCACAAAGTGGACCAGAAGACTTTAAAACATTTTTTTGGATTAAAAACCATAGTATGGATGCAGACTGGAGAGTCGATGACTCCATGTATTATGAAGACTGAACATCAATGTCCATGATTCATTCATGAAAAGAATGATACAAGAGATGCAGTTGAAAAATTTCAAAAGATGAATGTGCTCTTGCAGCGGGCAGCTTGGAGGTCAAATCAGAAGAATCACACAAAGACTGGATGTTTTTACTTTGCTCTCTAATGCCAGAAATCGTGCATCTGCTGCTTCTAATTTCTCCTCTAACTCTTTGACCTTTTTTCTCAAAATTTCATTTTCCTTTATCAGTGTTTGTTGATCCAATTCAGGAGCATTTTCATCAACCTAAAAAAAAAAAAAAAAAAAAAAAAATTATAATAACATTTAAAATAATACACAATTAAATTTAGGAGAATATCAAGGTTTATCACTCAGAAAATTTTTATTTTGTAAAAATTAAATAAATTATTGGGTTATGTGTTGTACAAAAAGTATGCCAATTTTTTTCGGTTGCTTAAGGACAGGTCTTGGTACATCTGAATGATTGAAAACAAATAACAATGATTGAAAACAAATAACAACATTACAAAAGATGGTACTGCAGTCAAATTTGTGAAAATTTTTCATTTCAATCCGCTTTCCTTTGAAAGCAGCATGAAATTTCCAGATAACTCAACACTACATTAAAAAATATTAAGAAACTACCATCAATTATTGAACTAATAAAACACTTTAAAGGATATATTAATGGAATTTTAAAATACTGTAGATTCTTGACTTACATGAGGGATGCGTTCCAAGACCCAAGAAGAATAACTTTGAAAATAAACACTGATTTGTGAAGGATCTGCTTTTTATAGAAAGAATTATGCAAAGGTTTCGTTTTTTAAGACTAAATATTCTTCGAAGAACCATTAACAAACACATATTTCTGCAAAGCCTTGATATTAATATAAATTACTGATTCCCCCCAACCAACAAAGAAAAAAACGTTTATAAAACACGAATTTACATTTCATCGGAGCAGCATTAACTTTCAAAACAATAAATTTGTGCCAAATATTTTATGCTTATTGTGAATCTTGGCCAGGGGTAGAATATTGTGATTTTTTTGTTTGCCCCTTGAGCAATCACTGCAATTATTTTGATTGCCCCCAAGTAAAGTTTATTGCCCGTTAATTTTTGCTATATACATATATATATATATTTAAATTATGGCCGTTACTATGCAAAATAAATTGATAAATATCTATATACAGTGGACTCCTTAATGTGATCGCGGTTAATGTTATCAATCGCTTACTGTTATTGAAATCACTTGGTCCCGATTTTCTCTATTCATTTGTATGTTAAAATTATCGCTTTATATGATCATTACATCGGTTAATGTTATCAGTTTTCGAACCTCATTTTAACTGGCAAAGGAATATTCACAATGTATTCAGAAGGAACCCATTCTTTTCTTTCCCTTTGCTGTTGTTTGAATTTCCCAGAATTCTCCCTCTTCCACCTAGGGAAATAGGGAATGAACAAAGGAGTGAGGATTTACACTTTCCTGGAATTTCTCCCCCCCCCCTTCCACGCACATCCTGCTGGTGGTCAGTGGTTGTCAGATAATTGTTTTCTGGCCCGTTTTCACTTGCTGGGCATTGTAATCAAAAAATTTACGGCTTTTCTAATGACCAGTCGGAATGAGCCAACAAACGGTAACCCATAAAACCCGTCTTTACACATACGAATGGCATTTCCGAAGCTTTTGGACATTGTCTGAGCATGCATGTAGGCTATGTTGAATTTCATCAAAAATCACTTTTTTTATCGCTTATTAAAAGTAAAAAGAAAATTTAGTTAGTTTAAAAGATCTCTAAAAAATGAACATTATATCAACTTGAGATTTTTTATTTATTTTATTTGTCAATTTTTTTGGCCTGAGGCAGCTGAACTTTTTGTTTTACTTGCCTGTTTAAAAATCTGATTGCCCCGGGCAAGCGGGCAACCACAAATTTCGACCCCTGCTCATGGCCAAAATGTACTTCATTTTTAAGTTTTAATTATAAAATTTTATGTGTTTTGAACTAAAGCTTTTAAACTGTTTTTTTGTAACATTTTTAAAAATGAGAATGTTTTAGTGATATTTTAGTACTACTAACTTGGCTATGTATCTTGTCTGCTTGTTGACTGAATGTTAGTGGTTGTCATAATTTTCATGTCGGAAAAAACACTCAAAATACTGGTGTTAAACAATAAAGTAAATAAAAAACTTTGTAAAAAACACACATAAGATGCTATAGGTAAGAGGATGTCTTATGTGTGTTTTTTACAAAGTTTTTTATTTACTTTATAATTTTCATGTGTCGTTTTTTTAATTAAAAAAAGCAAATATCATAATGTGGTAAAAAAAAAAAAAAAAGATACATAATAAATACACTTACATCAATGTTTTCCATTCTTGGGTGGAGTATTGATTCGCTTTTAGGAATTCCTACACATTTAATTCTTCTGCCTTCTAAGGTTGGAGGAGGATTTGGATTATTGTAATATTGGTACTGCAGTTTGTTTCAACTTTCTCCAGTTGCCTTGCCTCTGGGCTTCAAACTATGAATTTTCAAAATGAACCTGTAACAAATTATTCAAAATATTATTTTATGTCAAATTTCAAACTAAAGTCATAAAAAGATTAAAATCTAAAACAATAATAACTAGCACAATAAATCTGAAGAATGTATTCAATATATAATGGATTTATGACATTTTATTTAAATGCCTTAGAAAGTGTAGCTTGTCCATTGAAATATATATTTTTTAGTTCTGTACTTCGAAATTGTAAACTTTTTTATAGAGCTTGAACTATTCTGGAATAAAAGTTCTTTTAAAAGTTTCCTATCTATTTCAGGATTACACGACATAATATTAGAGCTGAAGCAAACCGCATGTATTCGGTACTAAGATACGGATAATCACTCAGACTCGAAGTAACGAATTGTTACTTTTCGGTTGATATCGTTACTACTCGATCCGAAGATGTTTCGGATCGAGCAGCTTCGAACTTCGAATACAGACTGCCAGGCGAGGCGAACTAGAGGGGAAACGGGTTCCAGTAATCGAGTACTAATATCTTCTGTTATTTGTTACTGGGGTTACTGGATATCGGATCGCTGTTTCAAGGGGGAAAATGACTTTCGAGTTAGCATTTCGGATCGACCAGGTTCGAACTTCGAATACAAGACTGCGGGAGGGAGAAAATGAATTTCGGTATTTGAGTAATAGTATGTTCCTTTCCGTTACTAGATACCGGAAGTATTATGGATTCTCGCTGTTGGGAGGGAAAAATCAGTTTCGGTATTTGAGTAGTAGTATGTTCTGGTTGCAATTCGTTTGTGCCGCGCCGAATGGTATCGTTTTGATGAGGTTTGGAAGAATCCGTATGTTTCGTTACAGTTATGGAGATGGAATAGTATCTGCTGCTCTATTGATATGGGTCGTACAATGGGGGGATACGATCCGGTGTATAGTATGTTATTATGCGCAGTTGAACTCTTTTTTTTGGGGGGGGGGGAGGGGGTGTTCTTATAATTGTAGAGGAGCAATACATATAAGAGAAGCATGTTAGTAAGGGGTGCTAATTTCGGGCTTTCTAACATTTTAGTACTAAATAGTGGTGCAATCAGAATTCTTTCTTTCAGGGTGGTTCCGAAGCAGGATTGCGAACTTAACTTTTTCTTTTTTTTTTAGCTAGAATCGAAATGAGTAATAAATAACAAATTATTTAAATACACCTTTTAAAAAAATATTTTTATAAAGTAAACGAATTCACACATTTTTATTATTTAAAATATTATTTGGAACTAAAAAAAATATTTAGCATGGAAACCTAAACACATTTTTTAAGTAATTGTTTAAAAAATATATAAAAAATTGGGAGCGACCCGGGATTTCTATGCCCACTCCTGCGTAAGCCACTGGTATTAAAATATTTCAATAAAGTTCAGTATGTTTCTAAAATGTCGGTGTTTAGGGGGCCATCTGCCCTATTTTATGGTACATTTTATTCCATGAACTCATGGAATACGCATAATCCGGTGCAACCATTCTTTCTGTATGAAAGGAGTGATAATTTTTGTTTAAAGAATGCTCTCATATATGCACCCACAGAAGGGGCTAACCCCTTTCATCCCAAAAGTGCAGAAATAGAACTGGAAATATCTTAAAAATAGATAATTCTCACTGAATTAAACAATTTTAAATTAAAATATGGTAATTTTTAATTTACTTCGAAAAATGATCCAGCAAAAGAAGTTTTTGATATGAAATAAGAACTCACAAATAATAAAGATATTATGCTTGTAGAAACGCAAAGTAGTTGATATCATACTGAGATCCCCTGCCCTGTGAATTTTATATATGTGGCCCAATCCCTGGATCTCAGTATTCGAGAACAAGCAACCCATAAAAAACACGAGTCACAAGCTTTCCTTTACACTTTTTATGATAAGAATGAACAGGTTAAACCAGCGTTCAGAATTAAAAAAAGGGGGGGGGGTTGAGAAAAGAAAAGAATGGCATATGTCTTTGGAAGATTTCTATGTGCACTCAGTAATTCGGATAATTTAGCATTGTATAAAACCATAAATGTGTATAAAAACAATCTGTAAATCAGAGAAAATAAGCTCTAAATACAACTTTGTACAACTTCGCTAAAAAAAATTCTTTTTGGTTAGGTTTTGCTATGGGTTTATGTATGGGCGGCATATACCCATAACAACACTGTCCCGGATGTGTTGTTATGGGGCACTATATAACACCCTATTACCGATTCTATTAGTAGTAACGAAAGTAACGAGTAACGAATACTCAGTAACGAATAGCGAACATCTAAGTAACAAATACATACGGATACTCATTTTGTCGTTACTTTTACAGCACTACATAATATATATAACCCTTGTGAATGTCAGACACCACTAACCAAACAATCATTAAAAATTTTTACATGATAGTTAAGTTTAGCTGCACTCGACATAACAAATCTGAAAATATTAAAAAATATCTTTGTAGTGCATTTTTTAAGAGAACTTTATAATTAGAGGTAGCAAACTAATAGTCTTATACTAAATAAATGACACTTAATGCTTCAAAATCCTTTAATGTCTGACATTTTTTAAAATTACTTTACAAGTATAGGCGTTTAAAGTCATTTTATCTTGTCAGTTACTTTATGAATGTGGCTAGCAAATTCTACATGGATGATAAAAAAAAATTGCTCAAGAGAGGGTTATGCAGGTAGAAAGAAAGAAAAGAGATTAAAAAAAAGGGGAAAAAAATTTTAATTTTGAAAATCATGATCATAGTGATATATCAGTACAAACAAAATATTTTCCATGTGTTACTAAATTACGGGGGCAGTGTTATATTACATCACTTTTAGAAGGTTGTTAAGGAATGGTTTTTGAAGACTAGAGAAACACAGTTCTTGATTTATGATAATTTTTGGACTTTTTCATTTTGAAAAGTTCAAATTTTGGACTTTTTCATTTTGAAAATAGCATTTATCACTGAGTTAAATTATTTGCACATCTTCTCTCTCTATTCTAAAAAAGAGTAACTGCCACTGCTGCCACTGTGAAAAGTCATGCTATCTCTACCAAAACTGTGGGGATTTGTGTTTTGAAAAAAGGTGTCCACGGATTTGGAAAATTCCAGGGAAGTCGATAAGCTGACTTAAATTTTAAAATTTTAATTATTTTAGAAGATATTAATAAAATACTGAAAAAATAAGCATAATGGTTGCCAGGTTTAGCAATTTGCTCCAGCATAAAATCATTCATGCCTTTGCAACAAAGGAATTCCAAGTATGCACAATACTGTGAATTTGACAAACATGAAGTAGAATTGCACCAATTTTGTGCCAAATTAAAAAAAATATGTGAAATAAATAAGTCAAAGTGTGTTACTTAATATTCGCAATTTTCAAATAGTAGTAAGTTCTCTCAGATAACAAGGTTTAAAATTACCGATTATTCCTTTATCTAGTACATAACTAATTTAAAAAGCACAATTTTGGCATCAGGTAGGACCACGGCTGTCTCCCCAAGCAAGGTGAATCTAAATATTGTGTGCATTCCAAAATGCTAACACCCAGCATTTTCAAAATAAAAAATAATTCAAATGCAGATCATAGCAATGCCAGTTAGAACAGCCTGTGTATTTGACACCTGTAGAAATATTTAGCGGCGTTAACTATGCCATTATACCAGTTTTCGTACAGCTTGGATATTTGCCAGCCCAACGAGATGATACATTTCGTGGTGCTAAATAAGCCAATCTGCAAAGCATTATGTATATGAATGTATGGATAATTGTTTTCACGACAACCTTACATGAGCAATAATTATCAGTTATGAGCATGTGTAAATTGCTAAATAATGATAAATCGCCATTGATAGCAAGATATTCTAGCTGTTCCATACATTTTATCAAAGAAAACATATGAAGCACTGTTTTCTTAGAAATCGTTATGAACTAAATTATGAAAAAATGTCGCCAAATTATGAAAAATCACCTTGGGTGGCAAATATGCAAGGTGTTTTATAGGTTTTACACAATTAAAAATAGTGTTACATTTAAATTTTTATGTTCTAAGAAACATGCAAGAACCAAGCAATGTGTTTCTCAGTAGCATTAGATCAAATCTTAGGCTTTTTGTCAGTGGAAATCATGCCTGTTTGACGAATAAGCCTTATTAGGGGTCGAACCCCTCACATGAAAAACAACCGTACAGAGTCTAGGGGCCTTGGCCCAAAGTCACTTAAATAAATTATGAGACAATAATAATTTTTTTTTCAAAGTATACACTGTCAAATAACACTAGTGTTATTAAAAAGGAAAGGTATCCAGTTTTCCTTTAAACGAGCAATACAGACACAATTTTCTTTAAACATGTAAACTAATTTAAACACATTGTTTTTAATACATAAATTAACAATTAGAGGAGGTAGATATTTGAAACACTAAAGTAAGCAAAAATGGAATTCAAGGAACCGCCATATAAAATAGAATTTGTTTTTA
The DNA here is from genome assembly GCA_038373885.1 of Cheiracanthium punctorium. Lineage (NCBI taxonomy): Eukaryota > Metazoa > Arthropoda > Arachnida > Araneae > Cheiracanthiidae > Cheiracanthium > Cheiracanthium punctorium. Next base: position 34,276 of record JAWZYV010016822.1, on the reverse strand, counting down.
TTTTTCAGAAGAGCAAGGCCAATTCAATTATTGGGAAAAAGTATCAAATCATTTTGTGTGAAACTGGAAATGTATGTATATATATATACTTTTGAAGGTACAAAGCACAACAACATTCTATGCATCACGTCTAGTTTTGTTAAAATATCCCTAAAGAAACACTACCAATTATATGTTGAATTTAACTTTTACTATAATTAAAATACAACGTCATTTTATAATGTCATTTTATGTTTTTAATTTTTAAGATGTTTTTAATTTTTAAGAAGAATAATTCAAGTGATAAGTTAAACCAATTTTATTACAAATTACAACTATCGCGTATTAATTTCATTTTGATGTAGATTATATGCCGCCAAAGTTTGGCGGGATACGATCAGTCCATTTATCCCGTAATAATTGAAAGAAAAAGCTAACGCATGCTTGTATTTCTTTAGTAGCAGGATAATATATCAATAACAATGTCGTATTTACTTAGAGTAACAAGTAGAGTAGAGAAAAAACAATGTTTCAAAATCAAAACAAATGTCGGTTGGCGACAGTTTGATCATGAATGTTTACGTTCTTATAAAAGACAAAATCTAAATAATCTTTACTAATAGACAATGAATATTGTTGTATTATTGTTTTAATGTAAGTACTAATTTAGTTTTATGATATCGGTAATCAAATTAACGTAAATATTAAATGCTTTTAAAAGGTAATAATTACGGCAACCCTAACAGTAACAACACGAGAAAAAATAGCGTATAATATATATGAATATAATAATTTAAAGGAAAATAAACAGTTAGATCACAGATTTATACACATAACTGCAAAAGTAAAACTACATTTTAAAATAATTTCAGACTTACTTCACATAATCTTGAATTCGCAGTTGGATTCCAACTCTCCCTTCTGCAATTTATAATCCATTTTTTCCTTCTGTCATGATTTGCAGGGAATCTAAAAAGACAATAACCCGTTTCCGTGCGATTTAAAAAATTCACTGCACAATATCCAACCATTTTTATTGATCTTGAACAATTAGAAAACATAAATTTTATGACATAGGCGTACGATCTAATATGGCGGCCTGACACAACTTTCGAACCAAAATTCCAGGCAAGTCAGCTCCCCCCTATAGTAGCCTTAATCGTGACGGGAGGGTAAAAAAGCTGTCGTCAGCGCGTGATCATCTGTCTGGTTTGCAATAGAATTTCATTCACTGATTATTTATTTTAACTCAGTGTTCTGGATTTGAAGTGTAGAAGGACGAATGTGGCTAAAATTTGTGCTAGAAGTATCGTGGACGGGATTAGTAGATGATCATACGTGATTTATTCAATCATTTTATTTTCCACGTACGTATTTATTTTCATTGCTTAATATTTCTCAATATTTATGCATGCATGCTCGCATATAACACTAGCAATTGGCCCTTTTTCTTAGAAAGTGTGCGCTCTTTGTTTGAGTTTCGTTTTATTTTTTTAATTTAAAGTATTGGATAGTGTTCAATTTGGAGGACTTATCTCTTCATTAGAATGGTTGCTGAAAGTCCGTCGAAGAAGTCCTCCGGGGAGTCCGGACCTCCCAGCAGATATTTTAAAACATTAATATTAACTCTAATAACAATAAGATTTAAACACCCCCCCCCCCCCCCCCCCGGAAATGGAAACTTATATACGGTTCTGGTCCTTCTACCTCGAAAAAGTCAGGAAATTGACTTTCAGAAATTTGGTAGACACCCTGTAATAACATACATTAACCCTTTGAGGCGCAACCCTTTCCCAATGCTGAAAAAAGGGCAGCCGTTGCCATCGCTCGACTTAACTACCAGCAAGATGACAAACGATCGAAACGTTCATCCCGTGCCACAGATCTAGAGACCCTCTTTTTGACGACAGATGGCTCTGCTCCGTGCACAGCCAGCTGTCATCAAAAAGAGGGTCTCTAGATCTGTGGCACTGGATGAACGTTTCGATCGTTTGTCATCTTGCTGGTAGTTAAGTCGAGCGATGGCAACGGCTGCCCTTTTTTCAGCATTGGGCAATCTGTCCGGCTGTTCTCTCATTCTTCCATTTTTCAGCAGATGTCCATGCTGTTTAAAAATAATCGTGACAATTTTTTTACGGGAAAGGACGTTCTAAAAAGCAAAGGATTCTCGTGGAGCTATGTCACCTGCAACTATTTTTATAGAAATCCAATCTATTCTTCGTGACTGGCAACAGTCAAAAAGTCAGAGTTCGGTGTTCCCAGAGCGGGATCACTGCGCGTTAAAGGGTTAACAAAAAAAGCTGAGTATGTACATATTTAATATGTATAAAGTGCACAAACTTTTTTTTTTCTATGTCCCGGCTATGGCCACATCGGCCATAAGCCCTCTGGCAGCCCAATAAAAACTAGCCAGTGCACAAACTCTATTGTGTGTTACAACAGGTGCCAAAGGTGCTTTTTTATGCCCTTCCTTCTGTACACAAAACATATATAAGCTGTGTAAGTTTTTGATTGATTTTTCAATTAATCACATTTGATAGCTGCAACCTACAAATCTGGGGATTGTACAGCTTAGGTCCCTGGGACGAGTAGTCTTTTTAGAAGGAAGCAATGTTACGAATTTTTGGGTATCTGTTTTTTTTTTTTTTTTTTTTTTTTTTTTAAGGTTAAATTTAGTTTAAAGTTAGTATTCTTCATAGTTAGTGTTCGTACCTTCAGCTAATTATATAGTAGATCTACCTGTACTAGATTATTTTTTATTTTTTAAAAAGGTATTTTTCTATTAACAGGGTACTAGAGCTTATGTTCCAAGGTTAGGAACCTTATGTCTGTGTTTTAAGTTTACATTATATATAATTCATATGCATGGTTACTAGAATAAATAAAAAAATTAGCTAAATTTAACCGTGGTAGCAATGGGAAACTATATTAGCTCGGTGATGAATAGTGCCCCGTTAATGGTAAAGTACCTAAAAAATTATAGATATTAACTGTAGTAATAATTTTTAAACATGCATGTGCTTGATTCACACTGCCCCTCCCCCTCCAACGTCCCCTCACATCTTTAATGGATTTTTCGAGTTGTGACTAATATGAAAAATTTCTTGTTGTGGTATCCTAGTTTGTTGTATTTGTCAAGAGTTCAGTTGTATTTGTTTTTCCTTCTTAAACATAATTTTTTCATGCTTTCTTTGCATTTTATACATCTTATCTTTCACTAGGATTTGCCAAGTACTATTGTGCAAATTTATGCTAGAGGGAAAATGTTCATCGTAGTATGTAAAGACAGTATGTTTTATGGCTACTGGGATGAAAAGAAGAAATTATTAGTTAATTTACACAAAGATAGATTTCTGAAAAATGTGTCTACTCTCTGTTTTTGGGACAATAATATTATATTTGTAGCTGATGCACACGGATATTTGCATGTGGTATGTACTTAATCTGTATGACTTTTCACTTTTTAACAGTGGTTGAAAATTGTTTTAAACTTTCTCTGTCTGTCTATGATATAATTTCTGTAGATATATTTTGATTGCCATGAAGCTAATAAGCAAGTTGCATTAAAAAAGTAACAATTAAAATGAAATAAGCTATTTTCTTTGAAAGTGGTTTTAGTTAATTTTATATTAAATGAAGATATGTTTAAGGGTTCATTTTTGAATGGTTTATAATTTTATTAACCACATAAATTTATATTTATAAAATTAAGAAAATTTCAAAGAATTTCTTTTCTTTCTTTTCTTTTTTTTTTGTTGGGGGGGGGGGGTATACATTAAAAGCTGATAGCAGATTGCATTTACTGTATCTAACTAGACCTTTTATCAAAAATGGACTTACACCACTTTTAAAGAAAACAGCTCAGATACATGAAAATTTAATAATGTAACATAATGCATTTATGCATGTTATTTTATGCAATTTTTTTTTTTTTAAGGTTCTGCTTCCTGAAATACCTACACCCCATAAAAATTTTGATGAAGTATGTACTAGCAGCTTTTTGTATTTTGTTATTTTATTTATTGTGCTGTCGATTTTCCCTATAAAATATAAACTAATGATAATACAGTACCCCCTCTTTATATTGCACCTGTCGGGAGACAATATCAGGGTGAACAATATAACCCACAGAGAAGATGGAAGTGATATGATAAAATTTTACTTTTATGAACACATGCTCTTAAATATAATAAAATTAATAGTTGGTAGAGGAGATATAGGATTTTAGATGTAACTAATTCCTGAAAAACGGTGTTTGATTTTTTAAGCTCGTTGATGGTGTCTGTTTGACATACTAAAGGGTCTTCTCAGGAATTTCCATATTGCCTCTGGTCACAGTGCCTGGCCCTCTTGAGCCTCCTCTCCAAGTCATAAGTCATTGCCATACTAAAAGTCTAAAAAAATCTGAGTATGACAAATGGGATTTTTGGCCACCATCTTGAAAAAAAAATTTTTAAATCATGTAGGGTATGAAATTACACAGTATTTCATGCTGAAAAGCAATAGAATAATGGTTACTGAAAGCAAAATATTTAAGTAAGTGGTTTCTTTTTATATAATAAAAGTCCAGAAAATCTATGTAAAAAATATTAGTTTTAAACTTTTCTAAAATTATCGGAACTGGACAGAAATAAAATAAAATAAAGTTCTGGTGGTCCATGCAAAATTATTAAAACTGTTACTCTACTTTATCAACATTTAATTACTCACTACGACATATTAAAAAGAAATCGTAATTGCTCTTGACAAAGCAAGCGTAATTTTTTGGTGCTAAAGAGTCACCTGACACAGTTCATTGCAATGAGAGCGAGAAGGATCACGACTCGTCATAAGGTTAGGGTAATGCCTCCAACAAATTCTCATTATTTTCAGGCGATTTTTTTAAGTATTGCTGTTTCTTTAAGAAATTGAAAATGGCAGAAAGGAACTGCTTCTTGTGCTCTGATAGTGAAAGAGAAACTTCCAAGTGTGTTACGTTGTCCACTAAAGGTATACAAGGTATAATACGTGCAAGCAAAATTCAAAAAGAAAATATTCATGAGTTATTTGAACCGTTTCCTGATCCATCCAGTGAGTGTCCATGTTGAATGTAGCCGTCTGTATACAAATCCCAACAATATCCAGAGTGATCTGAAATTAAAGTTGCATACTCAGAATGAAGCACTAGCTGGCTGCAATCGAGTATTATGGCCAGAAATACCAACATTTACATTTAAAGAACAATGTTTGTTTTGCGGTCGTTTTATTATTACCTATAAGAAATGGGTTAAATCTGGTGCTTCACAAGTCCGTACAGTAATGTTTCAAAATTCTATTAGGAAGGCATGTAACTCCAGAAATGATTTATAGTCAGCCAGTGTTCAATCACGATTGCTGTCAGTTAATGATTTACCAGCAGCAGATGCCATTTATTACCATGCATGCAGTGTAAGTTTTACCAAAAAAAGTGACGCAATTCCAAAGAAATACTATGATTCCCTATGATACTATGATGAAGATGAATTATGTTACAAGACTCATTGTAGACCTGCAGAAAGAGAAAAACATGATGCTTTTTTGGAAGTATGTAGGTAGTTTCAAGAAAATGATGAACTGGTTTCCGTCCAACAGCTGGGTATTAAAATGAAAGACTTCCTGCCAGATGGTAGTGAACCTTATGATCAATATCACATACTGCAAAAACTGAAAGAACATTTTTTTGATAATATCATTGTTTCCAAAAAGATAGTATGCCTAGTGTGGTAACTATGGGTCAAACAGTGGATAATATTCTCTTAGATTATCAAAAACAAAAGAAATTAAAAGGCCCTGAATTGGAAAAAATTAATCTTATTGAAGCAGTTTCAAAACTGATCAAAACAGAAATCAAACTAATGCCTACTTTAACGGAGTACTATCCATCGTCTTCAGAAATCGCAGCTGAAGAGGAAAATAAGAAATTCTTGCCACCTGTTTTACAGCATTTTTTAGATATTATCATTGGTACTAAAGGATATGATTTAAAGAAAATTTCCAGTGGGCAGGCAATGATGCAAGCTTCAAGACCTAAATAACATATAAGTCCAATCCTCCTTGGCGTTGATGTGCAGCTTCATCGAGACTTCGGTTCCCGTTTACTTGTAGATTTGTTTCACAGACTTGGGTTTTCTGTGCCGTATGATGAAGTAAAAAAGTATTTGCAGTCTGAAATAATAGACAGGACATCAAATTATGAAATTCCACCAGGTCATTTCTGTCAGTGGATAGCCGATAATGTGGACCATAACATTGCTACCACATATGGTCACAACACTTTCCATGGAATGGGAATTATAATGTGCAAATCTGTACCCCTTGTTGTAAAGTCCAATTTATTGTCTGAAAGAAAGGTCCTGCATCTGAAAAACCAACTTAATGCAGCTGATATTTCTGCAGAAGGAAAAATAGAAATGAGATATTTTCAGTCTTTTAAATCAAGCATGAACAAAATTATATTTGATGAAATGCATTTAAATCCCATTGAAATGAATCTAGTAGATATTTTGTGGAACACCAGTAAGTTAATAAAGGTGCAAAATCCTGGTTGGAATGGATACATGCAGAACGTCGTAATCAGTAATGAGCATACAGGAGTAGTATCAACAACATTTCTAATTATGATTGACACGAATCCAGCAACTCACAGCTGTATATATGCCACATTGAAATTTATATGTTCGGAAGCAGAAAAACTCAATGTGCCATTACCATTTATAGCGTTTGATCAATGTCTGTGGAAGTTGTTTGCAGTAAACCCGAAGAATTCCAAAACATATTAATTTGTCTGGGTGGTTTTCATACACTGATGTCATATCTAAGTACTATTGGTGAACTGTTTTGTGGATCTGGAATAGAAAATACCTTAAAGACAATTTATGCAGTAAGCACAGTCGTATGTTTGCTTATAGGTAAAGATTATTCTAGAGCTGTAAGAAGACACAGGCTGCTTTCATCTGTACTTACGCCAATGTTGCTTCAAGATATCCTGATAGTAACTTTCCATAGAGCTCTCAGATGATGAACAGATGGAGCCAATGGATACAGACAAAGTAAAGTCAAGTTTGCCTAATTTTCTCAGTCAGAGTCTCATGGAGCTTTACTTTAAACTATGTAATAGGGAAATTGAAGTTTCTGATTGAAGATTGCCACCAACTTAAGATGCTGCTGTTCATCATCTTCTTCGTGTGCATTAACAAAGTCTTTGCTGGAAAACTATGAACACCAGTGTTGCATATCCTGAAGAGTGAGGTTGGAAAAAGTACAAGGTCAATTACAGCCCATAACAGGTAAAACGAACCCTGAACCAGACTTATTACTAAACATGATCTGCTGTACTTGCGAACCGGAAACAAATGACCCGTGTGGTAGTGGTAAATGCACGTATCGATGTTATGGTGTGGAATGTACTGAAATGTGCGGTAACTGTTTCGATAGAGAATGTAATAATAGCACCCTGAAAGATAGTGATTCAGTAAAAATTGAAGAAGACTATTAGATCTAACAAGAACACTTGGCAAAAACTGGTGTTAAATGGTAAAAATCTTATAAAATAGCACACATAAAATGATAGTTATCAACAAGATGACCGTTTCGGGTACTACAGCAGGTTTCCACCCTTCATCAGTTGTAAAAAAGTTCAACCTTTGAAAGCATAACTTTTTTACAACTGATGAAGTGTGGACCTTTTATGTCACCCGAAACCATCATCTTGTTTATAAGTATCATTTTATGTGTGTGTATGTGTTTTTAACATAGCTTATAATAATTTTAGTATTGTATCTAGCTTTTCTTCAATGTAATATGCAAGATTGACAATATACATTCTGCATTTGTACGATATAAAATGCATTTTGATTAACAAAAATATGATTTTCAACATTGCATAAGCCATCAGTTTTTCTGTCACTATTTTGTTACTTATTGTTATTATTAAAACCTAATATTATAAATCTTTTCAGAATGAAAATTTGCTTAATTTGATACCTGTCTCTGATTTTTATGATTTTTCAAAGTTTTTCAAGATGGTGGCCAAAAATCTCATCTTGTAGTCAGATTTTTCTAGACTTTTAGTATGTCAAAGAGACACCATCAACAAACTAAAAAAATCAAACACTGTTTTTGTGGGAATTAGCTATACCTTTGGCTTATTTTCTCCTCTACTAAGTGTGAGTAATAAAATAATTGCTTACACAATAAGCAAAGAAGTGTAATTTACCTTTTCAAATTTATCTAGAAATACACATTTCATTTTCTCCTTAGGATACAATCCACATGACTATGCTGTAGAAACTAGCTATGATTTTTCTCTCATAACCTGCTTTACTTCACTAAATTTCTCAAGAGATAGCCACAAGAAAAATTCCAACTTGGCTTAACCAATGAGATGCACGCGATTATCCATCAACTCTTTTCCTCCTCATTTTCTTCCATACCACCTGTATCTCATATTGTTGCATTTCAATGAGATTCGGGCGACTTATACAACACCTGCTTTTAACCCCTTCTTTTTCACCCATGCTACCCTTGTTTCATAAATCTTAAGAGGTCTTTTCCTCCCGATATCTATGAATTCAATATGTGGCACATTTGATTTTTTGAGGTAGAATTTTCAAAGCAAGGGAAAAACAGGAAGACATAAAAGAAGCTTGATTTATCTGAATGTGCAATATAACAAGGAGTTACTGTACTACATCAATGAAAGAGCAGAGCTAATGCAACAAGCAACCTTGTGCCTATCTTTTATGTTTACTTTGATAATTATTAACACTTGCTAATAATACTGTGGTAAAACCTCTACTAACGATCACCTCTTAAGGCTGGCCGTATTATGATTCAACATAATCCAGCTTATCGGGGTAGCATTACTTTGATGCTCAAAGACCATTCATGGTTACCCCAATTAATAAAAATGACCACTGGCAGTCACCACTATTTTGTTAGAAATAAGAAATGTATCAATCAATGAACTCCCTATATACATGATGCCATCAAAGTGGTAACTGAATTTAGCTGTAAAATTTTGGTAGTAGACAAAGAATGACACATTTCTGTGAAAAAGTATCTCTGGGCCTTCAGCTAATTTTAATCATCTGATGTATAGATGATTAAAATTATAATGAAGTTATGATACAAAGTAATGTGTTTCAATGTTGAAATAAAAATTATAAGTTCTTTATAAACAATGAGAATTTTACAGTAATAAAGAAATGCTTAAAAAGCAATGATAACTGTCTATAGAGTCTGAGAATTTCCCAAGCTTGCAAATAAAAATATGAAATTTACAACACCAAAAGCAATTTAGGATTAATTGAAATGACAGGGGATAAAAAGTGGGGGAAAATGATATAAATATGTATAACCGATCAATGATGAGTGCTTCAGCTAGTACAAATACAAAATATTATCAATCATGAGTTAAAAATTTTAAGTTAAACTTCTCAATCTGGCTGTTTGTTTTTCTCTTTGTTATTTGGTACAGCTGTTGTACCAGCTTGTCTTAAAAGTTTAAACATTGCCTGGTTAAATGCTTTGTTAATGTGAGAAATTTTCTTGATAAATTAATCACTAATTTTCCTTTGTTTTAATATTTCAGCTACCACATTTGGATGTAAGTGGTGTAGAATTAATAAAAGAAGAGGAACAGGAAGAAACTGAGGAAAATGTGGAAGAAGAAAATGAAGAACAGGAAGAAGAAGAAATTGAAGAACAGGAAGATGAAGAAATTGAAGAACAGGAAGATGAAGAAACTGAAGAACAGGAAGAAGAAGAAACTGAAGAACAGGAAGAAGAAGAAATTGAAGAACAGGAAGATGAAGAAACTGAAGAACAGGAAGAAGAAACTGAAGAAGAGGAAATGGAAGAAGAAGAAAATGTGGAAAAAGAAGCTGAAAAAGAGGAACAGGAGAAAATAGAGGAAGGAAAAGAGGAAGAGAAAATAGAGAAGGAAAAAGAAGAATATGAAGAAAAAGAAAATAAAAAAGAGGAAGAGGAGAAAATAGAGGAGGAAAAAGAAGAAAATAAAAAGGAGGAAGAGGAGAAAATAGAGGAGGAAAAAAAATATGAAGAAAAAGAAAAGAAAAAAGAGGAAGAGGGGAAAATAGAGGAGGAAAAAGAAGAAAATAAAAAGGAAGAAGAGGAGAAAATAGAGGAGGAAAAAAAATATGAAGAAAAAGAAAAGAAAAAAGAGGATAAAAAAGAGGAAGAGGAGAAAATAGAGGAGGAAAAAGAAGAAAATAAAAAGGAAGAAGAGGAGAAAATAGAGGAGGAAAAAAAATATGAAGAAAAAGAAAAGAAAAAAGAGGAGGAAAAAGAAGAATATGAAGAAAAAGAAAATAAAAAAGAGGAGGAAAAAGAAGAATATGAAGAAAATAAAAAAGAGGAGGAGGAGAAAATAGAGGAGGAAAAAGAAGAAAATAAAAAGGAGGAAGATGAGAAAATAGAGGAGGAAAAAAAATATGAAGAAAAAGAAAAGAAAAAAGAGGAGGAAAAAGAAGACCATGAAGAAAAAGAAAATAAAAAAGAGGAAGAGAAAATAGAAAAGGAAAAAGAAGAAAATAAAAAGGAGGAAGAAGAGAAAATAGAGGAGGAAAAAGAAAAATATGAAGAAAAAGAAAAGAAAAAAGAGGAGGAAAAAGAAGAATATGAAGAAAAAGAAAAGAAAATAGAGAAGGAAAATGAAGAATATGAAGAAAAAGAAAATGAAAAAGTGGAAGAAGAAAAAAGCAGCAAAGAAGAAGAGAAAATGGAGGAAGAAGAATATGAAGAAAATGAAAAAGTGGAAGAAGAGAAAATGGAGGAAGAAGAGAAAAACGAAGACTATGAGGAAACAGAGGAAGAAGAGAAAAACGAAGACTATGAGGAAACAGAGGAAGAAGAGAAAAATGAAGACTATGAGGAAACAGAGGAAGAAGAAGAAAAAGAAGAAGACGTAGAAGAGGAGGAAGAAGTTGAGGAGGAAGAAGACGAGGAGGAAGAAGACGAAGAGGAAGAAGAAGAAGTAAAACATGAAATACCACATATCAAGGAATTTAGGTTTATGCCTAAGGTAAATTTCATGTTTTAGGTTCATGGTTTCAATTAAATGATTTTCTTTTATTGTTTAAGTAGTAAAAGATACTGGTTCAAATTTCTCTTCATTAAAAAAATAATACTATCCTATGTACAACCGATGCTCGTTTTTATGTCCCTCTTTTACACAAACACTTGTGATTTTACAAACTAGCAAATGCTTTCAAATACAAATTTAAGAACTGACGATGACGATAAGAACCATTGACGATTTTAAGAACTAGTGTATAAGTGGTCCCTACAGGTTTTTCAAACAAGCATTGTCTGTATTTTTTCATGCTTTTTTTTGCTGAAATATTATACAACTATTTGTTTTGAAAATGTTTGTTAAAAAATTCATATAGTTTATTGCATATTTGCTGCCCTTTTAATCAACATGAGTACCAGAAATATATATAAACTCATCCTTTCTTCGTCTCTTCTCGCCATTTAATGCTTAAGAATTTTTGGAAAAGCATAAAAATGTTTCAAGAATTTTAATTTATCGCTAGTGATGTTGAATAAGAATGTTTCAAAATATTTCCATTTTTTTTAAACTTCAGTTAAATACAAGTTTATAATCTAAGAAAACAGCATTTAATCAAAGTTAAAGAACTTGTCTCTAAAATTATAGGAATGTACCCTTTTTCCTCTAGCTATCAGTAGGAACAGTTGTAGTTTTGAACTTTTTCTTGGTGTGTGTATGTGTGTGTTTGTTTTCTTTGTATTACTTTACAACTAAGAAATTGTATTTTACTAAGCTAAGCAGTAACTAAGCTACCAGTTGTGTTTGAATTTTGAAAAGATCCTTCCAGAAAAAAAGAAATATATGTGTATATATCTATTTGGAAGGGGGGGGGATTCCCTTGCAAAAATGGCTTTCAACAAAAGATTGAGCCTTATGTAGTTAATTAACATATTAAAATTGCATGCACTATTTAATTTCCTGGCTAATTAATGGTTAAGTTACAAAATTTCCTTCTGTAGCAACTTACAGGAATAAAAAAAAGTGAAAGATTAGGCGACTTGGGTGACTTGTTTGAACAAAAAACTTGTTTTCATACTATTTTCAAGTTTTTGTCTACTTGTGCCTTACTCCAGGCGACTAATTTGAAAATCAGATTTCGGTTTTTGTCACATCCCATTTCGTTTCAAAGCTGTCATTGGTCATTCATCAAACATTCTAATTTATTTTTTTAATCATGCTATAAAAATAAATGTACTATATGCTCTGTTGTATAACGCTTGAAGTTTTTAAATTTATCATTTTATTCATTCCTTCTTAAATGAAGTTACATGACATATGTTTGTTTCTTAATTACAAAATCATGCAAAAATGCTACTATTTTAGCAACTAATAAAATGGCTACTAAACTCTTTTATGTCGGTGAGGCTACTATTGATACTATTTTTGCCTTCTGACATTGGCAGATACCCTGAATATGTATAGTTAAGTATATCTTGTATGTTATTTTGTTAATGTAAATGTCGACCAAGAAGAAACAGGAGGCATTAATAAAAGTAATTTAAAATATGAAAAATCTAATAGTTCCAAAGAAAGAACATATTAATGATTTAAAATTCGGAAAACCCAGCACTACTTTATTAGATTAGCACAAACCAACCCCTCTCCATAGACTTCAATAATTAAGAAAATAGTCAATTTTAAAAATAAAAGTTATAGTCTGAAAGTGAAGCTCTTGAGATAATCAAAGATGACACGAGGGTGAACGACACAATGCATACACACATTGACACAAGTTGGTGGGCATTGCTAAAACAAAGTGAAGTAAGGAAGATGCGAGGAGAGCTACAATCGGTGCAACATCTGAAGGTGCTCATCTGTGTGACTGAAAGTGCTCATGATTGATTAAGGTATTTTATTAAATGTTAACTGCTTTTCACTTGTTGACTTGCTTGTGGTGCCATTGGAGAGAAATTGAAATCAATGTTAATGTTTCATCAGAAAACATTTGCTACACTGAATTTTTAAAAATTTCTTGCTAATTTAAATAATTTTATATCTATTTTAGAATTGATAAATGATATCTGTAATTAATTTGGCAATTAATTTTGTTTTAGAGTTACAGTCTTGTGAAGCATTTCCAAGGAGAACTTGTGACATCTTTGCATAGAACATCACTCCTGAAAACAAGCAATGATGTGCTTTTGTATACTACTATGTCTGGAACTGTGGGAGTAATATTGCCATTCTTTGATGAATCAGTTAGTTTTGTTTTATTCTAAAATTGTTTCATTTGTTAGTATCGCATAATTTTCAATATTTAGATTGTTTTCAATGTAGAATAAAGTTGTAAAACTATTTTGATAAAATATAGAAATATTTTGGCTAAAAATATTAATTTTACTTTTTCCCTTTTGGCAACTACACTGTTCTTATTCACTGCAGCTTACAAAGGTTCACCCTCCTGTTATTCAGAGAACAAATAGTATAAAGTTATTTACATCAGCAGTTCCCAATCTTTTAACATCGCTCCCCCCCTCCAGCATTGACTAACTTAAGGTGACGCCTCCCTCTTTCACTTTTTTCAGCATAAATTCAGTTTTTTATTCTTCAACAATGAACAATTAGTCGTCTTTTGTACAAAATGTTATCAGTAAAGTTCGAATAAACATTTCAAGCAAAAGTAGATATTTTTAGGACATGGATACCCATAGAAATTTTTCTAAGGGGGGCAAACTTAGAAAAAAAAATTTAGAAGGGGGGGGGGGGGCAAACTTTGAATTTATAACAATTTTAGTTCTGTTTTTGCTTTGTGATGCAATTTTATTTGCATCATAAGACAGTATGCTAAAACTCTAAGGGGGGGCAAGTGCCCCTACCTTTTCTCCATTATGGGTGGGCGCCCATGGTTTTGGAGTAAAAATAAGAATAAATAAAATTATTTTTTAAAACATGCATTATCACTTACCCTTTGCATGTTTTTCTTATCCTCCCTCAGACCCGCTGTGCCCCCCTAGGGGGATGCTCCCCACTGGTTGGGAAACTCTGATTTACACCATTTGTTTGTAAATAGACGTGAAATTTACCTAAAGGGCTATCTTGATATCTGAATATATATCAACTTGATGCCAGTACCAAATTTTCTAATTTAATAGCCAAGTGTAATTGGAAATCCCAAGACTGTTTTTTATTTCTTACACTGTGCATTGATAAAAGATATCAGAATGTATTATTTCACTCGCCGAATGTGAAACTATACTTTCTTCTTTCATATAACATTAGATGTTTCTTCCCCAGTGTTAGTAAGCTAAAAGATTATTTGCAATTGTAATTTTGAATTATTCATTCTTATAAAATATGAAATTAAAATTCAGCTGTATGTGTTCAATATTTATTAAAAATTTATCATTTTTATTTATTTTTTCATTTTATTTTAGTTCATTTTTTTAAATTGTAATATATTTTGACTAATTTTGCACTAAAGATAAATTACTCTTTCTTCCCCCTCCCCCCCTAAATAAATCTGGGTGAATTTTCCCAGAATTTTTGCTTGACTCTAAGATGGCCAGTCAGGGATTGAAAACATTATAGTTTTAGTGAAAATTTAGTTTTTTGTACGATTTAGTATTGAAATCATATTATATAGTCATCCTGATCCCTGACTCACAGACTCACTCTCTAATAATTCTGGGCAACTCATCCAAGATATAAAACTTTAAGCACCATTACTCCAAAACGATTATACAAAGTTAAGCACGATAAAAGCAATAACATCTATACCGTTTGTACGATCTGCTTGAAAATTTTCATAATTATGTATAAAAATACAGAAAACAATCTGCGCTGAACGGTCTTGTATGGCACTATAAGGTTATTTTACCATTTAACTGCAACCTCCCTAAATAACTCTCAATTTTCCTTGAAGATTGGGGGGAGGGGTTGCTTGAATGGTATTTTACAGCAATAAAAATTGAATATGAAGTTATATATTTTAGGAGGACAAAGATTAAATATATTGAGTGTACACATGCTTTCATCAAATGTTTTTTCTAGCACCCGTTGTAATTGCCTCCATAACAGGCTTTGACATCTAGTAATAATGATAATAATAATAATAATAATAAAAGAATTACTAAGGGCGCTTGTCTCATTTTGTAGTGATTTTGAGCATTTAAATACAGTATAACTAGAGTTACTATTCTTAGATTGTAAATACAAACAAATATTTATAGATTTTCTATTTAAATGCTTAAACATATATCATGTATTTATTTATATACTACAGTATCATTTAAACGTCTTTTAACAAAAGATAGTAATAGAAATAGATTAATAATGTTACAGAAGACCTCACCTATAGTAATAAATTAAACTTTAACAAGTTGAAAATTTACATTGTTTTTAAAACTAACTACTTTGCTACTAATACACAAATTTTATTAAGTGTAAACTTTTTTGTGTACATCTCGGTGGTGCACACAAGGGGGGGGTCCAGGGGGTCTGGACCCCCCCATCAGCTTTGATTTTTTCTTTTTCGATTGATTATTACCCTATATCTATAGTAAATAAAATGATTCCAAAAAAGGTAGCAATAGTTTCAGTTCTAATAAATAAAAAAAGAAATTTTTTTCTCGTTTTCTTCAACTTTTCAAAAACGAACTGAAAGCGAACATAAAACACCATCTTGTTCTCAAAACTATACAACTATTATTTTGCTTCCTATTGTATTGTGTAGTGTATTCTTAGGGAACTGGATGGGACGAGTTTTGATGAATTCCATCTAATGAAAACGAGTTCTTTCATCACTGATTTTTGTCAATCTGGAACATCCCTAAAAGTTGGACACCCCCCCCCAACCAAAAATCCTGTGTGCGTGCCTGGTACATCTGTATGTGGTGAATAAGCTTTTGTGAATTTTTAAGATTTGAATATTTATAGTATTAATTATTGCATGATCAGCTGTCACAGATTTATCTGATTTTGTGCGTATAAATTTATACATATTTAATTCAGATTACTAAAATATTTATTAAGGTACCCAAAAGAAACTACATTATTCAGGCCCTGATTTTTCCCATAAAACGCAGGCTTAGTTTCCCCCCCCCCCCCCAAAAAAAAAAAAAATAAATAAATAAATAAATAAAATTGTGAGATTTTTTTTAACTTTACATTTTTAATAGCATTGAAGTTAATATGATGTATTATGTTTTATTGGTTTTATTTTTATTTGGTAATGTTTCAGGCTATTATGTTTCAAATAGCCGATTCTTAGTAAAATGGTACTTTTACAATGACTCGTGATGTTTTTTGTGCCTGTCAATTTTGGAAATTTCATGGCAACATCTGTGTTTGGGGCCCTATCCTGAGCTGTGCCTATAGCCAAGAATTTTCTGAATCAGGCCGTAAAATTTTTATGATGTAATAAAATCTTCACTAAATGCAAAAAATATCTCCCTGTTTTTCTGATTCTTTGTAATTGTCAGTTGTTCTGACCAGCAGAATGTTAAAATTCTAATTATAACTCATGTGTACTAAATTCCACTTTTATTTCATTTGCAGGAAGATACTATATTTCATAGATGTCTCGAATATCTGATCAAAGCAAAAATGTGTGATAGAGAGAAATACCATGAATGGCTAGAGAATTATGAAGGTTTATATCAGATGCTTAAGGCAGATAAAGTTATGGCAAGTATACTGCATATATGGCTGCTGTTTTGGGAATTAGTACTAGCATAAACTTGTGATTCTGTTTTGTTTTTTTTTAAATATATATAATACTGAGAGACTGCTGTAAAGAACGCAAATTCAAGTCTGCCAAAGTTGATCACTTGGCTGTCCAAAGTTTCTTTATATAGTTTAGGAAGCCTCTACTGAGTCTTTCCACCAACTCGAGCCTTTAATGAGCAGTGTTAAAGGTGCTGGGTTTGGTGTTGCACTCTGGGAACACAAACTCTGATGTTTTGACTGTTGCCAGTCACGAAGAATAGATTTGATTTCTATAAAAATAGTTGCGGGTGACATAGCTCCACGAGAATCCTTTACTTTTTAGCATGTCATTTCCCATTAAAAAAATGGTCACGATTATTTTTAACAGCATTGACATCTGCTGAAAAATGGAAGAATGAGAGAACAGCTGGATAGATTGCCCAATGCTGAAAAAAGAGCAGCCGTTGCCATCACTCGACTTAACTACCAGCAAGATGGCAGATGATCGAAACGTTCATCGCATGCCACAGATCTAGAGACCCTTTTTTTGATGCAGCTGGCTGCACCCCCCGCACAGCCAGCTGTCGTCAAAAAAGGGTCTCTAGATCTGTGGCACGCGATGAACGTTTCGATCGTCTGCCATCATCTTGCTGGTAGTTAAGTCGAGCGATGGCAGCGGCTGCCCTTTTTTCAGCATTGGGAAAGGGTTGCGCCTCAAAGGGTTAAACAACCTGTATAACAACACTAAGAATAATTCATTTTAAAATGTATCTAATAGTGGAAGTTGAATTTTTTCAAAGGGAAGTTCAAACTTCTACTTTATTTATTTGTTATTATTTTTTTTTTTCAAGGAAGCAATGCAATGCCCAGAAAAATCTTAAAAGTTGCTTGACTGATTTGCTCCAATCATTTCAGACACAACAGCAAAGATTCTCCTTCTGGGTCCACAGTTGCTCCTCTGTATTCTTCAAGCTACTCATGCGATAACTCACTCCCTCATTGATAGCTCAGTTAGTCAAAGTGGTTGGCCACTGAAGGGGAATCTTTTCTATTTTGCTTTTAACTGACATGGGAATTAGCAGCTTAACCCTCTAAGCGTCTTGAAAATGGGCAAATAATGTAAAGTTGTTTTCACGGTAAAATTTTCATGCAGCTTTAAAATTATTTTTAAAATAAAATTTTGATAGGAAGATTTGTAATTATTAAAAATTTAACTCCTAAAATACCTATAAACTTGAATATTGAAATATATTTTGTGATACCTTGATGTTATAAATAATTTAAATTATAGATGCATTGCAGTGAAAACTGGAATGAAGTGGATGGGATTTTACGTCTCAGCCGCTTGGAGGGTTAAACTATGCTTATAGAAGGAAGGGGGAGAGGCAAATCTTGTAAGCCACCATGCCCTGCTTGCAAAATCCATATTTCTTGTCATATCTGTTCTGTGTTTTTGTATCATAATCTGCGGTATGTTAAATATTGCCTTTGAAATAATGTAACAGGTTTGATGAATTATTGCTTCAGTTCTTGATCATCGGTTTGTTACTTATGAATAGTTAGGACTAGATAACGTGCTGCAATATTGCCAATGGACCAGTCTTCCTATTAACTGCTGTTGTGCAAAACTGTGAGAAGAAACAGTCCCCATTTCTCATATGAACAAACTAAACAGCAGACAATTTTTACCTCAAATTTTCTGTAGGCAACTTGTCTTGCATTAATTGTAATGATTTCTGTTTATATAATATGCTCGTGGTGGATTTTTACCTTTATTCTGACTTGTAAAAATCCCCTTCCTTCCCCACACCAAATGGTGCAATTTAGTACAAGAAACTGAAAAATATTATGCAGTTTTCAGTCTCTAGTTTTAATAAACTTATATTTATTGTCTTTGTCAATAACATGTTAGAATAAACCTTTATTGGGATCTGTATAGGTGTTATATATATACACAGTCCAGTAGCGGATCCAGAAATTTTTTTGGGGAGGGGCTAAATTTAAAGAAAAGTCTTGTTTTGCACAATTAAAATGTACTATAAATCAAAATTTTAGTCTAAACCAATGTACATGATTTTGGGAGGGGCTAAGTTATAAATTAGGATCATTTTAGCTACTTAAAGTGTATAATAAAGAAGAATGTTACCCTTTAGCAACATCTTTTGGGGGGGCTGAAGCCCCCTAGCGCCTCCCCTGGATCCGCTACTGACACAGTCGAACCTCTATTTTGTGAATTTTCCCTCTGAACCAAAAGAAATTTTTGTGAATTTCTTTGTAAAAAAAAAAAAAAAAAAAAGAACTCTAAATAGCAAAGTCCATTCTCTATTTAACAAACTTAATTTTTTTATTTAACTTTTTTTCCCTAGCTATTTTTCTAAATGTTTCGGGACATTTTAAACTTATTTTGTTCTTTTCTACATTTTATTTTTATCAGTGATCTCAAATCGGTTTTACCAGGTGTCTAACTCATTGAGAGTTGTAAAATCGCTATTATTGTTTGCATTTCATCCATAAAGTGCAATCTTTATTTTGCCTACAAGCATCCCACCCCCCTTTCACCCTTAAAGTACTTGTCCCATGTCAAGCTTTCAACTTTTTGCTCCACAAACCGGCAAAACAATTTCATACTATAATCCTCTAGTGAAAAACATATCTTGTCTTTTGTGTTGTAGGCGGGGAGAGTGTGAAACTCAGGATGCTAATAATGGCATTACAATCCACTAATTTTATCATAAAATGATTTACTTAGCAAAAATACTGTGCAATTTCGGATGTTTCGTTTTATCTCTTTTTTTCCCGCTTGCAGATTTATGATAAATAAAGAAAATATATGATACAGTTTATTTTTAGAAAGTGTGAATAACTACTTTTTTTCAATAATATTTAGTGTTTATAAGTGTAAAATCAGTTTTATGCAATTTAATGTATTTGAAAGGTAAATCTCTGTTTAATGAATTTTCTATGTAATTCAAGATTTATCAACTTCGTTAAATAGAGGTCCAATTGTATATTATGTGTTTCAAAAGGAAAAATTCAGAGAGCGTGTGAGTAATGGACGTGCAGATAGGCCAAGTTTAGTGTTAACTAGTAGAGATTCACAATTGTCTTACTTAGACCTACTTTGAGATTTTCAACAGTTGTTTTCTCATGGGCAAAGCGTGACTGAAAAAAGAAGAAAAAAAAAATGAATTTTCAAACAAATTTTCAAAATCAAAAGATTTTTAGACAAAGTTGGAAGAACATGTGACCCCTCAATGCTACGCTTTTGTACATTATGTTATGACTTTATATTATATTGTAATGTCTAAAGCAGCTGTGAATATTTATTTTAAATTATTATTTTGACAGCCTCTCATTGATGTTAACTTGTGTGAAACATTTTCTACCCTGCCATTAGAAGATAAACTAAAAATATCAGATTGTTTGGATAAAGAGCCTTTTGAAGTAAGTTCTCTTTGTGAAGTTTTAACCCTTTAACGCGCAGTGATCCCGCTCTGGGAACACCAAACTCTGACGTTTTGACTGTTGCCAGTCACGAAGACTAGATTTGATTTCTATAAAAATAGTTGCGGGTGACACAGCTCCACGAGAATCCTTTACTTTTTAGCAAGTCATTTCTTGTAAAAAAAAAAAATGGCGCGATTATTTTTAACAGCACTGACATCTGCTGAAAAATGGAAGAATTCGAGAACAGCTGGATAGATTGCCCAATGCTGAAAAAAGGACAGCCATTGCCATCGCTCACCTTTACTACCAGCAAGATGGCGGACGATTGAAACGTTCATTGCGTGCCACAGATCTAGAGACCCTTTTTTGACGCAGCTGGCTGTGCCGTCCGCCATCTTGCTGGTAGTTAAGTCGAGCGATGGCAACGGCTGCCCTTTTTTCAGCAATGGGCAATCTATCCAGCTGTTCTCTCATTCTTCCATTTTTCAGCAGATGTCAGTGCTGTTAAAAATAATCGTGACCAATTTTTTACTGGAAATGACGTGCTTAAAAGTAAAGGATTCTCGTGGAGCTATGTTACCCGCAACTCTTTTTATAGATATCAAATCTATTCTTCGTGACTGGCAACAGTCAAAACGTCAGAGTTTGGTGTTCCCAGAGCCGGATCACGGCACGTTAAAGGGTTAATCAGATTGTCCTTTTTATAGATGTGTACTTAAGGGGCATATGCTGCATTCCAAAGGTCGGCTATCTCACACCATTAAGTTTTTAAAGTATATGTGAGAATGTATGGTGAAGTGAGAGGAGCAGGTGACTTTGCTGGGGATACACATGCTGGTATTACATTGTAACCAGAGAATAAACATGAAATAAGTATAAAATTTTATAATTAGAAAAACAATGAAATAAATTATAAATAAACAGATAGAAAAAGTAATGGGAATTGTCCTGCTCTTTTAAACCTCGCTTACATAAGCTATGGAATGAAAATGTACAATATTTAGTGATGTGTAAATTTAAAAAAAAAAAATTGAACTGCTTATATTGGGCATGTTCCAGTACACAGAAAACTGAATGCAACCATGAACAAGCATTTGCTAGCAAATGGCAAAAATAGAGGGGATAAAAATCTCATTCTGGCATGCACATTATTTGCTGTGTCAATGCAGAATAAGCTGTCTGTTGAAATAGCGTGAAGCTATCTCACTACCATAACAAAGCCTTAAGGTGTTTTGGTATACAACTTTCATCACATACCCACTACAGATGAGTTCGGGCTCATTTTTTGAAGCCCGAGCCCGAGCAATATTGTTTAAGTCGGATCCTGCCCGAGCCCGAAATTTCAGCTAAAGATAAATAAAATTCAATTACTTCATTGATAAGATGCAATAAATTTTGCCGTTTGTGCAAATTAAAGACAAATATAGTTTCAAGCTCTCAATGCACTTTCTAATTTTTTATATCCATGTTTATGATCAGATCCTATAATGGTCAGATCTCATGACGAACTAAGCAATATAAGCCGCCATTCTGAAATACCCAAAGAGCTTCACACACCTTCTTAGCGACCGTGCCGCTATTTTTTTTTTAATAAGTACGTCTATTTATCCCATGAATCGCTTTTTAAAATCTGTTTCAAGGAGTACTTTCAACAGAGGAGAAATTTTTCACAAGCCCGAGCCCGTCTCGTCTCTAATACCCACTCGTCCTCACTGACCACTGTCATAGCAACATGCTTTGTTGGCTCTATGCAAAGACTAAGATGTAAGGAAAGCCACAGAGAAAGAGTATATCTGCAAGGTTGATAATGTAAGGGGGATTTTTTCCTGGTTTCTCTTATTTGAATGGTTGAAATATGTTAGTTCCAGAGTGTTAGGCTGATACTTTTTGGGCAACTGATGTTTGATCGATTTCACAGGGTTCCCTAGCTAACTCTGAGGATATGCCAGTGGGGTACATCTATATATAGATTAAGTAAATGGAACATACTTGATAAAACTTTTGGAAATAATCAAACATATAATCACACTGGAAAAGTTACTGAATCATGTTGCATAACTTGTTAGTTCCATAACATTATTTATTTTCTTTTTTTTCTATTTTCTTGAAAAAATAAAAAGAAGTAAATAATAAAATAAAAAATCATGACTATAAATTAATCTTAATCTTGCTTTCTCACTTATTTTAGATAATTGAAGAATGTCTTGAAATGAAATCAAAAATATTTTTTGGCTCTCCAGAAGAAGAATCTGATGATGAAGATGAAGAAGAAACAGATGCTTGAATAAACTCATTTTGAAATGGCCACATTCATTTATTCATCACATTATCAAAAATGTTCATTTTAACAATTTTTTATGTGAATAAATCATTTTTGCTTTTCTAACGGAGTCTGTGTGTGTGTTTTACACCATATTATTAAATTAATATTTTTAAGTAATATATATATATATATATATATATTGATACAGGGTGTCTCAAAAAGGTGGTAACAGGCTTTAATTCTTTATCTATTAGAAGTAAGTGGGTTGTGCAGATTGAAAAAATATTCAAAATAAGGTCAGAAATAAGACTCCGCTAAGAAAAAAATCGTCCAGTTAATCTTCGAAAGAACACACAAAAAGTTACACTTTTTTTATTTGTACCTTATATTTGATCCCCGTACAAAAAAAATTCCTAGTTAGTAAAATGTATCCCATACACTAATGAAGTGATGTACAAAATTTGAGAGTTATAATTTTAATAATGCAGAGATATGAAGATTAAAAGCACACTGACTTAAATCACTTTTCAATGGCTCTCGACGTGAAAAAAATCACATCGGATGATTGCATTTCAGGGGTCGAACAGAAACGACGAAAAAAAATAATTTCTTTTTTTATCAATCTAACAGTAAGCATTTACATTCAAAATCATGTATGGCCCCTGATCATTTTTGTTTAAAGAGATCTCTGAGACTGTTTGTGATTAAAGGCTGAAATTTTGTATATCACCTTCATTAGTGTATGGAGCACATTTTATTAATTGGGAGAGTATGAGAAATAAAGAAGTCAAAGGGTGTTACACAAAGCTCACAATTTTCAAATAGAAAGTAAGTACTCTTAGATAACAGGAGTTAAAAATTACAGATTATTCATTTTTCCAGTACAAATTAACTAATTGGAACCGATTTAAAAAGCAACACTTTTGCATCAGGTATGATCTGGCTAAGGACTGTCTCTCCAAGCAGGATAAAAGTGAAAAATTATTCAAATGTGGATTATAGTAAAGGCAGTTAGGTTCAGCTTAGGTATTTGCCACCCCCTTACCGAATAAAAACACTTAGCGGCATTAACTATGCCGTTATAGCAGTTTTAATACAGCTTGGATATTTGCCAGCACGGCAAGAAAAGATGTTTTGCTGTGCTAACCATGCAAATCTGCAAAAGATTGTGTATGTGAATACATGAATTGTTTTCATGGCAACTTAACATGGAAAATGATTATCGATTATGGGCATGTGTAAATTGCCAAATAATGAAAAGTCACCATTGGTGGAAAGATATCCTAGCTGCCTTTTAGCAAAGAAAACATATGAAGCACTGTTTTTTTTTTTAAAACTTAATGAGAAGTGATTAACTATTTATTGCTAAATTATGAAAAAACCACCAAGGGTGAAAAATAGCAAGGTATTTCACAGATTTTACATATTTAGATATATTGTGAAGTTCACATTTTTATGTTCCAAGGAACGAATACATTTGCTAGCTGCAGCTTACACTAGCTTGATACAATTTCTAATTTTCACATCAAAATGGCACTTTTTAAAAAAACTAGGCACAGCTTTGATATTTGCTACCCGCTACCGAGCTGAAATGTTTGGTGGCATTAAACCAGCTTTGCTACAACTTGGACAGTTGCCACTATGGCAAGATGAATTATTTCACAGTGTTAAGTACGTCATTCTGCAAAGGATTATGTATAAAAATACTTATGGATAACTGTTTTAATGGCAACCTTACATAAAGATATAACTATCATCTTTATGTAAGGTTATGTATCTTAAAGTTACACAAAAGACAAAAGTCTGTTTTGTGTTTGTCCGAATGCCATACAAATAAATCAACATTGTTGAGCCAATTGGCTTGAAATTTTGCACAAATACAACAAAATACAGTACACAGGGATGTTAATTCTGCACCAAAATGCAAATCTTGCACCGAACTGTACTTTTAGCTGATTTTTGCGCCGAATACGTCACTTTGACTCTTTGTTAATATTTTGCCACGCTTGCAAACTTTGCTTTTCTTATCTGCATTTATTGTTGTTCCCAAATCTTCAATTTTACGCTCCAAAATCATGTTAATTCTGATCCCAAGTCTTAGTTTTCCTCTCAGAAACTATATTTTTTGTGCTTCCGAGGTGCTCCCAAATGGAATTTTTCTGCTCCCAAATGGAATTTCTCTGCTCCCAAATGGAATTTCTCTGCTCAATGAAATTTTTTCTGCTCCTGAGGTGCTCCCAAATCGAATGTTGGAGTTAACATCCCTGAGTACCCCTCGTTAAATTTTCAGATGAATTGCACTTTTTCTATATCTCCCAATTTTTTTTTCTGTATTCCTTTGCTTTGTTACTTTACATGAGAAGCATACAGTTCATTTGAAAAATACAACTCCAATCACATAAAAGTGATAGAATTAATTTTTTCTCTCACTCATCTTTGCTGGAAAACAAGTTATGAGAGAAAAATCAAATCAGAGTGAATGGGAATAGTTTTTTTCAGCGGGTAATGACATATTACTCATAGGTAAATTAAACTTCTATGTTTATTGCTTAAGTGTGATTATCTTTTATTACAGTACTCATACTATTAATTTTATTATGAGGGGCCTGTCAATAAATAACGAGTTGGTGAATATTGCAAAAAAATTATGGTATGTAGAAAAGTGGAGATGGGTCTGAAATGGAGAGTCGGGTGTGGCCTATTGATTCATGCACGTTTCTCTTACCAGATAAATCATCATCATCAGTAAAAATCCGACTTCAAATATTAATTTGATTTATCAGAGAATGTCGATTCATATACAGGGTGTTCCAAAAAGGCAGTAACGGGCTTTAATTCTTTTTCTAAGATAAGTTGGCAATATAAATTGAAAAAAAAAAATGTTCAAAATAAGGTCAGAAATAAGACAAGAAAAATTTTTTCTCGTTCATTTTCAAAAAGTTACGCTTTTTTAATTTGTTTACGACCCCAGTACAAAAACATTCCCCGTTAGTAAAATGTGCCCCCATACACTAATGAGATGGTGTACCAAATTTGAGTTTTTCATCACACATTCTCATCACAGAGATTTCTTTAACGTGCAGTGTTCCCACTTTGGGAACACCAAACTCTGACGTTTTGACTGTTGCCAATCACGAAGAATAGATTTGATATCTATAAAAAGAGTTGCGGGTAACATAGCTCCACGAGAATCCTTTACTTTTTAGCATGTCATTTCCAGTAAAAAAATGGTCACGATTATTTTTAACAGCACTGACATCTGCTGAAAAATGGAAGAATGAGAGAACAGCTGGATAAATTGCCCAATGCTGAAAAAATGGCAGCCGTTGCCATCGCTCGACTTAACTACCAGCAAGATGGCGGACGGCACAGCCAGCTGCGTCAAAAAAGGGTCTCTAGATCTGTGGCACACGATGAACGTTTCGATCGTCTGCCATCTTGCTGGTAGTTAAGTCGAGCGATGGTAACGGCTGCCCTTTTTTCAGCATTAGGAAAGGGTTGCGCCTCAAAGGGTTAAAGCCCTTCAAGAGTCCTATAATGTCTAACCGTTTGTGATATTCCAAGTACTAAAGAGATAGGGAATGTTTTTGAGTCTCTATCACAACTAAATTTTTTCAAAAACTATTCAAAAGCTGCACAATTTCTTAAAAGGACAACCTTAAGGCTGCTCCACTTGAAATTCATGCAACTTTTCAACAGGTTTTTGAAAAAATTAATAGCGCTAATAGAGACTCGAAAGAAATTAGAATGTCTCTTTACAAGTTGCACTGTGAACCTGTCACTGCGAATGAACCTATAGAAGTTACGAAATTGTCAGGAAAAAAATGCTAAACATACGGAATTTCGCAATATTTCCAAAAACGGTTAAATTCTCAGCCCATTTTTGAAAGCGATTTTTGTGCTTATGATTTTTTTTTTTTTTTAAATCTGAAAGTTGCATGAGACATACAGCTTTACTGTTAATGTCAGCCCATAGTGCATAGGATGAAGAAGCAGTATTAATATTTTCAAATGTTTAATATCATTGGTTTGTTCTTAAAACTGCTCGAAAGTGGCCATCGCTCTACTGGCAGGACATCATCTTATGATGATCAGTGAGACAAGAGAGAAAAATTTGGATATTATATCAGAAATCTCATAAATAAATTATCCTTTGTCTGAAGAAAACTGTTGGATTTTGCCCCCGAAATTCTTATAGATTTTTCTCCTCAAAAGTAACTGTGTCATAAAATTTTTGCGGGAGCACCCAGGTAGCCGGTACCAGTGTAGGTTTGTCGTTTATTTTAGTGAGTAGTATTGCTTGTAAAGGGATATTCTAAACATTTTGAAGGACTTGATATAATTAGTCTTCTTTTAAAATTTATATACCAAAGCAGTGGCGCACTCAGAATTTTGGTATAAGGTGGGGTGGGGGGTTACAAATACTGCTGAACTCGGTTATAGTGACCTCGATCATAGTTTTAACTCTCTTATAACGTCAAAATATTCATCACCACTTGCTTATAGAACACAAACCCACTATCAACGTAACTCGTTATAGAGTCATAAATAACTATCCAATCTTTTCATTGATGATGTATCCAAGTTTAACTTTATTTTATACACTAACTGTGAGTATTTATTTAAAAACCAACATCCCCCCAGGATAAATTTATGAAAAAAACGCACAAACTGTTTGGAATAATTTGAAGACAATTTTTTAAAATAAAATATTTTAATTCATTAGTGAGAATTTTCAATTTTTAAAGCTTTTCGCGTCTAACTCTCCAGGTTTATGGGGGCTTTAGCCCTCACGGCCCCCTCCGTGGGTGCGCCTATGTACCAAAGTCTGAATGACATACCGTTACAAACAAACGGCATATGAAAAATATTTTGCTTCTTCAAACAGGTCTTGTCTAGTGAAATCTCCAATGTTGATATTAAAAATATGTGGTGCTGCCATCTATGTTTTAATTTCATAACTATATTTTATTGAGATAACTTTTGGGTTTTTTTTTTTTATTCTTTTATAAAATATTTGTGATAAATTTTGTTTCAAAACCTTTAGAAACCATTCATACGATTGACGAGTGCTCGGTTTTTCTTTCATTTATAAAGATAGCAAAAATATAATCACTTTTTCCCAACTGCAGTAAGAGCTAAAAAGAGCTACTATTAAATGGAAAAAGAAAGATAGATCATGCGATTATAAAACACTCTAAAATACAATCTTGGGAGGACATATGTGTTTTCTCTGCAAGGACCCAAGATAACGATTCCTTTTCTGTACCCTGCGTTGCTTGTATGAAAAGGCATTGAACATGTTAAAAGGCTGAAGTGTTAAGATTCAGGATTCTGGCCTACCGCGCGGCTGTCCATCTAATAATTTGGATTTTGTGGCGGTTTTCTCAGAATGTTTAATGTGTGTTAGAATCTCTTAAATCTGTAGTTCGAAAGAAAAAAAAACTATTTTTGGTCTTGGTACACAAACTGAAATAAACTAATATCACTAGGATCTCGAAAAAATTCAAGATGGTTCTTCATAAGATGCATTACGCACTATAATAAGCGAAAAAACTGTGCCTTTTGTGAAACTTTCCGAAAAAAATTCTTAAACATGGAACTTCACAGCAAAATTTTTTCTAAGAGTGACGCCTTTTGCAAAATTTTCGATTTTAAGAATTTTTTGTAAGAGTAAGTAACTGATACAGGTTTATCGTTTATTTCAGGATGTAATACAGCTTGTAAAGAGACAGTCTCAAAATTTTGAAGTGCCTGACATAATTAGTTTGCTTGTACTTATGTACTGAAATTGTGTGATTTTTTCGAACTACACCAATAAAAAGTCCACATCAAGCATCCTAGGTTACAAATATGGATATGCATATCCGACCCAGTATGCCAGCGTTCGTAGATACCGGCTTCACTGTGCTTATGCATGCATTGTATTTTACGATTAAAATGTTTTTAAAAAAGTGTTGAATTTTGTAATGTTTTGGGGATAGGTAAATAGGTTTTTATTAATTCAATTTAATTTTTTGAACTCGGTCATTTTTTACTTTTCCCATAATGTGCCTAAATAATGAGTTTCTTACTTTATTTATTTTTTTAATCTCTAGAAAATTTAGTATTTAAAACTTAAAAGCTTTATATAAAATATACAGACTAATAATAGTAATTAAAAAATAAGAAAAAAGAATTAAAAAATCTTTTTTTTCGGGAAGTTTCTTAGCAGTAAATAAAAGCAGATGACTGTAGTTCATTAAAAAAAAAAAAAAAAAGCATGCGACTTTTGGCCACATTGAAAATACACTTATCGCAGAGGTACTTGAAATATAGAAGACATCTTTTCACAAGCTGTATTATAATATACTACAGTAAAGCAACGTTTATACGTCTTTCGAAGGACCGATCTAAAACAACGTAGTATGAATTAAAAGACGCATAACTGAAACATTGATAAGCAACTTACATTACATTGCATGTTTAACGTCACTAATGTAAATTTATGTAGATATAATAATTTTACGGGATTTTTTCCCAGTACCAGGGGCAAGGCCCCTAGACTCGCTACGCTCGCTTTTTGTATGATTCGTATGAGGCTTATTCGGGCCCCTAATAAAGCTTATTCGTAAAAAGGCATATTTTCAACAAACAAAACCCAAAGGTTGGATCAGATAGAATGTTACTGAGCTACACATTGCTTGGTTTTTGCATGTTCATTGGTACATAAAAATTTAAACTTCACACTACAGTAGACCCCCCCTACCCCATAACACTGTAGATATTTTGTCATAGCAATCCGTGTTGTACGAGTGCGGACTCCGCGTATAATCGCTGGAAAAATTACTTGCACTCCTCAGAAACCACGGAGATGTATTATAGGAGTGGACACTCTCCATAGCTGCTATACTGGATTTTCGGTACCCCAAATAAGTTTCGATTATGTAAACAGTGGAAATCTATTGATGTTGCAGCGATCCAAGCGGTAAAAGAATAAAGCATCTCCCGTGCTGACTGATAACTAATTTTACTTCTTTTTAATTTTGCAACCTAGCAAGTGAACAACATTATGAACACGAGCACTAAATTTTCATTGATTTTTCACCTTTGCTTACCTGGTTGCCTTAGTAAAAAAATGAGTAAAAAAAAAAGAAAAAAGATGTTCTATCATAAGAGCATTAAAATGAGTTTATCTTTGTTAACGAGTGCGTATATCGTGGCTGACAGAAAAAAAGTTTCCGTCTGCCACAGTATATATTTATATTAGAAAATGGCTTAGAATTCATTGAGTTCTTTATGTAACATGAATTTAATATTTTAATATGAGTTTTTAGGGGCAATTTAAAGGTGTGTTACAATTTGTCGCAGCATGAAATAAATGTAAATGATCGTCTATATAAATAAACACTTTAAATATTGCATTTCCACAAATTACATTCTTTAAATTTAATAATATTTCTTAAAATAAAGCTTTTGGGCAAAATAGTAACAGACATTACATACATATAATATCACTTCGCTTCGACACTATTGCCTATATTAATTACGAAATAGTATTATAAGACAATTATGTCATTAAAACACATCTGATACCAGTAATTATTGCATATAACGTTCATAAGTCTATGTATTTAATTTTTTGAAATTCTGCTAATTCAACGATCTCCAATCTCCATTTATTTCTCCTCGATGGAAATAAATGGAGATTGGACACAGACAAACTGACAAGCATTTTACACTTTGTTTTATTTATATAGATGTTCTGCTGTTACCTTAAAAAGCGAAAACTGAAAATTAATATTTGCAAATATTTCATTTCATGTTTTAAGGAATTCATTGTGTGGGAGCCCCTCTTCAGCAGAGGCCCTGCAGTACTGGGGCTTACGGTACGCCTCTGAATTCATTCTAATTTTTTATCTTTATTTCAGATTAGATTTTTATTTATTTTTATTTTAAATCAATGCAAATAGTTCATTTTTTATTGTTTTGAAGGCAAAATTCTCTTCTCACTCGAGCTACAGGCCATAAAATTTGCATTAAAAAAATTCAGAAAAATTCTTGATAATCTGCACTACACATTGAAATAAGTAAACAGGCAGCCCCTTTTGTGAAACTTCCAGAAAAAAAGTATTAAACATGGAATTCCACGGCAACTTTTCCGATTAATGATACATTCTTCAAAATTATCGATTTCCAAGAATTTGCTCTAAAACAAGGACGTGCCCAGGGGGGTGGTCCAGGGGGTCCGGACCCCCCCCCCCCGAAATTTCAGTTTTTGTTAACAAAATAAGAATGATGACGTCTTTTTGTGAAAAATTTTGCCTCTTTTTCACCGTTTGGACCCCCTCCAAAATTTTTTTCTGGGTACGTCCCTGCTCTAAAACAGTAATAACTGACATAGCTTAATCGTTTATTTCAGAGTATAATACGGCTTATTAAAAAGACATTCTAAAAATTATGAACGCTTGGCATAATTAGTTTATTTGTATTTACGTATGGAAAACACACGAATTTTTTTTAATACACCACCCCCTTTCAGCAGCGCCTTCATGTAAAAGTGGTTTATGTCATGAATCATAGAAAAACGTACAAAATATTAAAAAAATGTAGAACGCTTCACGATTTTGCGTATCATCCTTGCGCAGGGGCCATGCTAATCTTCTCTGTATCGTTTCAATTTTAGTATATGTACTGCCGAAGCAAGTACACAATTGAGTGTTCCCTTTTAGTAATTATAGTGGGAAAATACTAGTTATATTAAAAAAGTGGTGGTTTTAGCTTAAACGTTTTCAGAAAGATATTAATTATTTTGCATGTAAACTCACTTTATTTCAATAATTGGATTGGATTTGCTGCACTTTCTTTAACTTTGATTGCATTTACATTTTCGCAATAAATAAGCATATTTCTGGACGTATCTGTAAATAGTGCCGATTTCGGCGCTCTTTATTTTCAGTCGAAGAATCATCTTCACGCAATCAAGCATAGCTCCTGCAGAAACGCCTGACGATACAGTATAGTTTACGCCAAATAAATTAGGATCATGAGCTTTGGCTTTGATGAAAATAAACGTTGAAGAATATTACAAGTACATATCAAACGGCAGGATAGACAATAAGGCGCCGCCTACTAATTTCATTTCAAGCCAATCTTCCACATGTTTCATGCTGTCGTGCAGCCTAAATAATTCTGATATTACTGAAACTAAGTACAATGCTAAATTTCATGTTTCCAATAGAAAATGAAGTTGAAATGTTTAAAGCTGTATTCGGTATAGCTGTATATTTCAGTATTAACTTTGTTTTATATTATGAAACTTTTATAAATAAAGTTTTATATATTGAAACTTTTAAATTATCATATAACTGCTTTAAATAAGTGAATAAATACATAAATAAATAAACGGAGACTTAGCCAAAAGCGAAAAAATGAGGTTCTGTTCCCGCCCTCTGAAAATTATTTCGGATTCAATCAGGGAATTGAAAACTCGAAAAACAGTTTCTGCTATTAAATCATAGGTTCCCAAAGTGGGCGATAACGCCCCCTTGTGGGCGTTTGAGGCTTTCAGGGGGGTCTGTAAAAGTCCCAGAGAAAATTAGGGGGCGTTGATATGGCACGGAGGGGCGTGGGAAGATTAACCAAATATTGTAATTTTAATAAAAATACTTTTTAATATAATTAAGTATGCGTTTTGAATGTTCTCCTAAACTGTCAATTTATTTATTTAGAAAGCAATAGTTTATTATTTATTACTTCGTATCATCAAAACCCCTGCCTGTCCTTATAACAGGTAAGCTAAAACTTTTATTCCACTTTTTTAAATGAAGAAGAAATTCAGTAGCGTTTCAATTCCAACAATATTCTATCTATTAGTATTTTTTTAAAGAATTTAATTCTTGTTTTCACCACGCATTATGTACGCTCTTGTTTCTCTGGAGTGGGAGCGAGGCGGTATTGAAATATTCACTAGGAAAGGGGGCACCAGTTCAAAAAAGGTTGTGAACATATGTATTAAATTTTATGATTCCAAAAAAATAAAAAAAAATTAGGATTTTTTTTCTAAATGTTGAAGGGGATGTTTCGATACTTGCAATGAATTTTACGTAGTATTTATTCATATTGGTTCGTGGTTTTTTTCATTTCTTTATAAATATATATAACGGAGGCGTACCTCTAAACAGAGAACTGAAGTTTCCCGCCCTGAAAGCTTTATGATAAGACATTCAATCAGAATATACGAAGACTTGAAGAAAAGAAAATTTTAAATATTTTGTTTCTAATAGCAAACCTAATTAAGAATCTTAGCTCTTGATATAATCTGGGGTACTTTCATATTCTAAATTCCTTTATCATTTAAATTGGTTTTTCATTACTCAATGATGAAGGCGTAGCCGAAAGGAGGGACATATACTTTAGTTCTCGCCTTCAGAAAACTAGTCTGTACTACACATTCATTTGGGAGTATAAGGACTTGCAGGAGCAATGCTAAGGTTTTTTTGATTAAATGGTCTTTTTCTACTAGAAAATGAAGTTGGGATTATTAAGAAACTTTGCTCCAGCGTTTAGGTGACTTCTGCATAGCATTTATATATTTCACTATTCAACAGCAAAGGCGTAGCAAAAAGGAGATAATTGACATTTTTTTCCCCGCCCTCTGAAAACTATTCTAAATTTATTTACAGCGAACGTAGACTGGAAAAAGCAGCGCTGTATTATTAATCAGATTTGGATATTTAAAAGAGCTGTGATCGAGATATTTTGGCATTTATAATGAATTTTACATAGTACTTATTGGTTTTTGTTTTAATATAACAAAGGCGTAGCCCAAAGAAGGTGAATGAGCTTTTATTCCCGCCCTCTATAAGCTTTATGATTAGACATTTAATCAGAAAATTCGGAGACTTGAAGAAAAGAAGCTGTTTAATATTTTGCTTGAAATATAAAATCTAGTTCAGAATTTTAAAGAAGCTTTCACCCGGGTAATGGGGTATTTATATTTTCTGAATTCTTTTAACATATAATTTAAATTAGTTTTTCATTACCCAATGACGAAGGTGTAGCCGAAAGCTGCGAAATATACTTTTGTTCCCGCGATCGGGAAACTAGTTCTAATTAGCAGTTAGGAAGTATGAGGACTTGCAGATGCAATTCTTAAATGTATTCCATTAAATCGCCTTTTCCAGAGATAATCACGTTGGGATTATTAAAGAAAACTTTCTCAAGGGTTCTAAGTGACGTGCATACAATTAAAATTCAATTTATAACTAGAATTTAAATGAACTACGGAAGCGTAGCAAAAAGCATGCAAATGACAGATTGTTCTCGCCCTCTGAAAACTATTCTGAATTTAATCAAGGTGAAAGAAGCCTTGAAGATGCAGCGCTGCATTATTCCTCTGTTTCTACACAAAATCAGATTGGGTTATTTAAAAGACATGTGATCAAGATATTTTGGTCCTTATAATGATTCCTACTATATAACAAATCCTACTATGTATAACTGAGGCATGGGACAGTGAAGGGAAATGAGGTTTTATTCCCGCCCTCTGTAAGCTTTATGATCGAACAGACTGGATGAGCAAATTGATGAGAATTCTGTTTCTGACAAAAAATGATGTTGGGAATCAAATAAACTCTTATCCGGATCTGGGGTATTATCATATTCTAAATTCTTTTAACATAGCATTTAAATTTTCATTACTCAACGACGAAAGCGTAGCCAAAAAGAAGAGAAATATACTTTGGTTCTCGCCCTCTAAAATCTAACCTGCATTAGTTAGGGTTATTAGGATTGAGTACGAGAAGTTGAATTCAGAAGGGTTTTGCATCTAATCCACTGCTTTGAATAGAGGATCGATTTTGGATTGC